>VDFB02281492.1:582242650-582576414 GCA_007258455.2 Sequoia sempervirens
AAGTCACTCTTGAAATAATTTATTAAGTACCATTGAACTTATAAATTATTAAAAAAAATACATTAATGGACCAAAGTAATTCCATTAATTTTGGTTAAAACCTAATATCCTTGTAAGGTTAACTAGGTCATGTGAGACATTATATATAAAACACAAATTTATCCAAATGGGTTAATCTTTTTGAGAGTAAATCAAGAGTAAATGTTTCATTTAAATTAAGGTGGATTCTATGAATTATATTGAGGTATTCAATTCATGAATAAGGGTGTGGGTGAAGAATGTGATTCCACACCTTGAGCTTTGTGTCATTCTGAATCTAATTACAATAATGCTAAATTAATTATTATGGGTAAAGTCATATTTAAGGATTTAACTCCCTTACATTTTAAATGGTTATCAAGTTTATATTAAACACAAACTAATTTAAAGACCTTAAGTAGGATAATAATCAATTGAAGAAAATGATTATTTGAACTCCTTGAACAACATAGGTTCAAATTATTTATCCAACCTTGAGGAATCAATATTTAAACTATTGGTAATATGTAATTGAATAAGTTATGAAAGATAATAATAACCTAACTTATTCAAAAGAGAATAGGTGAATATTCAACCAAGTTATGTTAAGTAACTAAGTCAAAGTCTAGCATTGGGAATTCAACCTCCTTTAGACCCAGTGGATAGTCAACCAATGTTTGACCTGCTTGAACCTAAAGTATTCATGAAAACAATTAATGATAGATACCCCTTGGTCTTAAACACGTTAGACTTATAGACACACCTTAGTTAAATAAAAAATTATGTGTTAGGGTCAATCCTAGAAGTTTGAGAAGGCATGGTTACAAGTACACCCTAATCATGGTCATATGGAAAAATACCTTATAACTTCTACACTTGAAGGGATGTCGTAACATGGAGTTGTGCAACTCAAGAAATGTACACTTGGGCAATGATACGTATTTAATTAATGCTAAAAAAGTCCAATTTTCTTAGTTAAAATTTTGGGCATTGCACATTTCAAATATTTATTTATTGAGTTATATTTTAGCTCCAACCTTTAGATTATTTTTTATCTTTCTCATTAAATTTTCTCCTATTAATAATTCATAGTAATGTAACTGATTTTTCAAGGATTTGAGCTAGGTAAGATTTTGTTGGGTGAAAATTATGTAATGAGCTTTTCGATAGATTACACAACTTGGACTTCAGCCACAACTATGTGAGATGTGAATCTCTCCTCTCGGAAAGGGGAGACGCCCTTCTTACTGCTAACAGAAGCGATAGTAAAACAAACAAGTAATTACAAAATGTACACGAAACTTACGGAGTGGGGGGGGTGTGTTACATTCATCCTTCTCTCTTTTTTCAGAGAAGATGTTTACAATGCTTCACCATTGGAAGTTCACAATTCTTGATAACCTTAAACTAACAACTAGTAGTAATACCAATACCTGTATTTCGTCAAAGTGAAGTGTAGAGATACCAGAAGTGATTAATAATAAACAAATAAAGTAAAAAGGGAAAGCTCACAAAGGCACAAAGTCGTTCCGTAGCTTTTTCAATGTTGGATCTGTGCAGATATACCGTTTGTCATGTTAGAAGCACAAAGTCTTCTTAGACGCAACAATTCCTTGAAAAACATGAACAATTACAAGCACAAAGTCTTGTAGATCATCCAACAAAAGTATCAAAAAGCACGAACGATTACAAGAAAAAAGTCTTGTAGATCTTTCAACAAAAGTATCCAAGAGTATGAATAATTACAAGCACAAAGTCTTGTAGATCATTCAACCAAAATATGCAAGAGCATGAACGATTACAAGCAAAAAGTCTTGTAGATCATCCAACCGAATGATAAACAGAAATACAAATGCAAATCTAAATAATAAATGTAACGCAAAGTTTACATAAAATACTTAAAGTCCTTCAGATTCTTCAAGCTAATCACCACCAAATAAGATCAACTCACAAAAGTATCGAATCCAACGCAAAGTTTGGTTTGCAATCCTGTTCTTTATTAATTGAATTTCATTCACAAAGCATGAATGCAAAGTTTCATAAATTTGCTTCAAAAAGGGCAGCACTTCGTTGCAAAACACTAAAGGATAAATTTACAATGAAAATCCCTCACATTATATAGAAAGAGGGATGAGCAAAAGAAGGAAATAGATTGAGGAAATCAGGGAAAGTTAGGTGAGCAATTTTAGGAGATCTCACCTAACTTTGACCAAAGTCAAAGTGTAATTTGTTTTCAAAATATTACATCTTTGATCTTGGTGTAATTACAATTTACAAAAATACATTCGAAAATGTCGAGAAATATTTACAAGATGCATAATGGGATGCACCGAAAATTTCTAACACTGGAGAATAGGGGGCTGCTTCACGTTTCTTTGCCTTGGGCGCGGAAGTCTTCAAATTTCCTCCTAGTCTCCTGCACAAAATTCTCATCTGGACCAACAGTGTAATCCACAATGGTGTGAATTCTCGTGATCGATCTCATGGCAGATGAGTGAACCTTCTTGCACCTATCAAGATGCGTCTTCAAGTTGTCCAATGTGAGCCTTGTATCACAAATGATGTTCAGCGAAGCTTATGAGAAGTCTGAACTGTCAATCAAATTCATGATGGCTTCCTTGAAGATCTGGGATATTTCTGTGGCTGGCAGGACGATACGATTTTCCTCAAGAAGTTGACCAGGAAACTCTTTGATACCTTTTTCAAGAATGGCACGATGCCCATCGACATCTTCCTGTACTTGGTGAAGATCTTCTATAAGAGATTGAACCACTTGAATTATATGTTTCAGAGATTCTCTTACCTCAATGAACTTTTCTTTGTCAGGAATTACCCCAACCTCCACCAATTTGCTGAGCTTTTTCTATTTCATTTCCGACCATGACAACAGGCATTTTTCCATGTCTCTGCACTCCTGGGAAAGTATGCTTTTCTCTTTATTAAGCTCTGTGGTGAGCTTGGCCAACAAGGTAGTTTTCTCATCTGCAGCCAATATAATCTGAGACCCGTGTTAGATGATCTTCTCAACAAAATCATATAACACCCTGCCTTTGGAGGCGAATTTCTCAGCTTTCTTAATAGCTGGGTCTTCAATATTTACCACTGTCAACAGTTGTGCATTACTTGGAGAACCTGCAAGTCTCTTTACAACAGTGGCATAATGCTCTGCCCTCTGTTTGTACATGTTATGAGCTTGCTCTACTTTATCTAGCCTTCCAGCCAAGATATCCAAAGTGACTTGCGCATCGACTTTTTCACTTTCATTGGTAACCTTGCCAAGTTGGACCTTTGTTACTGAGTAGTCTTCCATATCGACATCACCTTCTTCACTTGGTGGTATGCCAATTTCAGCATACTTGTGGCCAGACTTATCAACGTTCAGTCTCGAGTATATCTTTTCCTTTTTCTTCCCTTTGGCTTTTGGAAGAACTATCTCTTCGAGGTTGAGCTCCTCTAGAGAAATCATTTGCTTTTTACACTTTGACACTTGAGATATTAGCCAAGGAGGAAGAAAAGAAGTGTGAACTTCTGGATCTACTGTCAATTCAGTCACCATTGCTACTTCTGAAGTTATTGTCACATCTGAAGTTACCATAGGTATCGTGACAATCGGAGAAGTGTCTGTCATCATTGCTCCTATAGTTGGACACATTGAGCTGATCACGCATTGACTCATTCATGAAACGATTGAATTCATTTTCAGAAGTGATATCATACATTGGCAAGGAAAAACTAGGAATGGACAATGGAGGGCTTGACAGTATATCAACCATATGAATGCTTGTCACTGAAGGAGTATCAAGCTGGGTTGATGCTGCAGGGATAGGAGATATCTCGGCTGTAGGAATGCATGTGGTAGGAATAGGTGACGAGGGAATAGGAGGTGGAGGAGTTCTTGAATCTGGAGGGGTATGAGGAACATTTGAAGTCACAGGCGATGATGTTCTGGGAATTTCCTCAATTACATTCTCATGAGGAGAAGTAGTTCTTTCTTGATCATGCTCGGGTTCCTGTTGATCACCCTCTTGTCTCTCTGATTCTGGTTCACCTTCAAAATCACCTTCAGATCCTTCTTCAGAATCTTCATCAGACTCTTGCCTGCTTTCAAAAACCTCTTCTGCATCAGAGTCTGCTTCTGTTGAATCTTCATCTTCAATGGATTGGTCACTTGAAGTTTCTTCTTCATCAGAATCTATCTCCTCTAGAATAGGCTTTTTACCTTTAGAGCGAGATGGATTAGATTTCGTGATTACAGTCTCTGGGATGGACTAAGTATCTTTCTTTCTAATAGTGAACTTGATCCTAGGACCTCTTCGTGAAGAAGTGGGAACGGCCACTGATTTATTTTTGTCGCGGAGTTCTTGCTGTTGGCGAGCTTCTGCTTCGGATTCCTCTCCTTCTGAGTCTGTTTTGAAACTTTTGATTGCATAACCATGTTTATGTAACCATTCTTCTGTGTTGGCTAGGATTGGCCTCAACCTTTCTCTCATGCTGGTAACTTCTTTCCTAGACCATTGTATTGCAGGCAACAGCCTTTTAGCAATTTCTTGCTCATCATAAACAATACTCATGATATCACCTGGATCTTCAAAATCCTCTGGTAGGTCAGCAATACCAAGATCTCTGATCTGTTGAACTGTCAACCTCCAATAGTCCATTTTGTGAATGGCTTCTTCATCTCTACAATCTGCCCAGATGTCCTCAAAATGGTACCTATGAAGGTGACCCTTTTGCAACTTTTTTCTGACATCTCGGTAATCAAAATCAAACCTATACCTATAGGTCTTGATGGTCATGATCTGCATTTCAGCATAAACAGACTTAGCTTTTTCTGCAGTTTGGATAGTATATCGGCCAATGGTCAATGGCAACTTGAATCCATGATTGTGGTTGCTTCTTCATTCTTTTTGCACTGACATCAACTGTCTACATGTTTCCATGAGAACCCACTTATCTGAAGGATAACGTGGTAGCATGTAGGGACAACCAGTGTAGCAGCCTACTCTCAAGTAAGTAAACGTTGGGAATTGGAGAAATATGCATCCAACTTTACTTACCACCTTATAAGCCTCATCAGATACTCTTCTTCTTTCTAGAGCTAGATCAAAATTGAAGAGCAAAGGCGCAAAGAAAGCATCAGTGACCCGTCTGAAGTGATGAAAGCTTTCCTTCAGCTCTAATTGTTAGAAATATCTGTACACAGGCACGATCATTTAATTCCCTTTTGTAGATAGACCTGGGAATTGTCTCATTACAGCCGCCGCATACACCAGGTAAGAAGTCATGTAGAACTTCAATGTAGAAGGAGCATTAATCAACTTATTGTGTATCTCATCACTGATTTGTTTGCCCCAGTCAATATGCACCTTCTACCTTCTTATGATCCTCATGTATTCATACATCCAATCATGAAAAGTGGATGATTCCGGCAAGCCTTTCACTCTGCTTAGAAATGTGATCATATCTTTGACGTCATCTTTGAAGTCACTTCACAGGAGTCCTTTTGGCCATCTAGAAAAAGATGATATAGGCTTCTTTAACCATTGAGTGTTTATCAACTATTTAGCTTTATTGGGATCAGCGTCAAAGATCTCCTGTGCTTTTGACATAGAAATATCAATATATTTCTCCATATGAGGGACCTTGAAGACAATATCAAAGAAATCAGGGTCGAGTCTCAGAATCTCGTGCCCGGAAGAATCGATCACACTCTGACTTTCTCTGATTTAATGAGATGCAACCTGAAGAACAAACTCTGTATTGTGCGCAGCTGTGGGGAACATTGCCACCAAATGAAGGTTGTTGTGTACGATTGCTCTCATTGAATCAGGAAGAGGCTTCGTCTCTGTTTTCTTTGCGAAATCAATCAAGTCTTGATGACTGACCTCCGTGTCTTTTATCTCTTCGACCTTGGAGAGCACTACAGTCGGCAGATAGACACCTTGATATTTGTACTTCATCTTTCCTTGTGCTTTCAAAGAAGAAGGAGGCTTAGTAGCAGTCATCAAAAAGAACTGGAACTCTGATCACTCTGAGTTGGTGATCTTTGAAAAGAGACTGCAATCCGTTTAGCCAGAACAAACATTAATTGTTAGGAAACATGGGAAAATGTGAAATGAGCAACAAGGATGGGAAAGCATGGAGCGGATGACGAGGCACACAAAATGATGCACAAAAATGAAAAAACAAGGCTTAGGAGTGCACTGGTCGAAAATGAAACTCATTCGGAAAGGATTGGCAAAAACTTGGAAAAAGTGTAAGGGCGCCAAAATTCAGCACCCTTACATCTCAGGAAATTCACTTTTGATGCAAGGGCACTGAATTTAAGCGCCCTTACATTTCTTCAGAGTTAGAAAATTTGACAAGTTTCAAAATGTCATAGCACCAAAATTCAGCGCTTCAACATTTTTGGAAAATTTTGAAAAACAGATGTAGGGTTGAATAGAAATAGCGCTCATGCTTGGCAATGTAATTGTTTGTAACATGAAAGCTTTAAAGACAATTTTATTTGCCTTTGGATAGGGTTACAATTTGCGTCATCATTATTGTAAAAACGTTCAAGAGATCTCACAAAGAAACCCTCTTTGAGAATGAGAGATCTCTTCAAAGTGATTGTGTAAAGACATGATGCAAGGCGACAAGGAAGGAAGTTACCATCAAAGATGTTTGAAAGAAAAGCAAGACGGAGAATGCAATGAAAATGAAACGCAAGAATTTGCATCGTGTGAGGATAAGATGAAAGGCGTGAATGGAGAAGAACACGCATAGGGAGAAAAGAAAAGTGAATGAAGAGAAAACGCGAATGGAGAGAAAATGTGAATGGGAAGAAAGAAACACGTAGGGAGAAAGAAAAGAAAACAAAAACGCGTAGGGTAAAACAAATACAAAGCTAAAACTCATATGAATAACATTAGATCATATACAAAAATGAATGAAAAAGAAGAGAAAGCAAGGAAACGACTTACCCAAGACAAAACGCGAAGATTGCTGGAGAAGAATGTGAAATCCTCAAAAACATTTTTGTGCAGTTGAAAAGCACTTCGCCCAGCAAGAAGAAGAAAAGAACAAAGATCATAATAATGAAAAATGGCGAATTAAAAGACCCTTAAGTGAAAAGGAAAATTAAAAACCTAACTCAAGTTGAGCAATAAATTTAGGCACGAAAAGTGGCACGATTGAGGAAAAACGCGAAAACATGAAGAAACGTGCCAAAGCCATAAAAAAGTTTAAGTGGCAAAGAAAAGTGTAATGGTGCTAAAATTTAGCACTATTGCATTTTTTAAGAAATTTCACTATATGCAAGGGCGCTAAATTTTAGTGCCCTTGCACTTTTCTTACTTAGCCAAATTTGGCTTCAGGGCAGGAGCGCACTTTTTCAGTGGCACTGCATTTTTCCTAATTCACTAAGTACGAATAGTGAAACTTCGTGAAGGATCTCGTTTCGAAGGTCTTCGCGAGGCGAACAAGGGGGAATGGTCGAATTGACTATTCAAGACTTAGGAAGGCATTTTGAGGTGCCTTGAAAATCACTTCGTTATGCATACTTGAACTTCATGAATCCTAGGAAATGGACAAGTTTCGTAGGGGGGTTATCCATGGAACAAGTGCTGCTAGATTCCATGATAACAGCTGGCTCCTGCTGGGGATATTCCTTCAGTTTTTCTTTTGAAAAGAACGAAGGGAGAAGAATTCCAGAATTCAAGTGCCTTCATCCATCCATTGGGCTTGGAGTCAGGCGACAACGATGACAGAAACAAAAAATGTAAAGACTCAAAAGGACTTAAAAATAAAAAGTATCTACATACCAACGCCAACCTCTTTACTGCGTAAAGTGCTTGAGATGTTGCCCGCTGTGTGGAAGGGAAAATGGTGTTCCGTCTCTATATGCTAACAAGAAACTATTTTCACCATGCAACTGATGTATTTGGAAAGGTCCAGTCCATAGTGAGTCAAATTTCCCGTGCATACCTTTTGGTTCTCTTCGTTTGTCCCACAAGAGAACAAGGTCACCAATTTGAAATTCTCAAAACTTAGCTTTTTTGTCAAACAACTTCTTCACTTGGTCCTGGTGTTCCGCAATGCGGTCAGCCCCTTGAACTCGATTCTCTTCCAATTCAGAGAGATACATGATGCGCTTATTGATAGAATTGTCAAATGTCTCATCCTCAACAGCCTTAGCCAACTTGAGGGCTGGTAGTTCCAGGGTTATAGGAATCTCGACATTCAACCCGTACAAGAGTTGAAAAGGAGACATGCCAATTTCTCGCTTTGGAGTTATTCTGTCTACCCACAAAGCGTCAAACAAAGCCTTATGCCACAAACGTTGATTCTCATCCACCAGCTTGCGGATTATAGTTACCAAATTCTTGTTACTAGATTCCGCTTGACCATTACCCTGCGGGTAATAGTCGGAAGAATGTGACAAAGTTATACCGTGTTCGAAACAAAACTCCGTGATCTCACTTGATGAGAAAGTAGAAGCATTGTCCGCAACAATCTTGTTCGGCACACCGAACCTAGAAATAATATTTTCTTTTAAGAAACTGCACACTACCTCTGAAGTAGCACGCTTGGTAGGTATTGCTTCCACCCATTTGGTGAAATAGTCAGTAGCCGTCAAAACATAGATATGTCTAGCACTTGATGATGGATTAACTACACCTATGAAATCAATGCCCCATTGGTGGAAAGGTTCATCAATCACAACAGGTTTTAATGGCAAAGATGCCAACCTAGGATGGCCGACAAATTGTTGGCACAATTCACACTTATGCACCCAAGAGTACGTGTCCTAAAAAAGTGTGGGCCAGTAATACTTCACTCTTAGGATTTTGTGAGCGGTTACTGGCGCTGAGAAATTTCCACCACATGCCAAATCATGGTAAGATTTCAACAAATTTTGTTGTTGTTCTTTATCAACACATCTGAGAAATGTCCTGTCCATTGCACACTTATACAAGTTGTTGTCCCATAAGACAAAATTAGCTGACTTCAGCTTGATGGTTCTTTTTTCCTTCGGAGTCAAGTGATTGGGACATTCTTTGTATGTCAAGAAGTGAGCAATGTTGGAATACCATTCGTCAGTGGTGCTAACAAACAGTACCATTGGAAGTGTACTGGGATCAACCTCCTCTTCGTCTGAGACTTCTTCATCCCCTGAAATTTCTTCATCTGGATTATTTTCTGCTATAAGCTGACAAAGACCACGTCCACGTATCAGCTTAGTGGGTTTTATTTCTAGATCATATTCCTGGATCTTGGCAATCCAATTGCCTCTTTTTGTTCCAAATTCCTGTTGTGTGAGGATAGACTTGAAAGTCGAATCTAGGACGAGAACTTTCACATGACTGCCTAGAATGTAGAACCGAAAATGCTTGATGGCTTTTACAACTGCAAAAGTGTGCTTTTCCATCTAAGAATATTTCAATTCGTAATTCTTCAGGGGGCAGCTCATGAATGCAATGGGGGATTCAAAACCCTCATCATTTTCCTGCACCAAAATCGCTGATAGTGTATGCTCGGAAGCATAACTGTACATAACAAAATCTTTGGTGTAGTTAGGGAAAACCAACACAGGCACATGAGCAATGGCCTCCTTGATGTCATCGAACACTGCTTTGCCTTCTGCCGTCCAATGAAACATGGCATTACCCTTCATCATATTCACAATGTGACGAGTCTTTTTAGCAAAATTTGGGAGAAACCTCCTTAGGAAGTTTACTTTACCAAAGAAAGAATGGATGGCTTTCTTGCTTGACAGCAAAGCGAGGGATTTGATTCCATTGACTCTTTCCAAGTCAATCTTGATTCCTTCAACAGATACAACGTGACCAAGAAGTTTACCTTCTGTCACCCCAAAAGTTGACTTTTTGGGATTGAGGGAAATGTCGTGTTGACGGCATCTCTCTAGAGTTTGCCTCAAGTGGTAGAAATGCTCATGACGTTGCTTAGAGAAAACAATAAGATCATCAAGGTACACCACAATGAACTTGCCCATCACGTCGCGGAAAGCGAGATCCATGGCACATTGGAATGTAGTGCCAACGTTGATCAAACCAAACGGCATCCTGCGATACGCAAAGGTTCCCCATGGCATTGTGAAAGTGGTTTTATGTTGATCATTTGAATTAACTTCAATTTGATTATAACCGGAAAACCCGTCTAGCATGGAGAGCATCTCGGATCCAGTTACATTTTGTAGAACTTGATCCATCACTAGAAGTGGATAATTGTCTTTGAGAGACAATTGATTTAGATTTCTGAAGTCTACACAAATGCAGATTTCACCATTCTTCTTATGAACGGGGACGATATTGGCTATCCACGTCGAATGATGGATAGGGAATATTATCCGTGTGTTCAGCATCTTTTGAACTTCCGCCAAAATTGTTCCAGAGATCTTGGGATTGTACTGCCTCTGCTTTTGTTTGTAAGGCAAAGCTCCAACCTTGAGAGGAATGTCATGTTGCACTTCCTTAGGCCAAAATGATTTTAGATCGTCATATGAATATGCCAAGATGTCAATGTACTCCTACAGTAGCTGAGCAAACTGTCTTCTTTCTTCGGCCGTGCAACATTTGCCAATGTTGACCATCTTAGGATTGGCTTCAGTTCCTAAATTTATCTGTTCTACTTCATTAGATGAGTTAGAATCTGAGAGTTGCTTCTTAACATGGCGATCATGCTTATCAAAAAGATTTTCTAAGGATACCAATCCTTTGGGGATCTTATTCCCTTTGAGTTGCAGATATTCCTCACCTGTAACAGGATCTATATTGGACATGAATTCTCGAAGCGGAGAATCGTTGCCCTCAAAATACAACTCATCAAAATTCTCTGCTTTCTCAAGAAAGGCGATAAATTCATGGTCGTCATTGAAAATCTACCAGTTCTCTGAATTGTCAGGTACACTTGGGCAGAAAACCAACTCTATGGTGTAAGTAGAACCTTGAAAATCTTTGTGTGGCACCAAGAGCGTGGTAGAGATTGCGAGGGAATCAACTCTAGTATTGTATTCTCTGGGAACAACAGAGATATCAAAAGCTTTGAATTCCTCAATGGAATCCCATACTAGGTTACGATAATGCCTGAGTCTCTCATTTTTTGTTTGATATAGATTTCTTACTTGATATATTATCAGCTCGGCATCACCTTGTGCATGAAGATTTTTTATGCCTTTTTTCAATGCAACTTGCATTCCCAACAACAGGGCTTCATACTCGGCAGTGTTATTGGTGTTATCAAACTGCAGCTTGAAGGAGAAAGGGAAATACTTTCCTGATGGTGAAATGAAAACCATTCATGCTCCAGAGCCTGTCAAAGAGCAACTACCATCAAACTCGAGCAACCAGACACCATTGGGATCACCAACTGGAATAGTGTCGAAGTCCAAAACTTCATCATCTGACGAAGATTCATGATCGAAGATGGACAAATCTCCTGATGACGTCTCATTTGAAGTTGAAGAAATATCATCTTTCTCTAACTCGTTTTGAGTCGAGGATTCTCCTACCTCATTTTTCTATAGGTAGTAAGTTCCCACGCCCGATGATTCGAACAAAATCTGAGCTCTAGGATCATCTGACTCAACAACTGAAAACTTTGATTCTTTTTCAGGAATCAACTTTTGCATCACACCTTTTACTAGTATTCTTGCTTCTGACATATCCATACTTAGCTCTCCTCCAACATCTTTGCAAAAATTGCGTCCGAGGAGGATACCATAGGAAGCTGGTACATCGGCCACAAGGAGCGTGATCTTTATTTTCTTCTCCGGGTATGCGGTGAATGCGTATTGCACATCTTTGATCTGACCGATCAATGGCACTTGTTTATTTTCCATGGAAAAACAACAGCTGAAGGTTTTGGTCATTTCAAGGCCTAACGCAGTAGCTACCTTGGCGGGCATCACATTGTCAGATGCACCAGAGTCTATGACACAGTTACTCAGCTTGAAACCATTTACAAGTAGGGAGATGAAAAATGGATCAATGCGTCCAGAAGCAGTTGGAGGATTAGATACAAGGTTACTCTTTGATACTTTTGGTTTAGGGGTAACTGGGATGTCGGGAGGAGTATCCCGACTTGGGAAAATCTTTTTATCATTTACGAACTTGACAAGCCTGTCAAATTGGTCGGGGTTGGCTTTGAGGTATCAGCCTCGTACATTTGAACCTTGGTCTTCTTGGCATGGTCAATAATGTCAAAAGCCTGGAAAGAACTTTGTAGGTTGGAAGTCGTAACTTCGCTGATTGGTTTCACAAAAGGCACACTGGTCTTTGGAATGGGAGGATTAGCTTTAGGAATAACGCGAGTTGACGAAGGAGAACGAGGTGCACTTACTTGTGGATTTGCTGCTTTCTTAGGTTGCCAAGGGAGGGGAGATCCTCTTTTGATGATCGTTACTGGTGGCTTCTCTTTTTCTAGAACAGCAGCAGCTTGAGCTTTGTCAAGTTGATTTTGTTGATGTCGTGTAAAAATAGCGTAAGTGTCAGTCACCAAGTCATCTTCTTCTTCTTCTTCTTCAATCATTTGCAAATAGCTAATCTTGGAGTCGCCAACCGATTCAGTTTCTTCTTGGAAGAGGTTGGCATTTTCTTCTTCAGGATATTTGGGCTGAGCATAATCATCTTGTTCAGTCTCATAGTACCTGGCAGCATTGTTAGCAGGCGGGGCTTCCAGACCGAGTCTTCCTAGAGGTGCTGGGAGATGATTCTAATTTTTGTTGCTAGCATAATTAGGGAAAGTCCTCCTAGGGACGTCCTTGTAGTTGTTACCATTATTGTTGTTTGACACTTGCTTCTTAAGAGACAAAACTTCATTTGCCAACCTTTGGATCATGGGATCTGTAAAATTTGAGTTGGCAGTGGGAATATTAACATTGGATGCTGAAGATCTTGAGGTTTGCATCTTTTTATTTCCATTAGTCCCCATCCTGATTTCTCCAGCAAGAATCATGTCATCCTCCAGACTAGTAGCCAATTGTTGGGCTGCTTCAATGTTAACCAGATTTTCCCTATGTAAGTAAAAACTCACCTTAGGTAATTGAGTGTTGATGAAGAAGCATTTCAGGTTATGATCCGTTGGTCTCACATCATTTGGGATCCTCATCACCAATTTATTGAATTTTGCCACAAACTCGTGCATAGGCTCGTGAGCCTCTTTACGCATGGTGGTGAGCTGTGCCAATAGAGCATGTGAATATTCAGCAGGCTTAAATATTTCTTCAAATTTAGTGCGAAGAGTGGCCCAATTGGTGATAGAGGCATTGGGAAGAGTAAAGAACCATTCGGCTGCAACCCCTTGAAGGGATTCAATGAACAATCTTACAGAAACATCTTCGTGCTCAATGCCAAGAATGCTGCATACGATGTAGAATGCGGATATATGCTCATTGGGGTGTTGCTTACCATCACCTTGAAATTTTGGAAGATGCTTCTTGGATACATGTGGCAGTTCGTGCAAAGGCAGAGTCAAACGGAGGGGACCAAAAGCATTTCCCCATGGTCCTGTAGGTGGTGTGGCCATGACTGGTTGCACAACAGGTACTTGAATAGGATGCCTACGATAAACTGACCAAACACTTGGGATAGGAGATCTTTGGCTACATGGAGGGAAGCTTATAGCCCGTTGCAGTGGTGACCTTGCTCATGGAAGAGTAAATGGAAAGTCGTGTCACAACAACTCTTCAAAGAGTGGATCTGTTATTCCTTTAGCCCTCAATCCTCTTATATATATTCAGTCTGCCAGAATGTAGATATGAATACAAAGGATGTTATAGAGTTAACAATATACAAAAGAACAACAAGAAAAAGGAAACTTATCTACTTCAATCAGAAGCGTGAGGCTCAGATTGCGTATGTTGTTTCCCCAGTAGAGTCGCCAAAAAACTGTTGGGTGAAAATTATGTAATTATCTTTTCGATAGATTACACAACTTGGACTTCAGCCACAGCTATGTGAGATGTGAATCTCTCCTCTCGAAAAGGGGAGGCACCCTTCTTATTGCTAACAAAAGCGATAGTAAAACAAACAAGTAATTACAAAATGTACACGAAACTTACGGAGTGGGGGGGTGTGTTACATTCATCCTTCTCTCTTTTTTCAGAGAAGATGTTTACAATGCTTCACCGTTGGAAGTTCACAATTCTTGATAACCTTAAACTAACAACTAGCAGTAATACCAATACCTCTATTTCGTCAAAGCGAAACGTAGAGATACTAGAAGTGATTAATAATAAACAAATAAAGTAAAAAGGGAAAGCTCACGAAGGCACAAAGTCATTCCGTAGCTTTTTCAATGTTGGATCTATGCAGATATACCGTTTGTCACGTTAGAAGCACAAAGTCTTCTTAGACGCAACAATTCCTCAAACAACATGAACGATTACAAGCACAAAGTCATGTAGATCATCCAACAAAAGTATCAAAAAACACGAAGGATTACAAGCACAAAGTCTTGTAGATCCTTTGACAAAAGTATCCAAGAGTATGAATAATTACAAGCACAAAGTCTTGTAGATCATTCAACCAAAATATGCAAGAACATGAACGATTACAAGCACAAAGTCTTGTAGATCATCCAACTGAATGATAAACAAAAATTCAAATGCAAATCTAAATAATAAATGTAACACAAAGTTTACATAAACTACTTAGAGAACTTCAAATTCTTCAAGCTAATCACCACCAAATAAGATCAAATCCAACACAAAGTTTGGCTTGCAATCCTCTTCTTTATTAATTGAATTTCATTCACAAAGCATGAACGCAAAGTTTCATAAATTTGCTTCAAAAAGGGCAGCACTTCGTTGCAAAACACTAAAGGATAAATTTACAATGAAAATCCCTCACATTATATAGAAAGAGGGATGAGCAAAAGAAGGAAATAGATTGAGGAAATCAGGGAAAGTTAGGTGAGCGATTTTAGGAGATCTCACCAAACTTTGACCAAAGTCAAAGTGTAATTTGTTTTCAAAATATTACATCTTTGATCTTGGTGTAATTACAATTTACAAAAAGACATTCGAAAATGTCGAGAAATATTTACAAGATGCATAATGGGATGCACCAGAAATGTCTAACACTGGAGAATAGGGGGCTGCTTCATGTTTCTTTGCCTTGGGCATGGAAGTCTTCAAATTTCCTCCTAGTCTCCTACACGAACTTCTCATCTGGACCAACGGTGTAATCCACAATGGTGTGAATTCTCGTGATCGATCTCATGGCAGATGAGTGAACCTTCTTGCACCTGTCAAGATGCGTATTCAGGTTGTCCAATGTGAGCCTTATATCACAAATGATGTTTAGCGAAGCTTCTGAGAAGTCTGAACTATCAATCAAATTCATGATGGCTTCCTTGAAGATCTGGGATATTTCTGTGGCCGGCAGGAAGATACGATTTTCCTCAAGAAGTTGACCAGGCAACTCTTTGATACCTTTTTCAAGAATGGCACGATGCCCGTCGACATCTTCCTATACTTGGTGAAGATCTTCTATAAGAGATTGAACCACTTGAATTCTGTGTTTCAAAGATTCTCTTACCTCAACAAACTTTTCTTTGTCAGGAATTACCCCAACCTCCACCAATTTGCTGAGCTTTACCTGTTTCATTTCTGACCATGACAACAGGCATTTTTCGATGTCTCTATGCTCCTGGGAAAGTATGCTTTTCTCTTTATCAAGCTCTGTGGTGAGCTTGGCCAACAAGGTAGTTTTCTCATCCGCAACCAATATAATCTAAGACCCGTGTTTGATGATCTTCTCAACAAAATCATATAACACCCTGCCTTTGGAGGCAAATTTCTCAGCTTTGGAGAACCTACAAGTCTCTTTACAACAGTGGCATAATGCTCTGCCCTCTGTTTGTACATGTTACGAGCTTGCTCTACTTTATTCAGCCTTCCAGCCAAGATATCCAAAGTGACTTGTGCATCGGCTTTTGCACTTTCATTGGTAACCTTGCCAAGCTGGACCTCTGTTACCCTGTAGTCTTCCATATTGACATCACCTTCTTCATTTGGTGGTATGCCAATTTCAGCATACTTGTGGCCAGACTTATCAACGTTCAGCCTCGAGTATACCTTTTCCTTTTTCTTCCCTTTGGCTTTTGGAAGAACTATCTCTTGAGGTTGAGCTCCTTCGGAGAAATCATTTGCTTTTTACACTTTGACACTTGAGATATTAGCCAAGCAGGAAGAAAAGAAGTGTGAACTTCTGGATCTACTATCAATTTAGTCTCCATTTCTACTTCTAAAGTTATTGTCACATCTAAAGTTACCATAGGTATCGTGACAATCGGAGAAGTGTCTATCATCATTGCTCCTGTAGTTGACACATTGAGCTGATCACGCATTGACTCATTCATGAAACGATTGAATTCATTTTCAGAAGTGATATCATACATTGGCAAGGACAAACTAGGAATGGACGATGGAGGGCTTGACAGTATATCAACCGTATGAATGCTTGTCACTAAGGAGTATCAAGCTGGGTTGATGCTGCAGGGATAGGAGATATCTCAGCTGCAGGAATGCATGTGGTAGGAATAGGTGACAAGGGAATAGGAGGTGGAGGAGTTCTTTAATTTGGAGGGGTATGAGGAACATTTGAAGTCACAGGCGATGATGTTCTGGGAATTTACTCAATTACATTCTCATGAGGAGAAGTAGTTCTTTCTTGATCATGCCCGGGTTCCTGTTGATCACCCTCTTGTCTCTCTGATTCTGGTTCACCTTCAAAATCACCTTCAGATCCTTCTTCAGAATCTTCATCAGACTCTTGCCCGCTTTTAGAAACCTCTTCTGCATCGGAGTCTTCTTCTGCTGAATCTTCATCTTTAGCGGATTGGTCACTTGAAGTTTCTTCTTCATCAGAATCTATCTCCTCTAGAATAGGCTTTTTACCTTTAGAGCGAGATGGATTAGATTATGTGATTACCGTCTCTAGGATGGACTAAGTATCTTTCTTGCCAATAGTGAACTTGATCCTAGGACCTCTTCGTGAAGAAATCAGAATGGCCACTAATTTATTTTTGTCACGGAGTTCTTGTTGTTGGCGAGCTTCTGCTTCAGATTCCTCTCCTTCTGAGTCTGTTCTGAAACTTTTCATTGCATAACCATGTTTATGTAACCATTCTTCTGTGTTGGCTAGGATTGGCCTCAACCTTTCTCTCATGCTGGTAACTTCTTTCCTAGACCATGTTATTGCAGGCAACGACCTTTTAGCAATTTCTTGCTCATCATAGACAACATTCATGATATCACCTAGGTCTTCAAAATCCTCTGGTAGGTCAGCAATACCAAGATCTCTGATCTATTGAACTATCAACCTGCAATAGTCCATTTTGTGAATGGCTTCTTCATCTCTGCAATCTGCCCAGATGTCCTCAAAACAGTACTTGTGAAGGTGACCCTTTTACAACTTTTTTCTAACATCTCGGTAATCAAAATCAAACCTATACCTATAGGTCTTGATGGTCATGATCTACATTTCAGCATAAACAAACTTAGCTTTTTGTGCAGTTTGGATAGTATATCGGCTGATGGTCAGTGGGAACTTGAATCCACGCTTGTGGTTGCTTCTTTGTTCTTTTTGCCCTGACATCAACTATCTGCATGTTTCCATGAGAACCCACTTATCTGAAGGATAACGTGGTAGCATGTAGGGACAACCAGTGTAGCAGCCTACTCTCAAGTAAGTAAACATTGGGAATTGGAGAAATATGCATCCAACTTTACTTACCACCTTATAAGCCTCATCAGATACTCTTCTTCTTTCTAGAGCTGGATCAAAATTGAAGAGCAAAGGTGCAAAGAAAGCATCAGTGACCCGTCTGAAGTGATGAAAGCTTTCCTTCAGCTCCAATTGATAGAAATATCTATACACAGGCACCATCATCCAATTCCATTTTGTAGATAGACCTAGCAATTGTCTCATTACAGCCGCCGCGTACACCAGGTAAGAAGTCATGTAGAACTTCAATGTAGAAGGAGCATTAATCAACTTCTCATGTATCTCATCACTGATTTGTTTGCCCCAGTCAATATGCACCTTCTTCCTTCTTATGATCCTCATGTATTCATACATCCAATCGTGAAAAGTGGATGATTCCAGCAAGCCTTTCACTTTGCTTAGAAATGTGATCATATCTTTGAAGTCATCTTTGAAGTCACTTCGCAGGAGTCCTTTTGGCCATCTAGAAATAGATGATCTAGTCTTCTTTAACCATTGAGTGTTTATCAACTGTTTAGCTTTATTGGGATCAGCGTCAAAGATCTCCTGTGCTTTTGACATAGAAATATCAATATATTTCTCCATATGAGGGACCTTGAAGACAATATCAAAGAAATCAGGGTCGAGTCTCAGAATCTTGTGCCTGGAAGAATCGATCACACTCTGACTTTCTCTGATGTAATGAGATGCAACCTAAAGAACAAACTCTGTATTGTGTGCAGCTGTGGGGAACATTGCCACCAAATGAAGGTTGTTGTGTACGATTGCTCTCATTGAATCAGGAAGAGGCTTCGTCTCTGTTTTCTTTGCGAAATCAATCAAGTCTTGATGACTGACCTCCGTGTCTTTTATCTCTTCGACCTTGTAGAGCACTACAGTCGGGAGATAGACACCTTGATATTTGTACTTCATCTTTCCTTTTTCTTTCAAAGAAGAAGGAGGCTTAGTAGCAGTCATCAAAAAGAACTGGAACTCTGATCACTCTAACTTGGTGATCTTTGAAAAGAGACTGCAATCCGTTTAGCCAGAACAAACATTAATTGTTAGGAAACATGGGAAAATGCAAAATGAGCAACGAGGATGGGAAAGCATGGACTGGATGATGAGGCATGCAAAATGATGCACAAAAAAAAAAAAACAAGGCTCAGGAGTGCACTGGTCGAAAATGAAACTCATTCGGAAAGGATTGGCGAAAACTTGGAAAAAGTGTAAGGGCGCCAAAATTCAGCGTCCTTACATCTCAGGAAATTCACTTTTGATGCAAGGGCGCTGAATTTTAGCGCCCTTACATTTCTTCAGAGTTAGAAAATTTGACAAGTTTCAAAATTTCATAGCGCCAAAATTCAGTGCTTCAGCATTTTTAGCAAATTTTGAAAAACAAATGTAGGGTTGAATAGAAATAGCGCTCATGCTTGGCAATGCAATTGTTTGTAACATGAAAGCTTTAAAGACAATTTTATTTTCCTTTGGATAGGGTTACAATTCGCGTCATCATTATTGTAAAAATGTTCAAGAGATCTCACAAAGAAACCCTCTTTGAGAACGAGAGATCTCTTCAAAGTGATTGTGTAAAGACGTGATGCAAGGCGACAAGGAAGGAAGTTACCATCAAAGATGTTTGAAAGAAAAGCAAGACGGAGAATGCAATGAAAATGAAACGCAAGAATTTGCATCGTGTGAGAGTAAGATGAAAGGCATGAATGGAGAAGAACACGCATAGGGAGAAAAGAAAAGCGAATGAAGAGAAAACACGAATGGAGAGAAAATGCGAATGGGAAGAAAGAAAAGCGTAGGGAGAAAGGGAAAGAAAATAAAAATGTGTAGGGTAAAATAAATACAAAGCTAAAAATCATATAAATTTGATAATAAGCGAAAATGCAAGAAACGACTTTCCGGAGTTGCTGGAAGAATCGAAATCCTCAAAATGTTTCGTTGGCCAGCCAGGAAAATTCCTAACTAAGTCGAGCAATAAATTTAGGCACGAAAAGTGGCACGATTGACAAAAAATGCAAAAACATGAAGAAACGTACCAAAGCCATAAAAAAGTTTAAGTGGCGAAGAAAAGTGTAATGGTGCTAAAATTTAGCGCGATTGCATTTTTTAAGAAATTTCACTATATGCAGGGGTGCTAAATTTTAGCGCCCTTTCACTTTTCTTACTTAGCCAAATTTGGCTTCAGGGCAGGAGCGCACTTTTTCAGTGCCACTGCATTTTTCGTAATTCACTAAGTACGAACAGTGAAACTTCGCAAAGGATCTCGTTTCGAAGGTCTTCACAAGGCAAACAAGAGGGAATGATCGAATTGACTATTCAAGACTTAGGAATGCATTTTGAGGTGCCTTGAAAATCACTTCGTTATGCGTACTTGAACTTCACGAATCCTAGGAAACAGACAAGTTTTGTAGGGGGGTTATCCGTGGAACGAGCGCTGCTAGATTCCGTGATAACAGATTTTCTATTTATAGGTTTTGCATGAACATGGGAATATTTTTCTAAATTATTATAAGTATCTCTTCCTCCTTCATCTTACCACCCTCCCAAGATATCATCCTCCTTTTTTCATCCCATTTAGTTCCATATTTTTGTATCCAAACATTTCCCCTAGCTTGTTTGCATCCATTCCAAGCATGTTGAATAAAAAACCCAAAGGTTTTAGTCCAAAAATTCATTACCATCACATGTATTTTAGAATAATATTCCTTTATATCATCTTCTTCAATCCACATTTGATCACCAAACCCCATTTTTCCATTTAGACAAGCTAAGTGTCCACCCTATGTGAGTATATAGCCTCTTTTGTCACCCTTCAAAGGTCCCAACCTAATCCAAGTCAAAAATCCATTAGAGGTGCACTAAAATAAGGTTTCCAATCCTCATACTAAGTATCTTTCAACCTCCACAATCAAATTTTATCCAAAACTAAGTGTGTTCCCTCAAAATTCCTCTAACTCCCACTTGCATTTTTGTGTTCCTATGAACCCTAAAGCTCAATCATAAAGGTTTAATGGATTGAATTTTATTTATAAATTAGTTCTCTACAAGATAAATATTTTAGTTTATTTTACATAATATGTACCATCTAATCCATATTTAAACACCCACAAGGGGGTTGACTAAGGTAGACTCCCCTTCAGACCCTTATTTTTGTAGGGTCCTTATTAGGAGGTTTTGTGTTTACAATGATATTTTGAGTAATTCATATAAGTTCATTAAATTTTTTAAAAATAAAGTGATATTCAAGTTATCTAATCAAGGTGCACAAAATTTTTTAGGCTCCTTGTTAACAAGGATTTCCCCCCTAAGAAGATTTGGTATCACTACTAGCCACCAAAACTAGACTTGGTCACCCTACTAAACACTACTTGTCATTGCATGCCCAAAATAATCTCCAATTCAACCCATATCGATTAGAAAGGCCCCAAACACCTTCCCAAGCCATCCATCCTTTGACATTAGTTATTTATCCAATGAAAACACTCTATTTTGTCAATTTAACCTCAATTTTGATGAAAAATTAGTGTGTTTGTTTATATAAGGTTTTTATGTCTAACTTGTAGGTATCAAATTAAAAAACCTATAATGTATTCCTTATGGTGTCTATAGGTTATCTGTCTAGTATTAGATCTCCATCAATTCATTTCTCAAGTGAGCCTATTCCATCATTCAATGCCACTTTCAACATTTTATTTTGTGAATTGACACCTCACAAGTTTGCTAATAATTATCCCTTCTCTATTATTTATATATAGGTGTAAATATATAAAAATTTATATCAAAAATTGACTCAACTTCCCAAAAAGTCTCAAGTTCTCATAGTTACATAGACAAGGTTTGACCTTGGACTCGACCTTCTTGTAGGGCATTTTGGCATCTAGTAGCCTAGTCTTCTCCTCCAAATATTTTAATATTTGATGAATAGGTACAAAATGAGATTTCTAGAAATTTCCTTAATTGAACTGTCACAATCTAATCCAAGTGTGTCTAATGACCCTACTTTCCACTTTTTCATAATCTAGAATAACATTATAATATTTTCCAAGTTTTGATTGCATCTATTATCTTTATTTCATTTAGCATTTAATAATGACATCTATCCCACTCAATAATGGTGATTAATTGAGGTTTGGCTAGTTGGAGTTGGCCTTAGGTACCTTAGTTTGCATAAACTTGTAGCATCTAATTACTTAGAAATAACCTTGATATACACTTAGTTGCACACACCACTTTAAAATAGAAACATATAGTCTTACCCTCTTTTAAAATGTGTCATCTTTGTTTCTCATACTTCTAAATAAACCTAAAAGAGATAATGTCTAATAGTGTCAGAGATTTACAAAACTCACATGGGAAGTCATCAAAATCAAGACCTTTATCACTAGATACAAGAAAATATACTTCATGAATATCCACCACAGTGAGTTTCTAGTCATACAGGGCTCATTATGCAATAGAGAGCCTTTAAGAGACCACACTCACACATTGTGAAAGGCTTGCTCAAAGTTAGAATAAGGAACTTGAACAAATAAGCTTTGATAATGGTGAATGAAATCCCAAAGATTACCAAGAATCTTGGAGAGGACTTATTGGACCTCTCTAATAGCTTGATTCTATAAGCAATTTTCCAAGCTCAAAGGGATTGAAAAAATTCTTTAGAAACTATATCCCCAATTTGAGCCAATGCAAACAAACCTTGATATGAGCTCCTTGAGTTGTATGATTATTACCAATTTGTTATGTTGAAAAAGTTGAGAAATATGCAATTTCAAAGTGGGTGAGAATGGAAAAACTCTTTCCCCCTCATTCTTTTTTTTTGTTTTCTTTTTAATTTATTTTCATAGAATGTACAACAAAATTGTAAATTATATATTTGTGTGTGTTTAACCTTTTTGGTTTTTTTTGATAGTTTTATGTGCTTTCATGTAAACTTTAGAGTCAAAATTTGTAAGATCTATTTGGGTGGTGTATAAATTGTGTATTGGTCTTTTTTGAAAAGACTAAAATGAAAGGACTTTTTGTTTCATTGTTAAACTACAAATTATTTTATTTATTTTGAGTACAAAATAACTATCAATGTGTCTTACAAATATAACTTAAATTGACATTTGATCCAGCAAATACAAATAATTAGCTCCTAATGAACAATACAATAGCTAGCTCATTAAGAGTAACAACTCCTAAACTAATTCTAGAAGTTGAATAGTGGAAGATCAAGAGTCACCTCCACCTAAAATGTTACTATGAAGATTTGAACTTTTTGCATAATAAAAATCTAATGTTTTAACCACTTGATCTCAACCCAATTTGAATTAGAAAAATTAATACTTTTCAACGTCTTATAACCACCTATAAGTACAATTGCTAATTTATATATCATAAATATATAATTTTTAATAGTAAAGAACACCTCAATATTGAATTCTAATTCTCATTAAAATAATCCATGAAGACCAACCTATTTCCAGTGATTCACTTTCATGAACATATAAGAATTCAATTGAATTCAATAGTAAACAACATGAGCCCATGCAAGTACATTGCATGGATTGATTGAGAATTCCCTTGTGCATGAAATAATTTTAAAGATATATTAGGTGTTGACAACAATAATTGATTATTCCGGTCTTCTTAAAGTCTTTAAAATCTTTCCAAGATCATATGACTCAAAATTTATTAGTGTAACTGTCCACATCATACAAATTGGTACAACTCTAAAAGGCTTTTAAAGGCAGTGCATTTGATTATAATCAGTCTATATTAGCAATTTCCCATTAATCATAATTTTGAGAATCTTTAGTTGAGCCATTGCAACTTTTTAGTATGAGAGCGCCAACATTGACAATTGGGTGCACTACCTGTGAATTGGAGATAGGATGAATTAGGGTAAATTGACTGAATATAATGGTCAATTTTAGGTGTCTACACTTTGTTTTTTTTTAACCAAGTTAGCTCTCGAGAGGTGGTAATATAGAACTTTTGATACCAAACATTCACCAAACCTAGTGGCATAATCACAAAGATAGTTGGCCAAGCAACTTGGCATGTAACAATGATGATGGAATTTCTTGTGAAATATGTTAAAACACATCCTCCTATAAAGGATGGAAGAAAAATATTAGTGACATTTGATTTGTTGATGACTTGCTCAAAATACTTCCCAATGGACTCATATCAAAAAATGACATAAGAGCATGAAAGATGCTTGTTTCAAATCTCTCGTAGAATTTTAATTTTTACTCTTTATTTTATGTCGAAGAAAATGGGGGTTTCAAAACTCCCTTTAGTTGTCATGGACAATTTCAAAACCATTTGAAAATATCTAAGAATTTTCAAAACCATTTGAAAATGTCAAGAAATTTCAAAACCATTTGAAAATGTCAAAGAAATTTTAAAACCATTTGAAAATGTTAAAGAAATTTCAAAACCATTTGAAAATGTCAAAGGATTTCTTTCGGAGTATCATGAGATTATATCTAATGTGTCAAGTTTTTAAGTGGTTCTCACAACCACTTCAGGTTCTAATAGAGGTTTTAAAACCTCCCAAAACCTATCACATAAATTTTCACTTTTTTCTTTTCTTTAAAATATATGTTTGGTTTTTTAATGGTTTTGATAACCACATCAATCTTCAAGGAGGTTGTGACAACCTTGTTGGGTTCCGGTAACGGTTATAGAACCACTATTTTTTTTCCAAAAACTTCATTTATAAAACCATGTGCATTTCAAGATTTATAAGCAGTTTTAATTTTTTGTAAATCTCTAAATTTTGAAGTAAAATTTTGTAGCTCCTTTAAACCTTACAATAATAATGATCCTAATTGATAAACACAAAAGAATGAAAATTTTATAACTTTTGACTCGAAGAAAAATTTTCATGTGAAAATTGACCATACCTAATTATTTTTTTCTCTAGCCATGCAAAAACCCACATTTTGATTGTTTCCATAAACTACCTACTAAGAATTTGAAAATTTAAAACATCCCAGATGGGAAGGTGTTTTGCTCTAAAAAATTGCTTCAATGTACTTGAGGAAGTAAGGAACACCCCTACAAATTGATTGTATTCTATCTTGAATAGATCTTGAGATTTAATCATTTTTTCTGATTCCATAGTGAAACACACAACATTGACTTTTTATTACAACACAAGTAGATGAACACCTTCAATTATGGAAAAGAATTTAAAATAGGTGAACTCAAATATGGGGCTAACAATTAGGCATGTTAGTCCCTAAATTATGTAAAGTATTTATTATATAGAAATAAAATACCGAGACACCCTTTCCAATGCACTTATTGCATTGGAAACTGGGCCTTGAACTCATTGAGGGCACATTGAATGATGTTGGAACTAGGGGTGACTATAGAATAGAGTCTAATATTCCTAGAGATTAGATTTTTTGGTAGATTTTTTCACTTCTTTGATCTTTATAATTTGGTCTTAAAAAATATTACAAATACCTTTGACTCTCATGAGTTCATAAAAATGATTTTTTGTTATTTTCTTCATTACAAATTCAATGAATTATTTATTAATAACTTCTACAAACCAAACCTTACTAGGATTTTCCCAAAAAGTGTGGGGTATAGCCTCAATAGAATTTCCTAACCCTACCATGCAATTGCAACATTTCTCCTAATTGTAAACTTGTATTTGTACTCCTTTGTTTCTTTGGTTCTATTTTTAGTGTCTTGATACAACTCTAAAAAGGACCTAGGACTAGTATCTATTTTTATCTATTTATCTTGTATCTCTTCTAGTGAAATCCTAGTCATCTTATTTAAGGTAAGCAAGATACTCTCTAGTTTTGTGATCTCCTCATTAATGATTTCTTCATACTTTGATATAGCATTGAATTCATTAGTCACTTTGTGATAGAATTGAGCAACTTGATTAATTTGTTTCCCTCCACCTTTAAGGATTTTTTCCATGTTTTTGTGGCACTTTTTATTCAACCCACATCTTGCACTTTCTTTCCTTTGTTAAACAACCTTGAGGTGGGAGGATCAAGATTTACATCAATTGGACCAACCAAATAGTTGATGCAATCTTTATGTTCACTAATGAAATGCTGAAAAATAGGTTCCTTCTATTAAAATGAGGGTTCACAAGTAATTTACTAAAAATAGAAAGGTCAAAATGGGGTGTAATGAACATATATTTAATATATTTCATTAGGAAATGAGATCCCCCAATAATAGAATTGATTTTCAGCCTTTAGGTGAGTCAATTCTATGAAAGATCTTGCAATTTACTTTATGACAAAAAAGTGTAAAATCAGCCTAAACAACACTCTTGGGAGATAAAAATAAAATAATAAGTGAACTCAAATCTTCAATGTAATACCTAAATCATGTAGATGAAGCATAATATTAACAAAAACAACAAACTCCTGACAGATTTGAAGAAGGTAAGATACTAAAAACCTGTCACCAAAAGTGTTGCAAGGCATCCTAAAATGGTGAATGGGTCTTTATACATAACTTTTCCTTAATTTTTTGGAACCTCTAGAGATGGATTTGAGATTCCTTTTTCCACAAGTTTCACTATAAAATTATCATAAATAAATATGAGATCCAGGTTTCTATGATCTTGACAACTTTGCAACTTTTGCAATTTTGCACTTTTGATAGATCTTCAATCCTTCTTCAACCTAAGATCTACAAAACACACAAAAGGAAAAAATTGTTTGTTTTTGGTGAATGGGGGTTTTCCTTGGTCAAACCCCATTTTGGTAATTAAACCTTGAAATGAAATAATGAAACATGAAATAAATGATGAATGAACAATTTCTATGTTGCAACTCACCAAACCCTTGATTTGAGATCCTTGAAGGACTAAAACTTAACACATCTCGCCCAGGTCTTGATTTTGCATGAAATGGCTTAATTGGATGTTGATCTTGATGCTTGAAACCTACATCACAATGTTAGCTCCAAAAAAATGTATGACATTCTTGATAACTTTGACATAATGCTTGAGATCTTGAATGCTACTATAGATGCTTGATAATTTTTCTCTTCAATGCTCTTGACAATAATATTTTCTCATGTGAAAGTTGCCTTCTTTTTTCTCTAATGTTGAATTCATAAAATAACTACGTATTTATAGATGATTATCTAATTTTCCAACAATTAAACATTATAAGCCAACATTTAAAATTTTAATTTAGGATCATAAAAATGTTGCCAAAAACATATTAAAAATTGGGTTCTAAAGCTTAAGGGGGGCCCATTCACACTTGGGTGAATGGGTCCTAGGCCCTAAGCCTAAAACACACACTTTTCAAGATGTTAAACTAAGTATAGGAATTAAGTAATTGTGGGTTCTCCCTTCAGAAAATATAATTAATTAGGCTTATAAATGCATAATTGGTTCAATTAGAGGCTTAATTAAGTCCAATTTAGTTAAGGGACCCATTAGATCCATTACACACTAGACATAAGTGCACTAGGACACACCATAAGACTAAATAGCATGCATGGTATTGGATTATTGACATAAAATACTTATAATCAATTGCACATAGTTAATGTCATCAATCCTAATGCATAATAACACTATTAACATTATGTAGCCTTTGTGGCATATTTCCTTTCATCTCTAGCCACCAAAATTGCTAGATATTCACCATATGAGATTCCTACAACATATGGTAGCTATACATTCATTGTTTCTAAACATATGGCAATTGTACATTCGTTGTTTCCAAATAAAACTTGAATATTGTAGGTTTGGAAATGTGCATATTAGTCAATTTAAGCTACTGCACATTCATATCAGACCATTTCAAAGGGTCTTAAGTTGGCTGCAAATTTCATATCATACCTTAACCAACATTTTTATTTGGATTATTTGTCATATATAAGTGAATTTTTCTAGTTTGAGGTGAAGTTGAAGTTGTTTCCCAACCATAGAGGGTTTGACAACAAGCTTGCAATGATTACTTTAGATAGTGTGAGGAAGATGATGGAAATGTTGCAATAAAGGGAGCCTTCAAAGAGGTTAAAATTTTTTTTTGTGGTCTTTGTGGAAAGTGGGATGATCCTAAGATGGGTGATTTCTCTTCACTATTAGTTTAGTCCAGAGATGGAGAAGAATATAAACCCTAGGGGAACCACAAATGCAAAAATAGTGAACCTTTCCACAATGTTATAGCAAGGGCTAAAGGATTGGAAAAGGGAGCTCTTTATGAACAAAATTGTGGGCATCAATAGCCCAAATGGAGAGATGAATGACATATACTTAGTCCAAAATGCGGTACTGAAACTCCCTAAAGACATACCTTCTACTAGTTATAGAGAAGAATATAATGGAAATAGATCTTACTACAATGAGTTTAGTAGAAGACATTGTAGATGAAGAGATTAAGATTAGAGAAGGGAATAAAGGAAGAAACTATGTGAATATTGCAGCAATGCAAACCATGATTGGTTTGGTTTCCTAAGAGCTACATGATACTATAAGAGCAGCCAAACCGCTACAAAGAGTGAAGAATTGTCTAGGTTAAATGTGCCAAGAGGGGCTAAGGTTATAATGAGATTTTTCAAAGGAACCCCCCTTGAATGCTCTTAGATGTCAAAAAGAAAAAACAAACAACGATGAACATGGAATATGCATTTTAACAAAATCTAATCTAATCCCTTAGAAAAATTTAATGCATTTGATTAAGGCTATGTATGTTGAGTACTCATAATTTTGAATACTTAGAAAAATCTAATCCCAAAATCAAAATGATAACACAATCAAAGCATTTTATTAAGCATGTATGATAAGAAATGATAAAGAAACATAAGAGAATAAAGGAAAATGTAAAGAACATGTATAAAGACTTGACATACCTTAAAAGAAAAGATTTGAATGGAGAAACTACCCAATTATGTGTAGTCTTTTTTTCTTCTTGCATCAAACTTCTTAGCAATTGGAGATTTTCATAAACTTGCTTCCTTTTCGACGTTAACTTATATATAACTCAAATAGAATTACTAAAACCTATACAATTAACCAATATATAATGTTAAATTATAGAAATTCAATCATAATTAACATTGCAACACTACAAATATTGAAACTTGAGTTGATATAATAAAATTTGATGTAAACACTTTGTTATTTTCTCCTTCCTAAGCTGGAAAACTAGAAAAAGGTGGTGGAAAGTTGATGCAAAGGTGGTGGAATAGGTAAAACTTGCATGTGCTCTTCCCAACAACATCAAAAAGTATTTTTTATCGGATCACGTGTAGAATCAGGAGAATAATTGAGCATGTGGGCCTAGATCATGGGTGTATTGGCTATTTTACCATTTTTAGAGCAAGACAAAATGTGCTCCTATTATAGCTTGCTCTAAAAACAACCATATTTAAACTTCTCCAAAATGTGCTCGCATTAAGAAAAGTTGATTTTGTAAAGGTTTCCTACCTCTTTTCATGTGTTAATATGGTCTTGGGTTGAGGACATCAATGACACCTTTCTATAACCAATTATGACATCTTCTAAGTGTTATGTATGTCTCATTTTGTGTGTCCTATGAAGTTTCACCATAATTTCCTATATATTCAATCTTGTACATTAACCCTCAATCCTATATCTTAAACCATCAACCCTTAAACCCTAATCCCTTAAACCCTAAACCCTTAAACCCTAAACCCTTGACCCTTAAACCCTAATCCCTTAACCCTCAACCCTAAACCCTATCCCTAAAGCCTCAACCCTCAAACCTTAAACCTTAAACCCTAAACCCTGTCCCTAAACCCTCAACCCTCAACCCTTAAACCCTTAAACCCTAATCCATCAACCCTCAACCCTAAAAACCTCAACCCTTAAACCCTTAATCCCTCAACTATCTACCCTCAACCCTAATCCCTCAACCCTATACCCTCAACCCTCAACCCTAATCCCACCAACCTAGACTATCAACCCTATACCCTCAACCCTAATCCCTCCACCCTAATCCCTCAACCATCAACCCTAATCCCTCAACCCTTAAAACCTTAATCCCTCAACCCTCAAACCCTCAACCCTTAAACCCTCAATCCCTCAACCCTCTACCCTATGCATTAAACCCTCAACCCTATACCTTGAACCCTTACACCCTTAAACCCTCAACCCTCAACCCTCACCCTATACCTTAAACCATTAATCCCTTAAACCCCC
The DNA here is from genome assembly GCA_007258455.2 of Sequoia sempervirens. Lineage (NCBI taxonomy): Eukaryota > Viridiplantae > Streptophyta > Pinopsida > Cupressales > Cupressaceae > Sequoia > Sequoia sempervirens. The sequence goes on from VDFB02281492.1 coordinate 582,272,552, forward strand.
AACCCTCTACCCTCTACCCTATACCTTAAACCCTTAATCCCTCAACCCTCAACACTCAACTATAAGCCCTCTACCCTATACATTATATGCTCAACCCTAATCCTTGAACCCTCAACCTTTAAACCCTAAACCCTCAACCCTTAAACCCTCTACCCTATACATTATACACTCAACCCTAATCCCTCAACCCTATACCTTAAATCCTCAACCCTCAACCCTAATCCCTCAACCCTCAACCCTCAACCCTCAACCATTAAACCATAAAATCTCAACCCCTCTACCCTATACATTAAACCCTTAACCCTAATACATCAAACCTATACCTTAAACCCTAATCTCTTAACCCTCAACCCTTAAACCCTAATCCCTTAAACCCTCAACCCTTAAACCCTAAACCCTTGACACTTAAACCCTAAATCCTTAAACCCTCAACCCTTAAACCCTAATCCATTAACCCTCAACCCTTAAATATTAAACCCTAAACCCTATCCCTAAACCCTCAACCCTCAACACTATACCTTAAACCCTAATCCCTCAACATTAAACCCTAATCCCTCAACCTTTAAACCCTAATCCAATAACCATTAAACCCTAAACCCTCAACCCCTAATCCCTCAACCCTTAAACCCTCAAACCTCAACCCTTAAAGCCTTAAACCATCAACCCTAAACCCTCAACCCTCAACCATTAAACCCTCAACCCTCAACCCTCAACCCTTAAACCCTCAACTCTCAACCCTATACTTAAGCCCTAATCCATCAACCCAATATCTTAAACCCTAATGGACCTATACCCTATATAAGTTTAACCTTGGAAACTCAACCCTGAACATTATTCCTCAACCCTCAAACCTTTACGCTCAACCCTCATCCATACACCTTATACCCTCAACCTTAAACCCCGAACCCTATACCTTAGACACTCAACCTTGAACATTATCCCTCAACTATAAACTCTCAACCCTCGACCCTATACCCTCAACCATATACTTAATCCCTAATCCCTCAATCCTCAATCCTCAACTCTACACCTTAAACTTGTTGGCAACACACAGGAGGACAACTAAGAGGGGGGGTGAATCGGTTGTCACATAAACTTAAACTTATTAAACTTATTCTAAAATATGATTAATAACCATGAAAGCATAAATCATCAACACACATAACACCAAGATTTTTTACGTGGAAACCCTGTTAGGTGAAAAACCATGGTGGAGGTCAATCCACAAGATTATACCTTGTTAAAAGTATAAAGAAATATAAATGGGGAATGCACATGCATTCAGGCACACTACCTAGAGCCCATTGCTCAAATACAACAAGGCTTACTAACCAAAGGAAGACACACTATCTTACAAAAACATTTAGATTACATCCACAGGATTTTGGACTAAGAAAATAGCATCTGCCCATGCATGCCTTTAAATGGAATAAAAAATCACTTATATATATCCGTAACAAGAGATTACATCGCTACATGTCGGCTTCAACAAAATAATAAAACACATGCAAACTGTTAGCCCAAAACAATAAGTAATTTTCAATGCAAATCGACCAATGTCAGCCTCAACATAATGAATACCCAAATCAAAATCCTCAAACACGAAACACCTTCAAAAATTATTCGACGAAGATCCACAACACGCTACCATGACCTTGTTGGCCATGAACATGAAAAACACGAACACACAAGAAAAAGTCACCAATCACAAGTACAACAATCAATGCGAACGTGCAAAATAGATAGAACATGATCTAGAAACATCCACAAACATCATGAATCACTAGAGAGGCATCCACAACAACTAAACTTACTAGAATCACATCATCTTCATTTAGGAACAACAATTGAAGCAACATAATGACTGTCAAAAACCAACTACTCATAACTCGATCAAATCTTCATGCGAATCTCTAAAACCTAACATGGATAAACTAGATATACTCGACAACAAATGCTTTAATCCACAACCTTTGATCATCAACGTATTGAGCTAACCAATAGATTGAACTTCACTACATCACTAACAACCTGCAAGTTATTCCATTAAAATTTTCTCAATATCCTTGACATATACAACCTTAAAGAAATTAGTGCCAATAGTCTTGACATAAATGAAAACCACATATTAGCAACATCCAACAATCTCCCCCTTTGGCATTGATGAAAACACATGATGTGAAAATCACCATCAATGCAACTAACTCTTAGCACTTTCTCCCCCTTAGATTCTGACTCTTCTCCACCTTTGACATCAATGACAAAGATACACACAAGCTCTGAACCACATATCTGAACATCTAACTACTCCCCCTAAGTAGCAGCCACCACAACATCAATCTGGATCAATATATGACTATGAAATGCACAAACTGATGCAATTCAATGCATCTTAGTTTTGATTAGGAGGGGTAATCACCCCTAACTTCCCTCTGAGATACTCAAAATTATCCTTAGGAAAATGCTTACTAAAGATATCTGCAATCTATTCCTTACCAGGCACATACTCCAATCTAACCTCCTTTTCACTCACCTTCTCTCTCAAAAAGTGAAATTTGATAGATATATGCTTGGTTTTTTAATGTAGCATCAAATTCTTAGAAATGTTAATTGCACTTGAATTATCATAGAATATAGCAATAGGTTCATCATACACAACTCTGATATCTTTCAACATCTGCTTCATCTACAATACTTGAGTACAATTGTTAGCAGAAAACAATGTATTTTTCCTCTATAGTAGATAAAGAAATGGCATTATGCTTCTTACTTAACCATGAAATTAGCTTCTTTCCCAAGAAAAATTCACCACCACTAGTACTCTTTTTTTCATTCACATCTCCTACCCAATTAGCATTAGTAAAGGCACTCAAAGTAAGGTCACCATCTCTAGGATACCATAAGCCAAAATTAATTGTTTCCTTCAAGTATCTGAAAAATCCTTTTCATAGCAGTCACATGAGATTCCTTAGGATTAGCTTGAAATATTGCAACTATGCATACGACATTCATGATATTAGGTCTAGTTTGAGTCAAATAGAGCAATCCACCAATCATCGATCTGTTTCTAGTTTTATTTTCTTTCGCAAAATCATCATCTTGTGTCAACTTACATCCGGTCACCATAGGTGTACCAATTGGCTTTGAATCTTCCATACCAAATTTCTTTAGCAATGCTTTCACATACTTGGACTGAGATATAAAGATCCCTTTATCTAGCTGAGTAATTTGCAATCCCAAAAATAATTTCATCTCTCCAATCATAGACATCTCAAACTCACTCTGCATCTCATCAACAAACTTCATGCACAAACCATCATCTCCTCCAAAAATGATATCATCAACAAAGACTTCAACAATAAAATCTTTATCATGATCAATCTTGAAATACACATTACTATCGGCAGTACCTTTATTAAATCTAAGCTTCAACAAATACTTGTCCAATCTAGCATACCATGCTCTTGGGGCTTGCTTGAGTCCATACAATGCTTGAAGATCTTCAACTTACAAACCATATTTCCCTAATCAGTCAATTGAAATCCATCAGGTTGTTCAACATATACTTCTTTCAATTCACCATTTAGAAATGCTGACTTGACATCCATCTCATAAACCTTATTTTTGTAAGCAACATAAGCAAGAAATACTCTCACAGCTTCAATGCTAGCAACATGGGAAAAATTTTCTTCAAAGTCAATTCCTTCCATATGAGAATATCCTTTACACACCAGTCTTGCTCTGTTTTAACAACTTCACCTTGCTCATTCAGTTTGTTTCTAAAGACCCATTTAGTTCCAATTACATTTTTGTCCTTAGGCCTAGGAACAAGAATCCATGTATCATTCTTCTCAATCTAGAGTAGTTCTTCTTTCATTGCTTCCATCCAGTGTTCATCTTTGCATGATTCATTCACACTATTAGGCTCAGTCTTTGAAATCAAACAGTATTCTTCTACAATTTTTCTCCTAGTCTAAACACCTTTGTTCTTATACCCTATGATCTAATCTTCTGAATGATTTAGTCTTACATAACTTGGAGTCTTAGGATGTTCTTGAACTTCAAGCTTTTGTGATCTCTCTTTTGCACTTTCACTATTTCCTTCCTCTTGATTTTCTTGATTCACCAGAATGATCTGAACTTGATTTGAAGTTTGAACTTTCTTTCCTTTATCTAAACTGTCATTCTGATCATCTAAATCATATCCACAAGTTCTAGATGGTCTAACTATGTCTTCATCAACCTTGACATTTGCATTATCAACCATTTTCCTCAATCTCTTATTGTAGCACTGGTAGACCTTTCTTTTAGTAGAGTAACCAAGAAATATTCCTTCATCACTCCTAGCATCAAAATTTCCTATATCTTCATCTTTTTTGATATAGCATTTACTCCCAAAGATTTTGAAGTATCTAATAGTAGGCTTATGACCATACCATAGCTCATAAGGAGCCTTACCAGTATCACCTTTGACTTGTACCCAGTTGAGAGTGTAAAAAATAGTACTCACAACTTCTCTCTAGTAGATATGAGGAACATTTCCTTCCAACATCATAGTTCTAGCAGCTTCTTCAATTGTCATGCTCTTCCTTTCCACAACTCCATTTTGCTAAGGGGTCCGCAGTGTAGATAATTATCTCTTTATCCCATGTTTTTCACAAAAAGAATTAAACTCACCGGAAGTGAATTCACCACCTCTATCTAATCTCAAACATTTAATATTTAGACCAATCTTTGTCTCAATCATAACATTGAAGATCTTGAATTTCTCTAGAGCTTCAGATTTCTCCCTTAAGAAAGTAGCCCACATCATTCTGGAATAATCATTAATAGGTAACATGAAATAACTATATCCTTGTAAACTTTTAACTTTAGAAGGACCACACAAGTCAGTATGCACAAGCTCCAACACTTCATTTGAACAATGTTGTTTGCTCCAAAATGAAACTCTAGTTTTCTTCCCTAACTAACATTCCTTACATATAACATTAGTACGTTTTATCAACTTAGGAAGATCTCTTACAACTTGATTAGAACTTATCTTGATAATATTATCAAAGTTTACATGACACATTCTCCTATGCCACAACCAACTTTCATCAACTTGAGCAATCAGACAACTTTTACTAGCAACATTTAGCTGAAAGATATTACCTTTTGTTTTTGTACCTGATGTAATCACATTTTTAGAACTTCCCAATATTCTACACTTTCCATCCTTGAATTGAAGATTGTATCCCTTATCAACCATTTGTCCAACACTTAAAATATTATGCTTCAGACCTTCCACATATAGGACATCATCAGTATTATACTCACCATCAAGAGAAATACATCTTCTACCATAGATTACACCTGCTTTGTCATCACCAATCTTACAACACCACCATCATACTTTTCCAAGCTCACAAACTTACTTTTATCTCCTGTCATGTGCTGAGAGCATCCAATTTCAATCACCCATCCATCTATTTCTTCAACTCGAACAACTAGGGTTTTCTCCACATTTGTACAACTAGCAGATTCAGTAGAAACAAGATTATTTTCCTTGATAGCAATAAATACCCATTTTTCCTCACTGACATTCCCTTTATCAAATTCATCATTTTTCACACCTTCATCAGTAGCATAATAACACTTCCTTTGAAATCTAGGCTTGTTATTTCTTGGCTTGGGGACTCTTTCTAGACACCTTGATGCAAAATGACCTATCTTATTGCAAGAAAAACATTTAATAGAAAATCCCTTTATACTTACCTTCTGCTCTGGCTTCTCTCTTGACAATAAGTGCTTCAATCTCGTCTAGCTTTCTCTTCTTCTTCAATCTCTCTCATTTCCTCCTCATACTTGAATATCTTTCTAGAAGAACTTTCTCTCAAATCATATCTTTGTTTATCTCTTCTAAAAGTAATAGCTTTGAATGCAGATTTTGTCTTTGGAAGAGCATTTCCAAATTCACTCAACTCAAAAGTAGTAAGCTTACCAATCAACATATCTCTGGTTACATTTGTTATAGTCTGAAGCTCCTCAATAGTAGTAGCTTTGACTTTGTATGGAGTAGGCAAGGATTTGAGCACTTTAGCAACAATCTCTGATTCTTCCAATTGTCCACCAGCACATTTGATACTACACACAAGTTCATTCATTCTTTGCATGAAAGAAGTAATGTTCTCATCATCAACCATTCTCAACATTTCATATTTCCCTTTTAGACTTTGCAACTTAACAATCTTCACATTATCATCACCTTCATACAAAGTTTCCAACTTTTTCTAGATCTCATAAGCAATCTTCAAATCCATCAAATTTGTCATCTCAGAATTAGTCAAAGAACTCAACAATTCTTCCTTAGCCCTGATATTGTACTCAACATCCTTAATTTTAGCAGCAGTAGAAGGACCATTCTATGGGATAACATACCTATTCCTTGTAATGTTCCAATAGGGTTCACCAATGCATCTCAGATGACACTCCATTCGAGTCTTGCATAGAGAATAATTTGTTCCATCAAATCTCAAACTATCCTTATATTTCACCATCTCATATCACCTCAAGCTATTAAAATTCTTCCAAGGAACCTACTCTGATACCAATTGTTGGAAACACAAGGGCAGACAACTAAGAGGGGGGTGAATCAATTGTCACATAAATTTAAACTTATTAAACTTATTCTCAAATCTAATTAATAACCATGCAATAATAAATCATTAACACACATAACACCAAGATTTTTTTATGTGGAAACCCTATTAGGGGAAAAACCATGGTGGAGGTCAGTCCACAAGATTATACCTTGTTAAAAGTATAAAGAAATATAAATTGGGAATGCACATGCATTCAGGCACATTGCCTAGAGCTCACTACTCAAATATAACAAGGCTTACTTCCCAAAGGAAGACACTCTGTCTTACAGAAACATTCATATTACATCCACAGGATTTTGAACTAAGAAAATAACATCTACTAATGTTTGATTATAGTTCTAGTTAAGCACATGAACACTTCTTCACACTCTACTCACTCTTCTTCACACTCTGCTTCTACCTTCGAATGATTAGGACATTATTCACACATCTCATACACATGCATTCCTTCAAATGGAATAAAAAGTTTCTTATATATATCCGCAACAAGAGATTACATCGCTACATGCCAGCTTCAACAAAATAATAAAACACATGCAAACTGTTGACCCAAAACAATAAGTAATTTTCAATGCGAATCGACCAATGTCGGCCACAACATAATGAAGACCCAAAACAAAATCCTCGAACATGAAACACCTTCAAAAATTATTCCACGAAGATTCACAACACGCTACCATCACCTTGGCGGCCATGAACATGAAAAACACGAACATGCAAGAGAAAATCACCAATCACAAGCACAACAATCAATGCGGACACACAACACAAATAGAGCACGATCTAGAAACATCTACAAACATCATGAATCACTAGAGAGGAATCCACAACAACTGAACTTACTAGAATCACATCATCTTCATTCAAGAACACCAACTGAAGCAACATAATGGCTGTCAGAACACAACTGCCCATAACTCAATCAAATCTTCACGTGGATCTCTAAAACTTAACATGGATAAGCTAGTTATACTTGAAAACAAACCCTTTAATCCACAACCTCTGATCATCAATGTATTGAGCTAACCAACAGACTGAACTTCACTACATCACTAATAACCTGCAACTTATTCCATTACAATTTTCTCAATATCTTTGACATATACAACTTTTAAGACATTAGTGCCAATAGTGTTGACATAAATGACAACCACATATCATTAACATCCAACAAAACCCTAAACCCTACACCCATAAACCTTTATCCCTATACCCTATAACCTCACCCTTATAGCCTAAACCTTGAATATTGTCTATCAACCCTATACTTAAAATCTAAACCATATACTCTAAAACCTTCACCCTATGCCTTATACCCTCAATCCATATCGTAAACCCTAATCCCTAATCCCTATACCTTACACACTTAATCTTATACACTCAACAAGTTGAATATTAACCCTCAAGTGTAAACCCTCAACCCTCTACCCTCTACCATGTACCCTCAACCTATTATTTAAGCACTAATCCCTCAACCCTCAACCCTATGTACCTTAAACCCTAAACCCAAAAACCTTAGTCCTCATCCTTATAACCTATACCCTCACCCTTATATACCCTAAACCAAAAACCCTTACATACATACAACCATACATACATACGTACATACATACATACATATAAGCATACAGGTGATCCCACAATAGTGGTTTGCATTTTTTGGCCAAACTAGACACTGAAATTATTATTTTTAACTAAATCTTCACTTTCGGGCACCTATAGCGGCTAAACTGTGAGGAATTTGAAGATGATGCAAACTATATTTTCATGACATTTTGTCTATAGATTCTAAAAATATTTTTTTCAAAATTTTTGGAAGTATATTGCACTTTTTTTCCAACTCCCTTGAAAACTAGTTTTTTTTCAAAAAGCAATTTTTTTAAAAAGTGACGCTCACCGTATAACGTATAACTTTTTTTCCATGAAGGATAAAATTCTAATTCTTTTGAATTTAGATTTATAACTCCGATATCTAGTGTTTCCACTTGGTTAGATAGTTTTTTATTGAATATTTTTTCTTTAATCAAGTTTCAAAGTCAAACCAATTACTATTCAGACATAGTGCGATTGTATAATGCATAACTTTTTTTGTATGTATCAAAATTCAATTCTTTTTGTTGGAACAAGGACTTGAATATCTGGTGCACTCATATATATATATATATATTGTTAATTTGCTATTTTTCCATATGTGCATAACAACGAGTTTGATTTTCAATGAAAAACCTATGTTTAATAAAACTAAAAAAAATATATAATAAAACCAAAACATATTAAAATTATATTCGTTGGATAGATCGTTTTGAGGACTACCTGATTGTAGTTGGGTCTGTGAAGTGTCTGCCATTTTCATGTTCAAACCGAGCTTCAAAGTGCAAAATTTTGTTTTTTTTTGTGAACAAGGTCAAAAATCAGGGAAAAGGGGGGTTCGCTCAAACCAAGGTTCAAGCAAACCCCCTTCCCAAAAGGGGTTTTCATTTTTTTTTTGTATGTGCATGCATTAAATGGGTTTTCTCGAACCCTAGTTTGAGTGAACCCTTTTTTGGTTCATTTGAACCTGCAGAATCAAAAAATTTGGCATGGGGTCATTTTTTACAAGTTTCCCTTCCTCATTCAAATTGTAAACCACTTTTGTGGGTTTACCCATACATTCATACATACATACATATAGGCATACATAAATATATACATACATACATGAATACATACAAGCATACATTCATACATACATACCAGCATACATACATACATATATACAAGCATACATACATACATACAAGCATGCATGCATACATACATACATACATACATACATACCTAAAGGCATACATACATACAAATATATATACAAAAATATATACAACAAACATAATTAACAAATTTGCACATAAACAATTCCAAGCAAGACATAACACGAGCATGTTGTAACACGCTTGCACGTAATGTCTTGATTATATGGGAAAAATAAGTTTTGAAGGGACCCAAAACCCTTTACAACAAAAGAAACAAAATGTTGCTCCAAAAAATATTCAAGAGCCTACCAACAACAACCCAACAGCCAAAAAACCAACCACCATGGGTGCCAAACTAAAAAATGACAAACAACTAGCAGCACGCACCAGTAAAACAACAACAAAACAACCTACAAGAGACTAACACCCAACAGAAATAGAAAGAAACAAGAAACTAGTTAAGGCCACTCAGAGTTTTGGCCACCTCAATTTGCTTTCAATCGTATCTAGCAGTTCCTTTTTCTTAGCATCAAAAACTTTCTTCCATTTAGTTGACCCTCTACCAATAGGTACCTTGTCATCATCCTTCATAACTTTTTTACCCTTTCCCTTAGCCATTTTCTCTTTCTCCATGATTTATGAGAAGAAAACCTAATCTTCCTTGAGCTAACCAATTTTCTTAAAGAGAATTTCCAATGATTTTGCACTATTCTTGATCGAGGTGTGGCTCACCTACAACAATTTTTTGATATCACCATTTATATGGAAAACTTGGCCTCAAGGGCCTGTAGTCTTTCCTCGCACAATACATTAAATTCATTATACACACCTTCCAGTTCCACCATTCTATCAATGAGGATGTCAAACACAGATGCCTTCAGAACATTTTGCATATTCGCCTTTAAGCCTCTTATTTTTATATTGATTTTATTGAATTCTTGCAAAGCCCATTTGGCCAATTTGAAGGTATCTATAGCCCCAGCCCTAGCCATATCTAGCAAACCAAACATAGAAGTATCATCCTCATCCAGGTATGAAAAATCCTCCGAAAGAGGATCAATCTTCAAGGGCAAATTAACATTTTTCTTTTCCTCATCCTCCACATTCAGATCCCCAACCTCCTTATCCAGAGACACCTTAGGCATGTCATGAACTAGAGAATCCTTGATAGCCACCATTTTTTCAGTAGGAATCTTACCTTCCTTAGCGTTTTTGGGATCCCTGGCCGCAACTATAGAATCCTTTTTCTTCAAATTGGCCAACCTCTTTGACAGTCTTCTTGGTTTTTCAACCGAACCGACATTGACCTGGGTCCCTACCTCAAGAGCCCCACCAATAAAACCTTTATCAAAAGCCACTTCCATAGCCTTAGGAGAGGACTCATCCAACCCTACCTCCATATCATCACTCCCAGAAATGACCAACCTCTTAGGAGCCCTATTACCCTTAGAACCCACCACCTTCCTTTTCTTCGACGCTGAATCCACAACCACAGGGGAGAAATCTTCCTCATCCCCATTCCATTCCTCCTTCTATCCAAAGAGGAGTCTAAATCTGAAAACCCTGATAAAGCACTTAAAACCTCTTCCTTTCCTTTGATGACCAGAGTCGAGGTAAGAGATTGGACATGCTCCATTATAATAAAAATAAGCCCTTCATGGAGGATAGGGACCCTCCTATTCTTCAAATGAGCATACACCAAAGATTCCAATGAAGATAAAAGAAAAAAGGGAAAGGAATAAACAAACAATGTCTGAAATTATTAAGAAGAGTGAAATGGTGACCAAGAAGAGCCTTAAATCTCCTTTCCAGCATCATGTACCGCATCATCACCTTCGCAACCCTAGCCCAAATATTCTTGAGAGAGGTTCTATCCTAACCCCAACTCTCCAACTTGACTAAATTCTTCCTCTCATCATCCTTAAAAAACTGGGTCATCGCCTCCTCATTGCTCTTTTTCTCTTTGAAAAACTCCCTTCCCATAGTTGACATCCCTGTAATGGTAGCAATAAGGTCTTCATTAACCTCCACCTCTAGCCCTTTCATCACAAGCTTGTGATTATTCCAGAAAGAGAAAAACTTGGCCAAGACATTAGGGTCATGCCCATGCAATCTCTCCAAAAAAGGAGTGAAATTTCCATGACAAAGAATGTTCTAGAGCTTTTTCTTTCTTTGAATATCACCACAGGAGTGTGGCTCAACTCGGCTTCTATTGCCACCCATGGTAGCCCAAATAGAGCACACAAAACCCTGGTGAAAGATACCCAGAAGAAATTGAAATAACCATAAAACACCCACAAAGCATGCCAAATAGGGAGAAGTACAAGGCCATAAAATCCGCATCACCTTTTCCAATTCCATCAATTCTTAATATGTTTCTAGCATTCTTGGGAATGATCAATCCCTCCTCCCACGAGTGAAAATCACTAAGGCTGACAACCAAGTTGGAGAAATAATCAACAAGAGAGTTTCCTTCCTGATAAACATGAGAGACACAGGTCTCCTCACAAGATTATAACATAATTACCATATCCTTTATTAACTGATCAATGTTCCAACTCAAGGGATGCATACCACACAAATCATTTATGATATTTATAGAATTGCCTTCCACCCAAACTTTGGAGAAACCCTTACTAATTGCATATCTAACACTCATGAACGTAGCCTCCATCTTAGTGCGATGATTAGTATGTGTACCCAATGGGAGTGCCACCATGCCAAGATGTCTACCAAAGTTATCTCTTAACACCCCCCCACATCCTGTAGGCCTAGGATTCCCCTTCACTGCCCCATCAAAGTTAATTTTAATCCACCCAACCAAAGGAGGTTTCCATCTTGTGTTCCTCCTTGCAACAGTGCTAGCCTTGGGAGTCATGATAGGAACCAAAGAGATTTTCCAATTCAAAGTCACCATAAGATCATAGCCAACAAGGCACATAGTCGGATCACACTGAGTAGAGTCAAATCTAATGAGAGAAAAATTCTCTAGGATAGCTCGATGGAACTTGATGAAAATATTATCAAAATTCAACTTAGAATCCCAAAAGATCCTATTATTTCTTTCTTTTCAAAGTCCCCAGGAAATATGCGGAGCCATAAGATCCCAAATCCTACGCAACATAGGAGAGTAGGAAGGGAAAATCCATTGATCATAAAACTTAGCTAGAGAGTCCAAAAAGACCCACCCCAAATCCCAGAGTCTAAGGAACTTACTCCAGAGGGCGAACAAGTAATCACATTCAATGAGGATATGAAAATAATTCTCCTCATTAACTTCATAGAGAATGCACCTATTGGGAATCACAAACCCCCTCTTACAGAGGTTGTCAATTGTAAGAACTATACCTTGCATAATCATCCAATAAAATACATTCACCTTAGGAATTAGCTTCTTGTTCCATAGCTGCCCCCAAAATGGAAAAGAATCAGGAGTAACCAGAGAACTCAAAAAAGTAGAGGCCACAGAAAAATTACCACTTGCACACAGGGCCCATATCACTCTATCTGGTCTAGGAAACATTGGAATCCAAATATTACATAAGAAATCCTTAAGAACCTTCAAAGATATATTCCAAACATCAAAATTCTTCCACTCCCCATCCTCAAACTAATCCACCACCTTGACTCCAAAAAGTTGTTTACATAGGGTAGCAATAGGAGGGGTCCAAGGGAGAGAAATAAGAGGGTATACCCCACACCAAATGTCTTCCCAAAAAAGAATACTAGTCCCATAGCCCAACTACCACTTCACACCTTTAGAAATCACATCTCTGCAGAGCAAAATACTCCTTCAGAAGCACGACCCAGATGGAATCTACTCCAAAGAAAGCATATCCCAATTCCTATCAAGACCAAACAAATACTTATTACCCACTAGATGAGCCCACCCAACACCCCCATTCAGAAGCCTCCAAATATTTTTAGCCAAAAGAGCCTTATTAAAAGATTTAAGATTTCTAATCCCCAAGCCACCCCATTTCTTCGGTTTACAAACCAAATCCCAGGCCACAAGGGGAATCTTGGCTTTGGACTCCACCCCTTACCAAAGGAACCTTCTCATGGTCTATTCCATTTTGTCTTCAAACTTCATAGGCACCCTGAATTAGCTCATAGCATACAAAGGTAATTTTTCAAGAGTGGTCGAGATAAGCTAAATTTTATCGACCTGACTAAGGAGCACACCTTTCCAGCCCGCTAACTTCCTGTTGAATTTATCTAACAAGCCCAACCAAAAGGAATCCAGAATCCTAGAAATACACAAAGGAAGCCCCAAATAGGAAGACAAAAATTCACCCTAGTTGCAAGATAGGATTCTAGCCAACTTGAGCTACAGATCTTCCAGAGTGTTAAGAAAAAATTTCTGACACTTAGGAAGGTTTATCTTCTAGCCATAAGCCTTTTCATAGTGGGCCAACAACCACTTAACAACCCTCACTTCCTTAACTAAAGAAACCCCCATCAAAATGGTGTCATCAATGAACTGTTGGTGGGTAATTGGGTTACACCTAGAAGAGGGTGAAAGACCCCGCAAAACCCCAGCCTGAAGTGCCTTCTGGATGTTACAACCCAAAGCCTCCACCATCAAGATGAAAAGAAGCAGCGAGATAGGGTCTTCGTATCTCAACCCTCATGAGCTCCGGAAGAAAGGCGAAGGAGAACCATTCACCAGGATAGCAAACGAAGGAGAAGAGATAAGTTGCTCAATTAGTTGAATGAATTTTTGACATAAGCCAAACTGATCCAGCACACTCAAAAGAAATCTCCAACTGACTCTGTCATAAGCTTTAAGCAAATCCAACTTCAAAAATAAACCTGACTTTTTAGAAACATTATGGAGTGGGCCAATTCATGAACTATAATAATGGAATAAAGGATCTGCTGACCCTTGACAAAGCCACTCTACTAATACAAAATTAGAAGCGGAAAACATTTCTACAATATAGAAGCCAAAACTTTTGAAAAAAATTTATAGACAAAGTTACATAGGATAATTGGATGAAACTCATCAAAAGTCTTAGCATCAGCTGATTTAGGAATCAAAACGATGAAATTTGCATTTAGTTCCTTTAACAGACTTCTAGAACCAAAGAAATCCTTAGTAGCATTTATCATATCTTCAGAAATAATCTCCCAACATGATTGGAAAAATAAGAAGGGAAAACCATCAAGGACAAGGGCCTTATTACCTTCAAAAGAAAACACTGCGTCTTTAACTTTTGAGGCAAAGGGAATAGCCGTAAGATCCTTATTCAAATTCTTTGAAACCAAATTGGGAATAGCCTCCAGGGAAGCATCCACACTGCCTTGATCCCAGACTAGGTCATCTGTCAGGAGACCTTCAAAAAATCTAGCAACCACTCCACAAATGTCCTCCTTAGCTTCCAACATCGACCCATCCACTTTGATCGAGGAAATTCTATTAGAGGCCTTATGTCTCAAATCAATGAGATGAAAAAAAAAAATTGTGATCCCTAGACTTAAGCGAGATAGCCCTGGATCTTTTACTCTAGAAATCCTCCTCCTTGGAGATGATATCATTAAGTTGTACAAGAAGACCATCTTCCTGAAGTTGAATATCCTCTGATAAGCCCTTCGATTGAATGAAATGTTGGACCTCATCCAACTTATTGAGGATAAAGATTTTAGAATAAAAAATGTGACCAAACAAATCCTTTTTCCACTTCCTAAGATTCTTCTTAACAAAATTTAGCCTTTTAGCCACTCTAAACATCGTGCTTCCATCAACATTAATTTTCCACCATCTTTTTATAAAATCCATAAAAGGGGGATCCCTAAGTCACATGGCTTCAAACCTGAAGAGAAATATGTTCTTACTCCCAAGCTAGTCCACCACAAAAGAAAGAGGGAAGTGATCCGACCCACAACACATAATAGAGGACAAGGAACAAACAAATTCCACAAACTAGGACACAAAAGTCAGAGCCCTATCCAGTCTAACTTGAATATTATCAGCTCCAAATCATCTATTAGACCAAGTAAAACTGGCTCCAAAAATCTTAACATCTAACAGGGCATTATCATCAATAAACATTCTAAGAGAAAACTTGCTCTCAGGGTCTACCTGAGAGCTACCCACTTTCTCATCATCATACAAAGGAGTGTTGAAGTCTCCCATAACCAACCAGGGAAAATCTAAAAAAATCATCCTAAGACTACCAAGATCCTCCCAAAGCTTCTTTCTATTTCTCTTCAAATTAGGAGTGTACACATTAGAAATAACCCAAGAATAAGAATCCCTAAGTCAAATAAACTTAGTCTCTACATGATTGAAACCATCAGCAACTAGGGTACCTCTCAACAACTTAGCATTCTAGAAAGTGGCCACACCACCTGAAGCTCCATAAGAACTCACTTATGCAAGTTGTTCATCCCCTTGATATTCAATGAAATGACTTTCATTTGCCAGAAGAGGGAATGCTCTTTGAGCATAAATCAAAAAGTGTTTTTTGGACCCCTTTCGCAATATTCGCTTGCACTTCCTTTCCCTACTCTTCTACAGGGAAGGTCTGCCCTGACCCTTTGATTCAAACCCACAATCCGCTTTCTGCCTTCTTGTGGTAACACCTTTATGAGGCTAAGGGGGGAGGGGAGAGGAGGATTTCTTCTTCCGATCATGCACCTAGGTAAAACCCTCCTCATCTTTACACACAGAGTCTACCACAACCAGAGTATTATTACCAATCACCAGTTCCACACTCGAAGAGGGTGACTAAGGAACAATCTTCGGCTCCACCACATGCCTTTTTGGAGAGGAAACAATCTTAGAGACATGGTTCACATCCTGATTTAAGGAATGATCATTAACAACTTCCTTAGGACAAATCGGGTCCTTACCAACCTCAATAGGAGGATCATCACAAATTTTAGCATTTACCTCACCCTCCAACCCATTTCCAGTTGCCGATTCACCCTGTATCTCTTTGGGTTCCTTAATCTTCCAAACATTGGTCTGCTTGATAGCCTTAGGTGGGGTGCCAAGAACAGGACAATCTTTTGCCTAGTGTCTCGTCTTTTTATACTTGAAACAAGTAAATGAAAGATTCTCAAACACTATATGATACTTCCAAGACCCCACCTTAGATTTTAAGAAGAAAAATTCAGTCAGTGCAACATCTTGGTCAATCATGACACAAAATATGGCCACAAATAACCTCCTCCTCAACCTAGTGGCCTCATCAATAGAGACAAGCCGACTATTTAAGGAATTGGCAACTTCCTTGTAGACTTCCTCATCCCAGTATTCTAACGGAAGATTTAGAAGTTTAACCCACATAGATGCAAAATTAGAGAGATATTTTGACAAATCCATTTGTGGTTCCCATGGATGCAACACCATGGAAATTCTAAGCCCAAAAGACCAAGGTCTTTTGGCAAAAACATTTCTCAGGTCTTCATCACATGAGAAGACAAAGGAAAAGAATCCTTTGGCCATCATAGAGACCTTTACCTGACCTTTTAGTGCCCACTTCTTGTGAACCCAAGAGCGAACCTCCTCAATACTAGGTCTAGGACCTAAAACCTTGCCAACCAAAGAGAAATCCATAATATCAATGTTCTTCTCAACAATGGAGTCTGGGACAGAAAAGGAAAAAAAATCTTCCTCATTAGATGAAGGCATTGACTCAACAACACTACCCTTTCCTTTAAGCTTAGAGGCAAAAAGGTCAGACCACATTTGACCCAGCACAGAAGACTTCGTAGCTATCCAATTAGCATCCACCTTGCCACCCACAACATGGGGAACACTTGAAGATTCCCTAGATGGGACCTGCCCTTTAGAACCAGCCACCACATTATCCCCATGACACAAATGGACCAATTCCTTCGAGGGACAACTATCACAAGACACCTTGAGTGTCTCACCCACACACTTCTCCTCCAACTGCACATCTTTGACTGGACCCTCGCCAAAAGACCTGTCCTTCCCTGTATCACTACCAGGGATCTTTTCCACACCACAAAATCCCTCCTTTTCCCCAGAAGAGATAGAAAATCCCTACTTCGTATCTTGCCTAAACTGCCATGCGCCAAAAATCCCAAGGCGTGAATCCAATTTCAAGTTCCTCAAGCTTGAGAAACAAATAACAAAATTTTACAATAAGGAGCAAAATACAAAATAAAACATAATGCGAGCGTGTTATAACACGATCACATTATACCTTGCTTTGGTAATCCCCAAGCCTTAGGCTCATGATTTTCTTTGGATTTCCAACCCAAAGGCTTGGAGTGCCTTCCCAACGTCTAAAGACATGTTTTTCATATTCTACAGGATTTCACATAATCTCATTCATGCTAACTATTAGGTTTGCATGTGTTTCAAGGTCAAATAAATCAAACACAGGTCTGGGTAATGTTAGGCTCTCTCCTAGCTATTTAATGATGTATTTTTTTCATATTTTGACAATGTTAAGGCTTTCATCTGTAATTTATTTTGTTTGTGTGTCCATTTTTTTTGTCAAAAACTATTGTTTGGTATTTTTTACTTTATTTTTTAACCATTCACTTAAATTTCAAATAAATTACATTTTTTTATAAACTAGACTCCATTCTACACATATTAAAAAAAAGATTTTCAATTAGTTTTCAAAAGTTATAGGAGTAGCACAGCCAAAATTTTATTTTTCAGGATTTGTCCACTTTGAAAATTAGTAAAAAATCAAGTATTCATTAAAAAAAATTATTAGAAAAATCAGGCATAAACTACATGCTATTAGCTAATTTCTCACCGAAGTGATTTTAAAAATAACAAAAAAAAGTTAACCTTTTGAGGGAGCCACAAAAGAAGCTATGTTATGTTTTTTTGACAAAAACAACACCAATTTTTGCGGCTCCCTTTTTTGAACCCCTTAAATCTCTACCATTTTTAAAAAAATTAGTAGTTTAGAAAGTAGAATCAAAGCACTACTAACATTTTTTTTTGTTGCATTTTAAAATTTTCAGTGTAACTATTCTCAATTTCTTATCCAAGGTCAAAGGTTAGTATTTCTTGATTTCAGAAAAAAACATGACCATTTAAGACCCCTTTTTGCCCCCCCATCTTTTTGCACTTACGCATTGATCCATTCTAATTATATTATATATTATATATGATTTATACTATATCATATTAATTATGTATATATTTGTATAATTTTATATATTATTTATTATATTTATTTACATAATATAATATATTAGATAAATAATAAATTACTAACTAAAAGAGGGGTAAAAATTTATTCAAACCAAAAAGAGGAGTACAAAGCAAGGGAATTACACATCCCTATCAATCTCCACTAATTGGTCCAACTTTTATGACAAATTCGAGGGTAATTGATCCTTGTCCCCAATATTCCAATCATGCCCATGATCAAAAGCCCATTTAGCCAAACAATCTGCAACCCCATTCCATTCATGTGGAATATGGTAGAAAGAAACAAAATCTAAGGAAGCACAAAGATTAAGAATCTGTTTTATAATAATAGCCAACTGCCAACTAACATCCTCTAATTGTTGCCTCTTCAGCAAATTCACCACCACCCGAGAGTCTGATTCACAAATGATCTATCTTCACGCAAGAGCATAACTAAGGTCCATGGTACACAAAATGGCATGACCCTCCATCACATTGTTAGTATACCAACCCTTAAAAATAGATAAGATAAACTCAACAGTCCTAGAACTAGTCCGCCCAACACCTCCAATACCAACATGGCCAGGATTTGCACAAGAAGAACCATCTGTGTTGATTTTCAACACACCCTGAGGGGGAGGACTCCAACACCCCTCTCTATTTGTCTTTTGAAGGGGATGACAACATCTATTTCTTTTGACCTGACAAGCACTCTGAGCAACCCCCCTTTGAAAAGGAAGATGGAGATGAGTACAAAAGGCAACCTCTCCAGGATCCACACCCTCAACCAAGTCACACTTAGCTGTAGTAGTTTCACTATATTGTTTATATTTATATTATTTACATTTATTATTTATATTATATTATATTATATTATTATTTAGTTATATTGTATTTATATTGCATTATATTATATTATTTTATTATATGATTTATATTTATTATTTGTTTATATTATTATTATATTATGTTATATTATATTATTATTTAGTTATATTATATTGTTCATAATTATGCTTAGGGTGGTAATTAGGATTAGACATAGGATTAGGTTGGGCTTAGAATTACAGTTAGAAATAGGGCTAGGTTAAAATTATAATAAGGGGTAGAGTTTGAATTAAATTTCTAATTAGGGTTATTACATCTATAGTTAGAAAAAATTAAGCAATGCTCTCCTTAATCACACTTCAAAAGTTATTTTAATGTTAGGATAAAATTAGAGTTAGGTTTAAGGTTAGGTTTAGAATTAAACTGAGTTAGGGTTAGTGTTAGGATTAATTTTAGGGTTATAATTATGGTTAAGATTAGACTTAGGGCTAGGATCAAGGTTAAAACTAGGGTTATGGTTATGCTTGCAATAGAATTAGGGTTAGGATTACAATTTGATTTAGGACTAGAATTAAAGCTATGGTTACCTGGTTACAATCAAAGTTACAGTTAGGGTTAGAATTAGAGGCAGGGTTTTAATTATGGTTAGAGTTAGGGTTATGATTAGAATTAAGAATGTATTAAGGTTAAGATTAGGGTTAAGGTTAGTATTAGGATTAGAATTAGGGTTAGAGTTACGATAAGAACTAAAATTAAATAAAAATAGTTTTTCAAATAAAATCTAAGTAAATAATAAATTTATACTGTTTCAAAAGATTTCACTCTTGAACTTTTTCATTTATTTAACATTTATCTTATTTACTTTAAAATTATTTAAGAATTATTTTACTCTATATACTTAAGAGTTATTTTGATTTGATACTCAATTTCAACTATGTTAGTCATAGTTGCACTTAGCACAAACCAAATTTGGGTCAAGATCAAACCTAACAATTATGAACTCACTATCCAAGTAGCATTTGAATAGATTAAGTTGGCAAGACTCTATTCATATCAAACTATTACTAGCTTACCTCTAAATCACTATTGCCAACTCTTCTATCAACTAGATAACACATTATTTACCTTCCACTAAATCAACAACAAAATTTTTTATACAAAGGCAAGTGCTCGCCACTATGTGGCACTTGTTACTACTATTACACATTGCTATAAAGATAGATACTCACCACTACATGACACTTGTTATAGTCAAAATATGCCCATAATATTGTAGAGGGAAAGAGTGACCCTTACTTGAAATTCTGAAATTGGTTTCAAACCCAGCCTTTTTATTGATAGTTATAAGGTGGCGAACACAATTCTTTATTCGGTGGTAGAGAGTTAACAAAACGCTATATTTGAACTAGATACTAAACTTCTCAAGCACTGAGATTTCGACACTTTTAGGGAACTTAATTTAAACCATTGTGTTTAGGCTGCTTTGACATCTTTGGTTGATCGGTTGTACTTCATGTGGCTCTTGACGAGCTGGCCGGCAGCGAGAGCAGACATGAGAGACAGCTCTCCTGCCATTACTGCAGCTGCCACTACTCTGGCCAAGTTCTGAGCATTCGCACCAGGGGATGCCCCATTTGCTCCTTTCACTCCAAGCATGTTCAAGCACGCCGCCTGTGATGCCAATTGAGTTCCTCCTCCCACTGTCCCCACTTCTATGCATGGCATGCTCACCGAAATGTGCAGGTCCTTGCCCCCATTCGCCCCCTCCATCATAGTAAGACAGTGGGAGCTCTCCACATTCTGGGCCGGATCTTGGCCTGTTGCAATGAACACAGCTGACACAATGTTGGCAGCATGGGCATTGAATCCTCCCATAGCTCCTGCCATTGCAGACCCAGTCAAGTTCTTAAGCATGTTCAGCTCCAACAATGCTGGAACTGTCGTCTTCAACACCTTGTTCACAACCGTCTCTGTTATGATGGCCTCACACACTACTGATTTCCCACGTCCTTCAATCCAATTCACTGCTGTGGGCTTCTTGTCTGCACAGAAATTGCCTAAAAACAGAATCACATTTACAAAATTAGCCAACCCATTTAAAGTAGAATAGAAAACCAATTGCATAGAGAAAAAACCTTTAAAAAAATAGGTTTTGAAAAATCGAAGGAATTGAATTACCAGAAACGCTGATAACATCCATGTCAGGGAACATAATTTGAAGATAATCCAAGACATTCTGAACACCCTTGGAGACCATATTCATTCCCATGGCATCTCCAGTGAAGCATGAGAATCTCATGTACAAATTCTTGCCTGCAATTGCACATTTTATGTCTTGTAGCCTGGCAAACCTGCTTGTCCTGTTGAAATAATGTGCACCCAAGATCTGATCAGTCATCTTGAAAATCTGGCTTTTATTTCATTACCCATTGAGCCAATACCTATAAAATAATGTGATCAATGGTGCATGCAAAATGAAAAAGGGAATCTGGAAAAGAAACACGTACCTGTTGAAGATGTCGGAGAGTTTATCAGAGTTTGCGGGATCCTCAATATAGAACTTGAGCTCTGCAGCCCTTTTGGCACTCTGAAACCTCACAACAGGAGCCCTAGTCATGCCATCTCTGAGAAGAATGCTTGTAGCCCCACCACTCATAAGGATGGCCTTGCAACCTCTGTTGGTGCTGGCCACCAGGCACCCTTCTGTGGTTGCCATGGGCACCATATACTCAAACCCATTGACTAGTAAAGGCCCTGCTACACCCACAGGAACTTGTACATAACCCACAGGCATTTCACAGCACTGCCCAAGAATTGACTGATAATCAAATCCCACCAAAGGTAGCCCTTCAAGAGATCTTCCAGTCATGAGCTCCAAGGCACTCCTCCTCACAGAGGCAGCTCTCTTACAGTCCCCAAGGGAGGCTTCAAGAGAATAGGAAGGTATAGTGCCATTGCATACAGCAGCTGCAATGTCTCCATCTTCATTGTCAGCAAGGGCAATTTCCTTGAGCTGGACCTCAGGTTTCTTAACAGCAATTTCTTCTTCGGCTGCTATTCCACAGGTTGTTGGAGGGGTGTTGAAATCCGCCTCCCCAACAAAATCATCCCAGGAGCCATCATTGCCTTTACTGATGAAATTTTGCACATAATCAATGCCAAAGAATCCAAGCAAATAAATGAAGGAAGCCAACTGGGCCACGATGGCCACAAGCTCCCCAAAGCTGACAACATAAAGGGGCGTTGAGGTCCTCATCTTTTCCCTCCATCTCCCCATCAGGAAATAGGATGCAGTGAAGAAGAGAACAAAGAAGACCTTATTGGTAAGTCCCAAAGGAAGAAACAGGGCATCAGATGCCAACAGCTTTGAATTCTCATTGTTGTTCTTCCTCTTTGCACCATCATTTGCTTTCTTCATGTCAGAGCAATAGTTATTTTCTCCACCATTCTTCACACCCATCTTTGATTTTCTCAGCCCAGCAATATCCATGGCTGAGACTGTTCTCTACTGTTAGGCTTCACCTTCAACTTTGGAATAGAACCTCAACGTAAGGAATGCCTAAACGTTGCCAATGTTTATAGAGGAGGCAAAGGAGCAGACGCAATGCCTTACTCTAATTTCCCTCGTTAACCATGGCAAACTTGTCAAAGGAAATCGCGAAGTCATCGCTCGTGTCCCCTGCCGCTAGAATCCAAATCCTTGGAAGCTTCCACTTTTGATTTTTTTTCTGGTCTACTTGCATGTGTTTCTGGAGAACCGGGGGGCTAGTGTCTCAAATGTAACCACAACATTTTATGGCTTCTTTGTAATGGTTGGTCAAAGATATTTATATAATTTTGGTAGTTGATTGATAGATGTTTTTGGTTTGATTATAATAGTTTTAATTATAATTTAAAATCATAAATTTTTATAAGTATCAAAATTATAATAGTAAAATTTCAATTAGATTGTTTTCAAAGTTTGGTTAGATTGAACATGTATTGTATGTGATTAATCTTTGTGTACAAGAATAGGATATTTTTGTACTCCTTGGAATTGATCAAGATCAATTATGTATCACATGAAAGTGATGTGTAAGAATGAGGTGGTGATTTCGAGGTAGAGAGAATGTTAAATAATAAGTGTAAATGGTCAAATAACTAAATAGGAAATGTTAATGAGTATACTAATTTCACTATTATACTTTGTCCCCACTTTGATGTGTGCATGAATCTAACATGAGTATGCATTTCAAAATATATGGGCATTCTTAGTCAACATGAAAAATAAATATTGAATAATTCATAAATGATATTTTCTCTAAAAATGATACAAATATTTTTCTTGTACTCTACGTGGCATGAGTGTTCTATCAAAATGTACAAACAACAAAATATATGCAATTAGTTGGGATGCAACTAATCTCTGATGGCCAAAAAGACAATATGGGACCCACCCCTCACTTATATATTTAAAAAAATTGCCACTATTTTTAAAAGAATTAAAATTAAAAATAATCTTTAGTAAATTTAAACTAAAATATTTTTTTTTTATATGAATAAAATAGATCTTAAATAATTTTAAATTAAATTAATTAATAAAATAATTAATTATTAATATATTATAGTTAATATTATAATTTTTTTAATGTAATTAAATTTGTATTATTATTTTATAATAATTATTAAAATATATTATATTATTATATTATAATATTATATTAATTCTATTAGATTATTATAACATTATTATAATAATAAATTAATTATATGTTATTATATATGTATTATTATATTACATATTTGTTATTATATTTATTATTATTGTAGACACCTAAATTTGACCACTCCCATTTGTTATAATGTAAAGTTTTTAGATTCAACTGTGTAAATTTTTGTATCGACGTTTCGATCACACAGTGATCCATCATAGGAAGAGGAAGAAATGAAATGGGAATGGAGACCAAGTCTTATAAAGGGTGAGGCTGAAGTGCTAAGAGAAATGAATAAAAAATCAAAGAAATAAAATAAAATATGAATATAAAAAGAATATACCAAACAAATCAAATAAGAATATGTGCAATTAAAGGGGGAAAAACAAGGGGTAAGACAAAAAGTGAAAAGAAAGAAACTATATGGGACCACAAAAATTTGGCTTACTATAATAGAATATAAGAATAAAGGAGAAGGATAACTAAAATAATGAGAAGAAAAATAAAACTAAAAAATTAGTTAATATTAAGGGAGATAATAATGAAAACCTTAATATTAAATTTATTAATAATGAGAACATAATGATAACCTTAATAGTAAGGTTAGTAATAATAATAACAATAACCTTAATATTGAGGTTATTCATAACAAAAATCTTAAAAAAAATTAATTAACGAAAAATAAGAATAAAGAAAACAATTATAGATAAAGAGAACAACAAATTAAGGTTATTGATAATAAAAACCTTAATATTTATTATCAATAACAAGAAAAAAGATAAAAATAATGAGAATAAATAAAAATAAAACAAAAATATCCAAGAAGAATTATATTGCCAAATTACAAATAAAGAGAACAAAGGAAAAGAAACAAAAACAAGAATAAAGAGAACAATTATAGAGAAAGAGAACAATAAAGAAGGTTAAATTGATAATAAAAACCTTGATATTTATAATCAATAACAAGAATAAAGATAAAAAATAATGAAAAGAAATTAAAAAAAATCCAAGAATTATAACATTTGTCAAATTACGAATAAAGAGAACAAAGGAAAAGAAACAAATAACATTGGAGCAACACACTTAAAATAACAAAAGGAAGGAGAGACAAACCCAAAGGAAAAAGAGAGAAATAGAGCAAGCAAAGACAAACCAAAATGAAGACAGAGGGGGAACATACGGAAAAAAGAAAAAACTTAAAGTGAAAAGAGGAAGAAAAAAGAAAGAATTAAAAAGAGCACAAGAATTTAAAGATGAGTGAGGCAAGGAAAGGCAGGGAGAAGAGATGGAGAGAGGGTGGAAAAATCAAGGGGGAGGGTAGGAGTGGAGGGAGTTTAACAAGGGGGCCAAGTTAGACTTAATTTCCAACCTTCATCCCGATTGAGATTGATAGCATGGTTTATGATGGCAATGGCTTCTTGAAGTTTGTGCTTGAAAAAATTATCTTCTTTAACTATCACTTGGGTGTTCTCAAGGCATATGTGGTGCTTGGTGTGGTGGGAATGCTCTATAAGAGATAATTTGGATATTCTATCATGTCAGATATCAACATTGTGTTCCTTGATTCTAGTGTTGATGGATTGATCGGTTTCTCCAATATACGAGGTCCCATAAGAGCAATTAATCTTGTACACTGCAGAGTGGAGAAGTGAAGGTAAGGGGTCTTTGGAAGAGGGGATGAGATTCCTAGTGGTGGATAAGGGCTTGAAGGCACAAGAGATACCTTTGTTGTGAAGAATTTTGGAAATCTTGTTGGAGAGGCCTTCAATATAAGGGAGGGTGGCCAACTAGAAATCTTTGGAAACATTAGTCTTGGGGACAAGATTAGCCCAATTTTTGGCCACTTGAAAAGATTTGAGGATTTTCTTACCGTGATAGCCATTGAGCTTGAAGACACGATAAATATGCAAAAGTTCAAGATCAATGTGGTCTTTATCACAAATGCGGTAAGCTTGGGTTGTGAGAGTATTGAGGACACCAACCTTTTGAGCTGGATGGTGGTGGGAAGAAGGTGGTGGGAAGAAGCATGAAGGTAGAGGTCAGTATGAGTGGATTTTCTAAAAACGCGTCGAGGCAAGGAACCATTCTCTTTCTTGATGAGGACATCAAGAAAAGGAAGTTTGTTGTTGGAATCAACTTCTTTGGTAAATTTAATGCAATTAAGCAAGTTATTTAGGTGGGAGTGGAAAATTTCAAGTTGGTTATGGCTGTGAGGCCAACAAACATTGGTGTCGTCTACATATCGTTTCCACTAGTGAGGCTTAAGAGGGAAGGAATTAAGGGCTGCCTCCTCAAAATATTCCATGTAAAGGTTGGCTATGACAGGAGATAAGGGGGATCCCATGGCAACTCCATCCATTTGTTCATAAACCACATTTTGAAAAGTGAAGAAAGTGGAACGAAGGAAAAGGTCTACAAGAGAAGCAATTTCAGGATTGGTTTTATGCTTGAATAACTCCACAGAGTCCCCAATGGGGACTTTAGCAAACAAGGAGACCACATCGAAGCTAACTAGGATTTCATTGCTTTCAATCTTTTTGTCATGAATGAAATTGATGAAATGGTTGGAGTCTTTGATGAAAGAATCAATGTTGCCTACAAGAGGAGAGAAAAAACTTAGCGAGGAAAGAGGCTAAATTGTAGGTGGGGGAATGGGAGGTGTTAGAAATTGGCCTAAGTGGGAGGCCTAGTTTGTGAATTTTTGGGGCTCCATAAATGCGCGGGGTGAACTCTTTATGAGGGATGAGACACTTCTTGGTGGCATCGTCAAATGAAGAAAGGGAGATGAAAAGTTTGAATTTTTTGACAACCTTAGAGATTGGGTTGTTGGGGAGGGTTCTATAGATGCCACTATTGGAGAGGTGGTCAATCATTTTGGAGACATAAACCTCCTTGTCATGGATTACCACCACATTTCATTTGTCGGCCTTGGTAATGATGATGCCATCATTCTTAGCAAGTTTTTTGAAAGCCAAGAATTCATCTTTGGGGACATTGCGTTTAGGGGGTTTTGCATGCCTTAATGCCACTGCACAAAAAGATTGAAAGTAATAAAATCCTGGTTAGCTTCGATGTGGTCTCCTTGTTCACTCAAGCGTTAAACCAATCCTAAAATTGCTTCTCTTGTAGACCTTTTCCTTCGTTCCACTTTCTTCACTTTTCAAATTGTGGTTTATGAACAAATGGATGGAGTTGCCATGGGCTCCCCCTTATCTCCTGTCATAGCCAACCTTTACATGGAATATTTTGAGGAGGCAACCCTCAATTCCTTCCCTCTTAAGCCTCACTAGTGGAAACAATATGTAGACGACACTAGTTTTTGTTCACCTCACGACCATGACCAACTTGAACTTTTCCACTCCCACCTAAATAAATTGGTTGATTGCATTAAATTTACCAAAGAAGTTGAGTCCGACAACCAACTTCCTTTTCTTGATGTCCTCATCATCAAGAAAGAGAATGGTTCCTTGGCTTGACGTGTTTTTAGAAAATCCACTCATACTAACCTCTACCTTCATGCTTCTTCCCATCACCATCCAGCTCAAAAGGATGGTGTCCTCAATACTCTCACAACCCGAGCTTACCACATTTGTGATAAAGACCACATTGATCTTGAGCTTTTGCATCTTTATCATGTCTTCAAGCTCAATGGCTATTGCAATAAGAAAATCCTCAAATCTTTTCAAGTGGCTAAAAGTTGGGCTAATCTTGCCCCCAAGACTAATGTTTCCAAATATTTCTAGTTTGCCACCCTCCCTTATATTGAAGGCCTCTCCAACAAGATTTCCAAAATTCTTTAGAAGAAAGGTATCTCTTGTGCCTTCAAGCCCTTATCCACCACTAGGAATCTCATCCCCTCTTCCAAAGATCCCTTACCTTCACTTCTCCACTCTGGAGTGTACAAGATTAATTGCTCTTGTGGGACACCCTATATTGGAGAAACCAGTCGATCCATCAACACTAGAATCAAGGAACATAGTGTTGATATCCAACATGAGAGAATCTCAAAATCAGCTCTTGCAAAGCATTCCCACCACACCAAGCACCACATCTACCTTGAGAACACCCAAGTGATAGTTAAAGAAGATAATTTTTTCAAGCGCAAACTTCAAGAAGCCATTGCCATCAGAAACCATGCTATCAATCTCAATCGGGATGAAGGTTGGCAATTAAGTCTATCTTGGCACCCCCTGTTAAACTCCCTCCACTCCTACCCTCCCCCTTGATTGTTCCACCCTCTCTCCATATCTTCTCTATACCTTTCCTTTCCTCGCTCATCTTTAAATTCTTGTGCTCTTTTTAATTCTTTCTTTTTTCTTCCTCTTTTCACTTTAAGTTTTTTTTTTTTTCCTAATGTTCCTCCCGTGTCTTCGTTTTGGCTTGTCTTTGCTTGCTCTATTTTTTTTTTTTTGCTTTGGGTGTGTTTCTCCTTCCTTTTGTTATTTTTAGTGTGTTGCTTCAATGTTATTTGTTTCTTTTCCTTTGTTCTCTTTATTCATAATTTGACATTATAATTCTTCTTGGATTTTTTTTATTTCTTTTCATTATTTTTTTATTATCAATTTAACCTTATTTTATTGTTCTCTTTATCTATAATTGTTCTCTTTATTCTTGTTTTTGTTTCTTTTCCTTTGTTCTCTTTATTTGTAATTTGGCATTATAATTCTTCTTGGATATTTTTGTTTTATTTTTATTTATTTTCATTATTTTTATCTTTTTCCTTGTTATTGATAATAAATATAAAGGTTTTATTATCAATAACCTTAATTTATTGTTCTCTTTATTCTTATTTTTCGTTAATTAATTTTTTTAAGATTTTTGTTATGAATAACCTCAATATTAAGGTTATTATTATTACTACTACTAACCTTAATATTAAGGTTATCATTATTATCTACCTTAATATTAACTAATTTTTTAGTTTTATTTTTCTTCTCATTATTTTTATCCTTCTCCTTTATTCTTATATTCTATTATAGTAAGCCAAATTTTGTGGGTCCCATATAGTTTCTTTCTTTTCACTTTTTGTCTTGCCCCTTATTTTTTCCCCCTTTAATTTCACACATCCTTATTTGATTTTTTTGGTATATTCTTTTTATATTCATATTTTATTTGATTTCTTTGATTTTTTATTCATTTCTCTTAGCACTTCAACCTCACCCTTTATAAGACTTGATCTGCATTCCCATTTCATTTCTTCCTCTTCCCGATGATGGATCATTGTGTGTAATCCGAAATGTCGATACAAAAATTTACACAATTGAATCCAAAAGCTTTACATTATAACTTCATGGACTATGGAAAATTCATACCAGCTACACTCCCATTTGGTCAAATTTTCCTTTGTTTTCTTCTATCCCGCATCCATAAATCATATTAATTGACTAATTATTCATTATTTAATTAATATTTAGCCTAGCCCTAATGTCTCCTAATGTGTTTGATTAATTAATTAAATACCTTACCTTATTCCTCTTTAAATTAAATAAATAGTCCAATTTATTTAATTTAGTCACTTTGCCTAAATGAATTAAAATCAAATTTTAAATTTATTGTTTCTCTCTTTCTCTCTCTCTTTGTCACATCCTCCATAACCTTCCTCTAATCCTCATTAAATTTCCTAATACTATCATTAGGATGTGCACACCCCTAATCTTTGATTAGTGTCACATCCTTCATAACTTGCAAGTTGATCTTAATCCCCCATTAACCTACCTAATCCTTCATTTGCACAACCTAAATCACTAATTAAACCTAACCTAATCCTCATGCCATTTATGAAATGTACCTTAGTCAACTTTCATTAATAACTTTCTCAATTTGGAGAAGTTATCTCCACCTTCCAAGGAATTTAAAATTCCTTTTTATTTCTCCCATGCATCCTTTGTGGAATTTCTAATTCCACTTTATTTCTCAAACACTCTTGGAGGAATAAAGGACCAATTTAAAATTCCCCCCTAATCCCAAAGTCAAATCTCCAAAATCAAGGGATATTTTAGAAGAATTTCTTAATTCTTCTATTGTCACATCATCCCATAATGTGGGTAGATGAGACAAGACTCACTTTTTCCACCTCATCTCCATATCACCCTTCCTTGTCCATGTCATCCACCACATGTCCTAAAGAGATGGCTTGTGAGTTCTCAACTCACCCTAGCCATTGATCTCCCATCCCTAGATAAATCTAAACCATTCATTCATTTAGATACCCTTTCCCTAAATATAGGGATTTTGGTCTCTTTTGGATCTATCACTAAATCATTCAAGAATTTCAAGCCATCTTGCACCCAAACTTTGAAGCTTCATTATTGTAGCAATTTGAGCATCCATCTTGCATCCAACCCATTAGCTAATATCACCATTGCATCGACTTCATTTTGAGCATGATTTAGAGCCATTTGGTCAAGCAAAGGAGCACACAAATCTTCAACAAAGGGCCAACCGAAATCATCATCTAAACAAGGTAAAATTACTTGTTTTATTTATTTTCTTTAGATTCAACTTAGGCCAATCTTGAGTGGTTGTTTGGGTTCTCCTTTCTTTCATTTCACTTAATTTTTTTGTATTTTAAAGTAGGAAAACACTTGCACACAATTATTATATATGTTTATAATGCAATTTTAAATTTGTATTATTATTTTATAATTATTATTACATTAAATAATATTATATTATGCTATAATATATTATATTATTATATAAACAAACTTATATTATTATTTTATAATTAATATTATAAATAAATTATAAATTATTTATTAGTTTTAGGATGGAGTGACGGATCGTGGTTAGGGATATAAGGAAGGGGAGATGGAAGGTTAATGAGATGGAAGATATCTAATAATTTGGATAAAGAGATGCATGGATTAACACATGTAGATGCATGGATAATGAATCTAATAGATAATGAAGATTATGATTGATGATGGATGATAGTTGATATGATGCATTATGATATGTGATGCAAGTGTCATGCCATGGTACATCAAATGTAAGAGCAAGAAAAGTAGAAGATGAAATATAGAAGGAGAAATAGGGATGAGGGGAAGCAAGTGCACATGGAATCAATGATTAGGTGACAATTATGGAATAGATGGGATATGTGGCTGGGGGGTGGTATAAAAAAAATGTAGGGATGAAGGGATGGGGGATTATGAATGAAATAATTAAATTGATTACAATTGTGAGAAGTTCTATAAGATGATAAAAGTTACCAAAATATAATCCATGATAGAGGAGATGGAGGCACTACAAAAAACAAGATGTGGTCCACTTGGTTGGTTCAGTTAAATGTAAGTAATCCATTGGTTGCAAGTGGGTGTACAAGAAGAAATTTAGAGTAGAAAAAACATTAGAAAGGTATAAGGATAGTTGGTGCAATGGGTTATTCTAGGTATAATGAATGTAATTTAGTGACATATTTTCTCTTGTATCTATGTTGAATTTGATTAGGATGTTGTTGTCTATAGCTACACCTTTTTATTTTTAAGTGGAAAAAATTAATTTTGATAGACCATTATCGTATGGAGATTTACATGAGCAAATCCATATTGTTCAACCTAAATAATTTTAGATAAGGGGTATAGAACATTGGGTTTGTAAACTAAAAGGGTCTTTGTATGAATTAAAGTAGTCATCATGTATGTTGTATCAAAAATTTGATCCATAAATAAATTAGAATTGGGTTTTCCAAGGAATTGAGTTGAGATAATCATAGTTTTACATGCTGATGATTAGGAATAATGAAGTGTTCATTAGAGAACTCAAGGTTTAGCTACATTCTAGAAACTTTAGAGTCATATATCTTCACTCTTAACACAAACACTGACATGATGACACATGGGAAAATAAATCTACGTCTAGGTACATATCCTATTTTTAGTATTAATTATAGTTATAATTTACTTTAGCTCTAATTAAATCCACTTAAGTACCCCAATCTATAAATTTTCCACATGTCCATATAGCCCATTAAAACAATTACTCGTGATTTCTCAGATTAATGGTTACTTCTATATTTTTATACTAGTATTCCTTGTTGACTTAGTAATGCTCCAATTACAGTTCCACTTGCATCACAATCAACTTAAAATACCTTATCAAAATATGGAAATGATAAAAATGGTTTCAAGTTATCACTTTCTTCTTTAATAATCCATAGCTTCTATTTGATCTTGATGTTCTTTAAAATTATTTCTCATGTACTCTCATAATCTCATTTATTACATAGAAATATATAATGAAATTCCTATGTTCAAACTAGCTAGCAATGTATGGAAAATTCTTACCTCTATAATATTCATTGGTGTAGGAAATTCAACAATTCATTTTACCTTCTTGGTAAGTGCAAAAGGATGGGGGGCCAAAAAGGGGTCTAAAGTGGCCACTTTTTTTCTGAAATTAGGAAATACTGACCTTAGATGTGAAATTGAGGATAGTTAATGTTGCCATATTTTAACCCTCAGGCTCAAACAAGCAAGGCATCTATATTGCAGAGGTTCATAGGGGCCAAATGGGATATTTCCATTGAGGGTTATTTCATGCATCTGATGACATTTCACAGGGGAGCTCAGTTGAAAGGTCACTGAGACCTAGCTTCTGTCATGCCAAACAAGCCTGCAGAGCCTATCGCTGTGACAGGGAGGGGTCGCTATGACCTCTTATCGCGTTGTTTTCTTTGGCTGATAGGCCATTCTATCGTCGTTCACCGAGACTTATGGCGACCACAGGCTTTGGCCTTGCAAAGAGAGCTTGGTGACAAGTCCCAGTGAAGCCAATAGGTCTCCCCAAAAATCAAAAGGAATCAAGTTTGGGACAAGTCTGGCCAACAAGAAGTCTCCTCAACACAAAGAAAAGAGGGCCCTCGGTATGTCTAGGGGATCTCACTGAGATGTCTCAGCGATTACAAGAGGTCTCCCCGAAATGAAATAGAGTTCAACAAGAGGCAAAGGGCTTGACAAAAGGTCTCGCCGAAAGCAGAGTCACCCCGACGGGAAGGAGACCGACAGGAGGAAGAAGATCACCAAGATGTCTCGACGACTGGCCAAGGCTTCGCCGAGAGTAAGTGATATCGCCTTGAGGTCTTGCTAACACCGGCAAGTTTTGGTGACATGGAAGGTATCGTCGGCAAAGGTCTCATCGACCAGTGGAGCCTCCCAAATGAAAAGTAGTTTCGGCCAAAGGATAGGGGTCTCAGCGTAGGGTCTTGCCGAGATGGAGATATCTCCTTGACTGGGGGATAAAAGGAAGGGGCCTTGATATATTTGTCTTTAGCAAGAGTCTCGCCGATCATGA
Source organism: Sequoia sempervirens (assembly GCA_007258455.2). NCBI lineage: Eukaryota > Viridiplantae > Streptophyta > Pinopsida > Cupressales > Cupressaceae > Sequoia > Sequoia sempervirens. The sequence continues at coordinate 582,305,877 of VDFB02281492.1, forward strand.
AAGACTTTGCCGAGAGCATTGGATATCGGTGTAGGGTCATGCCAAAGTGTAGATGTCTTGCCGACAGCAAAGGGAGGTCAACGGATGGTGTTGGCTTCGGCAAAAGATGGTGAGATCACCATGATGTCTCAGTGGCACATGAATGTCTTATTGATGCCAAAGGAACCTGAAGAGCAAAAGGAGGTCGGCAAGATGTCCTCCCGAAAGGAAGGATCTTCGGTGTAGCGCCCGGCCATCAGAGTGATGTCTTATCGACAGGGAGTGGTCTCGATGACGAAAATGATATCGACATGATTAATAAGGCCCGCTATAACCTCTCACTGATGAATGTTTCTCTTGCCAAAGTGAAACGAAGTAAACCCTCGCCAAAGCAAGGTGCCTTTGGCACAACCTCTTGCTGATAAAGCAATGTCCTACCTACAGGGAACTAATTGAAGTCCCTCCAACCACCAGAAGTCTCCTCGACAAGAATGAAGGCTCTCAGCAAAGGAAACAAAGAGCTTAGACAAAATGAGGGTGGGGTCAGTAGGATGTCTTGCCGACCTAGCAAGCTCTCTCTGAACTCAAAGTGAACTTTTGACAAGCAGGGAGACTTTGATATAGAGTCTCAGCAAATGGAGTATGTCTCGGCGACAAAAGCAGATGCCGATATGACAGAAGGTGCTCAATATGAAGTCTGGTTGACAGGCCAAGGTCTTAGGAAAAATAAGAGCATTGGCAAAATGACAAGCCTCACTAAGATGTCTTCCCGACTCGTTAGTGTCTTGCCAAAGGAGCTCGAGCCTAGAGGAGAAAAGCAAGCTCGGGGTAAATGAAATGAGCTTGCCATAAGCTCTTAGCGATAGCTCCATGTTACGCTGATAGCTTCAGGAGGGAATAATCGCATCGGTGAGACACTTCCAGTGTCTTGCCGAGATGTGATTTTAATCAAAGGAGTTTTGACTGACCAAAGAGGCTGCGTGGAATTTACTCAACCAATTAGAGAGATTTGAAGGTAAACCATGATAGTCTGAAGAACATCAATAGGATGAAGGGCGACGTGTATCTGTTGCAAGCTCAGAGCATTCAAGGTGCAGCCGAAGTAGCTCAACTGGACACAATGGATCAAATGAATGTGGTAGTTGCAAAATATCAAAAGGATTCTACGAGGGTAACTCTTCACCAACACACATAGTAGGGATACGCAAGCTTTAGCATTAACTTCATCCAAAAGATCTGAGGGTAGATCTTTCTGAGCTCTGATATTTTTGTAACCCCTAATGGGCCAACACACAGTCTGTATATAAGGCATTTTTTTCCTTTTTGTAAATAGTTCGAATTATGCATTCAAGGGAGTTAGTGATTTTTTCGTCAATCCTTTCTCAATTAGTGTATGTTTCTGTAACTCAACTAAAATTTTGGAATGCAAAATAGAGTTCATCTAGAAATCAAGTATTAATGCCCGTACCACTCTCATTTTTTGTATGTTAGCTTATGTATGTATTTCTTTAACGGAGTTTTACCAAATTTGCATTCATACCACTTAGTTGTGAAGATAGTTCCTTCCTTCTCAAGATATGTATGTGGATCAAACCTGCCAAGAATGATGCATAAAGCTGAATGGGGTGATGTTGAGTAGGTGAAATAACAATAGTCTAGTTTTCTTCAGTGTGTTTCATCCTGTTTTCATTTTTTTGATTTCTCATTAATTCGGTGTATCACCATAGAGTTAGTTTTACTTTCAATATATTCTCTTTCTCCCTTTCCCTTTAGAGAATCAGTAGTTTAGGCGATACCCAAAGGAAGCCAACCTTCTCCAGAGGTTCACTCCAATCTCAGGTGACCCACAGCCTTGGAGTAATCCAATGTTTCACTAGAAAGCTCAGTCTTACAAATTGTGCATAGGGTGCATTTCTAGGTGACAACAGTTTCTGGCACGCCTGGTGGGACAGTGAACTAGATTGAATTGCTAGTTTAGTATGCAACCAGTGAATTTCAGGCTTTATAAAAGTGCTTTGGCATACTTGGCGACTCCATAAAGAGGAAAGAGCTCCAGAAATCAACGCCTTCTTAGTTTATGAGAAAAGTTTAGACTAGAGGCAACTCAGGTCCCTTTGAATATTTGTAGCTTTCACCACCAAGAAGGAAAGGCAGAGCAATAGGAAAAAGAGGAACAATAGTTATCTATTCTAGAAGAACTCAGTCTAGTCCTCCATTAGTGGGATCTCATTTTGCTATACAAGTAAATCCAATTCAGATACCTCCAATGGCTGCTCCAAGGAATCAACCCTTTGTCACTTTCAACGAAGGGAGTCCTTTGAACCTGACACAACAAAATGATATTCCAATGGCAGCCTTGAAGAGTCTGCCAATTTTTACAGGGGAAGACCAAACTACTCCAATTGAACACATGAGAGATGTGGCTTTGTTGTGTGGAGTTCACCACATAACCCAAGAGGACGTTGTAGTGAGATTATTGGCTGCTTCACTGAAAGGAAGAGCTGTGCAGTGGTATAGGAGTCTACTGGTCAGTTCAATTGCTACATGGGACGAGTTTGGAGATAAGTTGCATAAGCAGTTCTAGGACAGGTCTGGCAACTTGTCTCTACTAGAGAAATTGACTACAATTAAGAGGGCTCCACAAGAGCAGATGAATGACTTCAACTTTAGATTTCAAAGAACCTGGGATAGAATACTTGCAATGGTGAGGCCACCTCTAGAATATGCATTTTTATACTTTTTGAGGGCTCTAAACTGTGATATAGCTGTCATGATACAGTCAATGGGAGGAGTGTCTTTACCAAACGCCTTTGAAATAGCTATCAAAGCTGAAAACAACTTAATACAAGTTGGTAAGCTTGCTCCCAGGCCACCAATGCCAATATTCCCAAAGATTCATGCAAACATTCCTTTGCAGATACCTCCTTTTACACCTCTACTAGTTGTACCAATGCTGCCAGCTGCTGTTCTAGTTGTTGTAACACAAGAGAGTGTTGCTTTAGGCTCATCACAAGAGTTACAAGAAATAAAAATTCTTTTACAGACTTTTGGTAACAAGTTGGTGAACTTGGAAAAACAACAGACCTATTCTAAGCTTTATCAGCAGCAGAATTAGGCCTCGAGTTCGCCTTTTCAAGGTCAACAATAGCAATTCCAAGGGAATAGACAACAGTACCAGGACAATTATCAGGGCCCAAGACAGAGTGTGAACACAAGACCTTTTCAAGCCTATGCTCTGGTGCTTGTTAATGCAGTCAAAGACTTGGTTCCTAGTCAAAATAATTTAGCAGCAGATTATGAATGGTGTTGCCCTTGCAATCAGCCCCACAATTAGGCCACTTGCTCAAATGGACTCATCAATCAGGCACTTATGGTACATAATTCCTCAAGCTCACAACAACATGCACCTAATGAGTCATCCCACAACACCAAGATTAGTTTGCAAATGATGCTACTCTACTCAACTGGCAGGGTGAAGAGTTTTGTGGATTAAATGTGGACAATTCTCCTATTGCGGCTAATACGAGAGCAAAGAAGAGAGTACTTGAGCTTGATCATGCAGCCGACAAAGGAAAAGCATCATCTATGGAATCATTTGCATCTTGGGTGACTAGTGTTTTTCAAGGAAATTGGCAACTTCTAGTTAAAGAATAGCCACGCTTACAAGTTGATCACACTGGCGTAAAGGTACACAATAAAGTAAACCTAGTTGTACCTTTTAACATTCTTGATAGTATGAAAAGGACAAATGTGACGATGTCTATGTAGGATTCATTGGTCATCCCTGGTCAAAAGGATATTCTATGTTCAGCCTTGTCAAATCTTAAGTTATCAGGTGAGTCTAAATCCCCATTAGGTCAAGATAAGACTGTTTTGACAAATAATCCTCAAGAAAGCGATAAGCAGTCTAGTAAAGAGGCAAGAAAAGAAGTCAAACCACCCCCCTTCTATGTGTTAGTGATTATTGGTGATAAGTTAGTTCATAACTATATGGTAGACAGTGGAGCTAGTAGCTCTGTGATGCCAAAGAAGATTGCTGACAAGCTTGGACTAAAATACCAGCCTTTAGAGAAGGGAGTGATCCAATTAGATGGTACTTTAGTTAATAATTTGGGTATTATCAAGGATTTAAGTCTCACCCTCCATGCTTTTCCAAATTTTTCAGTTCCTCAAGACATATGTGTCATAGATCTTCCACCCTTCTTTTCCTTGTGTTTATCTAGAGACTTTACAGCCAAGATAGATGGTTATGTATTAGCTGATTGGTCACATATGTTATTTAGAACAAGCTATGGAACCAAGGTTACCATTAAATCTGAGAGATTGGCTAAATATCACATTAAGCCATATAACCCAAGTCCCTTTAATGTTGTTCCTACTGCTACAAACACAAATTGTGTCACTCTTTCTGACAATGAACTAGTTGCTGCTCAAGAACTACAATCAGAAGTTGTTCTTGATGTGCTGCTGCATGAATGGGCAGTTGAGAATGTATTGGACAGTCTTGAGGACCTCATCCAAGATGCCAGTATGGGAAACTATATCATTCTTGAGCCTAACACAAAGATTCCAAACTTGGAGAAAGATGCAAATCAGTTGTTGCAACCACTAAATGGACTTTGGGAGATGTTCTTTGATGGTTCCAAAAGTAAGAATGGAGCAGGAGCAGGTGCAATGATTGTATCTCTACAAGGTGATAAGTACTACTCTGCATTCCATTTTGCTTTTGCATGCTCCAATAACACTGCTGAGTATGAAGGCCTTGTTCAAGGTCTAGAATGGGCAAGGAAGAGAGGAATAACCAGCTTGAAAGTCTATGGGGATAGCGAATTAGTTAACCAAGTAAGGGGCCTGAATATTGCTAAAAATGACGCACTAAAGTCTTATAGAAATAGAGTGTGGGACATGCTCGAGGTTTTTGACGCCTTTAACTTAGTTTCTATTCCAAGAAATTAGAACAAGCATGCTGACAGGCTTGCAGCCATTGGAGTACAGTTTGATATTCTAGGAGATATTAGAAAAGAGAAGGTGCAACAGTATGTGAAGGTCGTAGTCAGACCATCAATTCCTGACAACATTCACTGGTAAGTCTTTGACAATGATGAACAGATCCTTTCTTTCCTGCTCGAAGAAGATCAGTTCTCCCTGATGAATCAAGCAAAACTCAAGCAACAGTATGGTGATCAAGTCATACAGTTAAAGACAAATAAATTACCCAAAGGCCTTGTTACCATAGAGTTGATTTTCAGTACTGATGATCAGCTCAAAAAGGGTAAAGCTGGCTTGCAAATCAAACAAGAACACTATGAAGAGTTGGAGATCTTCAAAGGTAAGCTCCTTAAGATAGGAAAAATTTGTTCACCTGAAGATAAACAAGCTTTTGTTGCTTTATGCAAAGAATTTCATGATGTCTTTGCTTGAGAATATTCAGATTTGAAAGGGTTTGATCCTCACATTGCTTAGCACACAATTGAGTTAGAGCCTGATGCTAAGCTAGTAAGATAGAAACAAAGGCCCTTAAATCCTAAACTTGAGCCCCTAATGATTAAAGAGCTGACTAAACTAGTTGAGGGGGTATTGTCTTCCCTATCAAGCACACTTCATGGGTTTCTAATCTTATACTAGTTAGAAAGAAAAGTGGTGAGATAAGGCTCTGTGTAGAATTTAGGGATCTTAACCAATCCTCTCTAAAAGACCACTACCCATTGCCCTCCATGGAACAAATCTTATAAGAAGTTGCTGGCTCTGAAAGATTTTCCTTATTGGATGGTTTTTCGGGCTATAATCAAGTACTGGTTAAAGAAGAAGACAAGTTTAAAACCGCTTTCACAACTAAGTGGGGCACCATGGCATACAAAAGGATGCCTTTTGGTTTATCAAATGTTGCTGCCACGTTTCAGAGGGCTATGGACATGGCGTTTCAAGGCTTGATCAACAAGATTATACTGATTTACCTAGATGATATTACAGTATATTCCAAGAATACTGATGAACATCTATTACATCTTAGGCAAGTGTTTGAAAAATGCAGAGAGTTTGGTATCTCTCTCAATCCAAAGAAGAGTATCTTTGTTGTCCATGAAGGGAAACTATTAGGACACATAGTGTCAAAATGGTGAATCACTATTGACCCTAAAAGAGTTAGAGCCATACTCGAGTTGCTGCTGCCTAATCACAAGAAGGGTCTACAGAGCTTTCTAGGATGGATCAACTTTCTGAGAAGGTTCATCCCAGATGTGGCGAACCTACTACAATCTTTAACAACCATGTTAAAGAAGAATGCAGTCTTCAGTTGGACAAAGGAGGCAAAGCACAATTTTGGAGAAATCAAGGAGGCATTAGCATCTGCTCCAACATTGGTAAACCCAGACTTCTCTAAAGACTTCTTTTTATATGCTTTTGGTAGTAGTGGTTCAATCTCTGCTATGCTGGTTCAGAAGAATAGTGACAATTTGGAGCAACCCATAGCCTTTTTTAGCCAAATACTTGTTGATTACGAAGAGAGGTATACATTTTTTGAAAAGCACATTCTCTCTATGATTAGAAGTCTAAAGAAGTTTAAACCTTTGCTTTTAAACAATAAGGTTCATATTCTGGTTGCACACTCAAGTGTGAAGGAATTTCTATTGAATAAGGATCTGAATGAAAAAAGAGCAGGGTGGATCACTAAGGTCATGGAGTATGATGTAGATATTAAGATCACCAAGCTAGTTAGAGGTAAAGGTCTTTGTGAATAGCTTGCTTTAGGGTCGAGCAGTGAAAGTGAACTAGAAAAGGATGTCGTGCTTGCTAATACAGATGGACTTCAGAATGTTCAAGATGATGTACCCATGGGGATAACTAATTGGGTTCAAGATATGACCCAATTTCTACAAACTGGTCAATTCCCATTAGGTCTAAACAAAGCCAAAAGAAGATACTTTATACTGCAGTCCATACCATATGTGGTGATGGGAAATGTTCTTTTTAAAAAAGATTTGAATGGTGTCCTTTTAAGATGCATTCATAGTGATCAAATTGAAAAAGTGCTTCATGAATTTCACGATGGAGTTGTAGGAGGTCACTTTGCTCCTAGAACTACTACCTGGAAGGTCATGAGAGCTGGTTACTACTGGCCCAGCTTGTTCAAGGATGCATATGCTTGGTCAAGGAAGTGCATCAAATGTGCTCTATTTTCAGGAAAGGAAAAGTTGCCTGCTATGCCCCTGCATCTAATCCAAGTAGAGCAGTCTTTCATGAGATGGGGCATTGATTTTATTGGACCAATAAATCCACCTTCTAGTGCTGGTCACAAATGGGTACTTACAACCACTAACTATTTTACAAGGTGGAAAAAAGTGGTTGCATTGAAGGAAGTAAGGGAATCTTCAGTTTTGAACTTCTATGAAGATATAGTCACCAGATTTGGAGTTCCTGACTCCATCATATTTGATAATGCTCTAACATTCATGGGTCTAAGAGTAACTAATTGGGCCGTTAAACATGGCATTCATTTGAACACATTCTCAAATTATTACCCTCAGGGTAATGGTTTAGCTGAGAGTACCAATAGGAACCTCATCAAAATTATTAAAAGAACCATAGAGGATAATTAAAGGACCTGGCACATCAGTTTAAAGAATGCACTTTGGGCAGACAGAGTGACCCCTAAGAGGTCTGTTGGTAACTCACCATACATGTTAGTCTATGGCAGAGAGACAAGATTGCCTTTGTCCATAGAGCTTCCGGCTCTTGATATTGTTCGCCAGTTGGAGATGCTTGAGGGACAGGACCCAATGTCTATAAGGTATGCATAGCTCATGGAGCTCGAAGAATCAAGGGACAGAGCAATGAAAGCTTTGGAGTGTCATCAACTCCAAACGAAAAGAACATTTGACAAGAAGGCTATTGAAAAAATTTTCAGGGTGGGAGATCTCGTGCTGAAATGGGATGTTTTGAAAAGTAGGCTAGGCCATCACACCAAGTTTGATAACATGTGGACGGGCCCATTCCTTGTCAGAGATTGTAAGGAGCACAATGCTTATCAGCTGGCTACAACAGACAGGGAAGTGCTTCCTATCCCAGTCAATGGGATACACCTTAAGCCTTGCTTTCAAATCTGATGGGGTTCCCATTTTGTACATATCTAGTTAGGTTTTATGTTTTCAATAAGTGCTTTGCACTATGGTTCGTTTTCTTTCTATTTTTCTCCATCCCCTGAATGTTGTTTTACGTGGTATTTCTCTCCGTCGTTTTCCCTTGTTTCATTTTTGCAAACTTGTTATGACTCGTGGATCTCATGAGGTTGAGGCCATGTGCAAGACTGATATTTTGTTTGTTTTCTGAGCCTTCTAATGACTCCATGCCCAATGGATAATCCCAGTCACTGGTTCTCATGTTTAGCAGCCAAACATCCAGTAGAGGTCGCTAGAAATGTTGCCATATTTTCACCCTCAGGCTCAAACAGGCAAGGCATCTATATTGTAGAGGTTCATAGGGGCCAAATGGGATATTTCCATTGAGGGTTATTTCATGCATCTAATGACATTTTACAGGGGAGCTCAGTTGAAAGGTTGCTGAGACCTAGCTTTTGTCATGCCGAACAAGCCTGCAGAGCCTATCGCTATGACAAGGAGGGGTCGCTATGACCTCTTATCGCGTTGTTTTCTTTTGCCGATAGGCCATTCTATCATCGTTCGCTAAGACTTATGGAAACCATGGGCTTCAGCCTAGCAAAGAGAGATCGATGACAAGTCCTAGCGAAGCCAATAGGTATCCTCGAAAATCAAAAGGAATCAAGTTCGAGACAAGGCTGGCCGACAAGAAGTCTCCTCGGCACAAAGAAAAGAGGGCCCTTGGTATGTCTAGGGGATCTTGTTGAGATGTCTCGGTGATTACAAGAGGTCTCCCCGAAATGAAACAGAGCTTGGAAAGAGGCAAAAGGCTCGACAAAAGGTCTCACCGAAAGCAGAGAGTCACCCCAACGGGAAGGAGACTGGTAGGAGGAAGAAGGTCACCAAGATGTCTCGGCGACTGGACAAGGCTTCACCGAGAGTAAGTGATATTGCCTTGAGGTCTTTCCGACACTGGGAAGTCTTGGCGACATGGAAGGTATCGTCGGCAAAGGTCTCACCAACCAGTGGAGCCTCCCAAATGAAAAGCAGTTTTGGCCAAAGGATAGGGGTCTCAGCATAGGGTCTTGCCGAGATGGAGATATCTCCCCGACTGGGGGATAAAAGGAAGGGGCCTTGATACATTTGTCTTAGGAAAAAGTCTCACCGATCATGAAAGAATTTGCCGAGAGCATTGGATATTAGATTAGGGTCATGCCGAAGTGTAGATGTCTCGCTGATAGCAAAGGGAGCTCGACGGATGGTGTTGGCTTCAGCGAAAGATGGTGAGATCACCATGATGTCTTAGTAGCACATGAATGTCTTGCCGATGCCGAAGGAACCTGAAGAGCAAAAGGAGGTCGGCAAGATGTCCTTCTGAAAGGAAGGATAGGTGTAGCGCCTGACCATCAGAATGATGTCTTATTGATAGGGAGTGGTCTCAGCAACGAAAATGATATCGGCATGATTAATAAGGCCCATTGTAACCTCTCGCCGATGAATGTTTCTGTTGCCGAAGTGAAACGAAGTAAGCCCTCGCCAAAGTAAGGTGCCTTTGGCACAACCTCTTGCTGATAAAGCGATGTCCTACCGATAGGGAACTAACTGAAGTCCCTCTAACTGCTAGAAGTCTCCCTGACAAGAATGAAGGCTCTCAGTGAAGGAAACAAAGAGCTCAAACAAAATGAGGGTGGGGTCGGTAGGATGTCTTGCCGACCTAGCAAGATCTCTCTGAACTCCAAGTGAACTTTTGGCAAGCAGGGAGACTTTGATATAGAGTCTCGGCGAATGGAGTATGTCTTGGTGACAAAAGCAGATGCCGATATGATAGAAGATGCTTGGTATGAAGTTTGGCCAAAAGGCCAAGGTCTCAGGAAAAAATAGAGCATCAGAAAAATGACAAGCCTTGCTAAGATGTCTTCCCGACTCGTTAGTATCTTGCCAAAGGAGCTCAAGCTCGAAGGAGAAAAGAAAGCTCGGGGTAAATGAAATGAGCTTGCCATAAGCTCTCAGCGATAGCTCCATGTTATGCTGATAGCTCCAAGAGGGCATAATCGCATCAGTGAGACACTTCCAGTGTCTCGTCGAGATGCGATTCTAATCAAAGGATTTTTGACCGACCAAAGAGGTTGCATGGAATTTACTCAACCAATTAGAGAGATCTGAAGGTAAACCATGATAGTTTGAAGAACATCAATAGGATGAAGGGCGACGTGTATCTATTGCAGGCTCAAAGCATTCAAGGTGCAGCTGAAGTAGCTCAACCAGATGCGATGGATCAAATGAATGTGGTAGCTGCAAAATATCAGAAGGCTTTTACGAGGGTAACTCTTCACCAACACACACAGCAAGGACACGTAGGCTTCAACATTAACTTCATCCAAAATATCTGAGGGTAGATCTTTCTGAGCTCTGATATTTTTGTAAGCCCTAATGGGCCGACACACAGTCTATATAGAAGGCATTTTTTGTCTTTTTGTAAATAGTTCAAATTATGCATTCAAGGGAGTTAGTGATTTTTTTGTCAATCCTTTCTCAATTAGTGTATGTTTCTGTAACTCAACTAAAATTTTGGAATACAAAACAGAGTTCATCTTGAAAACAAGTATTAATGCCCGTACCACTCTCATTTTCTATATGTTAGCTTATGTATGTATTTCTTTAATGGAGTTTTACCAAATTTGCATTCATACCACTTAGTTGTGAAGATAGTTCCTTCCTTCTCAAGATATGTATGTGGATCAAACCTGCCAAGAGTGATGCATAAAGCTGAATGGGGTGATGTTGAGTAGGTGAAACATTAGCAGTCTAGTTTTCTTCAGTGTGTTTCATCATGTTTTCATTTTTTTGATTTCTCATTAATTCGGTGTATCACCATAGAGTTAGTTTTACTTTCAATATATTCTCTTTCTCCCTTTCCCTTTAGAGAATCAGTAGTTTAGGCGATACCCAAAGGAAGCCAGCCTTCTTTGGAGGTTCACTCCAATCTCAAGTGACCCACAGCCTTGGAGTGATCCAATGTTTCACTAGAAAGCTTAGTCTTAGAAACTGTGGATAGGGTGCATTTCTAGGTGACAACAGTTACACTCAAAAATTTTAGATGCAACAAAAACAAAGATTGTAGTGCTCTAAGTCTACTTTCTAAACTAGTATTTTTTTTTTAAATGGTAGAGATTAAGGGGTTGAAAAGAGGGAGCCACAAAAATTGGTGTTGTTTTTGTTAAAAAAAACATAACATAGCGAAATTTATGGCTCCTTCAAAAGGTTAATTTTTTTTTCATTTTTAAAATCGCTTAAGTGAGAAATTAGCTAACAGCATGTAGTTTATGCCCATTTTTTCTAGTAATTTTTTAATGAACATTTAATTTTTTTACTAATTTTCAAAGAAGCCACTTCCTGAAAAACAAAATTTTGGCCATGCTACCCCTATAAATTTTGAAAACTAATCAAAATCATTTTTTTAACATGTGTTGAATGGAGTCTAATTTCTAAAAATGTAATATATTTAAAATTTTGATGAACAATTAATTTATAAAGAAAAAATGCCAAACACTAGTTGTTGCCAAAAAATAGACACACAAACAAAAGAAATTATAGATCAAAGGCTTAACATTGTCAAAATGTGAAAAAAGTTACATTGTTAGATAGCTAAGAGAGAGCCTAACATTACCTAGGTGTTTGATTTATTCAACCTTGAAACATGTGCAAACTTGAGGCTTAGCACAAATGCAATTATGTGAAATATTGTAGAATTTGCAAAAACACGTCTTTGGACATTGGGAAGGCACTCCAAGCCTTTGGGTTGGTGTTCTATAGAAAATACCAAGCCTAAGGCTTGGGGATTCCCAAAGAAATAAATAACGCAAGCGCGTTATTTCATAGTTTTGACATTTTTTTTGTGTATGTGCCCAAGACTTGCCTAAGCAAGACATAACATGATTGCTTTGTGTTAAATGATAGTCTATTAAATGTATGCATATATATTTGTATGTTTGTATGTATGTATGTATGTATGCATGCTTGTATGTATGTATGCCTATATGTATGTATATATGTATGTAAGATTGTATGTACAAATGTATGTATGCTTGTATGTATGTATGTTTTCTTATATGTATGTATGTATGTATGTATGTATGTATGTATGTCTTTAGAGGGAGGGAGAATTTTAAGAGAGAGAGAGAGAGAGAGAGAGACCTAAGAGAGGGAGTGGGAGAGAAGGGTTTGGAGTGAGAGGGACTTAGCTAGGTAGGGTGGGAGGGAGAGAGAGAGGGAGAGAGAGAGAGAGGGGGAGAAAGAGAGAGTTATGTAGGTAGGGCAGGAGAGACTTGAGAGTGTGAGGGAGGTGAGAGTTAGAGACTTGAGAGAGAGGGAGAGAGAAAGGGAGTGTGAGAGAGAGGGAGTGAGAGAGAGAGAGACCTGAGAGAGGGAGAGGGTGTGGGAGGGAGAGACTTGAGAGAGAGGGAGTGGGAGAGGGGGGGTTGGAGTGAGAGGGACTTATCTAGGTAGGGTGGGAGGGATAGAGAGAGTAGAGAGAGAGTTACCTAGGTAGTGTGCTAGAGGGAGATACTTAGAGAGGGGGTGGGAGAGAGAGACTTGATAGATAGGGAGAGAGAGGGAATTTGAGAGAGAGGGAGTGATGGAGAGGGGGTTGGGAGAGAGATATTATAATGCCCATAATTTTTACGTGTGAACATGCAACACAACAATCAATTTTTTCTTTTAAATACATTAATTAAGTTAATTATCTCTCTAAATGTTTATAGTGTAACAAAATCTCATACTCTATCCATGTCAATCACACAATTATTATTATACCCTAACAAGGGTTACATGTATGCCAATAGTCTAATCACTACAACCAATGCTACTTGGGAATTTAATCTAGTGCACAATTAAATTTAATATCATGACCAGTACATGTTATGAATTTTATTAATGTTGCAACTACTAAAACTTGAATACTCGACACAACATCATTAATCATCTTAGATCCTAGCTTATCTTTCATAGTTGGGTATCCTTGATTGCCTTGACAAGGGTTCGGTTCCCTCTTTCATTCAAATGCTAAAATGCATGAGTAGGAAGTTCAATTTTAATTTAGTTTGCATATGAATTTTAATACCTATCAAATTTTTCACTAGAGAAAATCCGTAAAGGGTTAGACCTCATTTCTCTATTCTTTCCTAGATACACAAGTTTGATTTAAGTGGTATATTCCTTATCTTTGTGAATAATTTTCTTTTGGTAGTGTCCACTCATCTTATAACTTAATGCTTGCATGAAATTTACCTCATGCACATACATGCACAATGGGTTTGAGACTTCAAATTCTATTGTCATTTATAATAGTATCATGTTGTGATCAAGCATCATACCTATAAGGCATGCTCCAAGTGATCTTGTATTGACATTGTTGAAATATAATTTAAACATTGAGGGATATATATACCATGAGTAAGAAAACTAATATTATTCATTCAACTAGACCATACCAATAAAAGGGCATTAGTTGATTATCATTTAAATACAATAAGGGGGTATTAACATTCATGCAAGCATTAATGATGTTAGCATCGTTCAATCACTAAAATTTATGAAAATATTACTCAATTCTAAATAAGAATTAGTAAAATTGTTTACATTTGATTAATTATTAATCCCTAATTAAATAAAAATTATCATTTATTTATCAATTCTTAAGTTATGAGTAAATACATATTACCTACTCATTTGTTTACTCACCAATCAAGTCTTATCCAAATGATTATAAATAAAGGAAAAATAAAATAAAATAAATGATAACAACACTGCTATTAAATCCACTGTCTGACCATTAATAATATTATTAATTATCACCCCAGATATTTATATTGATAAGATTATTATTCGATCTAATCAACATTTTAACCTTAATAATATTATTATTGTTTAACCAATGCTTATGAAATATTAAAAAGGTAATACTCTAACCCATACCATTACTAAATTTTATTTAATGATAATGAATCATTTAAAGACCACTACTTAAGTCAAATTAACATAAATTCCAACCCATAGTTTCTCCAATTGACTTGATATTTATAAATTTTTAAATTTCAAGAAAGAATCAAGTTTATTTTTAAATTCCAATCCATAGTTTCTCCAATTGACTTGATGTTTCCAAACTTTAAAATTGCAAGAAAGAATAAAGTTTATTTTTTAAAAGTCTTCTAAAATAACTTTAAGTTATCACTTAAATAAGGGTCCCTATTTACATTGTCCCCCACCAAGGTAAAATTAGAAAGTTAAATGGGATTAATTAATATAATGGAAAATTAGTGGTTAATAGGGTGTGTACCAAATCTTGATCATTATATTTTTTTAATTTCAACCCTTGGATCTTAGGGCAACACCAACTAACCCTAAAACATAAAGATAGTCTTATAACCTATTTTTTTTTCATTTTCCCTTCATTTGTCTTTGTAGGTTATGGAGGAAGGAGGTGAGGAGGCTTTAATGGAGTTATAGATTATTTTCCTATTGTTTATTTTGCAAGTTTTTAAGTTCTTGTAGTTTTCGCTATTATTTCCTTTCTTTTATCTTTTGCATAGATTGTTTTTGTTGGATACTAGCTATCTTTTTTTTTCATTCTATTGATGGTTGTGGTAATGGAGTATATCCAAATCTGTGAAGTTTTCTACTCTAGCCAACATATTTGTAAATGTATCTATTTATATACAAAACAAATACTCTTTTTGATATATATATATATATATATATATGGTATAAACCCTCTGTAACTCACGACTTCTAGAGAGAGTACAAACACCTGTTCAACGGTTGTCTTTTGTCTTTATGTTTTCTTTATTTTCCAAATGATGTGTTTTTAATAGTAATAAAAGAAAGGAATATGTCACATTTTATTTATTTTTGTTTGTTTTTATTTTTTTAAATGCATTCTTTCTTTTATTTTGAAGGGACTACGGCCCTGCTATTGGGTAGCAAAGGCCATGGCTTTGTTGGGGCCATGCCCTCAGTAGGTTGTGCCTTGCAAGGTAAGGGGGGGGGGTGTGGGGTGAGGGCTGGCCTCCTAGTTGGCCTCTCCTCTCCATTTTTTTTTTTATATTATTTTTTTTATTTTTAAAATAAACTTCTTTTAACTCTTTTATTTTAATATGTTTGAATTAAAACATCAAAATCTATATATTGTTTTAAATACCCTTTAATTTTTTCTACAATAGAATAATGTTAATATATATATATATATATATATATATATAGTCTTAAATTGATAGCATATTTAATACAAAAATATATCACTTAAATATTAAATTTTTATTGACAATAATGGGTTAATAATAGGTTAGTATTATTATAAAAGTCTTATTTATTCATAGTGGGATTTTTTTTAGTAGTATATAAAAATGCCTTGTATTTGTCAAGTAGATGTTAAAGATATAAAGATAAAATACATAAAAATAAAGGTGTATATATATTGTCAAAGAAATAAGAAAAATTAACATATACCCAAAACATAAATACCTCATATATGAGTATGTGGGTATTCACATTAAAACAATTTCTAAGCATATGAACAGTTCAAAATTACTGTATAAACATGAGTTAGGTTTCCTCCCCTTTTGCATTTGTAAAAGAAAAGTTTTCAACCTCATTTCTATATCAGTTCTAACATTTTTTCAGCACTTTACCATTTACAAAAATGAGGCAAAAAGTATATTGAAATCCCCTTGAGCAACTCAGATCTTTTCTTCTTCTTTAACAACCCAAGTTCGAGGGTTTACACTATTTTTTTCTTTATTTGAAATTTCCCCATGAGTATGAACAACACTCCAAGGAAAAAAAATATACACATATCTTTTCATAAAATAATTTTATAAATCATCCTTAAGGAAAAATAAAATAAATAAATAAATAAAGTAGGGGAGTTCTTTGGACAACATGCCAATGGGAGAGACAAGCTCTCCACCCAACCTTCTTGGAATCATCAAGCCATTACTAGGCTCTTGCCAACCCTCAAGAAAGGAGAGAGCACCCAAAACCGAAGATTCAAACAACCAAAACCAGCAGCAAGAACATTTTCCAACATGGTGCATGAAACCCATATGAAACACTTGCCAACAACCCCAAAACTCAACACCTTTCGGCTCATTCAAAAACCCATAACCCCCAAGAACATAGTCATACACAACTCAAAACATTCACACTATTATCAACATAAACTAAACATCAATTAAGAAAATCAATACAAAGCACAATCTAAGGTGAAATGTGGTGAAATAGGTTGAGACAACTTATCTTTCAAGCTGATTTATCTCCTCCATTGCACCTCCTTCTTCTTCCTCATAACCCTCCTTTCCAGCTCTCCTCTTTTCTTATTTCATCCAATAAGTGTCCACTCTCCCCTCTTATCTTCTCCAGAGTCAAAACAAGAAAGATAAGACAAGTCAAAACCCTAACTCTATTTTCGTCACTAAGAAAAAAGTAAAATTAAAAAGGTCCAAAAGTCATGTTTTATGTAATTTATGGGCTCAAAAAGGTGTCTAACCATAAGGTGCACACTTAGGGCTTTCAAAAACACCAATATAAGTAAAATTTATCATTTAAACACACTTGTTAACCCACTTGAAAATATGCCCTTTTATTGAACAAACATAAAATATCAAATAAAAAAATTAACAATAACTCAAATATTAAAAGACAATTTACAATATAAACTATCACATTGACATCAAGCACACTTTTTTTCATGAAAATATCAAATAACACACTTTTTCCCAATAAAATATCAAATAATAAAATTATCAATAATTTGAATATTAAAAGACAACTTACAATATAAACTATTACATTAGCATCAAACAAAACAATACTTCAACAAATGAAGTGTTGTAATAGGGTTTTGGTGTCTCTCCCTTCTCCCCATTGGCCCTAAATCTCCTAAACAGTAATCCACATTAAGCACATATACTTACCTCCTATACTTACTTGAAGTTGATCATTACCTTGACTTGCTTCCTCACATGCTTGATGGCAACCTTCTTCCATTGTTATGAAACTCTTGAGACCTCTGAGACCTAGCTTTCATCAACCATTCGACTCATTAGTAAGTTTGTGTAACTAAAATGTAATACCACATTAGTAACCATATTTTATTCAACTAATTTCATTATATCTTTATTTTTCTAATAGCTCATTTATAAAAGAACCACCCACCATCTAATCTTATTTACGAAATCACAATCTCACATTCCATGCTAATACTTAAATAGCTTACATTAATCACCTTCTCAAGTTTAAATAATCCATATTCTCTAGTATTACTCCAAGCATTTATTTGTATCGTCAACATTCGAGCATGCTAAGATTAAAAGTATTGATAATTTCCTAGAAAATCAATTTGTGAGAGGATTAAATGAAAAGTTTCCTTAACAAAATAACCATATTTGCTATGTAAATTCAATGAAAAGAATTATTCTATATGACTCCATTCCAATAACCAACACCAATACATCTATGAAATTGTACCATGCACCTATTTTATTTATCTTAAAATGAAGCACATAACAATGAGTGCCAAAATGTTAATAGTCGCATAACGATCAGTCTTACATTCCCCTGCCTTTAAAATAGACTTCCTCCTTGAAGTCTCTAGGGTTTGGGAAATATAAGCCTATTATGATTGAATGTGTGTATACTATTGAATATGTCCAATTTTTAATTTATTATAATCCTAAAGTAAATCAAGTGTAAGAATGGAGTATAGTTTTAAAATAATTTTTCTCACAATGTTAACATCCATGAATTAGAAAGAAAAGGCCATATCATAGACTATAGTTCCCATACAACTCAACTCAAAATGTGTACACCATTCACATAACCTTTCAATCAATACCATAATCATCTAAAGTAAGGCCACACATTTGTGTTTATGATCCGCTTCAATATCATATAAGTCAATAGTCTCATCATCAATAGTAAACATATAACACTAATTTCAACTAAGACATCTTTGAATTGAATTGTACTTCTCAATATTCTTCAAGGGACATTTAGCATCATCTCATTATGCATAACTCTATCACTTAGTATATAATTAGCCAACATCATATACCCTTGTTATTAACACATACATCAAAATTAACCACACATATGATTCACATCACAAGGCTCATACAACAAGTTTAATGAGGATGAACTGTGTCAAGTGCCCATGAATAGTCCATAGTACAACAATAGTGTAGATTCTATAACCGAAAAATATTGAATAGAAGTGAAGTAAATGTGCCATTACTGTGTACCATATCATCATGCAACCTTGTATCTAATAAAACTGCATGCCATAATGCTATTATCATAATAGTAAAGATGGTCTTGATACCCTTCTCTAAGGACCCCTCTATGCATTTCCTAGTACCTTCCTCTTGTTTGTGTAAGGGGGTTAGCCTCCAAAAGGAAGGTACACTAGTAATCACTAACATGAGAAAATAGGTAGAAATGGATTATGATCGTCCCATTACTAGTCCCATTTACAACTCCCATCCTTACAATAAGATTCCCCAGGCCATTTTCTCCCCTATATGACCTACCAAGGATCCCTCCTAGATATGGTATTTCACATAGAGGGTGATCCCACAATACTGGTTTACAATTTTTGGCCAAACTGGACACTGAACTAATTTTTTCTAACTAAATCTTCACTTTCGGGCACCTATAGCACCTAAACCATGAGAAATTTGAAGATGATGCAAACTAGTGATTTGTGAAATTTTGTCTGTAGATTTTAAATATATATTTTTCAAAAATTTTGGAATCAGATTGTACTTCTTTTTCCATCTCCTTCGAAAACTAGTTTTTTTTAGTAAACACCATTTGTAAGGAGCAATGCTCACCGTATAACACATAATTTTTTTTCCACAAAGGATAAAATTCTATTTTTTGCAAATTTAGATTTTTAACTTCAATATCTAGTGCTTTCAATTGGTTTCATAGTGTTTTATTGAATATTTTTTCCTTAATCAAGTTTCAAAGTCAAACCAATTACAATTTAGAAATAGGTGGACTATATAACACAACTTATTTTGTATGTATTAAAATTCAATGTTTTTTTGCTGGATCAAGGACTTAAATATCTAGTAAACTCATATTTTTCAAAAAAAAATTGACAATCTACTATTTTTCCACATGTGCAGAAAAGAGAGCTTGATTTTCAGCGAAAACCTACATTCACAAGAAATAAAAAATAAATATAATAATTAAATTAAATTTAATTAAAATTATACTTTTTGGGAAGCTTATAATAAGGACTACATACTTCAAAAAATAAAATTTAAATGAATTCATTTGATCCCCCAAAAGGTAAATCAAAAGTGGCTTTTTATCAGCATTTTGATAGGTGTAAAGGAGACTCTATTATAGGTATGGTTTAAAACTAACGGGGTTCTATCCAAGGGGGTTTGATCTAAGGTACTTTGATCAAACCCTCTTCAATTGGAATGCTTTAAATGGAACTTTCCAATGCTTAAATCATTATATTTTCTAAAAATATGTGATTTCAACAAAAATCAAAATTTCTTAGAAATTGTAAACCAGCTTTGTGGGATCACCCTAGATCACATCACGAAACATGATCCAATAGTTATAAATCATAAGAAAGCCTAAAAACAACAATTTAAACCTAGTAATATAAAATCATAAACCAATTTCATGATAAAAGTCTCATGTAAGAAAATGAATAAGTAAAAATAAAAATAAAAATCAACAATTTAAATGAACAATGGTGTAACATTCCAATCAATAAAAAGTAATTAAGTCCTTGAGGAAAAAAGGACCAAATAAACCTCAAATGGCTAAGTAACCTAGCATTAAAATCACATACTGTTCGCTTAAAATAATGAAAACAAATCATCAATAATAAAATAGCAATAAGCCACATTTCCACAAAATTGCACATCACATGCACTATGTGACTTGCTAAAACCACCAAAGGGGAGGTGTAGAATAGTGGTCTCAAACCACATAATATATATATAAGCATGCATAATCATGGTGGTTTCAAACCACATAATATCAACATAGTACCCATATCCTAAATAACAAGCATAGTCCCACACAACCTAGGACTTGCTAAATGACCAATCTAGAAATCCTCTTCCATGAAGTATCCCATATGAAAGTCAATTGCAATTATCTCACAGTCCAAATTTGTACATCGTATATCATACTAATCACTACTACTTGTTACCAAATTGTCACTATTACTACCATGTTCCATTAGCTCTGTCCATAATATTACTTTCATGCTCCTCTTAATACAAGTTTTTGTGCAACTAATTGTTAATCCAAGTATGTTCTTATAATTTTGAGCTCTTTATTCCATAATTTAACTTGATGAAAATTATTTTTGAAGTTTTCCCTGATGATCTATAGCTGATACAAGTTAACCCATATGTATGCTAACTGGATCCCAATGCTATCAATATCCAAGAGTTTGAAGGTTGGCTTAATTGTCATACCCTTGAAGTACCATTGTTGACTAACTGTGAGTAAAAGTCAATCTAAACCAAAGCACATCGTAGATCATCCTCAACCCATTAGGGTACCAAATCTCAAGGTTAGGCTTGCACTATGAACCAACAAGTGTGACTCTCATGTGAGGGGCAGTAGATCACAGTCAATGTCCATGAAAATTCACAATGTTTCGATGTAGGTCCTTTATCCAGAGTAGGAATGACATCCAGAAACTCATGATTTCTCATTAGATGGACCTATTTCCCTCAACCCCTAGTCACATTAGCGAGCTCTCTTCCTAAGGGGTCAAAACTAAGGGAGTAACACCAACATAAAACAACACATGACCACAGTTTCCTATCAATAGACATGTAAAACCATGAAAAATTCAACATGTTATCAGATAAACATACATAAATTTCATGAAAGTTATATATAGTGGATCAGATTTGATGTCCACATTACCCTTATCCCAAGTTGGATACTATGTATCGCACACTTGAAGTACAACACAAATTTTACTAGTTTTCTCACATTCCACAACACATATATCTTCTATGGCATCCACTACACCCTACCACAAAATTAAAATACTCACATTACATTCACTCCATAGGAGTCTTCTATATTTATCCATTATATTTGCTAAATTTTTACAACTTATCTCCAATCATAGTTTTAACTATTAGTTAGATCTCAATTTAAAATTTAACATGCATAAGACATCACATTTCCAATCACACCTCAATTTCACTGGGGTTACTCATTTACATTTCCTACTATCAATTTAGGTAACCTCTATGAAGGGTAGTTGTGTTTTCTACAATCAACATAATTGTGTTCCCTTTCTAGCATAACTAGGTTCACAAGGTTCCATGTTTCATGATTGAGTGTTAAATCAACTATAGAAGTAAATAAAGAGTTTGCAATGAAGTTCCTACTTGAAGGTGAAACATCAAAATTTCAATTTAAATAAAAGAAGAAACATTATAAAGAAAGAAAGATATAATTAATGCATAACTTTCCAATAATTCATCTAATGCACTATTTTACAACTCTACTTTTCAACATTCTAAAATTAAATCCTTTCACCTTTTGCAATCACACATACATATATATACCATAGTTTAAAAAAAAACACATAACATCAGAAACATAAAGTGTGAATTCCCAAGAAAATGGAGTGCTTATACAATTTCCCCACATAATTCATGTATGCATGGTTTCCTTGATTAGTAGGATAATAACTCACACATCATCATTTGAAATTGACATGGCTATTTCATTGTTCCTACTCCATAACTTCAATCACATATTTCCCTATTTATTCCCACAAATAAAATTTTAAAATAATCCATTCTATGTAATTTCATAACTTATGGTCAAGATATATATCTATATATATATATATATATATATGTATTTATGTATATATATATATGTATATCTATGTATATATGCATATATGTATGTATATGTATGCATATGTATATATGTATATATGTATACATATATATATATATATATACATACATATACATATATATATACATATACATACATACATATATACATATATATACATATATATATATATACATATATATATACAATATATAGATGTACATATATATATACATATATACATACACACACACACACACACACATATATATATATATATATAAGTTAACAATTGCATAACTATCAATTTGTCCTTCACCTATATACACTAATGAATATTCTGCTTCTAGGAAACACATGGGAGAATAAAGTGTCCTAAGGACGTTTTGGTTTACTAGCCATATTTTAACTTAACTTTTTCTCTACAATGAAAGGTTTCTTCATACTTGATTAGTGGAAAGGAAAATGTTCACCTATTGTTGTAATCAGATTACTTCTAAGTTATTGATTTAGTTTCTCTTACAAATTCTTACTCACACCTTTATTTATTTATTGTTTTCCAGCATCTATAATCTATAGACCTTTTTATAAAGATTTTAAACAATATGATAGATGCTAAGGTACCTTTCAATCTTTAATAATAATTTCCTCACTTACTTATTATGTTTTGAGAAGTCGTATAACTATTTTTTTCCCATGTTAGAACAATGCACATTATTTAATCTTATTTATTAACTTTTAATATGAAGGAAAAAGATTGTTTTCTAAGTTATTAGTTTCATTATTTAGCAATTTTCACCATCTATAATGCATGATACCTAGTGTTTTAATCTCCTTTAAGGAAAACATGCCTAAATAACTTCTATGTTTAAACATGATTAAGTTGTTAAAAGGAGCTTGAAATTCTAGGAATCCAAGGTGTCCAAGGATCAGAACTTATTTAATCCTCATCAATTTATCAAGTTCTACTTGCAACTTTAGAATGGGTTTGAATAATTTGTACTCAACAACATTCTTGACATTTAATAGGATTCCTAATGGGACTAGGGATGATGTCCAATGGTTTCTCTTGTTGATTGTACTATTTATTCTTAATATGCGGTTAGAATAGGGTTTCTTTATTCAACCAAGACCTCTAATTAATTAATATATTTCTTTTTGTGTGTTTACATTCAAAAATTAGATTCTCTTAGGTCCCAAGATTGTAAGGAAGTATATAAAAGAGCTTATACAACACATTTATTATTTACAGTAGTGTTTCCTTAGTTAATCTTGTTATTCTACCTTAAGTAGCCATGATTTATGAACTTAAAATTATAGTCGTATGATAGAAAAGAATATGCCTCATCCTATGATTCAAACACATGCTCAAAAATTTGGACATATTCCAAGGAACAATATCTATACATTTAAGGTTAAATATTGTATGAATTTAATAATAATTTTAGGCTAATAAGGAGAGGTCATCTTCAATAAGTTAATCATTGTGGTTCATACATTTGAGGGAGTTATTTAACAATAATAACTTTGGTATTTAGTTATCCTTACCATCTTAGTGAAAGTGTGTTACTTTATTAAGTAAAGCTTCATTCAAGGGGAAGTTCACAACTAAAATCAAATTATTCATCCAACTTCTTTAAGTAAATTAAAATAATTCGCACACTAACTTGCACAACACCAACACATGCATCCACCAAGGCCCACTCGATTCCCAGAGTTCCCGATGTTGCGACTTAGAGGCTTTGATACCAAATGTCATGCCCATAATTTTTACATGTGAATATGCAACACAACCATCATTTTTCTTATATACATTAGTTAAGTTAATTATCTCTCCAAATGTTTAGGGTGTAACAAGATCTCATACTCACATTGGGGAATTAAAACAATCACCATACAAAAGCTAAGGATGCGTTCATTAGTATTAAGTATGTGTTGGACAAGGGATACTCCAAGCTTTGGGTCGAGAGAGATTCAATTAATATTGTTAACTGCCTACATGGCATTCAGAAGCCAAGCTAGACAATTGATCAATTGATTGAGGATGCTATAATGATGCATAGATCCTTTGAGGAATCTCGTTTCACTCATATCTATAGAGAGGCCAACTCATTGGAAGATTTATTTGCTAATGAGGTTGTTAGAATTAATGATTTTAAGGCATGGGAGGAGTACTCCCTCCTTCCTGATGATGCCAAGTTTTTATTATGAAATGATGGATACAGTTAAGCTCATTCTCTGGATTGTTAATATCATTATTACCTGCATTGTCGTTGCATGCTTTGTGGGTGTTGCTTTGCCTCTTTACTTTTTAATGGATGTATCTTTCTTGGGGTTTTATTTTATGGTGAATGTGATCATGGGGGTGACTATAGTAGGATTGAGCCCCATTCCTATGCAATATGGAGGAAGAATCGTAAAATTTGGAGGATTTTAGAGCATGAAAATTTCATGCCTTTTTTGGAAAGGCTACATGGCCATGATCCTAAGGATTTGATGAATTTTATTAGCTATTGGAATAATCGTAAATTATAGGTTAGAGGAATGGAGTTTTTGATTAATGAGGAGTTTATCACTTCCATTACTAGTTTTCCATTGGTGGGTCATAAATTTTTCAAGGAAAGGAAGAGTAATGAGGGTGCCATGGACCAATTCTTCAAAGATGATGAACAAAAGAAGCTGATTAAGATTCCTTCTAATTGGGGATATGAACGTATGTCTCTGAAGAAAGTTTGGGCTTATGTTGCAGAGGTCATCATGCAATATGTTACCCTAGATGGTAGGTTTACTACAATTTTAGGTCACCATTTCACTTTGTTGAATCATTTCAAACATGGGTTATATATCTCATTCCCTTTCTTTCTTTTTATTTGTTGGAAGTGTCGGTGTATGCTCATATGAAAAATAGGAGGGCTCTTGTTTTCCATGAGAGCCTCATACTACTCATAATGGAGCATGTGAGAGCCCTTATCTCTGCCAAGATGATTGAAGGTAAGGAGAAGGCTATCAGTGAAGAATCCCTCTTGACTAGTTTAGATACCAGTGCTACTAGTGAGGAGGAATAGAATGAAGAGGATGAGGGTGTGTCTTCATCCCCTATGACGACCCCTTCTAAGAAGAGAAAGAAGGGGAATCTAAAGGGGAAATGTGTTGCTAATAAGTTGGTTTTAAAGGAGTTAGAATCCCATTTTGTTGGCAATGATACTGATGACATTTCTGGTGGTTCACAGTCTAAGGGAAATAATGAGTTTAATGGGTAGGATTCTATTGTGGATGACCATAAGGAGAAGTGAATGCTTGATAATGTAGGAGATAAGGAAGCTAAGGAAATGCTACGAAGGACATCCAAGAGAATTGAAAAGCTAATAAAACAGGTTGTGAAAGATGATTTGAAGGGTACTAATGACCCAGGTAAGGAGAAGGGTGTTGTGGATAATGTTGTTGAAATCAATGACTCCCCTATTCGACAGTCACCTAGTGTGGAGATTTCTAGTGGGAAGTCTATGCATGAGGATGAGGGGGTTAATCCGAGTCTTGGAAAGCTAGAGCCACTGGAGGTGAATCCTCTCTCTAAAGATTTATTATACCTAAACGATGACAATACTTTAATGTTCAAGCTTATAGAAATGGCTTGTTTGGGGGCTACAAGCATGTTCAAGCTTGCCAAGTGGACACTGCAGGAATTTAATAGAGTGAATATGAAGATCATTAGTCTGAAAGATAATATGTAAATTAGGTTAAAGGGTTCTTCCTCAAATATTTTGATTGAAAGACTTGTGGACTTAGAGTGCTCCTTTATGGATTTTAAATCCATGTATGAGCAGCGTCTCTTTGAAATGGAGGCTAAGATTAATGAAACCAATGTGAACATCAAGAAGCTTCTACAAGTTAGCCACAATTCGGTCAAGAACAATGTTGAATCTTTGAAGGTCCTTTTTCGTAAGATATGTCAACTAAGGAAGATTAGCTTTACTTTGTAGAGTTGGTGGAGAAGGACCTATCTTCAAAAGGGAAGGGCAAGAAGATCGGAAAAGATGAGGCTAAAGGCCCATGGACAAGAGGTAGGCGTAACTTGAGGGAAAAATTTGAGGAGGATAAGAAAGAACTAATGGACGTGGTCGAAATACATCATAATTAGGAAATTGAGGTGGCTAACACCTTAAAGAACATTAAATAGTGTCCCTTGTGTTTTTTTCTATTTCTATTTTTTGTTGTTGGTTCTCTATTTTTTAAAGAACATAAAATAGTGTCCATTGTTTTGATGTTGGTTGGTGCTAATGGTTCACTTTTTTCATCTTTGAGCAACTTTTCATCTATTTTGTTGTAAAGGGTTTCGAGCACCTTCAAAACCTTATTTTCCCTTACAATCAAAACAAAATCTCATACTCTATCCTTGTCAGGCACATAATTATTATTATACCCTAACAAGGGTTAAATGTATGCCAATAGTCTAATCACTACGATCGATGCTACTTGGGCATTTAATCTAGTGCACAATTAAATCTAATATCATGACCAATACATGTTATGAATTTTATTAATGTTGCAACTACTAAAACTCGACTACTTGATACAACATCATTAATCATCTTAGATCCTAGCTTATCCTGCATATTTGGGCATCCTTGATTTCCTTAACAAGGGTTTGGTTCCCTCTTTAATTCAAATGCTAAAATGCATGAGTAGGAAGTTCAATTTTAATTTAGTTTGCATATAAATTTTAATACTTATCAAATATGTCACAAGAAAAAATCCACTAAAGGGATAGACATCATTTCTCTATTCTTTCCTAGATACACAGGTTTGATCTAAGTGGTATATTCCTTATCTTTGTGCATAATTTTCTTTTGGTAGTTTCTACTCATCTTATAACTTAATGCTTACATGGTGTTTACCTCATGCACATACATGCACAATGGGTTTGAGACTTCAAATTATATTGCCATTTATAATAGTATCATGTTGTGATAGAGCATCATACCTATAAGGCATACTCCAAGAGATCTTGTATTGACATTGTCGAAATATAATTTAAACATCGAGGGATGTATATACCATGAGTAAGAAAACTAATATTATTCATTCAATTGGACTATACCAATAAAGGGGTATTAGTTGATTATCATTTAAACATAATAAGGGGGTATTAACATTCATGCAAGCATAAATGATGTTAGCATCATTCAATCACTAAAATTTATGATAATATTACTCAATTCTAAATAAGGAATAGTAAAATTGTTTACATTTGATTAATGCTTAATCCCTAATTAAATAAAAATTATCATTTATTTATCAATTCTTAAGTTACTAGTAAGGACATATTACCTACTCATTTGTTTACTCACCAATCAAGTCTTATCCAAATGATTATAAATAAAAGAAAAATAAAATAGAATAAATGATAACAACATTGTTATTCAATTCACTATCTAACCATTAATAATATTATTAATTATTACCCCAGGTATTTATGTTGATAAGACTATTATTTGATTCAATCAACATTTAAACCTTAATAATAATAATATTTTTTAACCAATGTTTATGAAATATTAAAAAGGAAATACTCTAACCCATACCATTACTAAATTTAATTTAATGATAATGAATCATTTAAAAAGACCACTACTTAAATCAAATTAATATAAATTCTAACCCATAGTTTCCCCAATTGACTTGATATTTCTAATTTTTTAAATTGTAGGAAAGAATAAAGTTTATTTTTTTAAAAGTCTTCTAAAATAATTTTAAGTTATCACTTAAATAATGGTCCCTATTTACATTGTCTCCCCCCAAGGTAAAATTAGAAAGTTAAGTTGGATTAATTAATATAATGGAAAATTAGTGGTTAATAGGGTGTGCACCAAATATTGACCATTAGATTGTTTTAATTTCAACCCTTGGATCTTAGGAAACATCAACTAACCCTAAAATATAGAGATAGTCTTATAACCTATTTGCTTTTCACTTTCCCTTCATTTGTCTTTGCAGGTTATGGAGGAAGGAGGTGAGGAGGCTTTAATGGAGTTAGAGATTATTTTCCTATTGTTTATTTTGTAGGTTTTGAAGTTCTTGTAATTTTCGCTATTATTTCCTTTCTTCCATCTTTTGCATAGATTGCTTTTGTTGGATATTTGTTGTATTTTTTTTCATTCTATTGATGGTTGTGGTAATGGAGTATATCCAAATTTGTGAAGTTTTCCCATCCAACCAATAGATCTATAAATGTATCTATTTATATACAAAACAAACACTCTTTTTGATATATATATTTTTTTCTGGTATAAACCCTCTATAACTCACAACGTCCACAAAGAGTACAAACGCCAATTCAATGATTGTATTTTGAATTTATATTTTTTTATTTACCAAATGATGTGTTTTTAACAACAATAAAAAAAGGAATATTGCACATTTTACTTTTTTTTGTTTTTTCATTTTTTTAAATGCATTATTTCTTTTATTTTGAAGGGGCTATGGTCTTGTTGTTGGGTAGTAGAGGCCACAGCTCTATTGGGGCCACACCCTCAATAGGTTGTGCCTTGCAAGGTAAGGAGGAAGGCGAGGGTCAGTCTCCCAACTATTCTCTCCTCTCCATAATGTTTTTATATTATTTTTTCGTTTTAAAAATAACTTTTTTTTTAATAGGTTTGAATTAAAATATCAAACTTTGTATAGTGTTTTAAATACCCTTCAATTTTTTTACAATAGAATAATGTTAATATATATATATATATATTAGTCTTAAATTGATAGCATATTTAATACTGAAATATATCGCTTAAATATTAAATTGTTATTGACAATAATGGGTTAATAATATGTCAGTATTATGATAAAAGTCTTTTTTTTTAATAAAAGGATGGTAAAAAGTTTATTTCATCAAAAGAACAATACAAAAACAAAGTCCAAACAAGACAACAAAGGCCCAAGGCCACTACAAGCCATCAAGTAACTCCAAGATGTAGCCTCATATCATATGAAATGAGCTCCTTGAGCTCTTGAGAAAGATTCATAGGCATAGCTCCCCAATCATTCACCTTCCATTCTCCACCACATTCAAACATCCATCTAGCCAGTCCATCAACCACCTTGTTCCACTCCTAAGGGACATGGAAAAAGGTGATAAAATCCACAACATGACCCAGGGAAATGATATTCCTTGCAGCCACAACCAACTACCAATTCACATCCTCTAGCTGATTTTTGTTCAATAGGTTGATCACAATTTGGGAATCAGACTCACAAATAATCCTTCTCCACCCAAGAGCACAAGCCCTTTTCATTGCCACAAGAATAGCTAGAGCTTATGTGAGCTTGTTCGACTGCTACCCACAATACTCAGAAAAGAAGAACTCCACAATCCCATCATTAATCCTACCAATACCCCCCACCCTCGTAGGACCAAGGTTACCTCTAGAAGATCCATCAATGTTAATCTTCAAAACTCTAGGGGGAGGAGGCATCCAATTCCCTTCATGCATGGTCTTCCCTCTAGCTTTTTGCCTCAATCCAACACAAGGCCCACTCAAAACCTTACCAGAAATCCCCAAATTTTGAGCAACCCTCCAATCCTATGGGACCAAGGGAACCAAAATATCACACTTAGCAACAATAGTCTCCTGAATGACTCCCAAATTTCTTATCTAGACTTGTCTCCCCTAAAGCTTCTTATCTGAAAGATTTTTTCTAGCCAAATCTGCCAAATGATTAAGCTAGGACCAATTGTCCACACAATATGAAGAAAATAAACCTTAGTATGCAGACTACCCAACCATCTCCAAAAGACCTCCATCAAAGAAGCATGCTAGCAAGAAAGACTCCAAGAATCCCACCAAAAATGGAAAATCTCCTGAACAAAAGAGCACTAAAAGAAAAGATGTGGCACCATCTCCTCACTACTACAACACAACACACACATTGAGGGGCCTTGAAACCCATATTTATAGAGATTCTCCCAGGTCAAGAATCTACTCCTCATTACAATCCAAGAGAAAAAATTACTCTTTGGCCAAGAGAATTTATTCAAAATTTGTTTCCACCAAGTGATCCCCATACTCCTATAGGTCTGATTATCCAACACTTGATACCCAAAAGTAACATAGTACTTACCTTTCTAATCATGACCCCACGCAAGAAGATCGTTATCCTCCAAGGAATTACAAAACATCTAACCAAGAATATTGGCCAGTTCGTGATAGTCCTCTCTCATTCCACTAGGAGGCCACTCCTACATACTCTTCCACTCATAGATAATATTCTTGCCAAGCAACTAAGAGGATTTATAATCCTTCATGTACCTCCAACCAACCTCCAGAAACATTCTACTTAAATCCTAAAGATGAGGATGCATAACGAAAATAGGAGGAAGCCCATCCCAAGAGTCAAACCAAAAAAAGAGCCTCTGACCCCTATTGAAGATCTTAAATAGACCCTACTTGACCAACTTAGCTCCTCTTTTTAGTATACTCCAAACCATCAAGCCCTCTCCTTAGAGACAAAAATGAGGAACCTCGCAGTCCGCAATACAACCTAGGTATTTGAAAGTAAGGATCCTAGCCCAAGTATGATGATGTTGTGTACGTGCCACCTCTAGTAAAGCTTTGCTGCCAACGCTTGACCATTTAGATCAACTCATCTCAACCCAATGCCACCTTCTTGCTTGGGACGACACATGTCTTCCCACTTAACCAAGATCCATTTCCTTGAGAAAAGATTACCATACCAAAGCAATTGTTGGAAAAGATTCTCAAAATCTCTAACAAAACTAGCAGGAGCCAAAAGCACAAAACACTTGTACAATAGGAGAGCCTGGACCACAGACTTCAAAAGAGTAACTATGCCAGTAGTTGAAAGCCATCTACAAGTCTAGTGACTAAAATTCTTATGAAATTTTCAATCACATCCTGCCAGTGCAATCTTGGTAGCAAGCCCCTAGCAATAGGAATACCAAGATACATAAATAGTAGGGAGCCAATATGAAACCGAAGGATCCTGACAATTCATTGTTGAATTAAATTAGGAGTATTGAAGAAATAAATAGAATACTTATTCTCATTAATGCTTTGACCCAAGGTCAACAAGTAACAATCCAAAGCATTCATCAAGTTAACTACTTCCTCCACTTTAGCAACACCTATCAGAGTAGTATCATCCACAAATTGTAAATTGGATTGAGATGGGATCCCATTACCCCAGCTCCATACCTAGATCAAACCAAGCTCCACCTAAGCTCTCAAATATCTCACAAGCCCCTCAACCATCAGAATAAATAAATATGGGGAAATAGGATTACCTTGCTGCAAGCCCCTAGAAGCATCAAATAGTTATGAAGACTCCCCATTAATCAAAGTAGAGAAAGATGAGGAAGTGACACAACTCATAATCCACTCAATCCATTCATTGCTAAACCTGAAAGCCTTCAAAATCTTAGAAATAAAATCCCATTTGACCTAATCATAAGCTTTTGCCATATCCAACTTAATAAACATACCCTTCTCCCTGGACGTAACCATAGAGTACACAATATCAACTGCAATAACCACTCCATCAAGAATCTTCCTTCCAGCCACAAAGCCCCCTGCTCCTCAAAAATCAACCTATCAAGCCAAGGCTTTAAGCACTCAATGATCAACTTAGTAATACTTTTATACACAACATTACACAAGGTGACCGGTCTAAAAAGATCCAAAAAATATTCCCCCTCACGCTTATGAATAAGTGCCATAAAGGTAGCATTCATGACCTTGAGGATTTTTTTGTTCCTTTGAGACTCCTGAACAACCTCCAAAAGGTCAAACTTGATAACCTCCCAAAACTCCTGGAAGAATTCTATTGGAAATTCATCAGGCCTAGGAGCTTTACCTTTCTTCATTTGGAACACGATATCCTCCAACTCAATTAGAGATATTGGTCTCATAAGAGCATCATTCATATCCTTAGTCACCAAAGCAGGAATGCATGCAAAGATGAATGCCTCTACCTCATAAGTTGGGGGAGAGTCACCTGAAAAAAAGGTAGATTAATATCTAACAACCTCTTTAGAAATCTTAGTGCTTGTACAAAGAAGGTTCCCATCCTGAGCCTACAAAGGAGAAATAACATTACCCTACCTTGTATCTTTGACAAAACTATGAAAGAAAAAAGTGTTTCTATCTCCCTCCTGAAGCCACTCAATTTGAGACTTTTTCTTCCAAAGGATTTCCTCATGAAGCTCCCTTTCCTCCACCTCTTTTATTGCCAATGCTTCAGCCCTACCTAGCTCATCAGTTAGTCCTTGGTCACAGATTAGATGTGTCAAAGAGTCCAACTACTCTTGAGCTCTCCTTTTAGCCTAGAAATAATTACCAAAGTGATATCTACTCCAATGTTTCAGCGTATATTTAATAAACTAGAGCCTTTTAGCAAAGGAGTACATAGTGGTGCTGAAGGCTAGCTTTCCAACACTCCACCACCCAGGAATAAGATCATAAAGAGAAGAACCCTGGAGCGATATAAGCTGGAACCTGAAAGATGACTTCTTCAAAGAGGACCTAGATAGAGAAGCTGAGATTAATTGGCCAATGATTTGAACCCCACCAATCTAGAATTTCAAATCCTTTCACCCACCTATCCCACACCCAAAAACTAGAAACGAAAAACCTATCCAATCTTTTTGAGATAAAAACATTCCCCAACCTCCTATTGTTCCAAGTGAAAACACCATTCCCAAGTTTGATGTCCACCAAATGCAGATCAGCCATATTATCTTTGAGAAGCTCAATCGAGGGATCCAACTAACCAGTACCCCCCTTTTCTCTTCCAAAGAATAAATAGCATTAAAATCTCCTGCCAACACCCATGGAAGAAGAGGCTCTAGGGAACGAATGTATCTAATATGAGCCCACAAATTAACCTTACAAAAAAAATCCATAGGAGCATAAATATTAGAGAAAATGATTTTCTCACCAAACTCTAGACCAACCACAACAAAATAAATGGAATGGCACCACACAAACCACCAAGAAGGAACAACTCTACAAGGATCCCACTATATAGTCATAAAATTGCACCCCTTGCAATTTCACATACATCCTTGCATCTTCTTTAGTGTCCACTCTCTTAGCTTCTTATGTAGGCTCATTTTAGCCCCTGCATAAGCCTTTTTCCCTTCTCAGGATGCTCCACCACCCCTTTTCATTAGCTACCCTTGTGCGTTGGCTTTGCATTGAACCTTGTACTTTTCTCGTTCGTGTTGTTTTGTAGTGTGACATGTCCAGACACTAGCGTGCCGCATAGACGTCTGTGCATCGTGCTAGCATCCTATGACTTTTCAATGCTCAAACAACCATTTCCATGCA
The DNA here is from genome assembly GCA_007258455.2 of Sequoia sempervirens. Classification (NCBI taxonomy): domain Eukaryota; kingdom Viridiplantae; phylum Streptophyta; class Pinopsida; order Cupressales; family Cupressaceae; genus Sequoia; species Sequoia sempervirens. Next base: position 582,339,202 of record VDFB02281492.1, read on the forward strand.
TTTTTTCCACTTGTTAGCTTCCTTTGGTCGGTGGTAACAGCTTGAGATACCTTGTAACCACCCAGAAAGCTTCTTTTTTCTTCCTTTCTCTCCTTAAATGTGATCTTCTCAACTAATTTTTGGGTCTTCCTATGCTCTAGCTTCATTCCATCTTCTAACTTCTCATCAGCTTTGGCTCATGTATTTCTCTATTGTTATCTTTCTCACAACACTCTTTGTATCCATCTTGACTTTCACATCTATCTCCATTATCTCATGCTTGTGAGCATCTTGGGATTCCATATCTCCTTCATATTGCATCCTTACTTCATGATATGGGTTTTCCTCCTTGAGCGAGGATTGCTTTGATCACTTATACTTGGTGGTGCAAGTTCTACTCCTGAGGGGGGTTTTTCTTTCACCACATGCTTTGTCCATTTCAATCCATTTCTCTCTATCTATCTAGCTATTCATGGAGGTGGGAACACCAAGACTGGGGTTTGACTAAGGAAAACCCCTATACAGCCCCAACACTTTCTCCAAATATCATGCATGCAAGTTTTGAAGACATTCATTTGATAGAAGCTTCATTACTTGGATTTTTGTGAGCATCTTCTTTCCTTTCTTCTCCTTGTCTATCATTTTTACTTCACTTTATTTCAGTTCTATCACTTCTTGTCACTTTCCTACATTTTTTAATTTCTTAGTAATCTAATTGTTAGTAGTCATTTAGCCATTCTCTATGATATTCTCACTTTTTGTTCCGTACAAGATGCCAATGTGCCTTTGGGATGCCAACGTGCCACGTTTTCATCCATTTCCCATGCTATCATCCTTTGGCCAAGAGCTTGTCAGTTTGTCCAAAGAATCTTCGTGGCCTGCTCTTTCAGATTCTAGAACTCTCACATTGTTCCTTGAGGTAGTTTAGGGAAATTCACCCCGTGAGGTTCTCTAAATGAAGAGAACTCATGAGTAGTGAATCCCCCTTCTCTACATTTTTGGTGAACCTGACGTAAGTTTTGACCTCAAAATCCATTCCAAAGACCTCCAAAAATGCAAATTACTAGAACATAGAAAATACCAAAAAAAATTCAGTATGAATTTAATATCTTTTATTAGTTCAGTATCTAATTTTGTTCAAAATTTTAATGATATTCCATTTCATGCATGTGATAGTGACTTGGCTTTACCCATGTCACTTAGTATCTTTGATCCTTCTCATCAGATTCATCTTGCTTTGAAGGATATCTTGTTGCAAGAAGATGAAATCATTGACACCTTCCTTAATGTTACTATACCCTCTCTTCATTCCAATGCACTCTCTTCTAGAGATGATCTATTCGTGAACTATGAACCTCATATTTATTCCAATGCACTCTCTTCTAGAGATGATGCATTAGTGAATGATGAATCTCCTTCCACATTTGATCTTGTTTAGATTGATGTTGAGAATATGTCTTCAAATAATAGATTTACTAGTTGTGATGATTCTGTAAATGTAATTTATGTCTTTGATGCCCCTCAAATGCCTAAGAGACTAGTCATTTACATGATTCTAGCTAGTCCTTCTCCTAAAAGGATTTGTTCTATTGATGGTCTTCCATTTGATAGTAATTCCCTTTATCTTTCTAAGGTTCTCTCTTATAGAGCGGTAGCCCATACTTATGAGAATAGAATAGATAAACAACCAAGTCTTCCTTTAGCACCTAAACCTACAATTGAAGCACTTTGTGATTACAATCTTTTCGAGCAACCTTGCGTTACTCCGGCTATGATCTCACTATGGGACTTGCTTTAGTCTACTCCGGTTTATCAAGGTATGCTTCAAGAAGCATTGCAAAAGATCCTCTTGCCTTCTTCTACTAGGCCAATAGATGCTGACACGTTGATAACTCATATTCATGCAGATTTTATGAATATCATGTTCTATCCATAGGAAATCCCACCTACGGAAGTACAGAAGCAAGAAGACCCTCTAATGATCATAGTCAACATTAATAAAATTGGTATTAGATGTACTCTTGTTGACTCTGGTTTAGCACTCAATGTGTGTAGTATTGATCTATTTCCTAAGATTAATATTAACCCATCTTCTCTTAATACTTCTTTTGTTGTCATTCATGGGTTTGATAATGTTGGTCAACAACCCCTAGGCATCATAGTCTTTCCTTTGAGGTTGGGACCCATTACTGTACCCACCCTTGTATATGTTATGTCAAAAAAAATACCATATAACCTTCTTCTTGTTAGATTGTGGATTCATGCTATGGGTGTAGTCTTGTCTACCTTGCATAAATCTGTTAAGTTCATTTGCAATAATAAAGTAGTCATAGTTAACGCTGACCCTGATGCTATGCACCTATGTGAGGTGGAAGCTATTGGTCAGGCTTTACTTGTGCCTACTCTTATTCCTTCAATGTCTTCCAATGTGTTGATGTTTACTCCAGTAGTAACTACTACAAAGGATACTCTTGAGATGTCCCTAGAGAAGATCATTCTAAAGCAAGAAATACTAAGTTTGATCCTTCTGCCTCTTCTTAAAAGAATGCATGTCTTCTTGATGATTAGGGTTCATTAGAATTTTCAAACTTTTTCATTGGGGAATAAAAGTCGACCCAATCCACTCAGACCTTCCAATAACATCATCCACACCTACTATCAGAGATGGTTATTCTTCTATATCATGGAGTAGTGTGAGCAATAATTGTAATGCTCTTATTGTTGATCCTCCTTCTGAGGAAGATGATTACACTTCTGCTAAAGAGGATAATGTTGACAGTCCTATTAAAGAGGATGATGGCAATCCCATAGAGGAGTGTGATCCCCATTGTTGGGACAATGCCCTTTATGAAGATCCTCCTTTTCAAGATTTGCAAACAAGTTATGGCCCTGGCTTTAAGCTTATCTCTAAATATGGTTATGAGCATAAAGGTTGTGGGTGTAACGAACAAGGCATTCAGGTTCCTAAAGAATTTGCACCCCGTAAGCATAATTTGGGGCTTGGTTGCTTGAATGAATAATCTAGATGAAAGCCACGGTTGAGTGACATGAATTCTTCTCAATCTCATTCTATTGAAAATATTCTTCCTCCCGTGTCTTCTATCTTTGTGTCTTCTTCTTCTTCTTGTGAGAAGTCAAACTTTTCTCCACAAGAAAAAGGCTTGCTTCTTGCCCCTCATCCTTTATCTGAGCAAGAGCATATTTTGTTGCAGCTTCTAAAATCCCTCTTAATCACTCTTTCGTCTCCTACACAAGAAATCTCATGAATATGATAAAGAAAAGAATTCTTTATGTGCATACCATCGGGTGCTTAGCCATTCCACTAGTGAATGCAAGGCCTTGAAAGATAAAATATGACAACTTTGTGATTTTGGTGCTATCAAACTCCTTTTTAATTGATACACCCACATTTTCTTCACATGTCAAGTGATATCGAGGTTCACCTCTATCTTATATGTTCTAAGTATCTTGCATGGTTCTTCTCCCTTGTATATTGGGGGAAGTGATACCTTTTTCTAAAGATGTGCATCCCTCGAGTGGACCCCTTTTCTCTTTTGAAGGGTTCTCGAGGGATGCCCTTTGAAATATTTTTTCTCAAATGAATTCTTTGGTGTCTAGCTTAGGGGCAGCCCGACTAGACCTATTTTCATTTGTGTCTGGATTGGAGGCAACTCGACTAGACCTTGCTTTTCAAACAACATGTTCATTGAGTGGACCACTCTTCTTTTGAAGGGTTCTTGAGGGAACCCTTTAAAAATTTTCCAACTTGTTGATGGTCTGTGTGACTGTCCACTTACTTTCCTACATGGCCACTTTTCTTTCTGACATGTTCTATTTGCGGATTAACATGTCTCTTCGCAGGTGCGCCTGTGAAGCCCCTTTTCTGACTTTGTGGAGTCTACTTCTTTTTGTTTCCTCCATGTGAGAGATCTTGGGGGACTCCTTCTTGTAGGTTTGTAGACTTGTAATGTGATTTCTCAATTTCCTTCATGTGAAAGATCTTGGAGGATACCTTCCTTGCATGTATGTGGGTCTATAAGGTGCTTTCTTGGTTTCCCTCATGTGAGAGATCTTGGAGGATACCTTCCTTGTAGGTCTGTGGGTCTATAAGGTGCTTTTCTTAGTTTCCTTCATGTGAGAGATTTTGGAAGACACCTTCCTTGTAGGTCTATGGGTCTATAAGGAACTTTTTCAGGTATCCTTCATGTGAGAGATCTTGGAGGACACCTTTCTTGTAGGTTTGTGAGGCTGTGAGGTGCTTACATTCTTAAATTATCTTTCTTCTCAACTTGTATATACCAAATCAAAGATCTGCATCTTCTTCATCCTGAGTATATGCCCTTCCTCTCTTCATTTTAGAATTCATCTAAGTGTGTTATTTCTTAATTTGGGGATGACACATAGTATTGAGACAACATTCTACATCGAGGTCTCTTTCACTTTGCTAACTCAAATCTTTTAGCTTTCTATGTTCTAACATTGTTGCATGGTGCAGGTTTTTTCTTGTCAAATGCATTTGTTTTATAGGTCTTTATCCTGGGGGCATGCTTCTTTGGTTCAAAGAGTTATATGCTTCCTACGTAGTATCCTTTTTGCATATTATGTTACTTATGTTTAGTATATTTCCTTTAGCATGCATATTAGTGTAGATTCATATGCCCGCTAAAGTGGGGGCGAGATGTATAGTCATAAAATTGCACCCCTTTCAATTTCACATACATCCTTGCATCTGCTTTAGTTTCCTCTCTATTAGCATCTCGTGTAGGCTCATTTTAGCCCCTACATCAACCTTTTTCCTTTCTCAAGATGCTCCAACACCCCTTTTTAGCAACTACTCTTGTGCATAAGCTTTGTGTTGAACCTTTTACTTTTCTCGTTCGTGTTGTTTTGTAGTGTGATGTGTTGGGACACTAGCACACGACGTGGATGTTGGCATATCATGCTAGCATCCTATGATGTTTCAATGCTCGAACAACCATTTTTGTGCATGTTTGCCAGTTTTCAACCTCCTTTGGTCAGTGTTAATGACTCGAGATGCCTTGTAACCACCTGGGAAGCTTCTTTTTGCTTCCTTTCTCTCCTTAAATGTGATCTTCTCAACTCATTTTTGGGTCTTCCTCTACTCTAGCTTCATTCCAACTTCTAAATTCTCATTAGCCTTGGCTGTTGCATTTCTCTATTGCTATCTTTCTCACAACACTCTTTGCAACCCTCTTGGATTTCACATCTATCTCCATTATCTCATGCTTGTGAGCATCTTGGGATTCCATATCTCCTTCCTATTGCATCCTTACTTCATGATATGAGTTTTCCTCCTTGAGCGGGGATTGCTTTTATCACTTATACTTGGTGGTGTGAGTTCTACTCTTGAAGTGGATTTTTCTTTCACCATATGCTTTGTCCATTTCATTCCATTTATCTCTATCTATTTGGCTGTCCGTGGAGGTGGGAACACCAAGATAGGGCTTTGACTGAGGAAATCTCCTATACAGCGCCAACACTTTCCCTAGCTATCATGCATGCAGGTTTTGAAGACATTCATTTGTTGGAAGCTTCATTACTTGGATTTTTGTGAGCATCTTCTTTCCTTTCTTCTCCTTGTCTCTATCATTTTTACTTCACTTCATTTTAGTTCTATCACTTCCTATCACTTTCCTACATTCTGTAATTTCTTAGTAATCTAATTTTTAGCAATCATTTAGCCATTCTCTATGATATTATCGCTTTTTGGTCCATACAAGATGTCATCGCGCCTCTAGAATTCCAATGTCTCACGTTGTTGTTCATTTCTTGTGTTCTCATCCTTTGGTCGAGAGCTTGTCAGTTTTTCCATAGAATCTTCATGACTTGCTCTTTTGGATTCTAGAACTCCCATGTTCCTTGAGGTAGTTTAGGGTAATTTTCCCTGTGAGTCTCTTTAAATGAAGAGAACTCATAAGTAGTGAATCACCCTTCTCTACACCCATAAACATGCAAGGCTCCCAGAGCTACCTTGCACTCCCACACATTGACACATACCATAGCCCCAAATATTTTTAGCCAAGTTCATTACACTAGCAACATGCAACTTGGTCTCTTGAAGAAAAACCAAGTCTAGAGAACACACACAAATCAAATCCTGAATATCCTTTTATCTAGGGATGTTATTCATACCCCTCACATTCCAAGATAACACAATCATTTAACAGATTGGGAGAAGTGGGCATCAATAATCCTTATCGAACTCGATTCCACCAAAGTTTCCCCAATTAACTTAACTTTTTCCTAATTTTAGAGGCTTATCAGGGGGGTCCTTTTTAAGAGGTTTCTACTGCAAACTTGAAGGTGTAGAAGAATCCCTATGCTTTCCAGTCTCCTCAATGTTGATGGTGTTTTCTGTACAACAACAACTCAGACAAAATATGAAATCCTATCTCTTTTGAAAGGTAAATCTTTATCAGCAAGCCTCAAGAGATAACCCCAAGGTCTCTAGTGTCAGTTCTTGACAATGCATAAACAACTTAGTGACAAATGTGAAAATGTTGGTAATCACAATGGGACCTTACTACAAGCAAAATACTGAATCGATTTTACTAGATCTAACAATCTGATGATGCTTCAATCCTCGATTTAACCCAATAATCAAAGAAATAGAAAAAGAATAAGGGTTTCAAAGGGATTTCTAAATCTAATACTACTCCTAAGATCAACAATGAAAGTAACCAACACTCGAAATGGACCAATTCCTCAAAACCAAATTCTGCTTGACCCAGATAAATTTGCAATCTTACAGAGAACAGTGCAATCTTCTGAGGTGTTAGGATTTTAAAATCATAAACATTCATTCAAATAACCCTATTACAGTTAAAATGAACAAACCCTCATAATTGAACTAAGCACACTGAAATATGAAGTCCAAGCTAACTTTGCAAAGCAACTAACAATCAGTTGATTGCGAAAAGTATGGACTGAAGGATTGCTGCAACATTCAAGTATTAAATTACAAACATTATTAAATCAAATCTAATCTTAGTATTAACCTTCTCAAAGCAATTTTAAAGATAGAATAACAAGAACCATGCAAAACAAAAGAAAACAAGTATGGCACTAAATCACAATGTCATTTCTTGTATTCAAATTGTTCACTGTAGCAAAATTCTAGCTTTTTGTTACAATATTTGCTTGAGGGAAACTACCTGCTAACTTACTCTACTTCTAACTAGCTCTACTCTATATCAATCTCTATATTCTAGTTACAAATTCTAACCTTCTAACCCTTTACAAATGAGGCGACATGCCCAATATATAGAATTCCCCAAAAACCCGTCGGTTAGGCAAGGGTTTCGCAGCAATAACTCGGCACAACCACCTAGCCAAGAGAGTCTTTGAAATGGGTCAGATAGGCATTAAATGCACATCCCATCCAAGTCAGCCTGAGATCTACAGTGCAGTTCAGACCAATGTGTGAGAAGATAATAGGGAAGCATAGATCGTACCGTAGCCCATCATTAGCTCCCATCCCTATTATCCGTATTTAGACCCAACATTTCATGAACTTTCAAGAACATCCCATCCAGGCTAGCTACTGGTGGCAAGGGAAAAACCCTAAGTCATCTTTCGATGGACACAATCTCGTCCCTTGAGTTTTTGACCGACTTATCCCAATCTACCTTATATGCCAAATACTTATCAATAACTACAAGGTAGGTGGTCACATCATTCAGTTGGTGCTCAGAAACAGAGCCATTATCAAGTGGTGCATAAACATCCTGCCACCATTCTCTCAACTGCTCCAGGCTCAAATACTTGGGGGCAATCTTCCTTCTTCCTATCATTATCTTGAAGAAAGAAATGTAGCCATTGTAGACACCAACTAGGGTGTCATCAATGTGTTTTCTTTGTTTGTAAATCTTTTTCAATACTTTATGTCTGATTTGCAATACCTCAAACCACTCCCATGGTTCAGCAGCTCTAGAAGAAGGAAGGTTACCGTCAATCACCAACCTGTCTCGGGTGTACTCCATAATAGTCTTGGTTTTTCATAGCAAGAGGTTGGTGTATTCTTTATCTTGTGCTATTACTTGCTTCATCCATTTCATCATCCTCGCAGCATCCTTCCCAGTCGATAGGATTTCCTTAATAGCTCCATCACCTTTTACCTGCACCCCTTTCAACCAATTCACAGTGGGAATAGTGGACACTTTCATCTTTTCTAGCTCGGTTATGGTCTCTTGAGGTAGAGGATTTGTAGCAGAGGAAGAATGATTAATGGACTGTAGTGGCTTCATTAATTCCCCCAAGCACTTCCTGAGATTTTCATTTTCTCTCTTCAGCTCCTGCTTGGTCTTCATTTCCCTTCTCAATCTATCCACAATAACTGTACTAGAGACCTCATAGTCTTCAATATCCTTCTCAACTGATGTAGGCCCTAGATTGAAAGTTTGAACGCTGTAATCCTTTCCAACCGCATCACCTCTATCTTTACCTGGAGCAGGGGTGGCGATGTGAAAAAATTTGTTATGCGCCTCATCCCTTTCAACCCTTGAGATCACTCTAGCCTTTTTCTTACCTTTAACCTTCCCAAGTTTAGGTAGGAGCTCATCCCAATTCGGTGGTGCATCTTCTACCACAACTTGTTTTCTCTTTATCTCTTTGTCAAGCCATTCTGGAACAACAAGCTCTAATTGCACTTGGCTCAGTCCTGTTTCCTTTGGCTGACCCTCTGGTATTTCCTCTTCCAAATTCTATTTCTCGGGAGTCTCATCTTTATTCCTTTCCTCCTCAATGTGTTCCTCCTTATGTTCAGGTGATAGGACCTTTTCTGCTTCTTCCTCCCTTGGAGGAGATTCAATCACTTCATTTGTGACTGGTGACTCTGTATATGTAACCAAGGGAGATTGCATTTATTTTTCAATTTCTACCTCTGCACTGTAGAGTTACCCCTCATGGAATTCCTCTCCCTCAGTATCTGGATGATCATCAACATCCTTTAAATCGCTAGGCTTGCCTTGAGCTTCATGAGCGGGAGGAACATCATCATGCTGCTCCTCATGAGAAACCACCAGAGGTAGGTCAGTCCTAGGCACATTGTCCCTAGGAGGAGTCCTAGACCTCCTTGTATATACCCTGGCCTTCTCCTCTGAACTTTCAACATTCACAATTGGCAAGGAAATCACCTCTTCTGTGACCTTGGAGCTTGTCTTCTCTGATAATTTGACAATTCTTTTCTTCTTAGGCATAGGAGGATTAGCCATAGGATTCTGTTCCTCAACTCCCTTGTGTTCAGACCTTTTAGTCCTTGTCCTTCTCTTAGCCTTTGGCCTTCTCTGTTTCACTGCTTCCTGGGCCTCTTCTCCCTGAACACCTTTTGTCTTGATCTTGGATGGGGATTTCAACTTACCTTTACCCTTAAGATCCTACTCGGCTGATTCCTTAGAGGTGGAGTGAGGATTTAGATCTCCCATCAGGTTATAAGTTCATTTCACTCCTTTATTCTCCAACTCCCATACTGTGTGCTTGAGCCACATCTTGGTAACTTTGATAACAGGATCCATCAATTGTTTTAGTTCCGTTTGCTCCTCCTCTAACCAGTCTATATCACCAATTGGCCTATCTTTTACTGCCTCATAGGCATGATCCTAAATTAAGTTCCCATAATCCTCCAATTGATCAGGCACTACCATTACATTATACAATCAGAATGCATCTACCGGAAGCCGAGAGAATTTCTTCTTTCTGACCTTGTATTCATCACTGTAGTTGGCCCAGTAGTCCTCTAAATTAACCTTATGGATATACTCTCTACTAGCCTTCTTTTGGGCCTCACCTGTGATATCAAACCTGGACCTCTTGGAATGGAAGGACAAACCAAGAGTACTCATTTCTTCCTCTGAAGCTTGGGCGGAGATAATGGAAGGGAATGCTTCTCCAGTGCCAATCCTTAAGGGAAAATCCCCACCAAATCCTATCTTGTGTTTGTCCTTCTTGACAATGGCATCAAAATCACAAATCTGTCTAGTTACTTCCAACAATATGATGTGGTCAGTGGGATACCTTGGAAGTCTGTATGGAGCCCTTTGGAAGCCATCAATCTAAATGTAGGAGAAGGTTAGGAATTGAATAAACCAAGCTCCATACTTTCTGATGAGTTCCTTAGCCTAGTCTGAAATTCTGACATATTCCATCCCTTGAAGCATTCTGGTGATATACATGGTGAATGCATCATTTTCCCTCCTATAGTTCGAGCTTCCTAAATACAACTAAGGGAAAACTTCATAAATAATATCCTGTCCAAAAATTCCCTTTGTATCCAATCCCCTATAGGGATGGAATCTAGCTAGTGCATAGACCAAATACAAGGTCATTGTGAAGGTCCTTGTCTCCAACACATTGGACAACTGCTTGTGAATTACTTGGCTAATGACCCCTACCCAATGGTAGTTAATTTTCTCTTGTTCCATCCTTACAATCGCATGGCACATCCAATTCTTAAATGTACTAGCACTCTTCAATCCAACCGCCCTGCTAAGAAATGTGATGGCATCATAGTACTCCTTGAACTTTGCTCGGAACAGCTGCTTTGGCAATTTGAAGTAGTGAGACTTGGGCTTCTCCAGCCAAGAATTGATTAGCTACTATGACTTCATAGTCTGGTCATTGTAGAACTCCTGACTTGCCTCAATGGTGAATCCCACCACATGAGATCTGTCTGGCATGTCAAAGGTTTGGGCAATGGAGAGCGAGTTGATATTTGCAACAACTCTCCCTTGAGGACCAATAATCCTCTATGTGTCCTGATCATAGTGCCTAGCGCACTCAAGGACCAGCTCATAGCATTGCACCGTAGAAGGGAAACCAACAACATGTGAAAATCCTGATTCCATCATCCTTCTAGCCACCAAAGGAGGATCCTCAGCCACCATTCTTTCTTTAAACTCTTCATAATCTCATAGGCCAACATTTGTATCAGTGACTTCTGACTAGATAGAAGTGATCTTACTCTCAGGGACCTTGCTCTTAATGTCCAACTTAATCCTCTCTACATCAAACAATGAAGACCCAGCCGCTGCCTTGCTAGATTCAACCTGCACTCAACATGAAAACATAATAAAAACCACAGGAAAGAGTCATGTCAATCCATCAAAACACCGTTAGAATGCATCTCATATAGTCAAGGTGTTATTAAATCTCACATGAAATGATCACAACAAACTTCGGGTTTCAAGACCATCAGCGAAATCTGAGCCAGAGAGGAATTTCGGGAAATTCCAAACCGATCAGATTCCAACCTAATAGCTAGGATTTACCTACTTAACCATTAAACTCAATCATTTTCATCAATAAACCACATGGGAGCTCATAAGATAGCATGAATAAATCATAAAATGCATTGAAAATCACTAACATATCGTGCTATTCAATATTCCTTTATATTTCATCAACTTTCAGAAAAATCTGCCAAAGATGGATTCCCGCGACGAACGAGCCAAAGAGGATTTTTGGGAAATCTAGGAGATGGAGGATTTTGAAGAAATCCGGACCCAGCGGAAATCTGTGGATAAGGAAAAACTTCGAACCAATCAGTGCAAAGGAAAGTACTTCGGCCAAACAACTTCTATTCGGGATGAGGTCATGCCGAGTGGGGCACGTCTTACTGACCAGCGATGAGGAAAGTCATGTCAATGAGAGATCTTCTTCAGGGTAAAGTCACAACGAATCCCCCTTGTCTCACCGACCATTAGAGTTTAAGTAATAACTTTGGCCAGACTAAAGTTTTTGATATAAGGTCCTGGCGAAGTTGAGGTGTCTTGCCGACAGGCGTTAGATTTGAATTCAGTGAGAGGTCCTGCCGATCGTGTAATGTTTCACCAATATGAAGTCCCATCAGCATAACCTCTTGCTGACAACATGCAGTCTCAGGAAAAGAAGATCTGGGCTCGCCAAGAAAGAAGGGCTTCGTTATAACGTCTTGGCAAACGCCGGTAGTCTCGCTGATATGAAGTCCCATCAGTAAAAGATGTGAGCTCGCCGAAAGGTCCTGGCAACTGTTAGGAGTCTCGTCAAAAGTGAAGGTCTCAGCAAGAGAAGAATATGTTCGGTGAAAGGTCTCGCTAAAAGGGGAAGGTCTCAGCGACAGAATAGAAAATCGGCAAGACGAAAGGAGCCCGCTATGAGCTCTTGGCGACGAGGGTTTGTCTTGCCGACAGAAAGACTTTCGACTTGAGAATCATAGTGTCCTTCTGATCAAATACAAACCCACGAAGGGCTTCGGTGAGACATAGGATGACCGATGTGACATCTCACCAACTTCAAAGGGTCACAGTGACTGAAAAGAACAAAGCTCGATGAAAGCAAAAGTGCTTGGTGGGAGGTCTCGTCGAAGGATGAATGTCTTGGCAAAGCAAATGAATATCGGTAAAACTACTGGATCCCGCTATGACCTCTGGCTGACTTTGAAAGGTCATAAGAAATAAAATTCAGAAGGGATGGATTATCCCGAACTGCGATGCTGAGCCACGATTTCATCTAGACATTGAATCGATCATGAATTTCAACAGCCTAACTCAGGACAAGTCAGGGATGGACCTTTCATAAATTTTCCTTGTGTTTCAGGCCCGTTTTAAGATGAAATCACCTGATATGGCACTGCCCTAGGTTTAAAACCCTACTCATCCACCATTAGCACATAGGAAAGTTTAGAATTTAGTTGTTTCAACTGCTAAGTCATCACTAGGGTTTACTAATTACTCTCAGGAAAGATTCATTGAAATGCAAACAAACAAATGAGCTCAAAACTCACCTAGGAGATGACAAATGATGCAATACTAAACAACCCTGCATGAAATAAACAAATACATAGGAATTCAAATCCCACAAGCTCTCACAATACCAACATGCCATTCATAATTCAAATCAAAGCAGAGCAATCAGACACATACCATTAAAAAGCGGAAACCAATCTGAGAATCAGCAAATGTGAGGCGTAATGGTGTCTAGAATGAACACAGGTGAGAACGCACAAGAAACCACCACCAAATCAATCAATTCAAAGTTGAATGCTCCAAAATCCCAACCAATCACTCGCAAGAAAGCACTTCTCAGCTCAACGAGGGAAAAAAGGAAGTAGAATGGCATAAAAGACCTCAGAATCAAGTTAAATACATCTCTCAAAATACACACGGAGTCATTAATGCAGTTGATAAGATAGCTAGAGAAGGAATTCAGGAATCTGACGATAGGGCGGAATCTTGGAAAATTTGGCCCACGTGGAAATCTATGAAGATCAAAAATCCCTGAACAACAAGGGTCCAGCTAGAGTCCAAGCGGGTTTCAGGAAAATCCAACCAGGGCGGAAAATCCTGAATCCAAGCAAAAGCCCAAAATTCATCTAGAACTTAAGATTTTCAATGAATAACCTGGGGGAAACACTTAGGCATTCAAAATGAACAATTTAAGCACATGCCTAGGTAAGACAAAACCTCAAAAAGAAAGGGCCAAAACACCAAAACCGAAGCAAAAGAGAGTCCCTGCTTCCAGCAGGGTGTGTGTGCGAAAACTGCACAACACTCAATACTTTTATCCAAAGCAAGGCTCGAACATGTCAAGCCAAGCCCTGTAGGAGAATCCTAAGCCGAAGAAACTTGCCTCAACAAAGCATCCAAAGGAGGAATACTCAAATCCATTTGAACTACAGGGCCGAAAGGAAAATTTTGAATACAACTAGGGTCCTAAGGGTCCCCCATGAGGTGATCAAAAGAACCATCCATATCGTGCATGACAATGGAAGTGCCTTCCTCCTGAACCAAGTCCTCTAAAGCATCAAACCTTTTAAATGTTTCATCTTCTTGTCTATCCTTGTATGATCTCTTCTACCCCCTATTCTTGTTGTGGGGTTTAATTGTATCAAATCCATCCTCATCCATATCCATCTCCTACATGGGAGCCTTCTCTTTCTCCATATTCTAAGATGACTACTGAGGAGTAAAACCCCTACTAGAATTGTTAACCACTCTGGGGTACTTCCACTAAAGGTGACCATACTCATGATAGATAGGTAGCGAAAGGGAAAGGTCTCATAATCTAGTTGTTGAGTCCAAGAATTTGATCCAACACTCATGTATATCGAATCTAGTAGTGACTTATTCAGATCGATTTCAACACAAACACGAGCATACAAAAAAACTTCTTAGACAAGGTTTGTTGTGATAGACCAATGGGCTTACCAAGCATGAGAGAAATCATTTGCAATATATCATTAGGAAAATGAGGGAGGCAAAACCAAACAGGAACTCATAAGGGGAGCTCTTTAGAAAAATTAAAACCCCTGTGCCAAGGTTTAATAAAAATACCCACCTAATTGTAGAAATAAGGTCCACCTTCAAAGGCATTATTTTGATCAGCAATACAAGAAAAATCCACCAAGAAGAAATTATTGGTAGCTAACAAAATCTCAAAATCACCCTTTGGGCTCCAAGTCTTACGTATCCATGAATCCAAAAATGGAAGCAACACACGCAACCCCAAGAATTTGGAAATTAAAACATGGTTGCTATAATATTCAACATCCTCTACAATAGACTCCAACTGAATAACCAGTACAAGATGATCTGACGATCTTTCCAATCAACCATTTATCTTTTACAGGTGAGGCCCTCCATTATGAGACAGTTCACCACCTGAGACATCTATGAAGAAGACCAAGCCCCACCCCACAACACAACCAAAGAGCACACCTTGCTCCAACAAAGAGGAGATGACCAGTGTAAGGGATAGCTTCCCCCAATATGCTCCAAGATAGCAACCACACCACACATAGCTCACAGCCACTAAAGCAAAGGTTGAAGCCAAAAGACAAGCATGACACACACAAAAAGAATGTCGCTAAATAGATACTTGCAGCCAGAGAAGACCCCAAGGCAATGAAAAATACTCCATCCTCAATGACAAACACATAAGCTCCTAGCTCAATGCACCAAACAGTCACCATGAGGATGAAAAGGATTACAACAAGAAAGATTGAACAAAAATTAACTCCAACCCCCAAACGTACAAAAAAACCCCACCCCTACACAACAATCACACCAGCAAAATGGATCTAAAGAAACCAAGCACATGCAAAGAACAGGGGTGACATGCAGCCTAGGCCTCAAAGGCTATGGGAAGCCATGCCGAGACTGTAGAGAAGACACACCATATTTCTCATCTCGTCTTATATAAAAGTATTATTTATTCATAGTGGGAATTTATTATTTTTTTGTAGGAGTATATAAAATGCCTTGTATTTGTCAAGTAAATATTAAGGATATAAACATAAAATACACCAAAAACAAGGTGTATATATATTGTCAAAGAAATAAGAAAAAATAACATATATCCAAAACAAAAATACCTCATATATGAGCATGTCGGTATTCACACTAAAACAATTTATAAGCATATGGATAGTTTAAATTTACTGTATAAATATGAGCTAAGTTTCCTCCCCTTTTGCATTTGTAAAATAAAAGATTTTAGCCTCATTTCTATATCAGTTCTCACATTTTTTCTACACTTTACCATTTACAAGGAGGAAAAATGTCTATTGAAATCCCCTTGAGTAACTCAGATCTTTTCTTCTTCTTTTAACAACCCAAGTTCGAGGGTTTACACTATTTTTTTTTCTTTATTTGAAATTTCCCCATGAGTATGAACAACACTCCAAGGAAAACAAATATACACATATCTTTTCATAAAATAATTTTATAAATCATCTCCAAGGAAAAATAAAATAAATAAATAAATATAGTAGGGGAGTTCTTTGGACATCATGCTAATGGGAGAGAGAAAGCTCTCCACGCAACCTTCTTGGCATCATCAAGCCATTGCTAAGCTCTCACCAACCCCCGAGCAAGGAGAGAGCATCCAAAACCCAAGATTCAAACAACCAAAACCAACAACAAGAACATTTTGAGCACCAAAAACCCAAGATTAAACAACCAAAACCAATAGCGAGAAAATTTTCCAACATGTTGCATGAAACCCATATGAAACAATTGCCAACAACCCCAAAACTCAACACCTTTTGGCTCATTCAAAAATGCATAACCCCCAAGAACATAGTCATACACAACTCAAAACTTTCACACTATTATCAACAAAAAAATAAATAACAGTTAAGAAAATCAATACAAAACACAATCTAAGCTGAAATGTGGCAAAAGAGGGTGAGACAACTTATCTTTCAAGCTAATTTATCTCCTCCATTGCACCTCCCTCTTCTTCCTCATAACCCTCCTTTCCAACTCTCCTTTTTCTTTTCAGCCAATAAGTGTCCCCCCTTTTCTTCACTCTCCCCTCTTATCTTCTCTAGAGTCAAAACCCTAACTCTATTTTCGTCACTAACAAGAAAGAAAATTAAAAAGATCGAAAACTCATGTTTTATGTAATTTATGGGCTCAAAAAGGTGTCTAACCCTTAGGTGCACACTTAGGGCTTTCAAAACACCAATATAAGTAAAATTTATCATTTAAAAACACTTTATAACCCACTTGAAAATAAAATATCAAATAACAAAATCAACAATAACTCAAATATTAAAAGACAATTTACAATATAAACTATCACATTGACATAAAGTACACTTTTTTTCACGAAAATATCAAATAACACACTTTTTCTTGAGAAAATATCAAATAACAAAATTATCAATAATTTGAATATTAAAAGACAACTTACAATATAAACTATTACATTAGCATCAAACAAAACAACACGTCAACAAATGAAGTGTCGTAACAGGGTTTTGGTGTCTCTCCCTTCTCCCCATTGGCCCTAAATCTCCTAAACAGTAATCCACATTAAGCACATATACTTACCTCCTATACTTACTTGAAGTTGATCATTACCTTGACTTGCTTCCTCACATGCTTGATGGCAACCTTCTTCCATTGTTATGAAACTCTTGAGACCTCTGAGACCTAGCTTTCATCAACCATTCGACTCATTAGTAAGTTTGTGTAACTAAAATGTAATACCACATTAGTAACCATATTTTATTCAACTAATTTCATTATATCTTTGTTTTTCTAATAGCTCATTTATAAAAGAACCACCCACCATCTAATCTTATTTACGAAATCACAATCTCACATTCCATGCTAATACTTAAATAGCTTACATTAATCACCTTCTCAAGTTTAAATAATCCATATTCTCTAGTATTACTCCAAGCATTTATTTGTATCATCAACATTCGAGCATGCTAAGATTAAAAGTATTGATAATTTCCTAGAAAATCAATTTGTGAGAGGATTAAATGAAAAGTTTCCTTAACAAAATAACCATATTTGCTATGTAAATTCAATGAAAATAATTATTCTATATGACTCCATTCCAATAACCAACACCAATACATCTATGAAATTGTACCATGCACCTATTTTATTTATCTTAAAATGAAGCACATAACAATGAGTGCCAAAATGTTAATAGTCGCATAACGATCAGTCTTACATTCCCCTGCCTTTAAAATAGACTTCCTCCTTGAAGTCTCTAAGGTTTGGGAAATATAAGCCTATTATGATTGAATGTGCGTATACTATTGAATATGTCCAATTTTTTATTTATTATAATCCTAAAGTAAATCAAGTGTAAGAATGGAGTATAGTTTTAAAATATTTTTTCTCACAATGTTAACATCCATGAATTAGAAAGAGAAGGCCATATCATAGACTATAGTTCCCATACAAATCAACTCAAAATGTGTATGTCATTCACATAACCTTTCAATCAATACCATAATCATCTAAAGTAAGGCCACACATATGTGTTTATGATCCACTTCAATATCATATAAGTGAATAGTCTCATCATTAATAGTTAACATATAACACTAATTTCAACTAAGACATCTTTGAATTGTAGTCTACTTCTCAATATTCTTCAAGGGACACTTGGCATCATCTCATTATGCATAACTCTATCACTTAGTACAAAATTAGCGAACATCATATACCCTTGTTACTAGCACATACATCAAAATTAACCACACATACGATTCACATCACAAGGCTCATACAACAAGTTTTATGAGGATGAACTGTGTCAAGTTCCCATGAACAGTCCACAGTACCACAATAGTGTAGATTCTATAACCAAAAAATACTGAATAGAAGTAAAGAAAATGTGTCATTAATGTGTACCATATCATCATACAACCCTATATCTGATAAAACTACATGGCATAATGCTATTATCATAATAGGAAAGATTGTCTCAATACCCTTCTCTAACTTGAATATTAAAAAACAACTTACAATATAAACTATTACATTAACATCAAACAAAACAATACTTCAACAAATGAAGTGTTTTAATAGGTTTTTGGTGTCTCTCTCTTCTCACCATTGGCTCTAAATTTCATGTACAATAATCCACATTTCTGGGACTATAAAAATTTTCAAAATTTTAAGTGCCCATGATGTAAAATTTGCCTTTGCACACTCAAAAGTGCACCTAAAAAACCTTCCCAAGTGACCTACTTTGGAAGGTTTTAATTCAGAGCTAGCTGATTTTCATGCCAAACCCCTTGGTACACATATTTACTTGAAATATGTGAAAATGCATGTTAGTTTTCAGCTTCCCATGATGAGTTTTGATAGTGTTTTGAAACGCAAAGCTGGAGGGTTTTGGCACTGTTTTGTTGTTTGCAAACTTTTAGTTATGTGAAGTGGCCTCTTGTTCAAGCTGATATTTCATAGTTGGTTGATTGTCAAGACAAATAGATTGTTTATATTCATTCTCCCCACATTCATATGCTCCTTGGTCCAATTTCAGAGCTTCGTGATCTGATTTGATATTTTTTCAAGATCAAAAGCAAATGCATTTTGTTTTGATTTTACATCTACATTTCCCAAGGTGGTCAACTTTGATCTCTAATATCTTGTGAAGCATGATGATTGAAGGAAAATACTCTTGTACACATGCTCAATGGACCTAAATGAGCTTGTGTTTCCATTGGCAGCTCCCCCAAAAGGTGATTTGATATTTTTTTGAAATGGTGACTAGGTTAGTTTTAATTGGTTTTGAATAGGTACAATTGTAGAAAAGTTTTACTGAGAAAATTTTGTGGAATATCTTGCACCTCGTGACTTGTTTTGCTGAACCATTTTTTGCATTGCATTCTTGGGTCAAATGTCTACATGCCTGTGCATTTTCATAGCTTTAGGAGGTCATTTGATTAGTTTCCCAAGGCAATTCCAGGGGCCACTTGGCCAGTATTGACCATTGTTCAAATAGGCCAGAAAGTAGATTTTATTGACAATCCACTTCAAATTTTTCATGCTAGGAACATTTAGAGGCTGTTTCAAGTCAATTGAGCATAAAACTTGTTTGAAAATGATTTTTTTTTTAGTCAGGCCCACGTGGGGACCCAACATGCTTTGCATAAGTGTGAAAGTATAAGTGTTACATTGTGGCAATCACTTCAAGTAAATTGTTTTGAATTCAAGCATGTGGAAGTGTGTACAAACGTAATTGTTTTGAAGAGTTCAAATGTAGAGAAAAGTCCATTTTATGTTCAAGTACATGGATTAGGAGGTGAGTATATCTCAAGCTGGTGAGGGAAGCCATTTCTATAAGAAGACAGTTATGAAGAAGGTGGTGCTTCACTTGAACTTACCATGGGATAATGTCGCAACGCTATTTAACCTTGTTTGGTTGTTTGAAAAGGTATATGATGGTGGTGGGAAAACAATCTGCCTGATTGAGAAGAATCATTTGAAAGGAAACCCTTGTTTAAGTTTGTGTCTCTTCATAATAGTTGGTTATTAGAAGGGTTTTGTTTCAAAAATGTGGAAATTAAGAATAGCTTACAACTTAGAGCATGCATTCTTTTGAGCAACAATATAAGTTTTGCTTTTACAATAGATGGTGTTATATTGAATATTTATGGAATGGTAGAACAAAAGCAATAATAGCTTAAGGAGGCATTTGATTCTGACTTAAAATGCAAACTGATGAGGCTATCTCCAAAGTTTCACTCATTTCAAAAAAGTATATGAAGAGCAGTCATGCATGATAGAATCCAAGGGATGATAGAAGGATAAATAAAAGTTGTGAGATTGAGGCCACAGTCAGATTGCATATATCAAGTATTTGACAGGTGAAATGAATGTTCTTTTGGAAACAAGGCCATTAAATAGAATGTTGTTTTTCATTAGAGTTACCATGGGATATAGTCACACTACCATTTAATCTTGCCTAGGTTGTTTGAATAGTTACATGATATTGAAAATGGGGAATCATTTAGGCAGGAAAATATGGCACAGGTTTCTCAACATAAGGTCCCCTCCCTTTGCCTTCCCATCCTAGTTATCTTCACTTTTCTTGGCTTTGTTCACCTTCCCATTTGGAGGAGATAGCATACAAACCACTATGGCAAGGCACAATCGCATCTTTTGTTTGCGGCTTTTCAAATGAAAAAGAGATCCTTCCAAGTACTTTTTGTAGAAGATGCTCCAAAGTATCAAGGGCATGCTCTTGACAAAGAGCTAGTTGCAAGGGATTTACAAATAACTGTTATTATGGATTTAGATGTCATTGCTATGATATCTTGTGTGAATATGGTGATAGTAGGTGCTCATGCAGTCTTGGCTAATGGGGGAAATGAGCTTGTTTTTCCTCTAGCCAAGCTTTCTTTTTTCAACCTATGGTAACAGTCAAAACAACAACCATCGTATTGGCTGAAAGTGGTTGATTTAGTATTGCAGAGAAGATTTCATAATTAATACATGATGTTGTTGGAGATGTCTTTACCCATGAAACATTTTGATGAAGCCATCGCCATGCTCACTAAAAGGGAGCAATGTGCGTATATAGTGCAAATGTATCAAATTTTTTTGAGGAAGTTATATTTTCTAATGGTTTTACCAATTGCTTGAATGCTTGATGAAATATGTAGGATTGTTTGTGTGAAGTCTGTGAGGTAGAGTATTGGCTATGGTTTTGTGTTAAAGTATACAAGAGACTAAGCATTGTGTGTGACCACATGTGCATCCATTGTGCTAGCCAAAGGTACAAGAAAATTCCACAAGAAACATCCATGTTTAGATGCCCGATGTATGGGAAAATCTAGTGTTGTTTACTTTGTATACATGGGAAACTCAAACTTGTAGTGAAAATGTATCAAAATTGTTTGAGGAATTCTTGCCGCCATTTCCAAGGATTTGTAGAGTAGAAAAAAATGAAGGTGAGTTAGGGCACAAAATGAGATTGATGGTTGGAAAAAGAGGAGGTGATGTAGCCAAATATCCACCCTTGCTCGCTTCCTCACAGGTTTAAGATGCGGGCTTGTTAAAAATGGTGAGGTTTGAGAGATTCTGACATGTGGATAGTGGGCCCTAAGAAACAATGTAGAGATTTTTTAAAATGTGAAAAGGAATAGGTAAAGTTTTAAAAGCCTGATGAAATATTTAGCAAAATACTTTTGCTAATAATAAAATGTCAAAAAGTGCAATTTTAAAGAATAGAAAAATGGCTAAAGGATGTGGGGATATATTTATTCACCCGAGTAAATTTTTAAAAGCAATGTGGGCCCGTTAAATTTTTTGTTTCATTACATTGCTTAAAAATGACTTTGGTGTTGAACATGGGGTTTTCACTTTTAAAAGCTAGATTTTAAATATAAAAGTGAAAAGCATGTGAAAATTAGTTTAATCCCTGATATTATAATGTTTGAAGCCCTCAAATATTTTAAGAGCAATGCTTTTAAAATATAAAAGCGAAATTATAGAATGCACAGGTGAGGTTGTGTGCAACATCATGAAAATAAATCAAAGTCAATTGGCTTTATTATAAAGTAAGAATATTTCATTTTTTGGTGGTAAATATGAAAGTTGCAGCAAAACAAAGGCAAAGTGAGTAATTTTCATGGGAGAATAGAGTATTTTTCAACTACAAGGTAAAATGGAAGAAATGGTGCAGATTTTTCATGGAAGTGGTTTCTTTTGTTGCAAATTGGTTTTCAAAACAAAGGAAAAGTTTGTTATTGCAAAGGGAGAAGAGAGAGGCTTTTCCATTTCCTGTTGTTGATTAATTAAGGATGATGCTTCTAGGTGTCTTCAATGGATTAATTTTGGGGCTCTTCTTCCTTCTATATCTTCTCTTCTTTTCTCATTGTAAAGGGTTCCAAATTTTCTATATGGGTTGGGTAGATAGAGAAATGTTGAGTCTAAGTCATGAATTGAATATGCAAATTGTAATGTCGAGTTTCATGAGTAAATATTAGTCAGTTTGTGCAAGAAAAGCATGAATGTCATCAAATTGTCTCCAAATTTGTACACATTTAGTCTTATGAATTCAATAATACAAAGTATTTAGAATTTGTCATCTTAGTTTCCCTAAGATTGTATTATTTGTTCATGGCTCTATTTCAAAGAAATGGCTAAATTACTTTGAGCAGACAATTGTGATTTTAAGTGTGTAGGGTGGGTCTGTAAGAAGAATTTGGATGATAATAAGATTGGATCTGTTGGTGTAATACATTAGAAATTTTGAATTCACTAGTTGAAGTTTATTTGCTAATGAAATTCTCTTTATAATTCTATATTTGACTCCATGGCTCATAATTAGGCATTGATTTGTTATTTAGCTTAATGCATTTTAGAAACAAGTTATAAATTCAAAATCATTTTAATTCTTGTTGTTTGGTTTAGGTTTGGTGTAGAATTCTACTTCCCAATTGCTAAGTGAGTGTTGAGATACCAAAAATATAGCCAAATTTAAAGTTGTCAAAAATTTCCTTGGTACATTTTAATTGGGAATTAGCTACTTTAAAATGTAATGTTTGTGCATAGTTGAAATAAGTCTTTAGGAATTGTGAAGGGAGATCCCCCTTGGTCTTGCAGAGCTAGAAATGTAGGAGATTTTAGTCTTTGACTAAATCTTGTTAGTTGGCCAAATCCATCTTTGAGTCTGAGCATAAGAAACTACCTATTCTTTAGGACTCATTTGATCAATCGATTTGGAACACCAACAAAATGGCAAGTCTACTGGGAAGAAGTGAATTATGTTGTTAATTCTCCTCTAGAACCTCCAGTGAAATTTTTTTGAAGTCCATTTGGAAAGAATCAAAAGAATGAATGACTGGTTCAAATGTTGAAGAAGTTCCAGATCTGTAAATTGATTTGTAGTAGCCACAAATTCAAAATATTGTGAAGAGACTCTGCTGGAAAAACTCAAAGAATTTATTTACATTAATTAAGATATCATTGCTTTGAAGGTTTTCCACTTGTTGAAGAGGTGGCAACTCTACTCTACAATTTATGCACATGAAGGGTTGTTGTTTAATATTATGACCTGAAAATACTCTATTCATAGTTGCAATAGTTGGAGATGGAAGGTACATGGTTTTTTGCATATTTTCATTTGTTGGCCTTGTCACATTGAATGCAATTGTTGTTCCATTTAAATAATTTTTCTAGTATTCAAAGATTTACTAGTACTGATGGTTAGAATGAATTTGTATATCCTATGGATTTCTATCCACTTGCATTGCCATATGTTTCAAGCTTGGGTTACCACCATGCTAGCAATTATCCTAGTGATCCTTCATTTGGTCATGAATATGATTATACACAATTAGTTAAACCCAAATTTTCATATATCTATGGATTACCAAAGGGAAATAACCATGTTGTTAGGAGCCTTGATACAAATTGTCAAGAAGCTTCAAAAGTTTAATAATAATCAAACATTTGACACCACAAAGTGCATGAACCCAAGTGTGAAAAAGCCTAGGCTAAGCTAGGAATGGAAAGTTGTGTTTAAGAAGAAAATTGAAGAGTTGCACAAAAGGAACCTAATGTCCCTACAAGCCCAATTAAGAGATAACCATACCGTATCTACTAGCCAAATTACTACACCTTTTGTCAATTCCTTTGATCCATTGTATAACCAATTAAATTTGTCATGGGTTGATTACAAGACTGAGAGTATGCCAACTCAAGTCTATAAACAAATTCCTAGATTTAATGGATACAATGTGTGTGAAGGAGATGCACATGTTAAATTTTTTTCTAGATTCATGGAGAATCATTCATTTTGAGATAAGGATATGTGGATGATATTTTTTTTCAGATCTATTGAAGCTAGAGCTAGAGACTGGTACTTAAGTTTTCCTGAGAAGTCCTTTTCCTACTAGGATAAACTAGTGAATGCTTACAAAGAAGAATTTGCAAGAGAACCATCTTACCTTTTCACAAGGTTAAAGGAGATTAAAAAATGAGATGAAGAGTCAAGCATTGCTTTTAGTCATAGATTTTCTATTACTCTTTCATTAGTCCCTGAAAATTTCAGACCTAGTACCCCAAATTGCATTCATATGTATTTTAAAGCTTTTGAGGAGGGATCTAGTGTATTGTTAAAGGATTATAAAATATCGAGTATGCAGATGGCTTACACATTTTTAGATAATTTGGAAAAAAAGAGGAATGAATATGTGCAAATTTTATTATCTTCAATTGTGGGTAAACATGCTAATGAAATTAGCAATTGTGTGAATACAAATGATCAAATGTCTTCAATTTTAAATACAGACAAATGCATACTTGAGAAGGTAGAAGACAAGAATGATGCATCATTAGGTGATGAGGAAGTTGTCTTTGAACAACCTATAGAAGAAATATACCCAGATGAAAATTGTAGCCATAATGATGAAACAAATGATGAGATAAATGAAACATTTGAAGTTTCTTCTATCTCATCTGAAAAATATAAAAAAGAGAGAAAATTTTCTATAGCAATTAAAGGTTGCAATGATGCAGATAATTTCCTGAATGATCATCTTAGTTCAAACTGTGCTGATGATATTTTCCCTTCAAGCAATGAGTGTGATCTTGCGAATAACAATGGGATTCCAAGTTTTCTAAGCCAAGAACGTGATGAGGGATATGAATTGGATTTATTTTTTGAAGAGGATATGTGTAATCAACAGTATTATGACACTTTTTCATACCAATCTTATAAGTGTTTGTAGAATTGATGAATTTTTTTATGATGATGAGACAAAGGAGCCTGTTGATTTCAGAAATGCTTCTAAGAATGTCGATATATCAACTACAAGTGATAAAGTATGCAATGAATTTCAGTTGGGAAGATCAACCACAAGTAGTTGCAATGAAGAAACCATTGGTGGTTTTCAGTTTGACAGTGAAAATGTTTGTGTCTATCCTCAAGAGGATGTAAATGATAAACTCAATGATGACACCCAGTCCAATGCCAAAATGCAAAAAGATGTAGATTGTTGTCATGATAGCCCAGAAGAAAGAAAGAATGAACAAATGGACATCCTATTCTCTGTGATGAATTGTGACCATGATTTTTACAAGTTTGTTAGCAATTTAATCTCCTATGATATGGGAAATCCTATTTATGATCAATCCATTGAGTTTTCAGATTTTGATGATGATGACATCATGATATATTCTGATTTACAACTTGGTAATGCATATAGTTCTAGTGGAGGTCAAGGAGAGGAAGTGGTTGAAAGAATAGATCATAGCAATGATCTATTAAGCAATGAAAAAATTTCAAATTTGTTGACCACTGAATATAAAAAATGTGCACATGTGAATAACTCTTAGTTGTTGTGTGCTACCCATATTGATTTTGACAATGATGATAATCTTCACTATGCAAGGTATGATGCATGTG
The DNA here is from genome assembly GCA_007258455.2 of Sequoia sempervirens. Lineage (NCBI taxonomy): Eukaryota > Viridiplantae > Streptophyta > Pinopsida > Cupressales > Cupressaceae > Sequoia > Sequoia sempervirens. The sequence goes on from VDFB02281492.1 coordinate 582,364,849, forward strand.
TTTTTGATCTTCCTTCTAGTTATGAAATAGTTGGTCAGCATGATGATAATGTGGATAAAGACAAGTAGCCATTTGATTGTAACAATGCATTGTATGATGAGTATGAAAGTGTGCAAGTTGATGCAAATTTAGAAATCTATTTTGATGAATTAGAGACAACAGATGACCATGAGGTTTGTGTACCCAATGAGCCAAGTCTTGAAAATTTTAATGCATATTTGGACAGGTGTCCATTTGTTGATTTATATGAGCCTAGTCATGAGTCTTTTTATGTGGATGTGGATGCTGATTTCAAAGAAAAATTAGATTATCTTTCTTAACCAGAATTGCTCATTTTGGAGCAAGCTTAGGATGCTGAAGATGTTGATACGTTATGTTCAAAGGATAAAAAAGTGAGTAAGGATGAGGATAAGTTAGAAATCCTTGATGATTCTCAATGCCATCATGATGGAGGACAGTTACACAATGTGCCAATGTATGAGTGTATCTCTTTGCATACACTTGGAGATGGTTTGCATGATGAGTAAGATATTTTGGTAAGTTTGTGTGATAGTTTCAACTTTGATATGAAAACTAGTAATGAAATTGAGCTTAATAGTACCAACCATGTGGAAGAATGTAAGTGCTATTTTTGTCAGTTGGAAGAGGCTTCCATAAAGTGTGGCAACATGCAAAACATTGAAGAATGTTGTTTTCAGCTCGAGAATGATTTATATAATGAATATGATAAGTTGTTGCCACATGATAATCAACATTTTGAGAGTATGCCTAACTTTCAAATGCATAGTGATTATGAATATGTTGATAATGTTGTATATGATGGGTGGTTGGGAGATGCCAACATTTTTAATCAGACATATGGCACTGATATGGTCTATGTGATTTGGTTGCCATGTGATAACAAAGACAAACAGGGAGCAAGTTTCCACTTATACAAAGGCAGCTTGATACTTTTTTTGTATAAGTGCAATCACTCATATTATTGTGGTGTGACAGAGGAAAACATGAGTTGAGGGAGATAAGCTCCTTTAACAAATTGATCTTTGATAGAGGTAAGAATTGACTCCCCTTTTTCATTTGGTGGCCTGGGCTCACCAAGTGAAGTTGAAAAAGAAGGTTGAATAAAGGATTAGTTTGAGAGCACCCAATGGAATCAACATTTGGTCTACTCTCAATCAGAGCCACTATTGGGACTATAAAATTTTGCAAAATTTTAAGTGCCCATGACATAAAATTTTCCTTTGCACACTCAAAAGTGCACTTGAAAAATATGCCCAAGTCACCTACTCTGGAAGGTCATAATTCAGAGCTAGTTGATTTTCATGCCAAACCCCTTGGTGGGCATATTTACTTGACATATATGAACATGCATCTCATTTTTCAGCTTCCCGTGATGAGTTTTGATAGGGTTTTGAAAAGCGAAGCTGGAGGGTTTTGGCACTATTTTGCTATTTACAAACTTTCAGTTATGCAAAGTGGCCTCCTGTTCAAGCTGATATTTCATAGCTAGTTGATTATCAAGATAATCAAATTGTTGATCTTCATTCTCCCCACATTCATATGCTCCCTAGTCCATTTTCATAGCTTCATGATCTATTTTGATATTTTTTTGAGACCAAAAGAAAATGCATTTTGTTTTGATTTTGCATCTACATTTCTAACATGTTTCAAGGTGGTCAACTTTGACCCCTAATATCTCATGAAGAATGATGATTGAAGGAAATTCCTCTTGCACACATGCTTAATGGACCTAAATGATCTTTTATTTCCATTGGTAGCTCCCTAGTAGGTGATTTAATATTTTTTGAAATGGTGATTGGGTGAGTTTTAATTGGTTTTGAATAGGTACAGTTACATAAAAGTTTGGCTGAGCATCTTCAATGTGGAATATCCTGCACCTTGTGAATTTTTTTTCTGTATTGTTTGTTGCACTACATTCTTGGGTCAAATTTCTACATTCTTGTGCATTTTCATAGCTTCAAGAGGTCATTTGATTGGTTTCCCAGGGTGATTCTAGAGGCCGCTTGGCTAGTTTTGACCATTGTTCAAATAGGCCAGAAAGTAGATTTTAACGACAATCCACTTCAAAATTTTAATGCACAAACATTCAGAGGTTGTTTCAAGTCAATTTATCATAAAACTTGTTTTAAAATGAAAAAAAATTTAGCCAGGCCCACATGGGGACCTGACATGCTTTGCATAAGTGTGAAAGTATAAGTGTTGCATTGTGGCAATCACTTCAATTAAATTGTTTTAAATTCAAGCATATGGAAGTGTGTACAAACGTAATTGTTTTCAAGAGTTCAAATGCAAAGTAAAGGCCATTTTATGTTCAAGTACATGGATTAGGAGGTTAGTATAGCTCAAGCTTGTGAGGGTAGCCATGTCCGTAAGAAAACAGTTATGAACAAGGTGGTGCTTCACTTGAACTTACCATGGGATAATGTCACAACACTATTTAACCCTATTTGGTTGTTTGAAAAGCTATATGATGGTGGTGGGAAAACACTCTGCCTGATTGAGAAGAATCATTTGAAAGGAAACCCTTGTTTAAGTTTTTTTCCCTTTATAATAGTTGGTTATTAGAAGGGATTTGTTTCAAAAATGTGAAAATTAAGAATGGCTTACAACTTAGAGAGTGCATTCTTTTGAGCAGCAATAATAGTTGTTGTTATTTTATAGTAGATGGTGTTATATTGAATATTCATGGAATGGCAGAACAAAATTGTCAACTTCATGGTTGAACTAAGGCAACAAGAGCTTAAGGAGGCATTTGATTCTGACTTAAAATGAAAACTGATGAGGTTGTCTCCAAAGTTTCACTCATTTCAAAAAAGGGTCTGAAGAGCAATCAGGCATGATAGAATCCCTCCATGGAATCTAAGGGATGATAGAAGGCTAAATAAAAGTTGTGAGTTTGAGGCCATAGTTAGATTGCGCATATCAAGTATTTGACCAGTGAAATGAATGTTCTTTGGCAACAAGTCCATTAAATAGAATGTTGGTTTTTATTAGAGTTACCATGGGATGCAATCACAATACCATTTAATCTTTCCTAGGTTGTTTGAACAACTACATGATACTGAAAAAGGTGAATCATTTAGGCAGGAAAATATGGCATAGGTTTCTCAGAATAAGGTCCCCTCCCTTCGCCTTCTTGTCCTAGTTATCTTCACCTTTCCTAGCTTTCTTTACCTTCTCACTTGGAGGAGATAGAATACAAACCACTATGGCAAGGCACAATTGCATCATTTTTTTGTAGCTTTTCAAATGAAAAAGAGATCCTTCCAAGTACTTGTTGCAAAAGATGCTCCAAGATATCAAGGGTATGCTCTTACCAAAGATCTAGTTGCAAGGGATTTACAAACAACTATGATTACGGATTCGACTGTCTTTGCTATGATATCTTGTGTGAATATGATTATAGTAGGTGCTCGTGCATTCCTAGCTAATGGGGGAAATGATCTTGTTCTTCTTCTAGCCAAACTTTCTTTTTTCAAACTATGGTAACATTCAAAACAATAACTATTGTATTGGCTAAAAGTGGTTGATTTAGTATTGCAGAGAAGATTTCATCATTAATACAAGATGTTGTTGGAGATGTCTTTGTCCATGAAACATTTTGATGAAACTATTGCCATGCTCATTGAAAGGGAGTAATGTGCACATACGATGCAAATGTATCAATTTTTTTTTAGGAAATTCTATTTTCTAATGGTTTTACTAGTAGCTTGAATGCTAGATGAAAAATGTGGGAATTTTTGTGTGAAGTCCATGAGGCAAAGTATTGGCTATAGTTTTATCTTAAATTATACAAGAGACTGGGCATTGTGTGTGACCACGTGCATGACCATTGTGCTAGCCAAAGGTACAAGAAAATGTTGTAGGAAACATCCATATTTAGATGCCCGATGTATTGGAAAATATAGTGCTATTTACTTTCAATACATGGGAAACTTGAACTTGCATTGAAAATGTATCAAAATTGTTTGAGGAATTCTTGTCGCCATTGCCAAGGATTTCTAGAGCAGAATGAATCAAGGTTAGTTAGGGCACAAAATGAGATTGATAGCTAGTAAAAGAGGAGGTGATTCAGCCAAATATCCACCCTTGCTCGCTACATCGTAGGTTTAAGATGTAGGCTTGTTAAAAATGATGAGGTTTGTGAGATTTGACACGTGGATAGTGGGCCCCAAGAAACAATGCAAAGATTTTTTTAAATGTGAGAAGGAATAGGTAAAGTTTTAAAAGCTTGATGAAATATTTAGCAAAATGCTTTTGGTAATAATAAAAAATTAGAAAGTGCAATTTTAAAGAATAGTAAAATGGCTAAAGGATGCGAGGATATATTTATTCATACGAGTAAATTTTTAAAAGAAATGTGGGCCCACTAAATTCTTTGTTTCATTACATTGCTTAAAAATGACTTTGGTGTTGAATATGGGGTTTTCATTTTTAAAAGCTAGATTTAAATATAAAAGTGAAAAACATGTGAAAAGGAGTTTAATGCCTGATATTATAATGTTTGAAGCCCTCAAATATTTTAATAGCAACACTTTTAAAATATAAAAGTGAAATTATAGAGTGTAGGGGTGAAGTTGTGTGTAGCACCGTGAAAGTAAATCAAAGTTAAATGGCTTTATTATAAAGTAAGAATATTTCATTTGTTGGTGGTAAATATGAAAGCTACAACAAAGCAAAGGAAAAGTGAGTAATTTTCACAGAAGAACAGACTATTTTTCAACTGCAGGGTAAAATGGAAGAAATGGTGCAAATTTTTCATGGAAGTGGTTTCTTTTGTTGAAAATTGGTTTTCAAAACAAAGGAAAAGTTTTTTATTGCAAATGAAGAGAGGAGAGAATATTTTCCATTTCTTGTTGCTAATTAATGGAGGATGATGCTTCTAGGTTTCTTCAATAGATTAATTTTCGGGCTCTTCTTCTTTCCATATCTTCTCTTCTTTTCTTATTGTAAAGTGTTATGAATTTTCTGTATGGGTTGGGTAGATAGAGAAATGTTGAGTCTAAGTCATGAATTGAATATGCAATTGTAATTTTGAGTTTCATGAGTAAATATTAGTTAGTTTGTGCAATAAAAGCATGAATGTCATCAAATTGTCTCTAGATTTGTACACATTTAGTCATATGAATTCAATAATACAAAGTATTTAGAATTTTTCATCTCAATTTTCCTGATATTTTATTATTTGTTCATGGTTCTATTTCAAAGAAATGGTTAATTACTTTGAGCAGATAATTGTGATTTTAATTGTGTAGGGTGGGTCTGTAAGAAGAATTTGGATGACAATAAGAGTGGATATGTTGGTGTAATGCATTAGCAGTTTTGAATTCACTGGTTGAAGTTTATTTGTTGATGAAATTCTCTTTATAATTCTATATTTGACTCCATGGCCTAAAATTAGGCACTGATTTGTTATTTAGCTTAATGCAATTCATAAACACATTATAAATTCATAATCATTTTAATTATTGTTGTTTGGTTTAGGTTTGGTGTAGAATTTTGCTTCCCAATTGTTGAGTGAGTGTTGAGATACTAGAAATATAGCTAGATTTGAAGTTTTCAAGACTTCCCTTGGTACATTTTAATTGGGAATTATATGCTTTAAAATGCAATGTTTGTGCATAGTTGAAATAAGTCATTAGGCATTGTGAAGGGAGAGCCCCCTTGGTCTTGTAGAGCTAGAAGTGAAGGATATTTCAATCTCTGATTGAATCTTGTTAGTTGGCCAAATCCATCTCTGAGTCTAAGCATAAGAAATTAGCTATTCTTTAGGACTCATTTGATCGGTCGATTTGGAACAATAACACACATTAAGCACATATACTTACCTCCTATAGTTAGTTGAAGTTGATCATTCATTTTGTTATCATTTCCTTCACTTGCTTCGTCACATGCTTGATAACAACCTTCTTCCATTGTTATGAAACTCTTGAGACCTTTGAGACCTAGCTTTCATCAACCATTTGACTCATTAGTAAGTTTTTGTAAGACAAATGTAATACCACATTGGGTTTTAAGGGTTGTTGGTTGATGGATTAGGGTTGAGGGATTAAGGATTAAGGGTTGAGGGTTGAGGGTTGATGGTTGATGGTTGAGGGTTGAGGGAGACAAAGACAAAGACAAAGGTACATTGAAAGAGGGAGAGGGTAGATAGAGACAATTAGAAGGTGCAAGAGAGAGTGAGGGAGAGAGAGGTGAGATAAATAGATAGATAGAGAGAGGGATAGGGGTTGAGGGTATAGGGTAGAGGGTTTAATGCATAGGGTAGAGGGTTGAGGGTTTAAGAGTTTAAGGGTTAAGGGTTGAAGGGTTTAAAATTTGAGTGATGATTTTTAGGGTTTAAGGTTTTAGGGTTGAGGGATTAGGGTTTAGGGTTTAGGGTTGAGTATATAGGTTTCAGGGTATAGTATTGAGGGATTATGGTTGAGGATCCAATGTATAAGGTAGAGGGTTGAGAATTGAGGGTTCAGGGTTTAATGTATAGGGTAGATGGTTTAAGGGTTTAAGGGTTGAGGGATTAAGGTTTAAGTGTTGAGGGTTGAGGGATTAGGGTTTAAAGGTTGAGGGTTGAGGGTATAGGGTTGAGGGATTAATGTTTGAGGGTTTAGGGTTTAGGGTAGAGATTTTAAGGGTTGAGGGTATACGGTTGAGGGATTAGGGTTATGGGATTGAGGGTTGGGGATTTAGGGTAGAGAGTTTAAGGGTTGAGGGATTAGGGTAGAGATTTTAAGGGTTGAGGGATTAGGGTTGAGGGTTTAGGGTATTGGGTGAAGGGTAGAGGGTAGAGGGTTTAAGGGTTCAAGGTTGAGGATTTAGGGTTGAGGGTTTAAGGGTTGAGGGATTAGGGTAGAGAGGGAGAGATGGAGGGAGAAGTGAGATAGAGAGATGGAAAGAAGAGTAGGGAAGGAGAAAGATAGATGAGGGTTAATAATTGAGGGTATAGGGTTTAGGGTATTGGGTTGAGGGTAGAGGATATAAGAGGTTAGGGTTGAGGTTCCAATGTATAGGGTAGAGGGTATAGGGTTGAGGGTTTAGGGTTTAAGGGTGGAGGGTTAAGGGTTTAGGGTTGAGGGATTAACAATTGAGGGTTTAAGGATTGAAGTTTGAGGGATTAGGGTTAAGGGATTAAGGGTTGAGGGTTAAGGGTTGAGGGTTGAGGGTTGAGAGTAGATGGTTTAAGGGTTTAAGGGTTTATGGCTTAGTTTTGAGGGATTAATGTTGAGGGTTTAGGTTATTGGGTTGATGAATGATGGTTGAGGGTTTAGGGTTTAGGGTTGAGGGTTTAAGGTTTTAAGAGTTGAGGGTATAGGGTTGAGGGATTAGGGCAGAGAGGGAGGGAGGGCTAGAGGGAGAAGTGAGATAGAAAGGAGAGAAGAGGAGGGAAGGAGAGAGAGAAAGATGAGGGTTGAGGATCTAATGTATAGGGTAGAGGGTTGAGAATTGAGGGTATAGTGTTGAGGGTTTAGGGTATTGGATTTAGGGCAGAAGTTTGAGGGATTATTGGTTTAATGGTTGATGGTTTAAAGTTTTAAGGGTTGTGTTTTAAGGGTTTAAGGGTTGAGGGATGAGGGTTTAGGGTTTAGGGTATAGGGGTTGAACATATAGGGTTTAAGGGTTAGGGTTTAGGGATTAGGGTTGAGGGTTGAGGGTTTAAGGCTTTAAGGAGAGAGAGAGAGAGGTACATAGAAATAGGGTAGATAGAGACAATTAGAGAGTGTAGGGGAGAGGGGGTAGAGAGAGGTGATATATATAGATAGAGGGAGATGGGGTAGGGGTTGAGGGTATAGGGTTGAGGGTCCAATGCATAGTGTAGAGGGTTTAATGTATAGGGTAGAAGGTTGAGGGTTTAAGTGTTTAAGGGTTGAGGGTTTACGAGTTTAAGAGTTGAGGGATGAGGTTGAGGGTTTAAGGGTTTAGGGTTGAGGGATTAGGGTATAGGGTTGAGTATATAGGTTTTAGGGTATAGGGTTGAGGGATTATGGTTGAGGATCCAATGTATACAATAGAGGGTTGAGAATTGAGGGTTTGGGTTTAATATTCATGGTAGAGGGTAGAGAGTTGAGGGTTTAAGGGTGTAAGGGTTGAGGGATTAGGGTTTAAGAGATTAGGGCTGAGGAATTAGGGTTGAGGGATAAGGGTTGAGGGTTTAGATATTAAGAGTTGAGGAATTAAGGGTTGAGGGTTTAAGTGTTGAGGGTTGATGGTTTAAAGTAGAGAGTTTAAGGGTTGAGGGTTTAGGGTTGGGGTTTAAGGGTTGATGGTATAGGGTTGAGGGATTAGGGTAGAGAGGGAGGGATGGAGGGGTAAGTGCAATAGAGGAAGGAAAGAAGAGGAGAGGAGGAGAAAGATAGATGAGGGTTGAGGATCCAGTGTATAGGGTAGAGGGTTGAAAATTGATGGTGTATGGTTAAGGGTATAAGGTAAAGGTATTAGGGTTGAGGGTCAAATGTATAGAGTAGAGAGTATAGGGATTGAGGGTTTAGGGTTGAGGGATTAATGGTTGAGGATTTAGGGTTTAAGGGGTTAGGGTTGAGGGATTAAAGGTTGAGGGTTGAGGGTTGAGGGATTAAATATTGAGGGTTTATGGTAGAGGGTTTAAGGGTTTAAGGTTTTATGGCTTAGGTTTGAGGGATTAGGATTGAGGGTTTAGGGTATTACGTTGAGGGTAGAGGGTAGAGGGTTTAGGGTTGAGGTTGAGGGTTTAAGGGTACAAGAGTTGAGGGTATAGGGTTGATGGATTAGGGTAGAGACAGAGGAAGAGATAGAGGGAGAAGTGAGATAAAGAGAAGTAGAGAAGAGGAGGGAAGGAGAGAGAGAGATGATGGTTTAGGATCTAATGTATAGGGTAGAGTGTTGAGAATTGAGGGTATATGGTTGAGGGTTTAGGGTATTGGATTGAGGGTAGATGGTTGATGGATTAGGGTTGAGAGTCCAATGTATAGGGTAGAGGGTTAATGGATTAATGGTTTAATGATTGAGGGTTTAAAGGTTTAATAGTTGAGGTTTCAAAGGTTTAAGGGTTGAGGGATGAGGGTTTAGGGTTTAGGGTATAGGGGTTGATGGTTTAGGGTTTAAGGGTTGAGGGTTGAAGGTTGTGGGTTGAGGGTTTAAGGTTTTAAGGAGAGAGAGAGAGAGAGGTACGTAGAAAGAGGGAGAGGGTAGATAGAGACAATTAGAGAGTGTAGGAGAGGAGGGAGGGAGAGGTGAGATAGATAGATAGAGAGAGAGAGGTACGTAGAAAGAGGGAGAGGGTAGATAGAGACAATTAGAGAGTGTAGGAGAGGAGGGAGAGAGAGTTGAGATAGATAGATGAGAGAGAGAGGTATGCAGAAAGAGAGAGAGGGTAGATAGAGACAATTAGAGAGTGTAGGAGAGGAGGGAGAGAGAGGTGAGATAGATAGATAGATATATAGAGAGTCATAGGGGTTTAGGGTATAGGGTTTAAGTTCCAATATATAGGGTAGAGGGTTGAGGGTTTAATGGTTTAAGAGTTGAGGGATGAGGTTAAGTGTTTAAGGGTTTAGGGTTGAGGGTTTATGGTATATGGTTGAGTATATAGGTTTTAGGGTATAGGGTTGAGGTATCATGGTTGAGGATCCAATGTATAGGGTAGAGGGTTGAGAATTGAGGGTTCAAGGTTTAATGTATAGGGTTAAGGGTTTAAGGGTTGACGAATTAGGGTTGATGGATTAAGGGTTGAGGGTTGAGGGTTTAAGGTAGAGTTTAAGGGTTTAAGGGTTTAAGGTTTGAGGGTATAGGGTTGAGGGATTAGGGTTGAGGGTAGAGGGTTGGGTGAGGGTAGACGGTAGAGGGTTTAAGGGTTTAGGGTTTAAGGGTTGAGGGTTGAGGGGGGTTGAGGTTTAGGTTTAAGGGTTGAGGGTATAGGTTTGAGGTTTTAGGGTTTAAGAGTTGAGGGATTAGGGTTGAGGGATAAAGGGTTGAGGGTATAGGGTTGAGGTATTAGGGTTGGGATTTTAGGGTATTGGGTAGAGGGTAGAGGGTAGAGGGTAGAGGGTTTAAGGGTTGAGGGTTGAGGGTTGAGGGTTGAGGGTTTAATGGTTTAAGGCTTGAGAGTATAGGCTTGATGGATTAGGGTAGAGTAGGAGGGATGGAGGGAGAGATGGAGGTATAAGTGAGATAGAGAGAAGGAGAGAAGAGGAGGGAAGGAGAAAGATAGATGAGGGTTGATGATCCAATGTATAGGGTAGAGGGTTGAGAATTGAGGGTATAGGCTGGAGGATTAGGGTATTGAGTTGAGGGTAGAGGGTTGAGGGTATAGGGTTGAGGGATTAGGGTTGATGGTCTAATGTATAGGTTAGAGGGTATAGGGGTTGAGGGGTTGAGGGTGTATGGTTTAAGGGGTGAGGTTTGAGGGTTTAGTGTTGAGGGATTAAGGGTTGAGGGTTTAGGGTTGAGGGATTAAGGGTTGAGGATTTAGGGTTTAGGTATTAGGGTAGAGAGGGAGGGATGGAGGGAGGGAGAGATGGAGGGAGAAGTGAGATAGAGAGAAAGAGATAATAGGAGGTAAGGATAAATATAGATGAGGGTTGAGAATTGAGGGTATAGGGTTGAGGGTTTAGGGTTGAGGGTTGAGGTTAGATGGTTGAGGTAGGGTTGAGGGATTAGGGTTGAGGATCTAATGTATAGGGTAGAGGGTATAGGGGTTGAGGGTTTAGGGTTTAAGGGTTGAGGGATTAGTGTTGAGGAATTAAGGGTTTAGTGATTATGGGTTGAGGGTTGAGGGTTTAGGGTATTGGGTCAAGAGGGTAGAGGGTAGATGGTTTAAGGGTTTAGGGTTGAGGTTTTAGTGGTTTAGGGCTTAAGGGTCAAGAGGGTAGAGGGTAGAGAGTTTAAGGGTTGAGGGTTGATGGTTTAAGAGTTAAGGGTTTAAGGGTTGAGGGTTTAAGGTTGACGGATTAGTGTAGAGAGGGGAGATGGAGGGATGGAGAGGTGGAGGGAGAAGTGAGATAGAGAGGAGAGAAGAGGAAGGAATGAGAAAGATAGTTGAGAGTTGAGGATCCAATGTATAGGGTAGAGGGTTGAGAATTGAGGGTATAGGGTGAGGGTTTAGGGTATTGGGTTGAGAGTAGAGGTTCGAGGGTATAGGGTTAAGCGATTAGGCTTGAGGGTCCAATGTATAGGGTAGAGGGTATAGGGGTTGATGATTTAAGGTTTAAGGGTTGAGGGATTAGAGAGAGAGAGAGAGAGGAGGGAGATACTTGAGAGATAGGGAGAGAGAGGGAGTGGGAGGGAATTATCTAGGTTGGGAGGGAGGGATGGTTGAGAGAGAGAGAGAGAGTTATCTAGTTATGTAGGTAGGGTGCTTGAGGGAGATACCTAACAAAGAGAGAGGTGGGTGGGAGGGAGAGACTAGAGAGAGAGATAGAGAGAGGGGGTGGGAGAGAGGGAGTGAGAGAGAGAGGGAGTGAGAGAGAGGGAGTGGGAGAGAGATAGAGAGAGAGAGAGAGGCAGAGAGAAATTAGGGTTTATGGTTTAAGGGTCGAGGTATTAAGGGTCTAAGGGTATAGGGTTGAGGGATTAGGATTTAAGGAAGTGTCCAAGGTTGAGGGTTTAGGGATAGGGTTTAGTGTTAAGTGAGAGACCTAGATGGCTAAGAAGAGATGGATGGATAAGGAGAGAGAGAGAGAGAGGAATCCTTTAGAAAATAAACTTTTTCATAACACAAGCATGTTTTAAAATTTTTGAGATATAGTCGTTTTATATAGTAAGCCAAAATGAAAGCACATTATAATGTGGGCACATTTTGGATTGCTTTAAAAATGATTAAAAAGTCAACACATCCATGATCTAGGCCCACATACTCTATTATTATCCTGGTTATGTGTTTTTTTTGACAAAAAGATGATTTTTAATTCTATTAGGAAGTGCACATACAAAATTTTCAAATTCTAGCACCTATGCATGAACTTTCCACCACTTTTTTATGGTTTTCCAAATTAGGAAGGAGGAAATAACATAGTTTTTACATCGAGTTTGATATATATCAATTCAAGTCTCAATTTTTGTAGTGTTGCAATGTTATTTGTGATTTAATTATAGGAATTTAACATTATACATTGGTTATTTGTTTTGTTGTTAGTAATTCTATTCAAGAGTGATATACAATTGAACGTTGAAAATGAAACAAGCTTATGAAAAACACAAATTGTTGAGGAGTTTGATGCAAGAAGAAACAAAGGCTACATAATTGGGTAGAACTCCATTTGAATCTCTATTTATTAGTTATGTGAAGTCTTTACACATTTTCTTTATATTTTCCTTAATTCTATTATGTTTATTTATCATCCCTTATCATACATGCTTAATAAAATTCTTTGATTTTGTTATTATGCATATTCTATGTTCATCATTGTTTTTTTTTCATTATAACCTTAGCTCCTCTTGGCACATTTTAAACTACACAATTCTTTACTCTTTTCAATTAAATTTTAAATCACATCTCTTTGAGGCATTTTGTTAAACCAATTGACCTACCTTGTGTATGCTTCCACATTTTGTATACACATATATATCAGAGTAGTTATAAGTATGTAATATAATAAAAAATTTCTCAATCCTTTTCTATGGATGTGCATACCCCTTTCCAAAGCTTCCATTTTGGTATAGGCATGGGGGATGTTGGAAAATGCATTGGAATTTGGTTTTACACCTAGAAATTGCATTTACTTGAAATTTTCTAAAGCCTTTTCAACAAATCCATTTTGTACATATCTTGCAATCATTGTAGTCCATGAGGACATATCTCATTGAGGCATTTTATCAAACAGTTTTACCAAATAAATTGATTTCCTTGTCTATGCTACCCAATTTTCCATGCATGTCTACCAAAGCATTGTATCAAATAGCATAGACAAGGCAATTAGCTATTTGAAAAAATGCCTCAAGGAAATGTGGTCTCATGGTGATGTGCATAACCATGAGACCACATTTCTTTGAGGCATTTTTTCAAACAGTTGATTTCCTTGTCTATGCTACCAAATTTTCCATACATGTCTACCAAAATATTTTGTCCAACAATCCCCCTTTCTTTCAATGATTTTATTGATTCCTGGATACCTTGTTCTGAAGGTAGGATGTTAAGACAAAAGTTGTGGAATTTGGATTTATACTCTTGAGCCAATTGTATCTTCGTGAAAGTTTGTAATGTCTTTTAAAAAATCCATTTTGTGCTTATCTTGCGATCATGGAATTTCATGAGACCACATTTCATGTTTTGATAGATGTCATACCCCATTCCAAGGTTTCCATTACAAGGTAGTGAGCTCACTAGCTCACTAGCTTGTCATTGTGGTAGAATTGACAAGGTAGTGGGTTGTTTGAAAAAAATCATTATAGAAATGGGGGCTCACAATGATGTATATCATCATGAGACCCCATTTCTATGATGATTTTGTTCAAACATCCCACTAGCTTTTCAATGCTATTGTATTGACAAGCTAGTGATCTCACTAGCTTGTCTCATGGTACCACATTTTGAATGCATGTCTACCAAATAATTTTTGTCAAACAATTCACATTCCTTGTCCATGCTTCCATTTTGTTCCTATCTTGAAATCATGGCATGCCATGAGACCACATTTATTTAAGGCATTTCATCAAAAAAATCATGTGAGCTTTGACAAGCTAGTGAGCTCACTAGCTTGTTAATGTGGTAGAATTGACAAGGTAGTGAGCTGTTTTAAAAAATTCCTCATAGAAATGGGGGCTTATGGTGATGTAATCACTAGCTTGTCTCATGGTACCACATTTTGCATACATGTCTACCAAAATATTTTTGTCAAAAAATTCACATGCCTTGTCCATGCTTTGATTTTGTGCCTATCTTGCAATCATGGCATGCCAGAGACAACATTTCTTTAAGGCATTCCATCAAAAAATTCATGTGAGCTTTAACAAGCTACTGAGCTCACTAGCTTATCAATATGGTATAATTGAATGATAAAATTCCTCATAGAAATGGGGGCTCATGGTGATGTACATCATTGTGAGCCCCCATTTCTATGAGAATTTTTTTCAAATAGCCCACTAACTTGTCAATTATATCGCATTGACAAGCTAATGAGCTAGTGAGCTCACTAGCTTATCTATGGTAGCACATTTTGCATACATGCCTAAGAAAACATTTTTGTCAAAAAATTCTGATGTAGGAGCATCCAGTGGTGTAAGGGCAATCTTGAATCACCCAAAAATAGTTAAATTTCAAGTTTCTTGGTTTTTAGAGGTTTTTACATTTTTGGATACCCTTTTCATCATAATGAAATTCCCAATTTATGGTTTTTATTTTCGGTTCTTTGGTTGAAAGATATTGCAGTTTTAGTTTCCCAGATTTGCACCTGAAAATCTTCCAAGTGAGATTTGAGGCACTTAGACCTCCTGGATCGGCCCCAAAACTTTCCGAAATTGGCGTAGTGAATTTTGAATGCGTTATTGACTTCGAGACCTTTCCAACAATTTAAACGGTTCACGAATCGGAGTCTTGCATCAAAAGTTATGACCCCGAGAAGTTGGCACAGTTTCTAGAAGATACAATTGCAAATGCTCTTTTGAAATTTGAACTTCATGTTGTAAATTTTCGGCGCCAAACCGCCTAAACTCAAAATTGAATGTTGTTTTGGCTCCAAACTAATGAGGAGCTCTATTTATGGGTGGGTTTCTAATTTTTGGGTAACTTTTTGGGGACAAGCTCGGATATTGCGAAAGGGTTATTCTGTAGCTTTCTGTAACTTGCATGTGTTGTAGAATTTGGGGATTTGAGATCCTCTGCATGTAAGAAGCTCCATTTTTTGAATAATAAAATTATTCTCTTGTTTGTGGGTTATTTTCTAAGTCTCGGGATGTGCCCTCATCAAGTGGTATCAGGCGGGTCTTCTTGGCGTGTGGGCCGGATCACCGATCATGAGGCGGTTCGCACCAGGACCATGGTTGTGGGTGAGGTCAAGAAAGATGCCTCCAAGAGTGGTGCCTAGTAGGTGTGGTGGTGCCAGAGGTGGCAGAAATGTTGGTGGAAGAGATGCACTTGCAGCCCTCCAGAGAAGATTGATGCATTACAAGAGTAGTTGAGAAGGGAGTTAAACCCAAGGGAGGAAAGTGAAAGAGGGATGAAGGAGAGGAAGAAGGTTCAGATGTAGAAGAGGAAAGAAGAAGCAATTGATCAAGACCAATCTCACGGCTAATAAAGGGCCATTTCAAAGATGAGAAAAGACCGAGGCGAAGTCCCGGTTATTCGAAAGTCGAACGAGGAAAGAGTTGATGTTGGATCAATTTAGAAATATTTTTGAGTATGAGGAAATAGAGGACCCAGTTAAGGTTAAGTTTGCGAAATGGAAATTTGAAAGGGCCATGCAGGTATTTGGTGGAAAGAGGTCTAGTTGGAAAGAATTGAAGAGAAAAGGAAATATCACGGATAAGGATGCATGGTAGAAGCGGAAAGAGAAGTAGTTCATACCCGGTGGACTACGAGTTAGATCTATTGAAGAAATTGCAAAGGTTGGGGAAGCAAGGAAGTAGATCACGTAAAAAGAATATCTTGAATGTTTTCACAAAATAATAATCATCCAGGCAGATTGCGCTGAGAGGCCAATAAGGAGAAGGTAGCACGATATCTTAATGGGTTATGACCAAGCATTCAGGAGGAGTTAAGCCTAGTCAGAATGACCACCATTGAGGATGTGTATCAGTTTTCTCTGAAGGTGGAAGAGAAGCTGAACAAAAGATTTGATGGCAAAGAAAAAGGATGAAGAGGTCAAAGCGAAGGGGCAATGGAGAGACCTTGGGGAAGCCAAAATGATGATGAAAGAAAGTGAGATGTAAGGTACCAGCCAAAGCCAAGGAATGAAAACTTCTATCGCCCTCGTGATCAAAACAATGGTGATCAAAGAGGTAGAGGATGAGGGAGATATGGACAAGGATCTGGAAGAGGTGGTTTCAAAGGAATGTGCTTCCAGTGTGGTGAAGAAGGGCATCGAACCTATGAATGTCCACAACACCAAGGAAGGGCAGACAAAAGGCCAGAAGGTCATGGAAGGGTTGCGCATGCAAATGAGGAGGCCCAATCTGAACATTCAGATGATGCTAAAAGGGGAGAAGCCCTAGTGATTAGGAGAGCCCTGGTGAATGAGGAAAAAGAACCAGAATAGAGGAACAATCTGTTTCGCACAAGGTGCAAGTGTACCGATAATATGGTGTTAGAGGAGATGGTCACAAAGTTGAAGCTGAAGAGGCAAAGGCACCCGCATCAGTATCAGATTGCCTGGTTGTAGAAAGACCACAAAGTTTTGGTCAATGAGTAGTGCCTAATAAAGTTCAAGATTGGGAGCTACCATGATGAGGTACTCTGTGATATCATCCCCATGGATGCATGTCATATGTTGTTAGGGAGGCCATGGTAGTTCGATAGGCGAGCTATACATGATGGCCATGCAAACACTTATTCCTTGACAAAGGATGGGGTTCGTCACAAGTTGAAACCCTTGAAGGAGATTGAAGAAAAGGTATGCAATAGTGCTAGAATTTGTTATGTAGATGGAAAGGAATTTTTTTGCAGAAGGTATGAAGCATGAGCATGTGTGTTATGCATTGATTCTAAGAGTGAGTAAGGAGAGGATAGTGAGAAAGGTTCGAGGAAAGAAGTTTAAGGATGTTGGATGAGTTCCGAGGATCTTTTACGATAATGTACTAGAGGTTTACCATAATAAGGAAGATGGAGTCATCCAGTTAACCTTGATTCACGGAGCCGATTTCAAATAAGGAGGCTCATAGAATGACTCCAGAGAATAGAGTTGAGCAGACAAGTTCAAAGTTGTTGAGAAAAGGTTTGAAATCTGAGAGAGTTTGAGTCCATATCTAGTACTGCAGTACTAGCACCAAAGAAGGATAGGGATTGGAGGATGTATGCAGTTCGAGCCATAAACAAGATAACAATCAAGGAAATGCAGTTACCTTGCCAAGGATGGATGACACGATGGATTGTTTTGAGTGGGCTTAGTACTTCACAAAGATTCCCGGTGACCTAAGAGTGGATATCACTAGATCAGTCCGAGAGGGAGATGAATGGAAGGCGCCTTCAAGACCAAAGAGGGCACATCACGAGTGGTTAGTCATGCCTTTTGGGCTAACCAATGCATCAAACACATTCATGCCGCTTCTGAACGAGGTACTAAAAGAATTTTTAGGAAGTTTTGTTATTGTGTATTTAGATGATATTTTGATTTTCAGTAAGATGTTGGATGAGCATCTGATGTATATTCGGAGAGCCTTTGAGAAGTTAAAAGAAGAGAAAGCATTGATTAATGCGAGAAGAAGTCACGATTTTGTGAAGAGAGGAGTTAGTGTACTTAGGGTTTTGTTATCTATTGAGAAGGTCACAAGATGGACCCGGAGAAGGTAAAGCTATTTTAGGAGCTAAGCCTACCCCAAGAAGCTGCTACGAGGTGAGATCTTTCCATGGTTTGGCTAGTTTTATAGAAAGTTCATTAGAAACTTGATTGGTATTTGTGGACCCACATTTGGAAACAATGAGAGGGATAGAAAAGAATTCAAGTGGGCATTGGGTGACAAAAGTTTTGAACTATTGAAGCATAAGGTGATAGAGCAACTTGTTCTAGCCCTCCCAGATTTCAACAAGGTGTTTCAGGTGGATTGTGATGCTAGTGGTTGTGCCATTGGAGCAGTGTTGAGCCAAGAAGGTAAGCCCATTACCTATTTCAGTGAAAAGTTAAATGATGCCAAGAGAAAGTATTCTATATATGATCAGGAATTTTATGTGATAGTTCAAGCATTAAAGAAATGGAGACATTATTTGTTGCCGAAGGAATTTTTTCTATATACTGATCATCAGGCCTTGCAGTACATAAATAGTCAGGGAAAATTAAATCAAAGGCATATGAAATGGGTAGAGTTTTTCTAGAGTTATACCTTTGTTTTGAAACATAGGAGTGGGAAGTCAAATAAGGTTGTAGATGCCTTAAGTAGGAAGAATACATTGATGACAAAGATGCAGATTGAAGTGGTTAAGGTTCAATGAACTCAAGACCTTGTATGCGAAGATCTGATTTCGCGAGAGGCTTGGAAAGCTTCAAGGAACTGTTGAGTGGACAAGACAAGGTGGTTGATTTCATAATCCGGGGATGGCATGTTATTTAAGGGAAGTCAATTGTGTATCCCAAGGAGTTCCATGAGGGAGAACCTGATAAAGGAGAAGCATAGTGGAGGAATGGCAGGACATTTTGGTTGGGATAAGACCATTGCCATTATTAGTGATCATTATTATTGGCCTCAATTGTCACAGGATGTGAAGAAGTTTGTACAAAGCTGTAGGGTATGTCATATGGCTAAAGGAGTGAGCCAGAATACAGGCTTATATCAGCCCTTACCTGTACCAGAGAGGCCATGGGAGGATATAAGTATGGACTATGTTCTTGGTTTGCCAAGGACACAACGAGGGGATGATTCAGTCTTTGTGGTGGTTGATGGGTTTTCGAAGATGGCACATTTCATTCCATGTTAGAAGACCCATGATGCAGTCCAAATTGCTGACTTGTTCTTCAAAGAGGTGGTGAGGCTACATAGTCTTCCAAAGAGTATTGTTTCAGATCATGACACCAAATTTGTGGGGTACTTTTGGAGGACCTTGTGGAAGAAGCTGAAGATAGAGTTGAAGTTCAGTTTTGCACACCATCCACAAATAGATGGGTAGACAGATGTTGTTAACATGAGTCTAGGTAACCTACTGAGATGTTTGGTAGGAGATAAACCCAAGGGATGGGACTTGATCTTACCCCAGGCAGAATTTTCTTACAACAATTTTGTCAACATAAGCACTGGTAGATCATCGTTCCAGATTGTCTATGGGGTAGCCCTAGAACAACTCCAGAATTGAGGAAGATGGACCAAGAGAAGAAAATAAGTGTTGAAGCCAAAGATTTTGCATAACACATCAAGGATATACATGAGAAGGTAAGAGAACATATTAACAAGATGAATATGCAGTATAAGGCTAAGGCAGATTAGAAGAGGAGGTATAAGGAGTTTCAGATTGGTGATGAAGTGATGGTCCACTTGAGGAAAGGTTTCCATTAGGACGTGATAACAAATTGAAGATGAAGAAATTTGGTCCCTATAAGATTTTGAAGAATCATGATTCAGGGAATGCATATGAGGTAGAGTTGTCTGATGGAATCAACATTTCCCCTGTGTTCAACATTTCAAATTTGACAGAGTATCATGAAGGTGGAACAAAGGAAGCACCAGCAATAGGGAGTATGACATTCCAGCACCTACTTCAGAAAGGGAGGATATTGAAGCAATCTTGGATAGTCGTGTGGGAAGGAGTACGGAAACATGCAAGATGAAGAATATCGGTGGGAAATGGAAAGGAAGGCTGTTGAAGATTCATCCTGGTTATCTAAGGTAGCGGTTGACCGGTTGGGTTTTCCTCAACCATCTGAGACATGTGATGTCACTTCTCAAATTACCCTGGGTGTTTGATGCAGGAGCATCCGTGGTGTAAGGGCAATCTTGCATCACCTAAAAATAGTTAAATTTCAAGTTTCAGTTTTTAGATGTTTTTACATTTTTTGATACCCTTTTCATCATAATGAAATTCCCAATTTACGGTTTTTATTTTTGGTTCCTGGGTTGAAAGATATTGCAGTTTTAGTTTCCCAGATTTGCACCTGAAAATCTTCCAAGTGAGATTTGAGGCACTTAGACCTCCTGGATCGGCCCTGAAACTTTCCAAAATTGGCGTAGCGAATTTCAAATGCGTTATTGACTTCGAGACCTTTCCAACAATTCAAACGGTTCGCAGAGTCTTGGATCAAAAGTTATGACCCCGAGAAGTTGGCACAGTTTCTAGAAGATACAATTGCAAATGCTCTTTTGAAATTTGAACTTCATGTTGTAAATTTTCAGCGCCAAACCGCCTAAACTCAAAATTTAATGTTGTTTTGGCTCCAAACTAATGAGGAGCTCTATTTATGGGCGGGTTTCTAATTTTTGGGTAACTTTTTGGGGACAAGCTCGCATATTGCGAAAGGGTTATTCTGTAGCTTTCTGTAACTTGCATGTGTTGTAGAATTTGGGGATTTGAGATCCTCTGCATGTAAGAAGCTCCATTTTTTCAATAATAAAATTATTCTCTTGTTTGTGGGTTATTTTCTAAGTCTCGGGATGCGCCCTCATCAAATTCACATGCCTTGTCCATGCTTCCATTTTGTGTCTATCTTGTAATCATGGCATGCCACGAGACCACATTTCTTTAAGGAATTCCATCAAAAAATTCATGTGAGCTTTGACAAGCTAGTGAGCTGACTAGCTTGTCAATGCAATTGAATTGAAAAGGTAGTGGGTTGTTTGAAAAAATGCCTCATATAAATGGGGGCTCACGATGAGCCCCCATTTGTATGAGGCATTTTTTTCAAATAGCCCACTACCTTGTCAATTCTACCGCATTGACAAGGTAGTGAGCTCACTAGCTTGTCAATGCTACCACATTTTGCACACATGTATACCAAAACATTTTTTTCAAACCATCCAAATTCCCTTTTCCATGATTCCATTTTGTGCCTATCTTGCAATAATGGCATGCCACAAGACCACATTTGTTTAAGGAATTCCATCAAAAAATTCATATGATCTTTGACAAGCTAGTGAGCTCACTAGCTTGTCTATGGTACCACATTTTGCATACATGTATACCAAAAAAAATTTTTCAAACAATTCACATTCCTTATCCATGCTTCTATTTTGTGCCTATCTTGCAATCATGGCATGCCACAAGACCACATTTCTTTAAGGAATTCCATCAAAAATTTTGTGTGAGCTTTGACAAGCTAGTGAGCTCACTAGCTTGTCAATGTGATACATCATTGTGAGACCCCATTTCTATGAGGAATTTTTTCAAAAAACCCACTACCTTGTCAATTCTACCACATTGAAAAGCTAGTGATCTCACTAGCCTGTCTATGGTACCACATTTTGCATACATTTCTACCAAAACATTTTTGTCAAACAATTCACATGCCTTGTCCATCCTTCCATTTTGTGCCTATCTTGCAATCATGGCATGCCACAAGACCACATTTATTTAAAGAATTCCATCAAAAAATACATGTGAGCTTTGACAAGCTAGTGAGGGTTGAATGACACATATTTTATTTATTTGTATAGATTAATTTTTCAAGAACTAATATTTTTCTCTTTATCATGCTACGGATAAAATTATCCATTATGTTGAGGAAATGATCAAGGATTAACCAACACAGGAAGAGATAGAAGCTAAGAATGCAAATAAAGAAACATGGATGAGGAAACATCGTGAGAAGAAAAAATTGTAAATGATTGATAAAGACATTCCAATTGAAGAGGAACCTCAACCATCAAAAAGAGAAATGGAATTGGCAACACAAAGAGAACAAATGTGAAAGTTTCATGCTAAGAGATTTGAATATCGTAGTTGGAGACACACCCTCTACCACAAGTGAATATGGAGGGACACCATCTACCACATCTCAAGTTGAGAGTACATCATCACTCACATTTGAGGAAGGAGGTATGCCATCATTCCCATCTCAACCTCAAGGTATGTCATATATTCCATTCTCAATCAAAGGTACACCATCTAGACTATCTCATTTAAATATTGATGAAATTCCTAATGTTCAGATGAATGTACCTATGAGAACACCACCTAGAATTTTGAATAGAAAGCCAAAGGTTATGATTAATATTGATGAAAATATTTTTCAACCAATAGAAGGTAAGTTCCACAACGTACTTGTAGAAGATATTCTCATAATATTTGGAGATTGTTCTTTGAAAAGTTAAATGAGACCGCAAGATGTCAACTATTTGTTAAAATGATGCAAACACTAGTAGAAAATTATAAATAAATGACTAAAAAAACTATAAAAGTTGCATATAAATGACTAAACTTGTTTTTGTGACCAATAGTAGTTTATTGTTGGTCATTTATAATGCAACATAATTTATGACTAAACTATTTTTAGTCATTTATTTTGTCATTTTGATTGATTAATTTGGTCATTTATTTGGTCATTTATTTGGTCATTTATTTAGTCATATTTACTCACTAAGCTTGGTCATGTGACCATTAGTAGTTTATTTCCAGTCATTTATAACACGACCAAATTTATTACTAAACCATTTTTATTCATTTATTGGTTGTTTTGATTGATCAATTTGGTAGTATATTTTTAGTCATTGATTTAGTAATATATTTTCTCATATTTATTCACCAATTTTTTCCAATTGGTAGTTATTGTTTCACTGATTTCTATCAATTGGTAGTTTATTTAATTGTTTTTGTTCACTGATTTTTTCCATGAGACAAAAAGCAATCATTCATTTTAAGGTTTAAACATAAAACACATAAAAACATAATCAACCATTCATTTGCACATAATGAAACTATTACCAATTTTTCACCTACAACTCAAATTGGAAGAGTTGAAATAGCTTATGCTCATTTTAAGGTTTAAAACATAGAAAAACATAATCAATCATTCATTTGCACATAATGAAACTGTTACCAATTTTTCACCTACAGCTCAAATTGGTAGAGATGAAATAGCTTATGTTCATTTGCACATAATGAAACTGTTACCAAATTTTCACCTACAACTCTAATTGGCAAAGCTGAAATAGCTTATGTTCATTTTAAGTTGAAAGATTTCAATTTATTTCTACTTTGCTTAACCATTGCATATATTGAAGTTTAAGAGAAAGAGTTCAATTTTATTGTGTAATGTGTTTTCAACAAAAGGAAGTATTCAATTTTCCATTTAGTGTTTTACAACATAAATGAGATTGCATCAAATAAAATAATATTGATTTCATTCAATTCTATAACGGTTTATTCACTTCACAATGTTCCATACATTTTTGCAAAAGAGATATATAGAATTGCAAAAGATTGCAAAAATTTTGTTTTTCATATTCATTGGAAAGAAAGGAGTGAAAAATTCTCCCACACAAGTCATGGAAATAGCTTAATAACCACATCATAAAGAATGCAATATACAACTAAAGATTAAGAAAGGAAAAGAAGCATATAATAAAAAACATATCCATCATTTCCTGTTGGTGTACAGTGTTGGTCTTCATTGTAGTCGCTCCATCCTTCCTCCCAATTTTGAGTGAACCTACATCATGATGAGAGAAGTTGTTAGAGCTCTGGATATGAATTTCACTATGTGCTCTATCAACAAAAATATAATACATTGTCTGTCATGCATTGGATCAACAAACATTTGTATGCAAGAGAGCCTGAAAAATAAAATATCACAAGGGCATTGAGCTTCATTGTTTTTATCTAAGATGTTTGTTCACTATGAAGGTATAGGAGAAATCATGTTGTTGATACATTTCTAAAGACATTATAGCATGTGGTGCAAAAAATGATCTCCCACAAGGGTTGAGCACAACATGTTTCCCCTTAATTTCAAGAGGGGATTGAGAAAGGAAACACATTCATAATTGCTCAAAAGGAAATATTCAACTAAAGGAGTAATTCATAAAGCAACTACAAAAGAAGTGAATCCATTTCCCATCCATGACAATAAAATTTAGAGGTGCATGAAAATGTAACTCACAGATGAGCATGGAATCCTCTTGAATGCTCAAAAATATATAGAACAAAAATAAATTGCACTATCTTTCATTAGGGATTTATGTTGGCATACAAATATGTCATATTATCATTGCTTGACTACATAGTGTTGTCACAACATCATAGTGCTGCCATGTTTCAAATATATGTTGCTCACGTTGATAGGGAAACAAAGTAAGTGTTGTTTATGCAATTTTTAATATTCAATATCCCACAAGAAAGTGTATTAAGGTGGGATGGTCATCAAGTTGGCAAGAAGAATACATGTTTCACAAAGAGTATTAAGGTGGGATGGTCATCAAACATTCATCACACAACCCATGATGGTGGGGCTATAGTCATGTACTCCATCAAAAGTGAAGGGAGTTTAAAGGTACTGAAAGTGCAAAGGACAAGCAACAATAAGTGAAAGTGATAAGGCCATGACAATAATGGAAGGAATCACCCTTAAAATATGGGTATGCAAGTTGGAAAGAAATTATAATCTTACATATAGGACAACAAGGAGTGCATTTCCATGGGGTGTGGTAGTGAACAAGCATGCATGACATAAGTTCACATATTTACAAATCTTCTATGCATTGTGGATCAAAAGAAACCAATGGTACAGGAATAATCCTTTTGCAAAGAAAAGTGAACAACACCATTTTTGAGGCAAGAAAAGATACAATATCCAGTCTTCATGCAAATTTTCAAAATACAAAGTAAGCTTCAGCCTACGGTGGTACAATTCACATGGCACCTGTGGATGCATTTCACTCTCTAAATGCAAAGATTGTGAAATGAGCATGCAATATAGTAATAAATGATGGACATTTAACTTTTAAGGATGGTGCTAATAAATTGAAAAGAAAGGGAATTCACTTTTGCTCACCATAGAATGGAAACAAAATGTGCTCCAATACAGACCCAGAATAAAAGTAAAGTGTTTATTTTTGTTGGAAGAGGTAAAACAATATTGTTTTTGTATGCTATATTATGAAGTTAAGAATGCATTTTCAAAAGCATCAAACTAAGCTAGGGTTTCAAGCATAATGAGCCTATAGCTTTGTGGTGAATCCGATCCTAAGTTTTGTGCATTTTTCTTGAAATAGAGAGTCATGACCAAGGGTTGTAAACCCAATTTTCTAAAAATGTAAATTGAAATGCAGGATATAGAAAAGAAAGTGATCCTTCAAGTTTGTACAAGGTGGGGAAGCACCCAGGAATGCAAGAATGGCAGCAGCCATGAAGGGTTTCAAAACCCAGAAAATGGTAAACCAAAGTTAAAGGAGCTATTCTCTTCACGAGATTTTTGCTATTCTATCATGGGTCGAGCTCGAATCAGGTTCTTTTTACACAAAATAAAGAGGGAAATACAAATAATAAAATAGATTGTGGGTTCTCATGGCCACAAAATTATAACACATTTTTCTTCAAAAATATCAAAACCCACATGAATTTGCATAAATAAATCACAAAAGTGGAGAAAATAGAGGGTATTCGAGCTTATGCAAGCTTGGAAACACTCAAAAATAAGGAGAGATTATAGGTATGTCCACATCATACAATAAAGAAAATATACAAAAATTTTGATGGCCCTTTCATACATGCAATAGGAAAACAAATATAGTCACTACCATGCTCGACTCAAGCTTTTACCAGCAAGAAATAGAGAAAGAGATAAAGGATTTGATGGAGAAAGATTACCCACATTTGCTAATTAAGAGAAAATGCATAGAAGTCCACAGGTTTTCCCATTGCTTTCCTCCAAAAATCCATAACCAAACTCTCTAATGGCGGCCAAAAACAATGAGGAAGTATCCACATAAAGTGAAACAAGTGAAATAAAACAGAAAATATACCATGGTCATGGCCAAAAAGGCCAAAGTACCTCAGAAAAATGGAAGTCGACATCCAATATGGTGGAAAAATGACTTATCTTTTCATTTCCTTCAAGAATCCTCATAAAATTTCAAAAAAATAGCAAGAAATAGTGAATTTCGAGCTTCAAACCCTAAGTTTCCTCGCGCTAAGTGCAGAGAAACTTTTTTCCAAAATCAAGATTGCAAATGAGGTTGAACAATGAGGAGCTCAATGGAGTTTTTTCTTAGGGTTGTTACCCTAACTCAAGTTTTGGTGTTTTTTATCACATTATTTTAAAATCAAATGCTATCACTAATACCTTCGTTTCTTTGTATTTATCTTTCCATGAAGGCCAAACTTAGGTTCTTATGACTTTGATTTATCTCATGACCTTGGAGAAAATCAAGTCGGTGTCCTTTGAATTTCATGATTTTGTCAAAGTTTTGAATGCCTTAGGTTTATCCTTTTGACTTTGGAGTAAACATAATATGGGCCTGAAATCATTTTTATGATTTTTTATAGAAAAATCAAACATCACAAGAGCCTTAGTATACCACTTTGATTTTTGCAAGGTATCAATTTGTTTTTAATTGCAAAAATCAGGATGATCGAAGCCAAGTTGTAAAAATCAAGACTAAGGTTGAGCTTTCTATATTGTAATTGTGAAACTACAAATGATGTAAAACACCATTAAGGAAATATTCTTATAAATTGCCTTAATGATTGTTATTTTTTTAAATGCAATTAGTTTCCTTAGAATCTTTCTATTTCTAAGTTTGAGTTCTTAGGCCAAATTGGAAAAGAATGGGCAAACTAAACCTTCTATTTTAAATTTTCCATTAGTTTGAGCCTGATTTTGTGAGGCTTTTAGATCAACTTATTGGAGATAGAAAGTTGCCATATTTTTTAGTTAGTTTGGATCAGTTTTGGGAACTAATTTGGAGGCTTTATCTTGAGCTAAAAAATGGATCAAAGTTGATATTCCAAGATGTAGTTTCAGCCAAGATTTTATATTCTCATTATTGGAGACACTTGGGAGATATAAGTTGGAAAAAATTTATATTTTTGGGGGAGTTCAGATTATCATTTCTCTCTCTCTTTCTCATTTTAGAGAGTTTGTAAACACTTTGTACTCAAATTTTGATCTTGATACTCCTTTAGTTTCAATAAACAACAAAGCCTTTTTCTCACATTTTGTCTCGTGTTTGCAATATCAATTTGATGTCATTGTGATTCAAAATACCGAATCCTTTTATGTCTTGTTATTGTAAACTTGTGTGCAAGAATTTCATATGATTCAAGTTATATTTTGTGTTCAGTTTTATGAACCTTCATACAAAGTACTATTGGGTTGTATGTTTTTGGTGAGATTATGAGGGTTGTGTTGATGGTGTTTTCTACACGGCAACAACTCAGACATAATACAATATTCTATCTCTCTTGAAAGGTTATTTTCAACAATAAATTACTGAAAACCACCCCAAGGTCTCTCGGGTGTCAGGTCATGACAATGCATAAACAACTTAGATAAAATGTGAAATGCTGGTAATCACAATCGGACCTTACTACAAGAAAACTGTATCTTTCCACTTATCAGATCTTGCAATATGATGATCTCAAATCCTAAATCTAACTAGATAATAAAGAAATAGAAAAAGATAAGGGTGCAAGGATATGATAAGATCTAAACTATTCCTAGAATGAGTAATGCAGATGACAGATATCTGGAATGAACCAATCTCAAGTAACCAATTCTTGCTTAACCCACAATGCAATATCACAAGAATGGTGCAATCTTCTAAGGTATATAGATTTTCAAATCATAGACATTCATCTACAATTGAACTTAAGCACACATAAATATTTGGTCCAGGTTGACTTCACCAGCCTACTACAATCAGATAGTTACTGGGAGTATAGACCGGAGATTGCTACAAACATTCAAAATATGAAATCATGAACATCATTCACCAAACTAAAACTAATTTAATTCTAAACACTAAACCGTAAATCTTTAAGCAATTTGAAAGATAGAACAACAAGAATCACACAAGATAAAATAACACAAGAGATTTCACCAGGAAAACCACAATGCCTTCTATTGTATTAGATCAACAAAATGGTGCAACAATTCCACTGTTCTGTTACAATATTTGCTTCAAGAAACTAACTACTACTTCTACTACAAAATATTCTAACTCTTTTCTGCTCTTACTTATCTCTATTACTTTCTAGCTAACCCTTACAATGAGACAAGAATGCCCTTTTATAGCAAATTCTCAAGACATGTCGGCCCAGCCAAACATTTACAAAATAAAACAACTGCCAAAACAAGTCGGCCTTAGGAATTCAAAATAGGGCACACATTAAATGTCGATACATCATCAAGGTCGGCGTAGACATAATCCCCAATGCAACCCAGATCAATACATGCCCCATGATAATAGGGAAGCACAAATCTCAAAAATGGGCATTAACTACCGCCTCCCTTGACCTTATTCTAATCTTGAACCTTCAAAAATAGCTTATCCAGCTCGACAATAGGTGGAAAAGGCAAAACCCTAAGCCGACATTCAGTGGCACCAATCTCCTCCTTTGACTGCTTAACAGTCTTATTCCAATCATCCTTATGTGTTTGATATTTATCCATTACTACCAAGTAGGCTGCTGCATCATCTAGCTGGTGCCTTGTTATGACATCCTTAGAATCTAGAGCATAAACATCATGCCACCATTCCTTCAGTTGTTCCAGACTCAGATACTTAGGAGCAATTTTCCTCCTACCTATCATAACTTCAAAAAATGCAATGCACTCCTCATAGACACCAGTCAGGTCACCATCTATTTGTTTCTTTCGCTTCTGGATCTTCCTCATGGCCTTTTTCTGAATTTGCAGAGCCTCAAACCACTCCCACGGTTCACTCAGTCTAGAAGAAGAAAGAATCCCATCTGTATCCAATTGATCTCTGCCATATTCCATAATCACTTTGGATTTCTACAACAGAAGATCAATATCCTCCTTATCCTGGGATAGCACATGTTCCAACAATTCCTTAGCTCAGACTGCATCTTTCCCAACTGAAAGGATATCCTTGATTGCACTATCTCCCCTTGCCTGCACATCCTTCGACCAATCCGTTGTATTTTGAATAGAGGCCTTCATCTTTTCAATTTCGGAAATAGTTTCCTTGGGTAAGAAACTAGGAGTGGCAGAGGAAGATGGGTGGAGAGATTGCAGAGGTTTCATTACATCCTCCAAGCACTTCCTAAGCCTTTCGTTTTCTTTTCTAAGCTCATGCTTGGTCTGAGCCTCCTTTCTTAACCTCCCAATGATTACTGCACTAGAGCCCTCATATTCATCAATGTCCTATTCCATAGAGGTTGGCCCAAGGTTAATGGTCTGCACATTGTAATCCTTACCAGTGACCTCTTCTCTATCCTTATCCACAACAGGGGTGGCAATGTGGATAACTCTGTTGTTTACTTCATCCCTCTCTATCTTTGACATTACCTTAGCTACCTTCTTCTTTTTACCTTTACCTATCTTGGATAGCATCTCATCCCAATCCAAAGGAGTGTCCTCAACAACAACTTGTTTCTTCCTTGTGATCTCCTTTTCAAGCCAATCCGGGACAGCAGGTTCTACCCAGATTTCCTCTGTTGTTGCCTCTTCCTATTGTTTTTCTGGCATTTCATCCTTCTCCTTTTCAGGGGATTGCTCAGGGGACTGCTCACCATGATCACCTTCCTCAATGTTTTCTTCTTGCACTGGTGATGGGGCTCTAATAGGGATGTCCTCCTCCTTCTCAGGCGATCCATTTCCTTTG
Organism: Sequoia sempervirens; assembly: GCA_007258455.2. Classification (NCBI taxonomy): domain Eukaryota; kingdom Viridiplantae; phylum Streptophyta; class Pinopsida; order Cupressales; family Cupressaceae; genus Sequoia; species Sequoia sempervirens. The sequence goes on from VDFB02281492.1 coordinate 582,394,192, forward strand.
CTATTCTCCGGAGAATCTTCATACTGCACTAATGGAGAAGTATGCTTTCCCACCTCTTCCATATTGAGCTCACCTTCCTCACCAAAGAGGGCTCCCTCCTTGAAAGGTTCTGCCTTCAGACTAGTCTCATGTTCCTCAAGACTCTCTTGCTCAGGTATGCTTGGTGGAGGAGAAGCAGCCTTAGATGGCTCCACAGCTGGTAACTTTGGAGAAGAGTCCATCTTTTGCATAGTATCCTTTGGAGAGGGAGTCCTGGATCTCCTCATATAAACTTTGGTCTTCTCTCCTGAACTCTCCACATCAACAATCAGAGGCTCATCTTTTGAGGTATCTTGACCTCTCTTCTTTGAACCCCTCGATGTTCTTGTCTTCTTTGGCGGTGGAGGAGCATCCTCTCCTTCTAACTTTTCCACTTCCTCATCAGAGGATCTGCCTATCCTCAAAGCTCGACTTCTTTTCTTTCCTTTCGGCTTTCTTTTTGGCTCAGGCTCACTCTCTTTAGGGCCTCTAATCTTTATTTTGAAAGGTGAGCTCCTTTGTGTTTTCCCTTTGGGGTCATCTTCCCCGGATTCCTCTGAAGTAGACATGAGATTAAGGTTTCCCATCAAATTAAAGGTACAAGGTACCTTCTCGCTCTCCAGCTCCCAAACCTTATGCTTTAGCCAAGAGGTGGTGAATTTCATAACCGGGGCCATTAGGTCCTCCAACTCTGTGACCTCATCTTCATTCCAGTTGATTTCCCCGATTGACCTATCCTTAACGGCCTCATAGGCATGATCTTGTACTAGGTTTCCATCATCCTCCAGTTGGTCAGGGATCAACTTGACATTGTATTGTCTGATTGCATCAACAAGAAGCCTATAGTACCTCTTCTTTCTTACTTCAAAATCATCCTTGATGTTGGCCCAATAGTCTTCTAGGTTGTCCTTAGGATGGTACTCCTTGGTAGCCTTCTTTTGTACTTCCCCAGTGATATCAAAGTTTGTTCTTTTTGAATGGAAGGAGAATCCATGAGCTGCCAACTCATCACCTGCTGCATGTGCTGATTGGATAGAGGGGCACACCTCTGCTACACCAATTCCAAGTGGGAAATCCCCACCAAAGCCTTTTTTATGCTTTTCCTTCTTGACAATTGCATCAAATTCACCTATTTGTCTAACAATTTCCAATAACGCAATATGATCGGTAGGGTACCTAGGTAACCTGTATGGAGAAGCCGGGCATCCATCAATTCTAATGTAAGAGAAGGTGGGAAACTGAATGAACCAGGCCCCATAATTCTTTATCAACCCTTTCACTCCATCTAACAGTCTCACATGCTCGGCATTCTGAAGCATCCTAGTGATGTGCATTGGGAATGCATCATTGGCCCTTATGTAATCTCTGTGTCCTAGATGCAACTCCGGATAAATCTCATAAACTATGTCTTGTTCGAATGTCCCCTATGGATTCAATCCCCTGTATGGGTAGAATCTGGCTAGCACATACACCACATAAGAGGACATGGTGAACATCTTGGTCTCTAGGACATCCCTTAGCTATTTATCAATCACAGTGCTGACAAGTCCTGCCTAGTGGTAGTTGGTTCCCTGCTCAATTTGGTGATCACATGGACCCTCCAACTCTCTAACACTCTAGTGGTCTTCAAACCTGCCACTTTACTCAAAAATGTTATGGCATCATAAATGTCTGACCTAAATTTAACCCTGTGCAACTGCTTGGGCAGTTTGGAGTAATGTGATTTTGGCTTCTTTAACCAAGAGTTGATCATCTGTTGAGCTTTGGTTGGCTCATTCTCATAATATATCCAGGCCATGTCCATGTTTAGAGCACACACAGAAGGAAAATCTGGCATGTCAAAGGCCTGAGCAATAGAAACAGGACTGAAATTGGCCAAGACTCTCCCTTCAGTGCTGACAACCCTTTGTGTGTCGAAGTCATACTGCCGGGCACACTCTAGAATTAATTCATAGCATTGGATTGCTGGAGGGAAACCTGCCACATGCACTAATCCAGACTTCATCATTCCCTTTCTCAGGACCGACAGATCCTTCTGAGCTGTCCTCTGTTTAAACTCCTCCTATCGCCATGCTCCAACGTTTGTGTCAGACACTTCGGACCACACTGAAGATATATTACTTTCAGGGAGCTAGCCCTTGGTGTCCAATCTTAACCTCTCAACCTCTGAAATGGAGGACCCCTCCGTGTCACCCGTAGGTTTTCCTGCAGCAGCCTTGCTTGATTCAGCCTGCACTCACAAAAGATCATCATAAGTACCCAATTACCATGCATATTCTGACCAAAGGATTAGCACAAAATCATATAAGGCAATTAAAAGTTATCACAAATGGCCAATTCTTGAAAATCCAGAAAAATAAAGGAAGCCGGGAAAATAGTGTAAACCGGGAAAATCCAGTCGGGGCGGAATTTTGGAGAAATCCGACCCAGACGGATTCCTGCTGCCAAGACATCATTAGTCAAATAAATCATTAGTATGGACCCAAAATTGTGAGATAATCTTGAAATTCATTCATTGGCAACAAGAAATTAGCATTTAACCTTTACTCCATGAATCCTATCTTCAGAAAATCGAAAGAAGTAAAACCAAACAGGAAAACCGGAAAAGTCTGGACAGGAAGGATTTTCACGGATAACTCGAATACTCCGGAATTCGCTACGCCCCGCAGAATCAGCTGAAACTGGGAAAATATGAGTGTGCAGGAATTCTGCGGACACCTCAGAAACCCGATGAATGACGACACGCGAACCATTAATCAAACGATCATGCAATCTTTTCTACCTGGATTCTAATGGTCTCAAAATCGACGCTAACCGATTAGGATTCAAAATGTAAAGGAATTTAAGCTCTCAAGGACCTCAAAATATCCAAACCTCATGGAAAAACAGCGATGCCCTGATTTCGATGAACAAACCCCCCACCATGAAAACCAAGGTAAGCTCAAGGTTTAAAATACCATCTATGAAGATCAGTCTAAAGTGCTCTGAGGTTTCCCAAGACAGGGGTCAGTTTAATACAAATGCAAGATTGACAAATCATAATGAATTCATTATTCTGGGCCGAGTGCTGAGAAAACCCTAACCTTGCACAATATGACAAATTACGCACTAAGAAGGCAAACAATTTGACCCAAAATACCTTTCAAACGGATGCACCCGTCGTCCAATGGATAAATACAAAGTCACATGGCACAGGCGATGAGGTTTCATGAAAAGATGGGTCAAATCCTATCCCAATAAGAAGGAAAACGTGACTAAACATAGGCCGACCCGAAAAGACCACCAATCACCTCAGAAAAAACTCAATCATTGCATAAACAAATAGAAGGGCCATCGACAACCTACCATGGAATAACCCGGACAAAACTCGAACTCGAAGAAGCGACCTCAAAGAAAACACGCCTAAGCAACGAAAATCCAGACACCGGCACCCAACAATCCACATGCAAATGGTTCAAGATCAATTTTCAAAGCTCAAATGAAAACTCTTAATCGCCAGAGCAGTAAGCAAGTGAATAGGTAAAATCGAAATGATGCTTAAGAGGTTTTAAATCTGCCCATTTACGCGTCTGAGCAAAGGTACTACAAGCATTAATGAGCGACAAGATGTGTCTGAAAAAATATAGAAACCCGAGCCTAGGATGGAATTTCAGAAAATCCCCAGATACGCGAAAAATCTAGATGAACACGAATTCCACAGAAATAGCAGAAACTGGGATTTTAATGAAGTTTGGGACTTTATCACAGTCCGAGAAAATCCGCCATAACTGGAAAATCCCAGATTTAAGTAGAAACTTGGATTTTAATGAAGTTCAGGACTTTATCACAGTCTGGTAAAATCTGCCATAACCGGAAAATCCTGGATTTAAGTAGAAACCCAGATTTTAACTTAAACCCCATTTACACCAATTTAAGCCTCAAGGTAAGACTAGAGCCAACAAGACCAACATCTCAAGACCTTAAAAAGATAAATTCCATAAAACCAAAGGTCAAAAGACACCACGACAAGAGGGTCCCTACTGCAAGTGGGGCGTGTGTGCAAAACTGCACAACAAATGGCGACTCTGCTGGGGAAATGCTCTCGAGTATTTCGATGAAAAATTGGAATCAAGAACCCAGAACTCATGGGTTCGACTCACCTATCTTGACACCACCCATAGTAAAACAAAGAAGCCCCCTAGTCAGCCAAACTTTCCTATACCAGGGTCAAAGTGTGTGCATATGCGTTTATCATCCCCCTTTAGTTACAACAAGAACCAAACTTGGTATGAACAATCTATTTAAAGATTCATACTCTAAAAGTATCCTGGATAGAGCCTCGTTGCCAGTCAGGCGTCCATAGCCCCGATGAGGTTATCGTTGTGATTCCCCTGAACATAGCTCTACTACCAGCCAGGTGTCTATAGCCTCGGTAGAGATATCCAGATCCCCCTGATGAGTTGAATTCAAACCTTTCAATTTTCAATATGTATTTCCCTCTTCTTCTTTTTATACTGCTTATCTTTTCACTGTTTTCGCTTCAACCTGTGAAAAATGAAGTTCAAACTCAGGGATGAGAACCATAGTGGCACTAGAGCAGAAAAAGGATTTTTCACTTGTTCAAACTTCATAAGGACCTTATGCAACTTTAGGTATCTTTAATTTAAAATATGAGACCCTAATGTATTCCTGTTCATTCTGACTAGAAAATCCCTTGCCTCAACACAAAGATAAGTGACGGTGGGTAGGAAATTCATACCATAATACCCTGGAAGGATGATTAGAGTTTGTAAAAGAAATACCAAGGACATTAGACCAACTTTGTCACCAGTGTCATACAAATGCAACTAGGGATCCCCAAGAGAGAAGGAACCAAGAGCAGGAGCGACACAAACAAAAAAAAAAAAACCAAAGCAAACCTAATATAACCAAAGCAAAATAAGCAAACAAAAAAGAAACCTACTCTAACCAAACAAAACAACAGAAAGCAACCTAAACTAACTATATACAAAGCAGGGAGCTGAAAACAACTCAGGACTGGAAATAATGTTTCAAATACTGCCCATTGACAGGCAGTGGAATATCTTCTCCCGTGAGAGTCTTCAGATGGAAGGCATTATCTCCAAGTATTTCAGCAATCTGATATGGACCAAGCCACAGTTTGTCAAATTTCTCATGGTCCCCTTTTCGATCATGAGGTTTATCCCAGTACAAGACTAGGTCAGAAATCCTAAAGGCTTTGACTTTAGCCCTCCTGTCAAACCATCTCTTAACTACCCCCTGATGTTTGGCAAAATTCTCAAGGGCAATGTCTTGTTTCTCCTCAAGGTGTAGTAGCTCTGTCAACCTAGCCTCCCTTCTATCTCTCTCGTCATAAAACTCATTGATAAACTTGAGAGTTGGGATCTTAAGTTGAATTGGGAATACTGGCTCCAGACCATATACTAAGTGAAAAGGAGATGTTCCAATGGATGACTTAAGTCTTGTACGATCTGCCCAAAGGGAAAACTGAAGCTAGGTGTGCCAGTCTTTTGGGTTCCTCTCTAACATCTTACGAATGACAGTCAATAAGTTCTTATTAGAGGACTCTGCTAAGCCATTACCCTGAGGATAATAATTAGATGCAAACTTCACAATAATGCCATGATCAAAAGCCCAATTTGAAAATTTTAAAGATGCGAAGGCAGGACCATTATCACAGACAATAGTAATAGGGCATCCAAATCGATTAAGAATGGAAAATTCTAAGAAATCAATTACTACCTCAGACGTACATTGCCTACAAGCAAAATCCTCAGTCCATCTTGTGAAATAATCAGTAATAGTGAGAATGTACTTGTGTCCTGCAGAGGATGGTGGGTTTATGGGGCCTATGAAATCCATACCCCACTGAGCAAAAGGCCTTACCTCAGTGACCGGTTGAAGCGGAAGCGCTGCATACCTTTCTCTTGTTGCTGCAGTCTGGCACGTGTGACATGTCCTAACATGATGGTGGACGTCTTTGAACAACATGAGCCAGTAATATCCTGCCCTCAAAATCTGATTTGCTATGGCAATTGTGGAACCATGGCCAGTGCCATACTTTTCGTGAAATTCGTTTATCACCCTTTCAGCTTCCTGTTTCCCAAGGCATCTCAAATAAATGACCTCATGATTTTTCTTATACAAAATAGCTCCCTTTAGCATGAAACTGTCACTCTTCAATCGTAGGGCTCTCCTCTGGACAACATTAAGATGACCTGGAGATCGTTGGTTTAGCAAATAATAAACTATGTCATCATACCAACCATCTAGAGAAACCTCCTCAATGTTATAATTCTGGACAGTTAGTTCAGGACCTATTTCTGCCATAGTCTGAGTGAGCCCTTGTCCTCTTACTAACTTCATGGGCTGAATCTCAATATCATACTCCTGTAGCATTGTCACCCACTTAGCCCTATGCTCTCCTAGCTCATTTTGAATCAGAAGTAACTTGACTGTGGGGTCTGGGACAACTGCATAAACCTTATTCCTGAGGATATAATGTCTGAATTTCTTCACTGCTCTGACCAGAGCATATGCCTGCTTTTCTACACTTAGATATCTCAACTCAGCATCCTTTAATGGGGCACTCATAAAGGTAATGGGATGCTCATTTCCCTCATCAGACTTTTGAGTTAGCATTCCAGCACACGAATGATTTGAAGCAAATGAATAGATGTGAAAAGACTTGCTGTAGTTAGGACTTACCAATACTAGAGCATCAAAAATGGCTTTTTTGATTTCCGCAAATGCCTCATTTGCTTTCGTAGTCCATTCGATCTTAGCATCCTGTTTCAGCATTGCATTCAATGGCTTAACAATTTTAGCAAACCCAGTAATGAATTTTCTGACGAAGTTGATCTTGCCAAAGAAAGATTTCATTTCCTTTTTGCTAGTAGATGGCTGAATCTTCAGGATGGCCTCCACTCTTTCTGGGTCAATGGAAATTCCCTTCTCTGATATCACATGTCCAAGCAGCTTTCCCTCTGTTACTCCAAAAATACACTTTTTAGGATTCAAGGATATGCCAAATTCTCTGCACCTTTGAAACACTTTGTGCAAATCTGAAATGTGATCCCCTCTGTTTTTGGAAAACACAGTCAGGTCATCCATGTAAATAATGATGCATTTGCCTATGATATTTTTAAAAGCAATATCCATAGCCCTTTGGAATGTGGCCCCTACATTAATGAGTCCAAATGGCATCCTCCTGTAGGCAAAGGTACCCCATTTAGTTGTGAAGACAGTCTTGTGTCTGTCCTCATACTAAACCATCACTTGATTGTATCCTGAATAGCCGTCCAAAAAGGACATCATCTGAGATCCATTAACCACTTGAAGCACTTCATCTAACGAAGGAACTGGATAATTATCCTTTTCTGATGATCTGTTTAAATTCTTGAAATCAACAGAGAGCCTAATTTCACCATTCTTTTTCCTTACTGGAACCACGTTTGCCACCCATGTTGAATGCCTGACAGGAAATATGATTCTGGCAGATAGTAATTTCTAAACTTCTTTCTGTATGATTGGTTCCAATAATGCATTAATTGGTCTCTGCCTTTGCCTAAAAGGCTTGGCACGTAGCCTTAGAGGAATAGTATGAGTTATGATTGATGTATCATAAGTTTTCAAGTCTTCATAACTCCAGGCTACTATATCAAGAAAGCTACACAATGCTGTAATTATTCCTTGTCTTTCTTCTGGAGTGCATACTTTGCCAATAAAAATGTTCTTGGCGTTATCTTCAGTTCCCATATTGTAAGTATCACACTGTCCATTGATGGAATCCTTCTTTGATTCTTATTCCTAATCCCTAATCTTATCCACGTCAAAGATTCGCTCCAACTGTACCATGCCTCTTGGAATAGTATTAGACTTTAGATTCATCACTCCTAAATCCAGTTCTACTTCCTGGAGCTCTGTTTCGTCAATGATTTGAGAGGCAAAAATGTTTGTGTTTGCGATAAAATATAAAATATGCTTATCATCTTCGAACACCTGGAAGTTAGTAACATTGTCCGGGATTGATGGCACAGGAGTCAATTCTATAGTGAATTTCTTCAATCCTGACAAAGATAAAGGCTGCAGAGTGCTTGCTGCCTGAGCCAGAGAGTCAGTTGTTTGATTCTTCTGCCGTGGTATTAGCTGAATGTTGAAGGCATCAAATCCCTCAATGAGGTCCCATACTCTATGCCTATAATTAGTCATTCTTCTATCATGGCAAGAATATTGTCTCCTTACTTGCTTAACTACTAACTCAAAATGACCAAAAACTTGCAAAACCTTAACCTTTTTCTTAAGTGCCATAAGAAGTCCATGAATTAATGCTTCGTATTTTGCCACATTATTTGTACAATGAAATTAGAGTCTATGGGCTGCAAAGAAATTTTTACCTTTTGGACTGATCAGTTCAAACCCTGCCCCAGCTCCATGCTTGGACTTGGATCCATCAAATCTGAGAGTCGAGCATTCAGTAGTGGTAGTCCTCTTTATTACACCCTTTAGTTTACCAGTGCTGCAGGATTCCTTAGACAGTATAGGTCTCTTATTTTTGTACTCTTCTTGAAGATTTTTCTCATCCGTTTTAACTACCAAGGTTGGATTTATGCATTTATGTACTTGTTCTACTGCTGTTTGGCACAAACAACACTCCAACTCTGGGTGGGAGGCATTATGAACTCTATAGCAATTAGGTAAAAGTAATTCTTCAAAGCTTGTCTTTCTGCCTAAGTGAATTTGATTTTCCACACACTACTTGATGAATTCCTGAAAACTGTTCAATAGGTTGATCTGATTATCTTCAGGTTCTTCTTCTTCCTCAACTGATTTTGTTAGAACAGTAACATGGCCGGATCCTGATTCTGCATCGATAGGCATCGTGTGTAGCATCAACACCTCCTCTGAGTCTGACTCCTCATACTATGTTGACAACATATAACTTCCCATGCCAACTTCTGATATCAGAACTTCTGTTGAAGTCTTTTGGTATTCTGTAATTATGCATTTCATTCTCGGTTCTCTCTCAATTCTGATCTGGTTGGGCACTCCTTTCTAGGGAAGCCACATGTGAGAGTGATCAGTAGACACATAACCATTCAAAGCCTTCATAAAATCTCTTCCTAGAATCAAACCATACGCATCCAGGATATCAGCTACTTGAATATTGATAACCTATTGAATCCTTGGGTCTGAAGCTATCTGCATGTGAATCATATTTAATTCTCCCATCACATTTACTTCAGTTCTATCCAGCTAAGTCACCTTCTTCTGAGATTCAACAGGTGTAATCCCTAAAGCTCTACAAACTCCAAATGGCATCACATTGGTGGAAGCACTAGAATCCAGTAAACAATTATGTAAATTCTTATCGAATATGCGCATAGAAATCAAAAATGGTGGGGTTTTTGTCTTCCCTTGAAAAAAAGTTGGCTGAGTATCTACTTGAGCCACTTGAATCTTATCTTTTACCTTTCCTTTTTCTCCAAGGGGAAAAGTAGTCTGACTATGAGCCTGAATTTGTGTCTTCACGGGCTGAGAACTAGAAATATTGTTGATACCCTCGCTAGAAGGTTTATCCAAAGACACTGAACGTGCATCATAAGTACCTAAAACTGCCTTCCTAATGGGTGGAAACCTTAATAACTCAAATGCTGAAAGATTTACCTTTAATTTCTTGAACTCCTCAGCAACATAGGAAGCCATTTGCTCCTCGCTCATATCAGTTGATACTTCCCTGGGAGGTTCCTCCACTTTGTCTTTGCCTGCTTGAACGACCCTTTCCTTTTGTAGGTCATTTTGAGCTTATCTTTCCTTTGAAAGGTACTGCCTGGATACATGTGGGAAAGATGGATTATTGCTAGCATTAGAATCTGGGAGAGTACTGAAGTTGTTAGGAGGGATGGAAGTGGTGAAAGGTCCCCCAGCCTGTGGGCGTCTGTGAGGCATATCTCTCAGACCTTGCCTCTGGAACATCTGTACTTCTTCAACATAGGCTTCCTCCTGATCGAGGGGGCCATTATCATTTATTGTTTCTTCATTGAATAACTGAGCCACTTCATCCCCATTATAAATTTGATCTGTTTTATCTTCCTGGGAATCAGATTCTTCCTCTAGAATATTTTCTTCACTTACTGGGAAGGGAGCATGATTTAATACTAGCACGGTAGAATCATAGGGGGAAGAAGGAACCATCTCTTGCCCATTTGCATTATTCTCCACCTCATACTGGAAAATGGAAGCAGCAGTTTGGAACTCTAGACATTCTAACTCTGAATGCCGACTTGTCTTATGAAGCCTACACCACCCTGATAGGGTAGCCTCAGCTAAATATACACCACTGGGAGGCTTGTCTTGACTGACTGGCTGGTTTGTAGATTGGTTGACAGGTTGATCCAAGGGAGTAGGCACTCCTCCATTATTGGGTCTTGTATTCCATGTTCTGTTTTGTCCCTGTGGTTGCCTCTTATCAAATCATGATCCACTACCTTGGCCTCTATCAAAATTCTGTCTCCTATCATTATTGTAGCCTCTGTCATTGTTGTAACCCCTATCCTGATTATATCCCCTGTCATTATGGAATCCTCTCTCATTACGCTGTCCTCTATCAAAATTTCGCCCTTGTGGAAACTCTCTATTCTGATTGGACTGCATACTCTTCTGGGTAGCTTGCAGTTGACTATTTTGATTCCTTAAGTAGGTCACCTCTAGATTCAACTTCTTTATCTGTTCAGCCATTTCATCAATTCTCTCCCTATTTGGATCTACATAAGGGGGCCGGCTTGGGTTACTTTGAGGAGGGATAGGCATTGTAGCAGATCCCATAGACTGATGTAATACCTCAGAATTTTGCAGATAAACAGGGAAAATATTTGGTTGTGGCTGATACATAGGCTGATTAACCTGCTGTTGGGAAAAATTCATCATAGGAGAGACCTGGCTCATGGGAAGACCAGGATGTGGCACCAAAGGTAATTGAGGTACTAGATTCATGATTGGAGTATGATTGGTAAGTGTTTGATTTACTGCCTGAACCTGATTGGGATGTGCAACTGGTCCTAAAGAAGGCAACGGTCCAGTTATATGTTGCCTTAGATCTGTGCTAAGCTTAACAGCTTTTGTATAGGCATCAGTTAGGTTAGCTGGAGGGTTAGGTCTCCACTTTAGAAAGGTGGTTGTGAGGCTATCCAATGCTTCGTAATAGACTCCCAAGGCTGTATTGTCATCCAAAACATAAGGATCTTGAAGTCTGGTGTACGCACAATGAAACCTATTATTGAAACTGGATATTGGTTCATTAACTTCTCTTTTGACTCTAGTGAATTGCAAATACAATTCATTGGCACTAATGGGTATTCTGAACTTCTGTAAAAAGGCAGTTTCAAGATCATTCTAATTAAGAACTAAGCCATATGGGAGGTGATTGTACCAGTAAAAATCCTCTTCCCCTAGTGAATAAGGAAACAACCTACAGGCAACATCCTCATGAACAATCCCTCTATCTTTGAGACAGGTTTGGAAAATCCTTATATGCTCTTCTACAGTCCTGTTTGGGTCATTGACATGGAATTTCAAACATAAATGCTTAGGGTTTTTGGGCATAACATTGTAAGCATTGAAAGACAAAGGAGACGGGTTATTAGCTAGGAAATCCATTGGCAAAAGCGGGGGTGGTGGTTGGTTAACGATAGGCTGAGGTTGTTGAATGGGAACTACTTCAGGGATGGGTATGGCCTCAACCTCTCGATGTGAAGATATGGATGATGCTGGTGAAGGGATGGGTGATGATGATTTTCCCCTTTATCGAGTCCTTCTTGACCTAGTGGGGAACTGTAGTTCCTATAAATCTTCTTCTCCTGTGGTAGATCTGGTATAATACATTGTCTATCATGTATTGGATCAACAAACATTTGTATGCAAGAGAGCTTGAAAAATAAAATATCACAAGGGCATTGAGCTTCATTGTTTTTATCTAAGATGTTTGTTCACTAAGCAGGTATAGGAGAAATCATGTTGTTGATACATTTATAAAGACATTATAGCATGTGGTGCAAAAAATGATCTCCCACAAGGGTTGAGCACAACATGTTTCCCCTTAATTTCAAGAGGGGATTGAGAAAGGAAACACATTCATAATTGCTCAAAAGGAAATATTCAACTAAAGGAGTAATTCATAAAGCAACTACAAAAGAAGTGAATCCATTTCCCATCCATGACAATAAAATGCAGAGGTGCATGAAAATGTAACTCACAGATGAGCATGGAATCCTCTTGAATGCTCAAAAATATATAGAACAAAAATAAATTGCACTATCTTTCATTAGGGATTTATGTTGGCATACAAATATGTAATATTATCATTGCTTGACTACATAGTGTTGTCACAACATCATAGTGCTGCCATGTTTCAAATATATGTTGCTCACGTTGATAGGGAAACAAAGTGTTGTTTATGCAATTTTTAATATTCAATATCCCACAAGAAAGTGTATTAAGGTGGGATGGTCATCAAGTTGGCAAGAAGAATACATGTTTCACAAAGAGTATTAAGGTGGGATGGTCATCAAACATTCATCACACAACCCATGATGGTGGGGCTATAGTCATGTACTCCATCAAAAGTGAAGGGAGTTTAAAGGTACTGAAAGTGCAAAGGACAAGAAACAATAAGTGAAAGTGATAAGGCCATGACAATAATGGAAGGAATCACCCTAAAAATATGGGTATGCAAGTTGGAAAGAAATGATAATCTTACATATAGGACAACAAAGAGTGCATTTCCATGGGGTGTGGTAGTGAACAAGCATGCATGACATAAGTTCACATATTTACAAATCTTCTATGCATTGTGGATCAAAAGAAACCAATGGTACAGGAATAATCCTTTTGCAAAGAAAAGTGAACAACACCATTTTTGAGGCAAGAAAAGATACAATATCCAGTCTTCATGCAAATTTTCAAAATACAAAGTAAGCTACAGCGTACGGTGGTACAATTCACATGGCACCTGTGGATGCATTTCACTCTCTAAATGCAAAGATTGTGAAATGAGCATGCAATATAGTAATAAATGATGGACATTTAACTTTTAAGGATGGTGCTAATAAATTGAAAAGAAAGGGAATTCACTTTTGCTCACCATAGAATGGAAACAAAATGTGCTCCAATACAGACCCAGAATAAAAGTAAAGTGTTTATTTCTATTGGAAGAGGTAAAACAATATTGTTTTTGTATGCTATATTATGAAGTTAAGAATGCATTTTCAAAAGCATCAAACTAAGCTAGGGTTTCAAGCATAATGAGCCTATAGCTTTGTGGTGAATCCGATCCTAAGTTTTGTGCATTTTTCTTGAAATAGAGAGTCATGACCAAGGGTTGTAAACCCATTTTTCTAAAAATGTAAATTGAAATGCAGGATATAGAAAAGAAAGTGATCCTTCAAGTTTGTACAAGGTGGGGAAGCACCCAGGAATGCAAGAATGGCAGCAGCCATGAAGGGTTTCAAAACCCAGAAAATGGTAAACCAAAGTTAAAGGAGCTATTCTCTTCACGAGATTTTTGCTATTCTATCATGGGTCGAGCTCGAATCAGGTTCTTTTTACACAAAATAAAGAGGGAAATACAAATAATAAAATAGATTGTGGGTTCTCATGGCCACAAAATTATAACACATTTTTCTTCAAAAATATCAAAACCCACATGAATTTGCATAAATAAATCACAAAAGTGGAGAAAATAGAGGGTATTCGAGCTTATGCAAGCTTGGAAACACTCAAAAATAAGGAGAGATTATAGGTATGTCCACATCATACAATAAAGAAAATATACAAAAATTTTGATGGCCCTTTCATACATGCAATAGGAAAACAAATATAGTCACTACCATGCTCGACTAAAGCTTTTACCAGCAAGAAATAGAGAAAGAGATAAAGGATTTGATGGAGAAAGCTTACCCACATTTGCTAATTAAGAGAAAATACATAGAAGGCCACAGGTTTTCCCATTGCTTTCCTCCAAAAATCCATAACCAAACTCTCTAATGGCGGCCAAAAACAATGAAGAAGTATCCACATAAAGTGAAACAAGTGAAATAAAATAGAAAATATACCATGGTCATGGCCAAAAAGGCCAAAGTACCTCAGAAAAATGGAAGTCGACATCCAATATGGTGGAAAATGACTTATCTTTGCATTTCCTTCAAGAATCCTCATAAAATATCACAAAAATAGCAAGAAATAGTGAATTTTGAGCTTCAAACCCTAAGTTTACTGGCGCTAAGTGCAGAGAAACTTTTTTCCAAAATCAAGATTGCAAATGAGGTTGAACAATGAGGAGCTCAATGGAGTTTTTTCTTAGGGTTGTTACCCTAACTCAAGTTCTGGTGTTTTTTATCACATTATTTTAAAATCAAATGCTATCACTAATACCTTCATTTCTTTGTATTTATCTTTCCATGAAGGCCAAACTTAGGTTCTTATGACTTTGATTTATGTCATGACCTTGGAGAAAATCAAATCGATGTCCTTTGAATTTCATGATTTTGTCAAAGTTTTGAATGCCTTAGTTTTGAAAATCAAATTGGAAAAGAATGGGCAAACTAAACCTTCTATTTTAAATTTTCCATTAGTTTGAGCCTGATTTTGTGAGGCTTTTAGATCAACTTATTGGAGATAGAAAGTTGCCATCTTTTTTAGTTAGTTTGGATCAGTTTTGGGAACTAATTTGGAGGCTTTATCTTGAGCTAAAAAATGGATCAAAGTTGATATTCCAAGATGTAGTTTCAGCCAAGATTTTATATTCTCATTATTGGAGACACTTTGGAGATATAAGTTGGAAAAAAATTATGTTTTTGGGGGAGTTCAGATTATCATTTCTCTCTCTCTTTCTCATTTTAGAGAGTTTGTAATCACTTGGTACTCAAATTTTGATCTTGATACTCCTTTAGTTTCAATAAACAACAAAGCCTTCTTTCTCACATTTTGTCTCATGTTTGCAATATCAATTTGATGTCATTGTGATTCAAAATATTGAATCCTTTTATGTCTTGTTATTGTAAACTTGTGTGCAAGAATTTCATATGATTCAAGTTATATTTTGTGTTCAGTTTTATGAACCTTCATACAAAGTATTATTGGGTTGTATGTTTTTGGTGAGATTATGAGGGTTGTGTTGATGGTGTTTTCTGCACGGCAACAACTCAGACATAATACAATATTCTATCTCTCTTGAAAGGTTATTGTCAACAATAAATTACTGAAAACCACCCCAAGGTTTCTCGGGTGTCAGGTCATGACAATGCATAAACAACTCAGATAAAATGTGAAATGCTGGTAATCACAATCGGACCTTACTACAAGCAAACTGTATCTTTCCACTTATTAGATCTTGCAATATGATGATCTCAAATCCTAAATCTAACCGGATAATAAAGAAATAGCAAAAGATAAGGGTGCAAGGATATGATAAGATCTAAACTATTCCTAGAATGAGTAATGCAGATGATAGATATCTGGAATGGACCAATCTCAAGTAACCAATTCTTGCTTAACCCACAATGCAATATCACAAGAACGGTGCAATCTTCTAAGGTATATAGATTTTCAAATCATAGAAATTCATCTACAATTGAACTTAAGCACACATAAATATTTGGTCCAGGTTGACTTCACCAGCCTACTACAATCAGATAGTTACTGGGAGTATAGGCCGGAGATTGCTACAAACATTCGAAATATGAAATCATGAACATCATTCACCAAACTAAAACTAATTTAATTCTAAACACTAAACCGTAAATCTTTAAGCAATTTGAAAGATAGAACAACAAGAATCATGCAAGATAAAATAACACAAGAGATTTCACCAGGAAAACCACAATGCCTTCTATTGTATTAGATCACCAAAATGCTGCAACAATTCCACTGTTCTATTACAATATTTGCTTCAACAAACTGACTACTACTTCTATTACAAAATATTCTAACTCTTTTCTGCTCTTACTTATCTCTATTACTTTCTAGCTAACCCTTACAATGAGACAAGAATGCCCTTTTATAGCAAATTCTCAAGACATGTCGGCCTAGCCAAACATTTACAAAATAAAACAATTGCCAAAACAAGTCGGCCTTAGGAATTCAAAATAAGGCACACATTAAATGCCGATACATCATCAAGGTCGGCCTAGACACAATCCCCAATGCAACCCAGATCAATACATGCCCCATGATAATAGGGAAGCAAAAATCTCAAAAATGGGCAGTAACTACCGCCTCCCTTGTCCTTATTCTTATCTCGAACCTTCAAAAATATTTTATCCAGTTCGGCAATAGGTGGCAAAGGAAAAACCCTAAGCCGGCATTCAATGGCACTGATCTCCTCCTTTGACTGCTTAACAGTCTTATTCCAATCATCCTTATGTGTTTGATATTTATCCATTACTGCCAAGTAGGTTGTTGCATCATCCAGCTTGTGCCTTGTTATGACATCCTCAGAATCTAGAGCATAAACATCATGCCACCATTCCTTCAGTTGTTCCAGACTCAGATACTTAGGAGCAATTTTCCTCCTACCTGTCATAACTTCAAAAAATGCAATGCACCCCTCATAGACACCAGTCAGGTCACCATCTATTTGTTTCTTTCGCTTCTAGATCTTCCTCATGACCTTTTGCCGAATCTGTAGAGCCTCAAACCACTCCCACGGTTCACTCAGTCTAGAAGAAGAAAGAATCCCATTTGTATCCAATTGATCTCTGCCATATTCCATAATCACCTTGGATTTCTGCAACAGAAGATCAATATCCTCCTTATCCTGGGATAGCACATGTTCCAACAATTCCTTAGCTTGGACTGCATCTTTCCCAACTGAAAGGATATCCTTGATTGCACTATCTCCCCTTGCCTGCACATCCTTCAACCAATCCATTGTAGTTTGAGTAGAGGCCTTCATCTTTTCAATTTCAGAAATAGTTTCCTTGGGCAAGAAACCAGGAGTGGCAGAGGAAAATGGGTGGAGAGATTGCAGAGGTTTCATTACATCCTCCAAGCACTTCCTAAGCCTTTCATTTTCTTTTCTAAGCTCATGCTTGGTCTAAGCCTCCTTTCTTAACCTCCCAATATTTACTGCACTGGAGCCCTCATATTCATCAATATCCTATTCCATAGAGGCTGGCCCAAGGTTAATGGTCTGCACATTGTAATCCTTACCAATGACCTCTTCTCTATCCTTATCCATAGCAGGGGTGGCAATGTGGATAACTCTATTGTTTACTTCATCCCTCTCTATCTTTGACATTACCTTAGCTGCCTTCTTCTTTTTACCTTTACCTATCTTGGACAGCATCTCATCCCAATCCAAAGGAGTGTCCTCAACAACTTGTTTCTTCCTTGTTATCTCCTTTTCAAGCCAATCCGGGACAGCAAGTTCTACCCGGATTTCCTCTGTTGTTGCCTCTTCCTGTTGTTTTTCTGGTGTTTCATCCTTCTCCTTTTCAGGGGACTGCTCAGGGGACTGCTCACCATGATCACCTTCCTCAATATTTTCTTCCTGCACTGGTGATGGGGCTCTAATAGGGATGTCCTCCTCCTTCTCAGGCGATCCATTTCCTTTTCTATTCTCTGGAGAATCTTCATACTGCACTAATGGAGACGTATGCTTTCCCACCTCTTCCATATCAAGCTCACCTGCCTCACCAAAGAGCGCTCCCTCCTTGAAAGGTTCTGCCTTCAGACTAGTCTCATTTTCCTCAAGAGTCTCTTGCTCATGTATGCTTGGTGGAGGAGAAGCAGCCTTAGATGGCTCCACAGCTGGTAACTTTGGAGAAGATTCCATCTTTTGCATAGTATCCTTTGGAGAGGGAGTCCTGTATCTCCTCATATAAACTTTTATCTTCTCTCCTAAACTCTCCACATCAACAATCAGACGCTCATCTTTTGAGGTATCCTTACCTCTCTTCTTTGAACCCCTCGCTGTTCTTGTCTTCTTTGGCAGTGGAGGAGCATCCTCTCATTCTGCCTTTTCCACTTCCTCATCAGAGGATCTGCCTATCCTCAAAGCTCGACTTCTTTTCTTTCCTTTCAACTTTCTTTTTGGCTCGGGCTCACTCTCTTTAGGGCCTCTGATCTTTATTTTGAAAGGTGAGCTGCTTTGTGTTTTCCCTTTGGGGTCATCTTCCCTGGATTCCTTTGAAGTAGACATGGGATTAAGGTTTCCCATCAAATTAAAGGTACAAGGTACCTTCTCGCTCTCCAGCTCCCAAACCTTATGCTTTAGCCAAGAGGTGGTGAATTTCATAACTGGGGCCATTAGGTCCTCCAACTCTATGACCTCATCTTCATTCTAGTTGATTTCCCCGATTGACCTATCCTTAACGGCCTCATAGGCATGATCTTGTACCAGGTTTCCATCATCCTCCAGTTGGTCAG
The DNA here is from genome assembly GCA_007258455.2 of Sequoia sempervirens. Lineage (NCBI taxonomy): Eukaryota > Viridiplantae > Streptophyta > Pinopsida > Cupressales > Cupressaceae > Sequoia > Sequoia sempervirens. Next base: position 582,412,633 of record VDFB02281492.1, read on the forward strand.
GGATCAACTTGACATTGTATTGTCTGATTGCATCAACAGGAAGCCTAGAGTACCTCTTCTTTCTTGCTTCAAAATCATCCTTGATGTTGGCCCAATAGTCTTCTAGGTCGTCCTTATGACGGTACTCCTTGGTAGCCTTCTTTTGTGCTTCCCCAGTGATATCAAAGTTTTTTGTTTTGGAATGGAAGGAGAAGCCATGAGCTGCCAACTCATCACCTACTGCATGTGCTGATTGGATAGAGGGGCACACCTCTGCTACACCAAGTCCAAGTGGGAAATCCCCACCAAAGCCTGTTTTATGCTTTTCCTTCTTGACAATTGCATCAAATTCACCTATTTTTCTAACAATTTCCAATAATGCAATATGATCAGTAGGGTACCTAGGTAACCTGTATGGAGCAGCCGGGCATCCATCAATTCTAATGTAAGAGAAGTTGGGAAACTGAATGAACCAGGCCCCATAATTCTTTATCAACCCTTTCACTCCATCAGATAGTCTCACATGTTCGACATTCTAAAGCATCCTACTGATGTGCATCGTGAATGCATCATTGGCCCTTCTATAATCTCTGTGTCCTAGATGCAACTTCGGATAAATCTCATAGACAATGTCTTGTCTGAACGTCCCCTATGGATTCAAGCCCCTGTATGGGTAGAATCTGGCTAGCACATACACCACATAAGAGAACATGGTGAACCTCTTGGTCTCTAGGACATCCCTTAGCTATTTATCAATCATAGTATTGACAAGTCCTGCCTAGTGGTAGTTGGTTCCCTGCTCAATTTTGGTGATCACATGGACCATCCAACTCTCTAACACTCTAGCGGTCTTCAAACCTGCCACTCTGCTCAAAAATGTTATGGCATCATAAATGTCTGACCTAAATTTAACCCTGTGCAACTGCTTGGGCAGTTTGGAGTAATGTGATTTTGGCTTCTCCAACCAAGATTTGATCATCTGTTGAGCTTTTGTTGGCTCATTCTCATAATATGTACGGGCCATGTCCATGTTTAGAGCACACACAGAAGGAAAATCCAGCATGTCAAAGGCCTATGCAATAGAAATAGGACTGAAATTGGCCAAGACTCTCCCTTCAGTGCTAACAACCCTTTGTGTGTCGAAGTCATACTGCCGGGCACACTCCAGAATTAATTCATAGCATTGGATTGCTGGAGGGAAACCTGCCACATGCACCAATCTAGACTTCATCATTCCCTTTCTCAGGACCGACAGATCCTTCTGAGTTGTCCTCTGTTTAAACTCCTCATATTGCCATGCTCCAATGTTTGTGTCAGACACTTCGGACCACACTGAAGATATCTTTCTTTCAGGGAGCTGGCCCTTGGTGTCCAATCTTAACCTCTCGGCCTCTAAAATGGAGGACCCCTCCGTGTCACCCTTAGGTTTTCCTGCACCGGCCTTGCTTGATTCAGCCTGCACTCACAAAAGATCATCATAAGTACCCAATTACCATGCATATTCCGACCAAAGGATTAGCACAAAATCATATAAGGCAATTAAAAGTTATCACAAATGCCCAATCCTTGAAAATCCAAAAAAATAAAGGAAGCTGGGAAAACAGTGTAAATCGGGAAAATCCAGTTAGGGCAGAATTTTGGAGAAATCCGACCCAGACGGATTCCTGCTGCCAAGACATCATTAGTCAAATAAATCATTAGTATGGACCCAAAATTGTGAGATAATTGTGAAATTCATTCATTGGCAACAAGAAATTAGCATTTAACCTTTACTCCATGAATACTATCTTCGGAAAATCGAAAGAAGTAAAACCAAATAGGAAAACTGGAAAAGTCTGGATAGGAAGGATTTTCACGGATAACTTGAATACTCCGGAATTCACTACGCCTCTTGGAATCAGCCGAAACCGGGAAAATCCGAGTGCGTAGGAATTCCGCAGACACCTCAAAAACCCGATGAATGACGACACGCGGACCATTAATCAAATGATCATGCAATCTTTTCTACCCAGATTCTAATGGTCTCAAAATCGACGCTAACCGATTAGGATTCAAAATGTAAAGGAATTTAAGCTCTCAAGGACCTCAAAATATCCAAACCTCATGGCAAAACAGCGATGCCCTAATTTCAATGAACAAACCCCCCACCATGAAAACCAAGGTAAGCTCAAGGTTTAAAATACCATCTATGAATATCAGTCTAAAGTGCTTTGAGGTTTCCCAAGATAGGGGTCAGTTTAATACAACTGCAAGATTGACAAATCAGAATGAATTCATTATTCTGGGCTGAGCACCGAGAAAACCCTAACCTTGCACAATATGGCAAATTACGCACTAAGAAGGCAAACAATCTGACCCAGAATACCTTTCAAACGGATGCACCCGTCGTCCAATGGATAAATACAAACTCACATGGCACGGGCGATGAGGTTTCACGAAAAGATGGGTCAAATCCTATCCCAATAAGAAGGAAAACATGACTAAACATGGGCCGACCCGAAAAGACCACCAATCACCTTAGAAAAAACTCAATCATTGCATAAACAAATAGAAGGGCCATCGACAACCTACCATGGAATAACCCAGATGAAACTTGAACTCGAAGAAGCGACCTCAAAGCAAACACGCCTAAGCAACGAAAATCCAGACACTGGCACCCAACAATCCACACACAAACGGTTCAAGATCAATCTTCAAAGCTCAAATGAAAACTCTTATTCGCTAGAGCAGTAAGCAAGTGAATAGGTAAAATTGAAATGATGCTTGAGAGGTTTTAAATCCGCCCATTTATGCATCTGAGCAAAGGTACTGGAAGAATTAATGAGCGACAAGACGTGTCTAAAAAAATCCAAAAACTCGAGCCTAGGATGGAATTTCGGAAAATCCCCAGATACGCGAAAAATCTAGATGAACACGAATTCTGCGGAAATAGCAGAAACCAGGATTTTAATGAAGTTCAGGACTTTATCACAGTCCGGGAAAATCCGCCATAACCGGAAAATCCCAGATTTAAGCAGAAACCCATATTTTAATGAAGTTCGAGACTTTATCACAGTCCGGGAAAATCCGCCATAACTGTAAAATTCTGGATTTAAGCAGAAACTCAGATTTTAACTTAAACCCCATTTACACCAATTTAAGCCTCAAGGTAAGACCAGAGCCAACAAGACCAACATCTCAAGACCTTAAAAAGACAAATTCCATAAAACCAAAGGTCAAAAGACACCACGACAAGAGGGTCCCTACTGCAAGTGGGGCGTGTGTGCAAAACTGCACAACAGGTTGAAGTTTTGAGAAGTTGTTTGTGAGTAGAACCATCAAAGTCAAGTTTAAATTATGGTAAATCATCCTTGGGTTTTAGGATTTCATTTTCAAGTTTTCCTCCTAACCCTTTCCTCAAAAAGTATATTAGATTAGGTGATTTACTAGGGGAACCAGCCTATTCTAGAGATTCACTCTCACCATAGATCGCCCACAATCTAAGAGTGTTTCCATGTTTCAACATGATAGTTAAGTTTATATTGGATAAGGGTGCAATCCTGACTAACAACAATTTTTGGCATGCCTAATGGGACTCTAAAACTTGTTTTAGAGATTTTTTTTTAAATTTTTAAACTATTGTTTTGGTATACACAACAATGCTTCAAGCCTTTTGAGGTTTTAAGTATACCTAGTGACTATGTTTTCTTTAGTTTGCATAAAGATCTAGTATAACCAGTTATGAGAAGAGTGAAAAATAGTACAAGTACCACTGATGGCAGGGAAGTTCACATTTGCACCTTTTAATGGGGGCAACCCATTATACCTTGCTTGGCATGATGATATTCCAGTTGCAACTCTCAAATTTTTTTCATATTTTAATGAAGAAGATCAAGCCACTTTTGTTGAGCACATTCGAGATGTAGCAACCTTGTACTCGGTTCATAATGTCACCGAGGATAATGCAGCACGAGGGATTTTGGCTACATCACTAAAGGGAAAATCCTTGCAATGGTTTAGAAGTCTTCCAAAAAACTCAATTACATCATGGGACCAACTAGGTGATGGCTTGCATAGGCAGTTTGAGGACAAGTCTGATCACTTGTCTTTACTGGAGCAGTTGAGTACTCCCTCATGAGTGTATGTCATATTTTAACTACTATTTCTAGAGGACCCGGGATAGGATACCAATGATAGTAAAGCCTTTACCCCAACATGCATTTATGTATTTTCTAAAGGCTTTAAATAGTGAAAAAAATTTATGATTCAATCCCTGGGTGGGTTTAGACTTCCTAACGCTTATGATATTGCTATTAGAGCATAAAACCACCTTATTCAAGCTGGTAAAATAGCCCCAAGGCCTCCTATTCCCATTTTTCCTAAAGTACAGTCACCTATACCTGTGTCTTTACCCCCTTTAGCTGTTGTCCCACCAGTTCCAGCAATAGGATACCAAGCTTCAGCCTAGAAGAATGTTATTCTAGACCCAACTAAAGAGATTCAAGAGCTAAAGGGCATGCTGCAATCCTTTATCAAGACTATTAGCAATGAATTTTTCAATATTAAGAAGCAATTTTTCTAAGAGCATAAACCCCATCAAATGCCATATCAACCTAATCAACCAAATAGGCCATCTTTTCAAGCTGATTCTCAAGGCCCAAGGAGAAACTTCAACCCTAGACCTTTTTAGCCTTATAATCTTACTACTATTGTTCAGCAAGATGCAACACAAGAGGATCTAGAATAGCAGGGTTCTTGTCCTAAATATTTCCAACATCATGTAGCACTAATGAACTGGCAAGGTGAGGATTTTTGCAGGGTTAATTATGCACCTCAAGCTAATAAAAGGCAAGAAAGGGGTGGTGAGAAGGAGGAGTCTATATTTTGGTTGGATGAACTGCCTTCTTTTCTAGACCAAGATGAGGAAAACATAGTCATACCTATAGTAGCTATAGGTTAGGGGCAAGAGTAGATTTTGGTAAACTAGGACCAGTTGGAACAACTAGATATTGATAACTATTTTGAGGTATCTAGTCGGTACAATGATGAGGAAGATTTGGAAAACTAGGAATAACTGGTTGTAGAGGTGGAGAAGAATGTTGAGATGCCTATTTTTACTAATTCATTTGAAGAGATACCTTTATTTTTTCTTGTTGATGAAAATAATATGTGTGAGCTAACAAATTTGATAAGTTGTGATTAGCAAGAGAACAAGGATAAAATTGATGAAGAGTTGATCTGTTAGCAAATGAGTCAGGACATCGTTGTTGTGGAGGTTCAAGCCTATGGTATTCTTGACAACATGCATAAAATGGAGAATAATGAAGAGATTGAAGGCATGGATCAAATAGAGCAAAGTGAGGTGATGGTTGAAGAGTCAATTGATAAAGGTGAAGCTGACATGAAAAAATTGGAGGAAACTTCCCTTGAAGAGTAGTTAAGAGAACTGATTGAAGAGATTCAATCCTTCCAAGACACCTCAATTCTTGAGTGTCAGGATCCTAGTTATCCACCTTGTATAGAGCGTGTTACTCTATTGGATTCTTGTGGAGATCAAGCGCATGATGAGGACAACAAATTGAAACAAGTCACTAAACATGCCATGTTTGCGGTGGAACAAGCTGAAGCTAATTGGTTTGAGGAATGTAGGGAAAACATGCACCTAAATCCTTTGGAGGAAGAGAGAAAATGTAAAGAAACTTTTTATTAAGCTGATTTACATGATCTTAGCTAGTTGGAGGAGCTTCCTTTCTATTATATAGAGGAGCTTGAGACTAATGTTTTAGTTAAAGATGAAGGTGATGCTTTTCTTCTTGATCACTTGTATTGTTTTCTTTCCAACCCAAATCTTTCAAGGGGATGTCCCATTAGGCATCTAGCTCAGGTGGAAGTCAATAAGAGAGAGCAGCCTCATAGTGACATTGATCTAGAGCATCAACTAGGGTACCAAGCTGAGCACAACCAACCCACTTGTTCATTTGATCATCATTGGTTCAAAAATCAAGATAAGAGGATAAGTGACTATTTCCTCTTCCTTGGAAGGGGTTTGCAGAAAATTGTTGGATATTTTATTTTTCTCCACATCTTTTGGTTGACTCGCGAGCTTATGGAGCATTGTAGATTGCAAAGAAGGGGCAACTATTTTCTTGAACCAATAAATGGTTTTCTTTAGGCAACCCTTTTCCTTAGTAGTAGGTTAGGTTAGTTTTCTGCTAATAAGTGCTTGAGGCACATTTTTTTTAGTTATCTTCTTTCCCTAAGTGTTGTTGGACATGTTTTTTGGCCACTAGGGCCTTTTAGTTTTCTTTCATTTTGGATTGGTTTTGCTTTCAGATGTTGTTTGGAGTTTTCTGCAAGATCAGTTTCATGAGTTTCTGATATTAAGAGGGGCATATTTGACTGTGCACCCAATGAATTTTTTTAAGGCAACTGGTCTAATGCTTAGCGGGAAAACATTTAGTAGAAATCACCAAGAATCTTACCAAATTTTCACCTACAACTCAAATTGGCAAAGCTGAAATAGCTTATATTCATTTTAAGGCAAAATATTTCAACTTGTTTTTGCTTTGCTTAACCATTGCATATATTGAAGTTTAAAAGAAAGAGTTCAGTTTTATTGTGCAATGTTTATTCAACAAAAGGAAGTATTTAGTTTTCCATTCATTGTTTTATAGCATAAAAGAGATTACATGAGATAAAAGAATATTTCTTTCATTCAATTATGTAATGATTTATTCATTTCACAATGTTGCATACATTTTGCAAAAGAGATGTAAAAAAATTGCACAAGATTGCAAAAATGTTGTTTTTCATATTCATTGGAAAGAAAGGAGTGAAAAATTGTCCCAAACAAGCCGTGGGAATAGCTGAACAAACACATCATAAAGAATGCACTATACATCTGAAGATTAAGAAAGGAAAAGAAGCATATAATAAAAAACATATCCATCATTCCCTGTTGGTGTTCGGTGTTGGTCTTCATTGTAGCTAATCCATCCTTGCTCCTAATTCTTAGTGAACCTGCATCATGATGAGAATTTTTTTTAGAGCTCTAGTTATAAATTTCACTATGTTCTCTATCAAAAAAAGTATAATACATTGCCTATGGTGCATTGGATCAACAAAAATCTATATTCAAGAGAGCCTAAAAAAAAAATATCACAAGAGAATTGAGCTTCATTATTTTTATCTAACATGTTTGTTCACTATGCAAGTATAGGAGGAATCATGTTGTTGATCCATTTCTAAAGACATTATAGCATGTGGTGCAAAAATGTGCTCCCACAAGGGTTGAGCCCAACATGTTGCCCCTTAATTTCAAGAGGGGGATGAGAAAGGAAACACATTCATAATTGCTCAAAAGGAAACATTCAATTGAAGAAGTAATTCATAAAGCAACTACAGTAGAAGCAAACCCATTACTCATTCATGACAATCAGATTCAGAGGTGCATGAAAACTAAAATCATAGATGAGAAAGGAATCCTCTTGAATGCTCAAAAATATGTAGAAAAAAAATAAATTGCACTATCTTTCATTAGGGATTTTTGTTTGAATAAAAATATGCCATGCTATCATTGATTGACTACATAGTGTTCTCATAGCATCATAGTGCTACCATGTTTCATATATATGTTGCTCACATTGATAGGGCAGCAAAGTAAGTGTTGTTTATTCTATTTGTAATGTTCAATATCCCACAAGAAGGTGTCATATACATGATATCTTACAAGCATTGTTTACGCATAAGTGGGCAAGAATAATACATGTTTCACAAAGAGTATTAAGGTGGGATGGTCATCAAACATTCATCACACAACCCATGATGGTGGGGCAGCAGTCATGTACCCCATCAAAAGTGAAGGGAGTTTAAAGGTATTGAAAATGCAAAGGACAAGCAACAATAAGTGAAAGTGATAAGGCCATGACACAGTAATGGAAGGAATCATCCTTAAAATCTAGGTATGCAAGTTGGAAAGAAATGATAATTTTACATATAGGATAGCAAGGAGTGCATTGCCATGGGATGTGATAGTGAACAAGCATACATGACATAATTTCATATATTTTAAAATATTCTATGCATTGTGGATGAAAAGAAACTAGTAGTACAAGCATAATCCTTTTGCAAAGAAAAGTGAACAATGCCATTTTTTAGGCAAGAAAAGATACAATATCTAGTCTTCATGCAGATTTTCAAAATGAAATGTAAGCTACAACCTATGGTGGTATAGTTCACATGGCACTTGTACATGCATTTCACTCTCTAAATGAAAATATTATGAAATGAGAATGCAACATAGTAATAAATGATAAACATTTCACTTTTAGGGATGGTGCTAATAAATTGAAAAGAAAGGGAATTCACTTTTTCTCACCATAGAATGGAAACAAAATGTTCTCCAATATAGACCTAGAATAAAAGTAAAGTGTTTATTTTTGTTGGAAGAGGTAAAACAATATTGTTTTTGTATGCCATATTCTGAAGTTAAGAATTCATTTTCAAAAGTATCAAACTAAGCTAGGGTTTCAAGCAAAATGATCCTATAGCTTTGTGGTGAAGCCAAGCCTAAGTTTTGTGCATTTTTCATGAAATAAAGAGTCATGATCGAGGGTTTGTAAACCCATTTTTTTGAAAATGTAAATAGAGATGCAAGATACAAAAAAAAAGTGATCCTTCAGGTTTGTAGAAGGTGGGGAAGCTCCCAAAAATGCAAGAATGGCAGCATTTGTGAAGGGTTTCAAAACTCAGAAAATGGTAAACCAAAGTGTAAGGAACTATTCTCTTCACAAGACTTTCACTATTCTATTATGGTTTGGGCTCAAATCGAGTGCTTTTCACACAAAAGAAAGAGGGAAATACAAATAATAAAATACATTGTGGGTTCTCATGGTCATGGCTTGAGAACACATTTTAATGCAAAAATATCAAAACCCACATGAATTTGCATAAAGAAAGCACAAATGTGGAGAAAATAGAGGGTATTCGAGCTTATGTAAGCTTAGAAACACTAAAAAATAAGGAGATATTCCAAGTATGGTCAAAACCTACAATAAAGAAAATATACAAAAATTTCCATGGCCCTTTCATAGATGTAAGAGGAGAACAAATATAGTCAATACCATGCTCGACTCAAGCTTTTACCAGCAAGAAATAGAGAAAGAGATACAAGATTTGATGGAGAAAGCATACCCACATTTGCTGGCTAAGAGAAAATACAAAGAGGGCCACGATTTTTCCCATTCCTTTCCTCCAAAAAGCCATAACCAAATTCTCCAATGCTAGCCAAAAACAATGAGGAAGTATCCATAGAAAGTGAAACAAGTGAAATACATCAGAAAACATACCATGGCCACAACTAAGAAGGCCAAATTACCTCATAAAAATCAAAGTCGACATCCAATATGGTGGAAAAATGACTTACCTTTGCATTTCCTTCAAGAATCCTCAGAAAATCTCACAAAAAACAACAAGAAATAGTGAAGTTTGAGCTTCAAACCCTAAGTTTCTTAGCGGCTAAGTGCAAAGAAACATTTTTCCAAAATCAAGATTACAAATGAGGTCAAACAATGAGGAGCTCAATGCAATTTTGTTTTAGGGTTTTTACCCTAACTCAAGTTCAGGTGATTTTTATCACATTATTTTTTAATCAAATGCTATCAGTAATACCTTTGTGCCTTTCTATTTACCTTTCCATGAAGGCTGAACTTAGGTTTTTATGAATTTAATTTATCTCATGACCTTGGAGAAAATCAAGTCGATGTCCTTGAATTTCATGATTTTGCCTAAGCTTTGAATGCCCTAGGTTTTCCCTTTTGACTTTGGAGTAAAAATAATATGTGCCTGAAATCATTTTTATGATTTTTTATAGAAAAATAAAACATCACAAGAGCCTTAGTATGTCACTTTGATTTTTGCAAAGTATCAAAAAATTGTTTTTATTGCAAAAATCAGGATGATTGAAGCCAAGTTGTAAAAATCAAGACTAAGGTTGAGCTTTCTATATTATAATTGTGTAACTGCAAATGATGTAAAACATCATTAAGGAAATATTCTTATAAATTGCCTTAATGATTGTTAATTTTTATAAAATGTAGTTAGTCTCCTTAGAATCTTTCTATTTCTAAGTTTGAGTTCTTAGGGGAAATTGGAAAAGAATGGGCAAACTGAACCTTCTATTTTCAATTTTCCATCAGTTTGAGCCTAATTTTGTGAGGCTTTTAGATTGACTTATTGGAGATAGAATGTTGCCATCTTTTTCAGTCAATTTGGATCAGTTTTGGGCACTAATTTGGAGGCTTTTCTCTTGAGCTCGAAAATGGATCAAAGTTGCTATTTTGAGATGTAGTTTTAGCCTTATTTTTCTATTCTCATTATTGGAGACACTTGGGAGATATAAGTTGGAAATTTTTTTATTTTTGGGGGAGTTTAGATTATCGTTTCTCTCTCTCTTGCTCATTTTAGAGAGTTTGCAAACACTTTGTACTCAAATTTTGATCTTGATACTCCTTCAGTTTCAATAAACAACAGAGATTTCCTTCTCACATTTTATCTCATGTTTGCAGTATCAATTTGATGTCATTGTGATTCAAGATACTAAATCTTTATGTCTTGTTATTGTAAATTTGTGTGCAAGAGTTTCATATGATTTAGGTTGTAGTTTGTGTTTAGTTTTGTGAACATTCATACAAATTACTATTGGGTTGTATGTTTTAGGTGAGACTGTGAGGGTTGAAGTTTTGAGAATTTATTTATGAGTAGAATCATCAAAGTCAAGTTTAAATTTTTGTAAATCATCCTTAGGTTTTAGGATTTTATTTTCAAGATTTCCTCCTAATCCTTTCCTTAGAAAGTATTTAAAATTAGGTGATTTTCTAGGGGAATCAGCCCACTCTGGAGATTCACTCTCACCATAGATCACCCAAAATCTAAGAGTGTTTCCATGATTTGAAAGGATAGTTAAGTTTATCTTGGCTAAGGGTTGAATCCTGATTGACAACAATTTTTGGCACGCCCGATGGGACTCTGAAACTTGTTTCGGAGAAAGTTTTTTAAAGGTTTAAGCTATTGTTCCAGTATACACAACAATGCTTCCAACCTTTTAAGGTTTTAAGTATACCTAGCGACTCCATTTTCTTTGGTTTACATGCAGATCTAGTGTAACTAGTTATGAGAAGAGTGCAAACTAGTACAAGTACCAGTGATGGAAAGGCAGTTCACATTTGCACCTTTTAATGGGGGCAAACCATTATACGTTGCTTGGAAAGATGATATTCCTATTGCAGCTCTCAATATTTTTTCATATTTCACCAGAGAAGATCAAGCCACTCTAGTTGAACTCATTCTAGATGTAGCAACCTTGTGCTCGGTTCATAATGTCACCAAGGAGAATGTAGCACTAAGGATTTTTGCTACATCACTGAAGGGAAAATCCATGCAGTGATTTAGAGGCCTTCCCACAAACTCAATTGCATCATGGGACTAGCTAAGTGATGGCTTGCATAGGTAGTTTGAGGACAAGTTTGATCACTTGTCTTTGCTAGAGCAATTGAGTACTATTAAGAGGGACCCTCATGAGCATATGTCATATTTTAACTCCATTTCCAAAGGATCTAGTATAGGATCCCAATGATAGTAAATCCTTTACCCCAACACGCATTTCTATATTTTCTGAAGACTTTAAATAGTGAAATTTTTGTGATGATTCAATCTTTGGGTGGGTTTACACTTCCTAACGCTTATGATATTGCTATTAGAGTAGAAAAATTCCTTATCCAAGATGGTAAAATAGCCCCAAGGCTTCCTATGCCCATTTATCTTGAAGTAAAATCATGTGTACCTATTTCTTTACCCCCTTTAGTTGTTGTCCCGCTAGTTCCAACATAGGATACCAAGCTGCAACCCAAGAGAATGCTATTCTGGACCTAACTAAAGAGATTCAAGAGCTAAAGGGCATGCTGCAATCCTTTATGAAGATTGTTAGCGATGAATTTTTCAATCTTAAGAAGCAAGTTGGCCAAGAGCATAAACCCCATCAAACCCCATATCAGCCTACTCAGCCAAATAGGCCATCTTCTCAAGTTGATTCTCAAGGCCCAAGGAGAAACTTCAAACCTAGACCTTTTCAACCTTATAATCTTACTACTGTTGTTCAACAAGATGCAACACAAGAGGATCCATAACAATAGGGTTCTTATCTTGCATATGACCAACATAATGTAGCACTAATGAATTGTCAAGGTGAGGATTTTTGTAGGGTTAATTATGCACCTCAAGCTAATAAAAGGCAAGAAAGAGGTGATGAGAAGGAGGAGTCTATGTTTTTTGTTGGATGAACTGCCTTCTTTTGTGGACCAAGATGAGGAAAGCATACTCATACCTGTAGTAGTTGTAAGTTAGGTGCAAGAGCATATTTTGGAAAACCAAGACCAGTTGAAATAGCAAGATATTGATAACTATTTTGAGGTATCCAACTGGTACAACAATGAGAAATATTTAGAAACTGGGAACATCTGGTTGTAGAGGTGGTGAAGAATATTGAGATGACTATTTTTACTAACTTATTTGAATATCTACCTTTATTTATTCCTATTGATGAAAATAATATATGTGAGCTAACAAAATTGATAAATTGTGATCAGCAAGAGCACGAGGACCACATTGGTGAAGAGTTGATCTGTGAGCAAATGACTCAGGACAACATTGTTGTTGAGGTTCAAGATAGTGGTATGCTTAACAACATGTCAAAAATGGAGCATAATCAAGAGATTGAATGCATGGCTCAGATAGAGCAAAGCGAGGTGATGGTTGAAGTGTCAATTGATAAAGGTGAAGCTAGCATGAAAAAATTGGAGGCAACTTCCCTTGAAGAGCAATTAAGAGAATTGATTGAAGAGAGTCAATCCTTCCAAGACACCTCAATTATTGAGTGTCAAGATCCTAGTTGTCTAGCTTGTAGAGAGCTTGTTGCTCTATTGGATTCTTGTAGACATCAAGTGCATGATGAGGACAACAAAGTGAAACAAGTCTTTGAACATGCCTTGTTTGCAGTGGAACAAGATGAAGCTTATCAGTTTGAGGATTGTAGGGAAAACATGCAGCTAAATCCTTTGGAGGAAGAGGCCAAATGTCAAGAAAACTTTCATGAAGCTAATTTACAAGATCTTAGCTAGTTGGAGGAGCTTCCTTTTCTATTATACAAAGGAGCTTGGGGCTGATGTTTCAGTTAAAGATGAAGGTGATGCTTTTCTTCTTGATCACTTGTATTATTTTTTTTTCAAACCAAAGCTTTCAAGGGGATGTCCCATTAGGAATCTAGCTCAAGTGGAAGCCAACAAGAGGGAGCAACCCTATAGTGACACTAATCTAGAGCATCAAAGAGGGTACCAAGCTGAGCACAACCAACCCACTTGTTCATTTGATCATCATTGGTTCACAAATCAAGGTAGGAGAGTAAGTGACTATTTCTTCTTCCTTGGAAGGGGGTTCTAGTAAATTGTTGGATATTTGATTTTTCTCCACATCTTTTGGTTGACTCATGGGCTTATCAAGCATTGCAGATTGCAAAGAAGGGGCAGCCATTTTCTTGAACTAGTAAATGGTTTTGTTTAGGTAGCCCTTTTCCTCAGTAGTAGGTTAGGTTAGTTATTTTTTTTCTAGTAAGTTCTTGAGGCACATTTGTTTCGGTTATCTTCTTTCCCTAAGTGTTGTTGCACATGTTTGTTGGCCACCAAGGACTTTTAGTTTGCTTTCATTTTGGTTTGGTTTTGCTTTCTACTACTATTTGGAGTTTTTTGCAAGATTAGTTTCATGAGTTTCTGAATTTGAGAGGGGTGGATTTGACTCCACACCCAATGAATTTGTTTAAGGAAACTAATCTAATGCTTAGCGGGCAAGCATTCAACAAAAATTTCTAAGAATATTACCAAATTTTCACTTATAGCTCAAATTGGAAAAGTTGAAATAGCTTATGTTCATTTTAAGGTGAAATATTTTAATTTATTTTTTCTTTGCTTAACCATTTCATATATTGAAGTTTAAGAGAAAGAGTTCAGTTTTATTGTGCAATGTGTTTTCAACAAAAGGAAGTATTCAGTTTTTCATTCAATGTTTTATAGCATAAAAGAGATTATATGAGATACAAGAATATTGCTTTCATTCAATTTTGTAATGATTTATTCATTTCACAATGTTGCATACGTTTTACAAAAGAGATATAAAATTGCACAAGATTGATTTTTTTTATTTTTCATATTCATTGGAAAGAAAGGAGTGACAAATTTTCCCACACAAGCTAGGGGAATAGTTGAACCAACACATCATAAATAATGCACTTTACAACTGAAGATTAAGAAAGGAAAAGAAGCATATAATAAAAAAATTATCCATCATTTCGTATTGGTGTTCAATGTTGGTCTTCATTGTAGCTGCTCCATCCCTGCTCCCAATTCTAAGTGAAACTTTGTCATCATAAGAAAATTTATTCGAGCTCTTGATATAAATATCACTATGTGCTCTATCAACAAAAATATAATACATTTCCTATGATGCATTGGATCAACAAACGTCTGTATGCAAGAGAGCCTAAAAAATAAAATATCACAAGAGCATTGAGCTTCATTGTTTTTATCTAAAATGTTTTTTCACTATGTAGGTATAGGAGAAATAGTTTTTTTGATCCATTTCTGAAGAAATTACAACATGTGGTGCAAAAATGGGCTCCCACAAGGGTTGATCCCAACATGCTACCCCTTAATTTCAAGAGGGGATTGAGAAAGGAAACACATTCATAATTGCTCAAAAGGAAACATTCAATTGAAGGAGTAATTCATAAAACAACTACAAGAGAAGTGGATTCATTTCCCATTCATGACAGTCAGATTCAGATGTGCATGAAAATGAAACTTGTAGATGCGATAAATCCTCTTGAATGTTCAAAATATGTAGAACAGAAATAAATTACACTATCTTTCATTAGGTATTTCTATTTCCATACAATTATGTCATGCTATCATTGATTGACTACATAGTGTTGTCATAGCATCATAATGCTTCCATGTTTCATATATATGTCACTCACATTGATAGGGAAGCAAAGTAAGTGTTGTTGTTTATGTTGTTTGTAATGTTCAATATCCAACAAGAAAGTGTTATCATATACTTGATATCTAACAAGCAGTGTTTACACATAAGTGGGAAAGATGATTACATGTTTCAAAAAGAGTATTAAGGTGGGATGGTCATCATTCATTCATCACACAACCCATGATGGTGGGGTAGCAGTCATGTACCCCATCAAAAGTGAAGGGATTTTAAAGGTATTGAAGGTGAAAAGGACAAGCAACAATAAGTGAAAGTGATAAGGCCATGACATAATAATGGAAGGAATCATCCTTAAAATTTGGGTATGCAAGTTGGAAAGAAATGATAATTTTACATATAGGACAACAAGGAGTGCATTTCCATGGGGTGTGATAGTGAACAAGCATACATGGCATAAGTTTACATATTTAAAAATATTCTATACATTGTGGATCAAAAGAAACCAGTAGTATAGGCATAATCCTTTTTCAAAGAAAAGTGAACAACACCATTTTTGAGGCAAGAAAAGATATAATATCAAGTATTCATGTAGAATTTCAAAATGTAAAGTAAGCTATAGCCTACAGTGGTACAGTTCACATGGCACCTATAGATGCATTTCACTCTCTAAATGAAAAGATTTTGAAATGAGCATGCAACATAGTAATAAATGATGGACATTTCACTTTTAAGGATGGTGCTAATAAATTGAAAGGAAAGGGAATTCACTTTTTCTCACCATAGAATGGAAAAAAAATGTGCTCCAATACAGACCCAAAATAAAAGTAAAGTGTTTATTTCTATTGGAAGAGGTAAAGCAATATTGTTTTTGTATGCCATATTTTGAAGTTAAGAATGCGTTTTCAAAAGCATCAAACTGAGCTATAGTTTCAAGCATAATGATCCTGTAGCTTTTTGATGAAATTGAGCCTAAGTTTTTTGCATTTTTCATGAAATAGAGAGTCATGATGGAGGGTTTGTAAACCCACTTTTTTGAAAATGTAAATGGAGATGCAAGATACAAAAAATAAAGTGAGGCTTCAAGCTTGTACAAGGTGGGGAAGCACCCATAAATGCAAGAATGGCTATGGCCATGAAGGGTTTCAAAACCAAAAAATTGTTAAACCAAAGTGTAAGGAGCTATTCACTTCACAATACTTTCACTATTTTATCATGGGTCGGGATTGAATCGAGTCATTTTTACACAAAACAAATAGGGAAATATAGATAATAAAATACATTGTGGGTTCTCATGGCCACAGCCTGAGAACACATTTTTCTTCACAAATATGAAAACCCACATGAATTTGAATAAACAAATCACAAATGCAGAAAAAATAGAGGGTATTTGAGCTTATGCAAGCTTAGAAATAGTTAGAAATAAGGAGAGATTCTAGGTATGGCCACGACCTACAATAAAGAAAATATATAGAAATTTCCATGGCCCTTTCATAGATGCAAGAGGAAAACAAATATAGTCACTAACATGCTTGACTCAAGCTTTTACCAGCAAGAAATAGAGAAATAGATACAAGATTCGATGGAGAAAGCTTACCCACATTTGTTGGTTAAGAGAAAATACATAGAGGGACATAGGTTTTCCCATTGCTTTCCTCCAAAAATCCATAACCAAACTCTCTAATGGTAGCCAGAAAGAATGAGGAAGTTTCCACAGAAGGTGAAACAAGTGAAATACATCATAAAATATACCATGGATGCAACCAAGAAGGCCAAAGTACCTCAAAAAAATGGAAGTCAACATCCACTATGGTTGAAAAATTACTTACCTTTGAATTTCATTCAAGAATCCTCAGAAAATCTACAAAAACAACAAGAAATGGTGATGTTCGAGCTTCAAACCATAAGTTTCCTAGCAGCTAAGTGCAGAGAAACATTTTTCCAAAATCAAGATTGCAAATGAGGTCGAACAATG
This sequence comes from Sequoia sempervirens, assembly GCA_007258455.2. NCBI lineage: Eukaryota > Viridiplantae > Streptophyta > Pinopsida > Cupressales > Cupressaceae > Sequoia > Sequoia sempervirens. The sequence goes on from VDFB02281492.1 coordinate 582,429,605, forward strand.
AGGAGATCGATGGAGTTTTGTTTTAGGGTTTTTGCCCTAACTCAAGTTCGAGTGATTTTTATCACATTATTTTTAAATCAAATGCTATCACTAATACCTTTGTTCCTTTGTATTTACCTTTGCAAGAAGGCAGAACTTAGGTTTTTATGACTTTGATTTATCTCATGACCTTGGAGAAAATCAAGTTGATGTCCTCGAATTTCATGATTTTTTCTAAGTTTTGAATGCCCTAGGTTTTCCTTTTGACTTTGGAGTAAACATAATATGTGTTTGAAATAATTTTTCTAATTTTTTAAAGAAAAATCAAACATCACAAGAGCCTTATTATGTCACTTTGATTTTTGCAAAGTATAAATTTTTTATTGCAAAAATTAGGATGATCGAAGCCAAGTTGTAAAAATCAAGAGTAAGGTTGATCTTTCTATATTGTAATTATGAAATTGAAAATGATGTAAAACATCATTAAAGAAATATTATTATAAATTTTCTTAATGATTGTTATTTTTTAAAATGTACTTAGTCTCCTTAGAATCTTTCTATTTCTGAGTTTGAGTTCTTGGGCGAAATTGGAAAAGAATGGGCAAACTGAACCTTTTATTTTCAATTTTCCATTAGTTTTAGCCTAATTTTGTGAGACTTTTAGATCGACTTATTGGAGATAGAAAGTTGCCATCCTTTTCAGTCAATTTGGATCAATTTTGGGAACTAATTTGGAGGATTTTCTCTTGAGCTCAAAAATGGATCAAAAGTTGCTATTCCAAGATGCATTTTCAGCCATATTTTTCTATTCTCATTATTGGAGATATTTGGGAGATATAAGTTGGAAAACATTTTTATTTGGGGGGATTTTAGATAATTGTATCTCTCTCTTGCTCATTTCATAGATTTTGTAAACACTTTGTACTCAGATTTTTATTTTAATGCTCCTTCAATTTCAATAAACAATAGAGCTTTCCTTCTCACATTCTGTCTCATGTTTGCAGTATCAATTTGATGTCATTAGGATTTGAAATATTGAATCTATTTATGCCTTTTTATTGTATACTTCTGTGCAATAGTTTCATATGATTTAGGTTGTATTTTGTGTTTAGTTTTGTGAAACTTCATACAAATTACTATTGGCTTGTATGTTTTAGGTGAGTTTGTGAGGTTTGAAGTTTTGAGAATTTATTTGTGAGTAGAATCATCAAAGTCAAGTTTAAATTATGGTAAATCATCCTTAGGTTTTAGGATTTCATTTTCAAGTTTTCCTCCTAACCCTTTCCTCATAAAGTCTTTTAGATTAGGTGATTTTCTAGGGGAACCAGCCTGGTCTAGAGATTCACTATCACCAAAGATCACACACAATCTAAGAGTATTTCCATGTTTCAATAGGATAGTTAAGTTTATCTTGGCTAAGGGTGAAATCTTGATTGACAGCATAAACAACTATTAAGAAGGAAAAATATGAAAATTTTATTGAGAAAAGGTGTTCTTATAGTAGATATAAGACTTAAATATATGTTTTTTCTTTGAAAAATGTGTTACAAAGTGTGTTTCTCAATGTTATGACAAATAACTGAGTTACAATGCTTTATTTTTTGCTTATACAACTCCAAAACATGAAAGAACTACTTAAAAAATGAAGCCTAAGGGTCATATATCTCATCCCAAGCATGGGGGTATGTGCAAGACCATCATGGAAAAAACAAGCCCTTAAGTGGTGATAAAATTCAAAAATATCAAAGTTAGGCAACTTGGCATAAAAATTTGAATGAGTTATCTATATTATTTCAAAAATATGTAAGAATAGAATTTGTAGCAAATTGAATGTAGTTTCTAAACTACTAGGTTTATTTTTTTTTAAATATCTATTTGGTGGAAATTTGAAATTTCAATGCAGTAGCACTAAAATTTCAAGGCAAGAATATGAAGTAGGTGTTTGTCTAACCACCCTAACCACAATAAAAAGATAATATATTTTTTATAAGATTTTAGATATAAGTAGATGATTCATATCCTGATGTGATGCATATTTCTTTGGAATTTTTTTCCAAGTAAATAATTAATTATGATTTTTTTATTACAACTTTTAAAAATATAAAAAATCGTATGTCTAACCACCTTAACTTGGTCAAAACTTCATGATTTTTTTTTTTTTTAATCCTATAGTATGCGAAGCATAAAATGTGACATATGTTTTGGATTTAAAAAATGTGATACCATTTGAAAGCTATAGATGTTTTTCAATCAACCTATCAATCAAGACTTTAGTCATAATTCAAATAGAAAATGAATAATAATTATTTATTAAATTCAAAGCAAAACATAATTTATATTGGTGGAAAGCTGGGAATCTCCTTTAAAAACTATTTTCGTTTCATCAATTTTGGGTAAAAAAAAAGTTGTCAGCCACATACCCTACACATACCCATCATATGGTCACTTTTCATCCCATCATGATCCTGCACATACCTATGGGAGAGCATATAATGGTCCTAAGGGTCCTATAATGATTTTACCCAATGCATTGTGCACATGTACATCCTAACATAACATTTGGAAGTATTTCTTCCATAAGAAAGTTCTTTTCCTTTTCAACATAATAGAAGTTTGACTCTCTGGTTACACATTCCACCTCCTTGATTTGTCCAATTTTGGTTTTTGCTTCAATGTATTTGAAGTGAATGTCAAGATCCTCACTGCCAATGACATTGAAAATATAGTTTACCATATAAGTACAAGGTTCCCAAGCTACTACAAAATTAACTCCTGAAATAGATCAATAAATATCAATGAAAAAATGATACAAGTGACAATCCAAAGTCAAATCACCTAGAGCTCAAATATGTACCCAAGAAGAAATATATCCCTTCATAAGACTTGAATTGTTCAAACAACTTGATGCATGAATCTACACCAAATTGTTCAGAATATTCCTTGGTAGCCTATGTGACATGAAAGATGTTAACATCAAAAATAAGAGAGCAATTGTCAATGTCATCTAGACCCAACATTATTAATTTGAAATAAGTAAAAGGTGCACAATTTTTACCTAAACAATTATTTGGAGATTTCCCCTTAGGTTGACAAGAAGGAGATCTTTCATGCACTCAAACACCCATCTCTAGAAAGGGTCCCACAGAACTCAACAAGGGCCTAAGAAATACTATAATTAATAAGGGAATTGGTAGTTTCTATTCAATTTCAAGAGCACATCATGTTTCATAGACTTGTGGCTGGATAGCATGGGTGTTGACAATGTCACGTTTAATATTGGGCAACTCTATATAGTGTTGTACCCAAAATTTACAATATTAGTGATGAAAAAAATATTTCCTAAGAAACCATTTGACATAAGGAAATATGTAGAAAATTTAAAGATTTCTACAACAATTAACATGCATAGGGATTTGGACATGATCATAAACATTAGAAAAGATAAGTTGGAGGCCTCGACTGAGGGTATGATTTTCATCTATCAAAAGGCAAAGGAATTGATTAGGAAGGGATTGTTTGATGACCATGCAGCTATGGAACATGGGGAGGATGTTGGGATGGACGTGCATACTATATATTTGGAGGCTGGTCCGAGTGTGTGTACTCGGAGCAAAATAAAGAAAGGTAAAAAGGACCCTACTCGGGATGTTGAGGAAATCATGGAGATGCATGATAGGTTGGTCTCTAAGGATTTGGATGTGGAAAAATTGCTTAAAGAACTACTCTAATGGTCATGTGTTGTGTCTTTCTATTTTTTGTGTTGGTTGTTTTCGTCTGTTGATGGTCAGTTAATTAGCTAGTTTTTTGTTGCTTTTGGGTGGGCAGTTAACTATTTTATCTTTACTGCCACTGCCTTTTTTGTTTAGGGTTTCAGGTACCCTTCAAAATGTATTTATCATTAATCAAAAACATAGACCATGCTTCATACTCAACATTAGATCTAAGTTAAAGCCTAAACACATCCCAATGAATCACCTACCTGAAGTGTACAGATATTTAAACCAGCTTTCTTAGATAATTGTGCAATACAAGGATGATCATAGTGATTGAAAATTCCATTTGACAATATTGCATCAACAAAGTTGGGGAAAGTGACCCAATTAATCTCAAGAACCTGTAGAAAAAATAAAATCAATAAAGCTAAAATCACAATAATTTCTACAATCGACAATGTCTAAATAGTTCATTTTCACTCTTGTCGGACTTTGCACATAAAAAATGTTTTAAACTAGGTCTAAGAAAATTTAAAAGCTAGTTGCTTCATGATCATATTAACAACTTACCTTTGTTTGAAGATGCACATGTTCTGGAAAGCTAGGCTTCAAAACATCCAACAAAAAGGATGTTTCTTCACGGATTATATTATGTTGCATATAGATTTACATATGAAACAAAAAGATAGTAAGTTATATTGACAAATGATTATACTTCAACATAAGAAGTTTTACCTATGTTTATTTTGGCTACAAAATATCTAGACAACATTTTAAATTAGACTAAACAACAAAAAAATCTTTGATAGTGTGTACCAAATTATATGATATGAATTTTATTAAATACCATAAATTGTATAATGCAGAAATAAACATTATTAAACTTGAATTAAAACATAAAGAAAATAAAAATATTACATATACAAACAAGCTACAACATGCTAGAAGTTAAAATATTGATTCAAGATCATGATAAAAAAAGCTAATCTGCAATAAAAAAATATAATGGAATTTTGATGAACTATAAGATGTTTATATATATATAATCAAAAATGTCAAAGTCTAAGAGTTTCCAACTCTTCCAAATACGCCATGATAAATATCCCTAAAAAACACATTCAAACTACTACATAAAGTAGTGGGCCAAGTTGTCTAACAACTAATACATGATAAACATCAACTATGTCATTTTTTGCAAATATTTTAGTGGCCACCATGTGAAGGTTCCTTCTTTCTCTTTCAGACAAACAACTCCATCTATTTTTTCTTCATAATCAAAGGGTATGTTACTTGTGACCTTTAAAATATTTGCATTTGCATCTCCTATTCCTTTCAATTTGACTCCATGTATAATAGATAGTGAGCGAATCCACCCAATGGCCATAGAAGAACCATCAAATGGATCCAACACCACATATTTATCCCCTTCTTGGATTTTATCAATGCATTTGTGCAAAAACAAAAAAATACACATTATATTGAGATATAAAACATTCGATAACACATAGATAAACATTCGATAAATATTTATAAGAAACTAGAAAATGAGGATAGGAAACCTAAAACCATGCGCCTAACATATTAAACAAAAATTAACTTCCCTCTATTTGATACAAAATGGATATTAGATGCAAGAGGTATCCATATGTAAGTCATATGTTCTCCCTTATTTCCATAATCTATGTATACTAGCTAATTACACTTCACTACTATTCTAACCAACTTCTATCACATAAGTAATGATTACCCTTATTTATACAATAAAACAACCATTACTTACTTGAATAGTATTACTTGCATGTGGTTTCATAGCACTCACCTTGATTTCAACACCACTACTACTATGAATATCATGCACATTCTCGTCGAGTTCAACATAATCACTATCAACATTGACATGAAGTTGTGCAACTTTGCAAAGAGCTCTATTGATGCGGCCTTTTTCTTTTCATTTTTCTTTCATATAATTGGTTTGCATGTGGTTTAATCATCATGCAAAAATTAATATAAGTCAAGTAAAGAATGTAAAATCTATAAATTTTTGTCCAAAAGAACATTTTAAGCATGAAGAATGACAAAGCATTGGGACATATTAACTTACAACTTAAAGAATGCAAAAGCTATAATTTTTTGTCCAAAAGAAGAATGACAAAACATTGGGACAGATTAACTTACAACTTAAAGAATGCAAAAGCTATCAATTTTTTTCCAAAAGAACATTTTAAGCATGAAGAAAAAAAAAACATTGGGACAAATAACTGACAACTATTAAATATTACCTCAACTTCAACAAAACTATGACTATATTGCACAATATTTTCTATTTCATCATGATCACTATCAATATTGATAGGTCTGTTGACATCAAGGTGTTTTCATTTTTGTGTTGCTTTGATAAAATTTCTCCGCATGTGGTTTAACCATCATGCAAAAAAATATATAAATAATTCAATAGTCAAGTAAAGAATGCAAGCTATAAATTTGTCCAAACTTGAACATTTTTTTGATTCTCTTATGCTCAAATTTCAATCTACATATTAAGGGGAATTTGTATATAAAATTTCCAAACAAGAAGAAATGAGATCAATAGAGCCTCTTACCTCATCTAAATCCATGGAATTATGCTCATTCAATGCATAAACTATAGGCTTAATGGAGGCAACCAACTGTGAAACTTTCTCATTGATACCATATATGCAACTCATTATATTTTGGTACCCTTCATTTGAGTTGACATGATCTAGAGAGTCTCTTACCAGGCATCTAACAGATGGATGTGAAATATCTATTGATGTAGTAGATTTCCACTTCATCGTACTCTTAGATTTACTATGGTCTAGTGATGCTATATAATTGAAAATATCTTCTACACTTGCTTCTCTATTATTTTTTTCCACCTAAAATACAATTTCAATTTCAACATATAGTTAGTTTAATAAAAAAATGAAATAAATAACACAACATAAATTGAACCAAAAGTCCATACACTTACTCCAAGTTTGTCCATTTTGTCCTGCAACTCACCTTAGCCAAATGTATAGCCATCCATCACATTATCTCTTGTTCTCTTTCCTCTATTACTCTTTGTAAAATATTCTTTGGAATACATACTTTCTTTCAATGCTTCCCACTGTTTGGGAGATAGAATGGAGTCTAACCTCTCTTTTCCCTCCATGATTGTTTTTCTACAATTGTATCTAAAATTTTCCATCAAAAGTTTCATCTTTTTCTTGTAATATTTTCTAGAGGTTTTTCCACCAGTAGTCTCAAAAGTATTTTTCATATTTTGTATAACATTTTCCACACTTCGTGGATCTTACTTTGAAAATTTTGATTTACAAATATCCAAATGGGCTCACCATCTCTCGATACCTCAACCAAGAATGGATTCTTACCTTCTTATTTTCTTTCTTTTGCATTCCTCTATGTAAATGTGTAAAAATCTTGTCTCAATCTTTGTCTTTTGACAAAAGGAGACACATCTTCTATTAAACCACTACCAATATTTTTGACTGATCCACTAGTTCCATCAAAATTCATAGATGCAATAGATGCACTCTGAGGCACACTAGATGCAAGCGGTATCTATTCATGAATTTCATTAACCGGAGCTTCATGCTCCTTGGCCACATCAAGTGTGGCATGAGTAGGTATATCAGTATCGATCTCTGTAGATTTCACTTCAAACACATCCTTTAATCTTGAATAAATCATCTATACACTTACTATTCCATTGCTCTCATATTTTTCAATAATCTCTCTTACAATTTGTGCTAAAGATATATCATGACATTGCACATCACCATGTATCACCATGTTCTATATTAGGTTGCACATCACCATGTGTCATATCAGGTTGCACATCACCATGTGCTATATTAGGCTACACATCACCATATGCTATATTAGGCTACACATCATCACAACTATTCTTTTCACCAACTGCATTTGTTGAATCATAAATTCATTGGCTTCTATGAGTTGGAAACATTGTATCTTTTCTTTCCTTTTGTTTTTTCTCCGCATTTTCTTGCCTATAAAACAAAAAAAATCATATTATATCTTATATACATAAAGCACTCTACTATAAAATTTCATTAAACACTATTAAACAAATAATATGCTACTTATTGGATTTACAAGTTTCCTATGTATCAAACCAACATGCGATAAATATTCATTATTCTTGGCCACTTTTTCGCTATGAAATCCCTCATAATTTGTCACTAAAATTTTAGCATTATGATCACTATCATCTATTTTGTGCCTTAAAGTATTTTTCTTCATTTCTTAAAGTCCAAATAAACAATAATGTATAAATCAACAACTTGAATTAGTAGAACAACAGTGGAATATGAGTTTGAATCTCAGATCTTGGACATTGAATGGGATTTTTCTTTTAGAAACTAGTAAAATTAATCACACGGAAAAAGCAAATGTGACTTGACAAACCAAACATATAATTGATATACTTGATCTATATATCTAAGAAAAATCAATCTAGAGACAACCACACAATTGTATTCAATAATATCAACAAACAACTAAAACCAAAAGTTTAGCCACCAAATTATAACTTCTTTATTGATTTAATTCAAAATGATTTTACAATATGTATCATAAGTCTTTTCTCTTCAAAAAATAATCCTCCTACTAATGATTTTTTTATTCAGTCTTGGTTTCCCTTTTATAGATAGATAAAGAGAGTGACAAGCTTTATAACTTTTCATTTCAAAAATGTCTTTTCAGTTACCTAAATCAAAAGGTCATAATTATCATTATTTACATGTGGCTACATAAAAGTAATGAAAGATAAGAAATGAAGAGAACTCATGAAATGTTGAAGTCCAGAGCACTCACAAGACACCAAAGTTTGTTAGTCATTGTAAGGTACCTATGATCATTCCAATATGGCAAGGGCCTCTCTCCATGATAGCATCTTCAATGCTTGGTACTTCACAATTTCTGACACCAGGCCTATTGTTCTGGGGGAGCCAGATATGTCTACTCCCATTTGAACATTGTATAGTCATCAGGCCATTTATATTCTTGGATCTTTGATATGTTGGAAAGGTGACTTCTCCATTTGTTGTCTAACAATCCTCTAGTCTCTGCAATGAACTTTGAGTATCTATAATGTAGTGCAATCATCTCATCCAATTTCAAATTAAAACTATGGACATTTATATCATGATCTTGTTGTAAACGAACAATACAATTTGGGACTACTTGTTTGAACTCACTTTTCCAACTGGTGAAATATTTTAACTGATCATCTTCTCCAAGCATCCTAGGCACAAACCACTATTTTATTGTATGGAAAAATTCTATTCTTGCAGTGATCTTTATTCTCTCCCTTGACACATACTAGGACTCATCAATCACTAGTTTCACCATCCTCTCTATGGGCTTTAAAGTTGTAGGTGCATCCACACTTCTCTATAAGACCTTGGACAATGTGCTTAGTGTATGATGGATGGGTTTCCATTTCTTAAAAAAAGGATCCAAAATGAGAGCATGGGATTTCATTTTTTTTACTACTTGGGACAAGAAAGTATAACATTCATGCACATTTTTCCCCTTGTCTATCACCATCTTGATTTTGTGCTCCCAGACTTTTTCTAATGCACCATAGATTTGTTTCCTTACATCGTTCTCTTCATTACACTTCTTTAAGCTTTCTATTTCTTGGTTCAAGACCTCTATTTGATCAGTGGAAACATGATGTAGAGTAGGGCCATAATTTGCATGATTGATACCATATTTCACAACAATGGGCTCATTCATCTCTCAAAGTTCAAAGATAATCATGATAGGGTAGACTTCTTCAACAAGGGTAGACTTTTTTTTTTCAGAGCATCAAGCCATTCAAGGGTAACCACAACCCACAATCACCCACAAGGACACTTTGGTCTCCAACCTATCAAACTCACTCAGGTAACCACTCATAAGGGCCCTCACACATCAACAAATGGGCTTTCCTTCAAAAACCTGGTTTTTTAAACATAACTTGTAGGGTAAATATGGAATTCAAGATGTGAGAACATTTATAGACACCCTTTTGTCCATTTGAAAACATATCAAAATTTTAGGTGGGGTCACTTTGTACGGAAGACTCCAAATTTTGACTGTCCTCGCTCAAATTAGGCTTAAGATTGTAAATAGACTTGGTAGCAGCAAGGTTTTGGGATTCTATAGTCTATCCTTTCATAACAATGCTCCAAACACATCACATAGGGTCCTAAACAAAGGCTCCAATCATCTAGTTCTTTTCCCAATTGCATATAACACATTTCACCACTCCACTAGGGTTACTCAATTTGAAATATGAGGATATAAGACCCTCATGCTTCTTCCATGCATGCACACCAACTCCCCTGCTACTACAACTTTGGGAGATCAAATTTAATCTTTCCATAGAACATTCCACTAATTTTGAAGGCTTTTCACTGATGGAATGGAGTTCTATACATTTTATACACCCACTAGTTACCCTACTTAGGGTTTAGACCAGTTTAAAGAAAAATCAACACAACTTGCTCTAAACACAATGGATTTACATGCAACTAGTACCAAATGAAAGAATATTATGTGCTTTACCATACACAATTGATTTTAAGTTAGCATGGGATTGTATAGATCCATACTACATCCAAGAACAACAATGAAATGTCTAGATTTGCAAAAAATAGAGATATTTTATTGTTCCAACTTCAAGATTTCATCATCCAACCCTTCCTTCGACCAAACAAGGTCATTTTAAACACTTACCAACCATTCCCCAATAGTTCATAACCAATTTTCAAATTACAAACTCAACTAAACATCATTAAGCCCTAGTATGACAGAAAGTGCAAAATTGCTTGACAATATTGTGCAACATTTGACAAATTTTATATGTGCACACTAATTGACCCCTAAGAACTCAAACTAGACTAAAACAAACATGAAATGGTATTCTTAGACCTTATTACATGAAAAAATCACAAGACAAAATAAAAATGCTAACTTTGACCCCTTGGAGGCATGAAGACCTATGGTGCCCCTACACCATACTCCTGGGGAAGAAAAGATTCAAGTTCCACTTGAATGGATGGTAGCAATAGGATAACTATGCTTGAAATCTCTTGTCTGATGTATTTAAATCCCTGCATATTGTCTTCTTTGAAAGAGTCCCATGTTTGCTTCATCTTAACTTTAGGTCTCTTGAACACTTGGAAAAGGTATTTGAACTTGTTAAAAGAAGCATGTCCCCCATCTGCACCTCTAAATCCTTCTTCCAACAATTCCTTAACAACTGAAATAGTAGCTCTATGTTGTATATGTGAAGCATAAAACACAAGTTGTATGTTTTCTTTTACTTGAAGGGACTGAAACCTACTTGCAACTATTGATAACCCTTGACAAAACATATAATAGTTATAGAGACTATGTTGCAATTCACATTCCAGAGGTACCTCATGTAATGACAATTGAAATTGATCAGTCCTCCCAATAGATTGTTCATACTCTTCCTCCTACACTTGGATGAAAAAAATGGTAACATTATCCTCTGAAACTACTTGTTGAGAACCATCATTGTCTATGTCTTCTTTACCTTGCTTCTCACACTCTCTTAGTGAGCCTTTCAACATTGCAACATCTGACTGAAGTAGCTTGGTCTGCAAATCCACAATGGCAACTTGATCTTCCCCATCTACAACCCTCTTTACTGTCCTAATAGAAGACATATCCCCAAACTCAAATGGAATATGAATCACACAGTGAACCAAATGGATAGCTTTGTTCTTGCAGCCCAACAATTGAAAATATGAACCTTGCATTGTGTTTACCAGCAACTCACCTTGCTCAACTTCCACATTAGACTCAAATTCACTCTTTTCAAACAACTGTAAATGATTGATACTTTGCATTGGGAATAAGGAATGTGAAAACTCATCCACAACTATGTCTAAATTATCCTTCAACATGCTTTGGATATTCCATGGAAAATCATAAATATCAACTGCTATTATGAAAGTCTGAGATCTGATCACATGTGATTTCAAAATCCAACTTTTCCTCCTTCATGGGCTATAGGAACACTTTTTGACTCATTAGCATCATCTTGGACCCCACTTTTGGATCTTTGTATTCCTTCTCCATGATTTGTATAAACTCCTTTTCAATCACCAACATAGCACTAGAACCCATTTGTGATTCTTGACTTTCCTCCTTTAATGGTGTAAGGGTGTAGGAAACTCCATCTTTCTCTATGACATGTGTATTCTTCCTCCCATCATGGATATCCTTCCTATCATACTTCCAAGGCCTCCCCAAAAGCAAATGGAAAACATCCATTGGTATTATATCACATAAGACCCTATCCTTATAACCCTCTATGTGAAAATCTACCCAACTTTGTTCATTCACAACAACTTGTTGTCCCTTGTTTAACCAAGACACCTTGTAGGGAGTAGTGGTGGATAGGGGTCATTGTTGTCACAATTCCCTAATCATTTAATCTTTATTTGTCAACCCAAGGGTGTCTAAAACTATCTATAGTAAGAGTTGAATTGGTTTTGGGGGGGGGGGGGGTTGTTGTGGTTCTTCCTTGTCATGAGTTTTTCGAAGTTGTTCCTTGTCGGAAGTAGCTCTATGCTATCTTATGCTATTCTTCTAAATTTCTGTTAACTTATTCTAAAGCTTTGAATCAAAATTAATTTAGAACATAAAATGTACACAGATAGGTCATATTCCAAGTGAAATTGAATGGTGTGGATTGGATGATTAACTTAATCTAATTGTAGGAAAACAAGAATCTAACATTTACTCAAATTCAAGATCTAGAATTTAAATATAACTTTAAAAACAACTAATCCAATCCTCATTTGTTCAATTTGACAAGTAATAATTTTTACTCTACTCATATTCCATTAAAAACATAATCATTCATCAATGGTAAACTAGTTATCTGATCTGCAATCTAGTTAACTGATAACTGAAAGGACTCTTTATTTAATTAACACAGTAATTGATCTAAGATTTCAATGAAAGATTGAGATCTATTCTAACATTCAATTTGTAAAGCCATTCCAAGAACAAATATGAAGTTTTAAATGAATGAAGATCAACTACAAACTTAATAGAATCACCTTCCTTCAGTAGAGTGGGCCCTACTCTACCTTTGGAGGGATCCAACACAAAATTTGGATCAACTTATTTTTTATTTTCATCAAATGTTCCCAAAGAGGGGAAAATTACAAATTGTTTCAACTGGGAATTGAAAAATAGAGAAAAACTTGAAATCAAAACTAGGATAATCTAATAATGTACTAACTTGAGATTGGATACATATATCCATCTCTTATTTGAAAATAGGGAAAAGTGGGAAAGTAAACAAGCTCTAGTCTATTAAAGATATCTTGGAGCACAAGAAAAAAAGTTGTGAAGATCTTGCAACTATCTTCAATTAACTCCAAACAAAACTTCAGAACTAAACATGTGCATAGCCAGAACTGCTGCTCAGTTGACTAGTAACTCGGTTGAGGATGTTGAGTTGTAAAAGGTTATCCGACAATCTCATTTTGAATGGGAAACAATTAGCTCGACTTTGATATGTAAATGCTTCTTCCAATTATGCATTAAATACACCATCATGAAACAATCAAACATTAAATACCACTTTAATCATGCATTTAACATAAATAAGCATTCATACAAAACATTTATATTCTAAGTTCTTACACATAATTAAGTTCATATTTGAAGTATATAAAAGGTAATATCATAAGTTATTAAGCCAAACATAAAGAATTAAGTGTTAATATTGCAAAATATATGAAGTCCTTAGAAGGATTCATCATCCTCCCTCTCCTGCTCATAACCATGTCCTCATGGTTATAGATTGATGATATTAGGAATGTCCTTGTTGAGTGTTTCTATCCATAAAGCATAGTCGAAGACTCCTTTGTAATCCTTTGTTGATTTGTTCTTGCTAACATAACCATGATTTTGTTCTAATTTATCATACCAGGTTTTCAAAAATTCATCTCGTATTATGTCTGGTGCATTGATTTTAAGTGTGTGCATGATGATAAGAGGCATCTTGAATCTCATGCCAATCCACATTTCCTTCTGTTGATGTATCAAACTAATTATATGTCTTACCCTGGTCAAGCTCCACCTACTGTTATTTGGGATGACAGGCTCCCTTCTCTTCAATGGATCCGAAATCAAATTAAATATCTCCATGCATTCCTACAGAGCTATTGGTCCCAATGTTCCCTCCATATCTTGAAATTATGTTATACTCTTCAGTAAATTAGTCCTATAAATAGGCACAAAATTATTGAGCCTAGCCACTGACCTAAATCTCTTAATATATTGAATTGTATTTGGTGTCTCTCCCCTCATGGGAAAGCCATACCTTTTTTGGAAATCCTTGTATTCTCCCATTCTCTTTTTCCATTCCACTTGATTCTATAGTAATGAGACAAAGGATCTAATTTGTAGTTCCCCAACATAAATGTTAAGAAGTGAGTCACTTATATCACCCATGAGAAAATCATGTTGGTAGAATTCACACATTTGATTTTGAATATTAGGATGATTGTTAAAATATGATTGAAGGAACCATTATCAGTCCAGAAATCCATAGGTCTCTTCAATATTAATTGGTTCAACTTCCACTTCAAAAAATTTCTCTAAGGAATAAGCCATACATCCCTAAAGGTTTTCTAGTTGCAACATGTGCAAAGGCAATATCTATAGCTTCAGTTAATCTACCCTCTACTTCATTTCTTTCCTTAGTAATTTCTTATATTTTATCCTAAAGTTGTTTATTGATTTGTTTATACTTTGATTTGTTTATACTTCATAGCAGTAAGTTTATAAGAGTTTATCCTAAAGTTGTTTATTGAGTTGATTTGTTTATATTTTTTGCTTGCGTTTATCCTCTAGTGGAGGTAATAAGAGTAAACCAAAAGGTGGATATACAACCTACTCTGGTTCTACTATTTCAGGAGCTATTCATTGCCTTCTTTCCATTTCCTCTAACTCTTGAATTTCACTTTCTTTCTATTCACACTATTCAGTCATTTTGGCCAAATCTCCTTTCACATTTTCTAGTTGTGTAAGAAACTAATTTGTGTCTTGCTAGACTTGTGACTTTAGTTTTTCCATTTCGACTTCAGATTTTGATATCTCTTCATCTCTTTATTTTAACTTCATTTCTAGTATCATGTTTTGCATTTTGTGTTCTTGTATTTTTTTTTCTAATCTTGATAATTCCAATGCAATTTGAATTTGTGCTTCTTCCTCTTTTCTCTGATTTAAACCACTATCTATTTCTTCTAGTTGTTCTAAAGGTTGTTTTTCTTCTCTGTGAAAAAACACTTCTTCCATTTGTTTAGTAAACTAAGCTAAGGAACTTAAAAAAAATTGAACTTCAATTTATTCTTCTTCTAAAGGATATTTTTGAGTAGTAGAAGGGTTTTCTTCATGAATATTAGGGCTTGGAATAAATGTTTCCTTAGCAGGGGAAAGAAAAAATAACTCTAGAGAGTTTTCCTTTGGTGATTGAGAATCTTCTTTTTCTTTTTCAGCCTCCTCTTTCTTCAATTTGAACTATGGGAGGAGATTTATGAGCTTTTCTCTTCTTCCCTCTTTTTAATTTCTTTCCTCCCTTAGTTTTTTGTAATTTTTCAGCCTGCTTTCTCTTTTTTCTTTTTAGGGATTTCTTTCTCAGTTTCAGTTTCTTCTGAAGTTTTGATCTCCCTTACTTTCCTTTTCTTGGAAGGCACTAATTTTTTAGGGTCTTTTTTTCTAGGCCTTCCTACAAAATTTTCCCTAGTTTATTTTGAACTCATTCTCTTCTCAATTTTTAGAGTTCTAGTTATGGGTATTTTACCTAAACCCTCACCCTCAACATTCATTATAAATTGCATCCATTTTTCTTCACCATTAGGTTTTTGTAAAAAATGATGCTTAACAATCAAGTGCATTAAACCATGATGTGTAATTCTACTTTCTTTCTCTTTGCATTTCATTTCCATGTCACTAACTTGTGAAAACAAGAATACGGTAAAATTTACCCTTACCTAAGGTTTAGTTTGTCCATGGCAAACATGAATCAATAACTACAAAGTTGGTCCCAATACCAAAATATACTAACCCTCGCAAGTGAAATATTTCATCAAGCAGTGCACTATTGAAGACTAGGGCTCCTAAAGACTCCCTCTTTCAATACCATCTTTTTTCCCTCTATGAACTTGAAAAATGGGCTAATTTTCTAGGTCAGCATGAAACATTTGTAGAAGCTCTTTTAAATCATGTTGACCTCTTTTAACCATCTCTCCCTCGACTGGGATTCTAGACATTACGCTAATTATAGTTGTGGATATTGAAATAGTTCCTCCTCTCACAATAGTGAAGTTGAGGTGGAAATTATTTACAAATTCCCAAATGATGTCCCATTCATACCCTTCATATTTGAGTATGTGGTCGAGCCATCCTACTTGCTGTAACCATCTCCTTGTTTCATTATCTAAAATTTATTCTTTTGGCTCGACCATTTTCTTGTATCCCATTTTCACTAATAGGAGACTTTGAGAAATTCATAAACAATCTCCAGTTAGGTGAAAATGTAGAAAATCTATTTTGTAGGAATGACAACGGGTCTTTTCTTTTTACAGAATAAATTTAAAATAGCTTGTAGTTGTTTCTTGACATTAAATGTCATTTACTTGACATTATGTTCAGTTTAAACCAGAGTATTTTTGCACGCATGAGATATCTCACCAACTATTTTTTTTTTAATTTTTTGGTGAAAGGTGGTGAAAGTACATTTACTAATATTGGCGTACAGATCACTTACTTTTGAAACCATCACCTCATAATCATTACTCGATAACTGATGTCACCTCACAATATCCGACCAATAAATTACACTTGGATTTAACCTAAATGACATGACCTTTTAAACAGCTCTAGGAAAAATAATTAAATGCATTTAAACTTTCGAGTAATAAATGCATCATATAAATACTTACCCCATCAGTGTGAAATGATATTGATTTGACTGGTGACTTATTTGATGACGAAATTTATTGAAACAATCTTCGCTCTTTCCAAAAAGAATCAAAATATTTGCTTTCTCCCAAAAGAGGATTAACATTTGTCAGTTTTTTTTAGACTATATGATGTACTCGATCATAGTTAATAAAGATAACATGTTGAGCTCAACTCTTGTGGGAGCCCAATTCTTCCACATGCTATAATATTAAGCCATTAGAATATGAAATTTTAAATGAATCTATACCTACACAGTCAAAAAACTAGTTAGCAAAACAATGAGGATTTCAATGATGCGTGAATTTCTTTTTCTACTCCTAAATGTCATGGATTGCATCAATCATCAAATAATAAATTATTAACTTAGAGCAATTGGAAGTTTTCCTCTCAAAATCTTCTTTCAATACTGAGAACAACTGATCAGGAGTGATCAAGAGCTATAAGAAGCTAAATTGACTTGTATGTCTAATCAAAGCTTTCACCAAGGAATTGATGTCTAAGCCAATCAAGAGCTATCAAGATCTCTCTGATTTAGTAAGGAGCAATCAAAATATATTCAAAGTTGTACCTGCAAGAGACAAGAAGGTTAGAAGAATTTTTATTTTTTTTCATATCATTTTTTGAAAGGTAAATCGTCATCTCTAGTTTTCAAGTCACCTTCTTTATTCATGACAACTGAACAACACTAAGGACAAGATAATTATCCTAAAGAAGAGAAATCCTCCTTAGAAAATTTTCTATCCTTGATTGAAATTCTACTGAAAATTCCTCCTTTGATGCTAGTTGATGATAAAGTTTAAGTTTGCGTCCATTTACCTACATTGTCTTCCTTTCTCCATCAAAAGGTATCAATTGAATAGCTCCATTATCAAAAAATTACTTAATCTCATATGGTCCAAGACATTTAGTATGAAATTTCCCTTTGAATTCCTAAAACCATGAATCAAACAGTTTTGTCCAATCCCCCACAGTAAATTGTTTACCGTGAATATTCTTGTCATGCCATTGTTTCCTTTGATGTTGAATTATTTATGTTTGATGTAAGGCTTCCATTCTCATTTCATCTAGCCTATTCAACTGCATCACTCTATTTTTTTGTACCTCAGTTAGATCTATACCCACTTTAAAAGTTGTTCTAAGCATCTCAAGTTCAAATTCTATAGGAAGAATAGGTTTCTTTCCATAAACTAACTCATATGGAGAAAACTTTGTGGTTGTTTTCCATGTTGTGATGTATGCCCAAAAAATTTTTGTTAATCTATCACACCAATCACTCTTCTAAGATGAAACTATTTTTGTGAGTATATTCTCCAAATCCCTATTAGTTACCTCTACCTGTCCATTTTCTTGAGGATGGTATGGTGTTGAATTTATATGTTGAACTTGATATCTCTGAAGAAATGCCTCAATCATTAAAGACATAAATTGTGGCCCTTGATTATATAGAAGTGTTCTAGGTGCTCCATATCTTTGTTGGATGTTTTTATACAAGAAATTTGCAACTCTTATTCTTTAGTAGCTGGTAATGCTTTGACCTCTTCCCATTTAGTAACATAATCAGTACATACAAGAATGCAATGATTTCCTCTTGATGGTGGATCTATGGGACCAAAAAAATCAATTCCCCATTTTTCAAATGGTTCTAGGGAAACTTGTGTTTGAAGTGGCATTTTTGTAGAATGTGTAGGTCTTCCCATTCTCTAGAATTGATCACAATGTTTAATGTAGTGAGTTGCATCCCTAGTCATTGTTGGCTAGAAATAGCCTGCTCCTAGAATCTTATGTATCGTTCTTACTGTAGAACGGTCATGCACCTAGATCATCATGGCATGCCTTCAAGAAATCATAGACATCAATTTCCTATACACATCTTCTCATGACATGATTTGGACACATCTTAAAAAAAAAACCATTGATCCATTCAAATCTAGAACTTTCTCTAACCAATCTCTTTTGTTGTTTAGATGAAAAATAAGAAGAAAATTTCCTAGTTACTAAATAATTAGTAATATCAGCAAACCAAGGTGATTGAATTGATATAGCAAATAGATTTTCATCAAGAAATGCATCTTCAACTAGTTCATTATTATTTTATAAAAATATCCTAGAAAAATAATCAGCTACAACATTATCTTTACCTAGTTTATCAAGAATTGTTATATCAAATTCTTGTAATAACAACAACCATCGAATGATGTGTCCTACCACCATAGTTTTATTCATTAGGTATCAAATAGCTGCATGGTCTATATCTAAAAAAGTTTTATAGCCAATAATATAATGTTTAAATTTGTTGATAGCATACACAACTGCTAAAAATTCCTTTTTAG
Organism: Sequoia sempervirens; assembly: GCA_007258455.2. Classification (NCBI taxonomy): domain Eukaryota; kingdom Viridiplantae; phylum Streptophyta; class Pinopsida; order Cupressales; family Cupressaceae; genus Sequoia; species Sequoia sempervirens. The sequence continues at coordinate 582,448,680 of VDFB02281492.1, forward strand.
TAGTAGTGCAATTTTGTTTAGTTGGGTTAAGATTTTTTCTCATGTAATAAATGGCATGCATTGCTTCCAATTCATCCTTCTATCCAAGAACTGCTCTGATAGAAAAGTTAGATGCATCTACATTTATATGAAAAGGTTCACCCCAAATTGGCCTAGCTATAACATGTGTGGTTATCAAGGCTTGTTTTATTTCATCAAAAGATTATTGACACATTGCAGTCCAAAGAAACTATGAATTTTTTTTTAACAAATTAAACAAAGGGCTTACGATCTTAATAAACCCTTCTATAAATCTTCTATAATAACCAACATGTCCTAAAAAAATTCTTACTTCATTTTGACTTCGTGGTACTGGTATCTTCAAGATAATCTCAATTTTCTTAGGGTCTACCTTGATTCCTTCTTTTGATAGATGATGTCCTAATACAATTCCTTCAGCCATCATTAATAGACTCTTTTTCAATGTTTAGTGATAACCTATGGTCTTTGCACATATTCAAAACTTTATTTAGATTGTTCAATGATTCTTCATAAGTTTTACCATGAACCATAAAATCATCCATGTATACCTCAACACATGTTAAATCTACAAAAATGGCAAGAACCACATGTTGGAAGGTAGTAGGTGTATTACATAGGTATGTGCAGGATCATCATGGAAAAACAAGCCCTTAAGTGGCAAAAAATTTAGAAAAATCAGAGTTATGCAACTTGATGTAAAAATTTGAATAAGTTATCTATATTATTTCAAAAATATGTAAGAATAGAATCTGTAGAAAATTGAATGTAGTTTCTAAACTACTAGGTTTTTTTTCTATTTGGTGAAAATTTGAAATTTCAATGCAGTAGTACTTAAATTTCAAGGAAAAAATAAGTAGGTGTCTGTCTGACCACCCTAACCACAATAAAATGATAATATTTTTTTATAAGATTTTAGACATAAGTAGAGGACTCATGTCCGATGTTATACATATCTTTTGTAAATTTTTTCCAAGTAAATAATTAATTATGAATTTTTTATTACAACTTTTAAAAAATATAAAAAAATTTATGTTTGGCCACCTTAACTTGGTCAAAACTTCATGAAATTCAATTTTTCTTTTTTTAATCCTATAGTATGCAAAGCATAGAATGTGATGTATGTTTTGGATTCCAAAAATGTGATACTATTTGAAAGCTATAGATTTTTTTCAATCAGCTTATCAATTAGGACTTTAGTCGTAATTCAAATAGAAAATGAATAATAATTATTTATTAAATTCAAAGTAAAGAATAATTTATATTGGTGGAAAGCTGAGAATATCCTTTAAAAACCCTTTTCATTTCATCAACTTTGGGTAAGAACAAAGTCTTCAACCACATACCCTACAAATACCCATGGGAAAGTAAACATTGTCTTATCTTGATCTTCTAGAGCTACCTAAATTTGATTGTATCCACTGAAACCATGAAGAAAAGAAAAGTAACTACTGCCTTATAAGTTATCCAACACTTGATCTATGAAAGGTAGTGGAAAATAGTCCCTCTTAGTAGTCTTGTTCAATTCCCTATAATCCACACATACTCTCCACTTACCATTTTTCTTAGGCACTATGACTAGTGGGGAAACCCTTTGACTATAATAGATAGGGTAGATGAATCCTACCTAAAGCAATTTTTTCTATCTCCAACTTCACAATATCTCTTAGTGCAAGGTCAATCCTTCTTTGACCTTGTCTTCCAGGTTTGACATCTTTAGTGTAAATATGATGTGTATAGATATCAGGATGAATCCCTCTCATTTCCTTATAATCCCAAGAAAATGTTTCAGTATTCTTTTCTAAAATTTATTTTAGATAATATTCTTGTTTAGTTGATAAGGAAGCATTAATGAGCAAGGGATTATCTGTTTGTACTAATATTTTGTTAGTCTTGTTTTGAAGAGTGGAGGGTGTTGGATCTCAGTTGTGTTTATGGTTTGTCCTTGATGACAAAATCTCTGATCCTTATGATTTATAATGGCACTTCTTTGATGTCTCTTGGCTATTACAGAAAGTTATTTGTTATGCTTTAATTTCATAGTGATGAGAATTATGGTTCAAGTTATGAATGCTATCTCTTTGACTAATAGAGTTTGGAAGATAGTTTCTTTGTCAGAATGGTTCTTTTTGCATATCACAAGTATTGGTTGTTTCTCATTCGAGCTTACACATATCGGCATGAGTATGGAAGGGTCTCCCCGATCCACTTTGAAATGTCTGAGTTGCCTATCGGCAAGACATTTCTGATGTTATGTTGATTGAATTTAACATTCTGGCAGCTTTCAACGTGACATTGTTCGTGGTCTTGGCGACAGAAGAAAAATCTTTATCGGCATGAGCCAGAGGTCTTTTGTATAATGTTTCATCGAACATGTTATGTCTCCCCGACCCGCTTCAGAATGAGCATATCGGCAAAGGAAATAATCCTCGAGGTAATGTCATAGCGAGTCTTTCTTGTCTTACTGACTTGTGCTCAAAAGGTTTTATCTATTTTTTTGGGAGGAGTCTCACCGAACAACTCTTTGCGAGAACTTCAGCCAAACTGAGCGGTATCGGGCTGAGTTCTTGGCAATTTCACTTGGTCTCACTGACTAATGCATGTGGAAGTCTATCGGTGAAAGTTGTGGTGTCGTTATATGGTCTTGGCGAATTCAATTTGTTACACCGACTGAAAACATGTAGGTAGTCTCTTCGGCAAGAGCTAGGGTTTTCGACGAGAGGTCTCGACGAGTGACCTCCAGTCTCCCTAATGGAACACAAAAGAACTCTATCGGCATAGGATCTATCCTGTCTTAGCGACTCTGAGTGAATGAAGTTTTTGGGTATGACTCAAACTTTCTACGAAAGCTCTCACCAATATCATAATGTTATAGCAATGCACATCAGGAAAAAGGGTTATGTCAGTGTGAGATCTTTAATGTCTTGGCGATCTATTGTGAGCTCGGGATGTTTTGGCAAAACAAGGGGCAGTCTATATAGTGTCTCCCCGACTATGTATAGTTTTGGCGACTTGGAAATGACCAAGGCCTTCAGTATAGGTATTGAATTGTCACGGAGACAATGTTTATCAAGTGACTCTCAGCAAAACATTATGAAGTCTTCAAGAGATCTCTCTGATATCGTTTTGTTATAGCGATAGTGAATGAAACTAAAGGGCATCTCGGTAAGAAGTTTCCTCATGTCTCAAAGAAAAGAATAATATTCTAAGGAAGTCCATCGGCATAGCATGTTGTATTCGATATGTCTTCTCTTTGAATCTGATGTGTCACAGCAAAAGCAAATTGAATGTCTGGCAACATTAAAGTTGCCTTCGGCATAACGTGTCATCGATGGAAATAAAAAAGGTTTAGGGAAAAAAATTTGAGCTTATTCTTTTTGACTGGATATTGAACCCTAGCCTGGCCACCATCATGAGAAAGCTTCATAAACTATTCGTTTCTGTTGTTGTTGACTGTAACGGTTCCTACAGAGGTTTATGGAAGGTTTATTTGGTGCATTTATGTCTGGAAGCTTGACAGTGGATAATGGAGCCATGGGAGTTACAGATCTGTCTGGTATTTTTATTTATGTGTTTCCTACTGGTTTATAATTACCATTTTTTTTAACTGCTCTCTGCATCTCAGTCAATATGATGCCTTGACTGAGTATTGTCATTCATGCATTAGAGGTTATGATTTTCTATGGTGGACAGTTGTGCTTTTTATGCAGAAAAATGAACTCATTCATTACAAATTTATTGAGAATGGCTCTTAGCTAGGTTGGTTGTTATGTCGTTACTCCTAAAGACAATTACCTATCTGGCATGTAAATCAAGATGTATATATAGAAGCAGAAAACTTAGTTTTCTATTCGACTGTTGATGTAATTCTGAGATTATCATTCCTTGGCTATATAAAAATATATGGATAAAACTCTGCAATAAAAATTGTATAGTAAGATGCAGAGATTGTGAGTTTCTTCTCTATCAGGTATTTTAGGGATTTAGTTATTGAATCTTTAAGGTATTCTGTAGATGAGAAAATAGAGAGATATGTGCTCAACTAAAAATAGAGAAACCCTCTGAATCATTATTATTGTTCAAAACATAATTTGAGGGGTTGGTACTCCTTGAGATAGATATCTCTAAATGAGGGGTTGGTGCTCCTTGAGTGGGTGCTCAAAAATTATCCTATAAGGCATTGTGAACAGTTGATTATTAGATTAAGCCAGGAAGGCATTTAGGGAGTGGTTTTTATACCCCAAGAGGGTTTTCCACTCAGCAAAATGTTGTGCCTCTTTGTTCTTCTATGTTCTTTCTATTTTACTATGTTGTTGTTGTTTCTGTTCACTGTTGAGTTATTACTTTTCTCAATTTTGTTTATGAATGATTACATTCAACTCATGAATGCATTAATCAAAGTAATATTGAGAAAAAATCTATGATATGTTTTGAAGTTTTTTGAAAAATTGGTCAAATCTGTTAAGACACTGATTCACCCCCCCCCTCTCAGTGTCATTTTAACTCCAATAGAGGGTTCTCCAATCAAAGTATATAAAGAACAAGGATGTGGAAAAAATTGATGGAGTAACTGGCTATGATCTAAATAAGAATTCATGATATTAGTTAAAGGACAATGATCTTGATCATCAATAAAATCATGAACTTCAAGGTTTCCTTCTTCATCCATACATTCTTGATACTATTCCACATGTCCTACTAATGTTACCATAGCAAGCTCTCGAACCTCATCATCTTCTGAACTAAAATCATCAGTCCACCTATGATTTTCAAATGACAAGGATGGTTTTGTTGGTGGGTAAAGGGATAGTTCTTTCTGTATGATTCCCTTAGAAATAGTCATGCTTCTAGACCTACAATCAATAAGGGTAGTGAATGTTACCAACCAAGGTCTTCCCAAAAGGATTGGAAAGCCTATCTTTTTTTGTTTATTTTTCAAGACAAGGAAATCAACAGGATATTCCCATGTGTCAATAGTAACAATGATGTTTTCAAGAACTCCTAGTTTTGGAATTGATTGATCTGCTAATTGTAAGACTGTAGTTGCTGGTTGAACACCTGTAATTCCTAATTTGTTAGTTGTTTCAGTTGTAATAACATTAATGGCAGCTCCTAAATCAATAAGGAAATTTGAAACATCAATTCAATTAATGTTAAGGGTAATCACTAGGCTCCCTAGATCACCATACTTCTGAGGGATCATCTTTCCTGAAAAAACATTAGATAATTTCCCTTTGATTTTAATTGTAGAAGGTAACCTTTTTTTCCTTCCAGGTGTTTTGACACATAAAGACTTAACCACCTAGTTAATCTCTAGGATATCATAGATAGCTCATAATAATGGATTCTCAATGCTAATATTTTTTAGTTCTGTGATAATCTGAGAATCCACCAAATCATCGTATTTCTCCTTGGCTTGTTTTTCAACCAATGATTCTTGTTGAAATTGTGCAGGAAATGGTGCTTGTTTCTTAGAAGAAATTTCTTCACTCCTTTTCAACATATCTTTCATCAAATCTTGTTGTTGTTCATCCTTTCTCAAATAAGGTTTTGTTGGCACTAACCAAGTTCTTAATTGAATATCTTATAAATCAATGTTGTTTAAACCAACTATATTAGGATCAAAATTGGAAGTTGGTTTTGAGGTTTAATAATTTTAGGATTGGAAATTGGCTGAGCTAGAAATTGAGGTTGATTTACTACTTCAGAGTTTGAATGTTGTGTGGAACTAGGAAAAAGTGACTGATTTTGATTACAAGGTCTTTTTGTTTCGTGGTTTTTCCACTGAGAATTATTTCCTTGATTAGGCTGCCACTGAGGTACATTAGGCTACCATTGGTATTGATTCGGTTGCCACTGAGGTTAGTTCCATTGTGGATTAGTCCATTCAAGATGTCCCCAAGGTGGTACCCAAGGTTCTTGCATAGAAGGAGGTGGAATTGGCATTTGTTTGGAATTCCACTAACCAGGGGGATTCCATTGATTATTCCATTGATTTGAACCCTAATTGGAATTTTTTCTAGGATTAGACTGTCCTCCAAATGTAGGATTGAATTTCCTTTGTCCTATATAGTTGAGTTCTTCTTCCATAGGTAAGGATTGAGAAGGTTTCTTCAAATGATTTTTAATCTCTAGAAGGAGATTAAATTTACTAGTAGAATTCCTCTTCTCACAAATATCACACAAATCTACCTGATTAAGAGGACATTCCCTTAATGGATGTTTGTCTCTACATTTAGGACAATATATAGAAAATGGTTATGTTGTTCTTTTGTCAGGGTGAGAACTAAGATGAAGTAAGACATCAGTTTTAAAATTTGCTATTTCTTCCATGACCTTAGAAACATTAATTGAGGAACCTCTATTTTTCTTTCTAAGGATTGCTCTTGTTCTTGAATAGTTTCTACAAATCTCAACTATATCTCCAAAGGTAATTTTGTTGATGTCCCCTTTTCATATTAAGTTCAAGGCATCTCTTGAATCATCATCAATGCCTTTTAGGAAAATGAACTTACTAATCTCTTCATCCAACCCATTTCCACATCTTTTCAAAACAAATTGGTATCTGTCCACATAATCTTCTAAACTTTCTTCTTCTAACTGTTTCATTTTAAATAGTTCATCTTTCCTATCCCTAACTCAACAATAATCCTGATATTTGTCTTGAAAGACTCTTTCCATTTCTTCCCAAGAGTGAATGGAATTAGAATTTAATCCCATGAACCAATGCAAGGATGATTCCTTTAGAATGGATGAAAATAGCTTCAACTTTTTATTATCAGAAGTGTAATCATAAGTTTGACACAATACTTTAAATTCAAACAAGAATTGATCAAGGTCCTCCAAAGTTTTCCCATGAAATGTAAGAAAAATAGAGGGTGAAACATTTTTCATGGGTGGCTCATTAACTTCCCTGTTAAGAGCAATAGGGAAAGAGAATGTTCTGTTAGGAACCTCTTCTTCTCTATCTCCTCCTCCTTGGTCTACCATGTCTTTTGAATGGATGGAGACTATTTGATTTGAAGATGATGAAATTGAAGAGTGTGATGGAAATCCTTCTAGAGAAGGTATCAAATTAATATCTTCTTATAAATCTTCCAAACTGGTCTCTTTTTTAGTTCATCAACTAACAAAGAGATTCTTACTAACACTTAAGGCTTAAATTTTCTTTTTGAAGTCCAGATCTTCCCCAGCAATGACGCCAAAAATGATGGATAGGGGTCATTGTTGTCACAATTCCCTAATCATTTAATCTTTATTTGTTAACCCAGGGATGTATAAAGCTATTTGCGGTAAGAGTTGGATCAGTTTTGGGGGGTTTGTTGTGGTTTCACCTTGTCAATAGAAGTTCAGAGTTGTTCCTTCCTTGTCAGAAGTGGCTCTACGCTATCTTATGCTATTCTTCTAACATGATATTACTTAACTTATTCTAAACCTTTGAATCAAAATTAATTTAGAACATAAAACATATAGAGATAAGTCATATTCCAAGTGAAATCGAATGGTGAGGACTGGATGATCAACTTAATCTAATTGTAGGGAAACAAGAATCTAACATTTACTCAAATTCAAGATCTAGAATTTAAATCTACCTTTAAAAAAAACTATTCCAATCCTCATTCGTTCAATTTGACAAGTAATAATTTCTACTTTGCTCATATTCCATTAAAAACATAATCATTCATTAATGCCAAACTAGCTATCTAATCTGCAATCTAGTTAACTAATAACTAAAAGGACGCTATTTATTTAATTAACATAGTAATCAATCTAAGATTTAATTAACACAATAATTGATCTAAGATTGCAATGAAATATTGAGATCTATTCTAACATTCAATTTGTAAATCCATTCCAAGAACAAAGATGAAGTTTTAAATGAATGAAGATCAACTATAAACTTAACATAATCACCTTCCTTCAATAGAGTGGGCCCTGCTCTACCTCTAGAGGGACCCAACATAGAATTTGGATCAACTTCTTTTTATTTTCATCAAATGTGCCCAAAGAGAGGTGAATTACAAATTGTTTCAACTAGGAATTGAAAAACAAAGAAAAAATTTAAATTAAAACTAGGATAATCTAATAATGAACTAACTTGAGATTGGATACATACATCCATCTCTTATTTGAAAATAGGGAAAAGTGGGAAAGTAAACAAGCTCAAGTCTATTAAAGCTATCTTGGAGTGTAGGAAAAATAGTCATGAAGATATTGCAACTATCTTCAATTAACACCAAATAGAACTTCAGAACTAGACATGTGCATAGCTGGAACTATTGTTGGGTTGACAAGTAACTCGATCAAGGATGTTGAGCTATAAAAGGTTAGCCACCAATCTCATTTTGAATGGTAAATGGTTAGATCTTGAATTTGATAAGTAAATGCTTCTTCTAGTTATGCATTAAATACACCATCATGAAACAATCACACATTAAATATCACTTTAACCATGCATTTAATAGAAATAAGAATTCATACAAAACATTTATATTCTAAGTTCTTACACATAATTAAGTTCATATTTGAAGTATATAAAAGGTAATATCATAAGTTATTAAGCAAAACATAAAGTATTAAGTGTTAATATTGCAAAATATATTAAGTCCTTAGAAGGATTCATCAAGTAGCATGAGGAATCCTTTGCAATCTCAACTTCTCAACCATTTCAAGAGAAACCAAATTGTTTGTACTGCCAAAATAAATAACAACCTTGCAACACTTACCTTGGATTTTACATGTAGTTCTAAAAAGAGACTTTATCTATGGTGGTTCCTTCTCCATTGGCCCTTTGAGTAGAGTCCTTCTCATCAGCAAAAACTCTCCAATCTCTAGTTCTTCAACATGTGGTGAAGAATGTACATTCTCAGCATCATCTCCACCTTGTGCAATCTAATTTCTCCTTTCTCTTCCAATAGAAGCAAATGGCTACTCCTTAGTACATTTCCATGCTTGGTGGCCTGCAAATTTATTGCACTTATAACAATTCCTAATAAAACCACTTAAACCTCCTCTTTGGCCTCCAAATCTGCCCCCAGAATATGATCTTCTTCCCCTAAAACCACCTCTTGAATATGAAACTTGTTCTTGAACTCTACTTGTCTCTCCTTGACTCTCATATGATTGTCCTGAATCAGCTTTAATGTACCTCTTCCTCTAGAATTCCTTCCTCTATCCTTGCTTTTCTTTTCTTTTCTTCTTCTCAACTTATTTTCAGCCTTGATGGCCAATTCATAACACTCTTCCATTTTTCGTAGATTTGTTAGGCTTAGTTCATCTTGAAGGTTGTATCTCAACCTGCTAAGGTATCTTGAAAATTTTTCCACATCATCATTTACATGACCTACCCTTATGAAAAATTTATAAAACTCCTTTGTATATGTTTGCATATCCATATCCTCCTACTTAAGGTTTTGAATCATTTTCAACAACTGAATGTTATAGTCACTTGGTAGGAATTTTCCCTTGAGTTTAGCAACCATCCTATCCCAAGATGTGATTTTAGACTTTCCCTTCTTTCTCCTCTTATCTTGTACATAATCCCACCAAAGCAAGGCATGTCCTTTCAATTTTGTCTTAGCCAACTTCACCCTTTGTTCTTCTGGCACATCTTCATATTCAAATTAGTTATCCAATGCTCCTATCCAATTTTCCTCCATACATGGGTAGATCCATCTTGATATTAGGACCCTCTCCCTTGACTACCTTCAACAAATTTTCCATCCTCAAGTCATCAGGATCCATCTCTTCCTTGGACCCTTGGTAACTTCCCTCTTCCCTTTCTTCTTCTTCTTAGTCATTCAAGTCTCCTGCAACCATTCCTCTTTTCTTACTTGTTTCAATAGTAGAAATCCTACTTGTAAGGGATTCTACCAACTCCTTCACTTTTCTCAACTCTCTTGCATGTTTCTCCTTCAATTCACATACCCCTCTGGTGACTGGATTCCCTTTTTGAGGCATCTTTGTTTCTTCTTCACTTCAACTTCCCCTCCTTAGATAAAACCTATGATCTGATACTAATTTGATGTAGAGTAGTGGAAAAAGTTACATGATTGATACCATATTTCACAACAATTGGTTCATTAATCTCTCAAAATTAAAAGACAATCATGATAGGGTAGACTTCTTCAACAAGGGTAAACATTTGTTCTTCAAAGAAACAGGCCATTCAAGGGTAACCAAAACCCACAATCACCCTCAAGGACCGTTTGGTATGCAACCTATCAAACTCACTCAAATAACCACTCAGAAGAGCCTTTGCACATCAATAAATGGGCTTTCCTTCACAAACTACCCTTTTTCCCTAGTAGCCTTTCAAACTTGGTTTTTCAGACATAACTTGTAGGGAATACATAGAATTCAATATGTGAGCACACTTCTAGATACCCTTTTGGCCATTTGAAAATGTATCAAAATTTTAGGTGGGGTCACTTTGTACGGAAGACTTGAAATTTTGACTATCCTCGCTCAAAGTAGGCCTAAGATTGCAAATAGACTTGGTAGCAGTAAGTTTTTGGGATTCTAGAGTCTATCCTTTCATACCAATGCTCCAAAAACATCATACAAGGTCCTAAACAAAGGCTCCAATCATCTAGGTATTTTCCCAATTGCATACAACACATTTCACCACTCCACTAGGGTTACTAGGTCTGAAATATGAGGATATCAGACCCTCATGCTTCTTCCACACATGCACACCAACTCCCCTACTCTTGCAACTTTGGGAGATTGAATTTCATCTTTCCATAGACCATTCCACTAATTTTGAAGACTTTTCACTGATGGAATGGAGTTTTATACAGCCACTGGTTACCCTACTTAAGGTTTAGACTAGTTTAAAGAAAAATCAACAAAACTTGCTCTAAAATCAATGTATTTACATGAAACTAGTACCAAATAAAATAATATTTAGTGCTTTACCATACACAATTGATTTTGAGTTAGTATGGGATCATACAGATCTGTACTGCATCCAAGAATAACAATGAAATGTCCAGATTTGTAGAAAATAGAGATATTTTATTGTTCCAACTTCAAGATTTCATCATCCAACCCTTCCTTTGACCACAAAAGGTATTTTTAAACACTTACCAACCATTCACCAATAGCTCATAACTGATTTTCAAATTACAAACTCAACTAAACATCATTATGCCCTGTTATGACAAAAAGTGCAAAATTGCTTGACAATATTGTGCAACATTTGATAACTTTATATGTGCACACTAATTGACCCCTAAGAACTCAAAATAGACTAAAACAAACATGAAATGGTATTCTTATACCTTATTACATGAAAACATCAGAAGACAAAATAAAAATGCTAACTTTGACCGCTTGGAGGCATGAAGACCTATGGTGCCTCTGCACCAAAATAACATCAGCCTTTTGGGTTGAGGGCTAGTACACTACCATTTAAGTAATTTGAGAAGGGCCTATCCTTTTCATTTTTTTCTTTAGCTTCATATAACCATTCATATTTTTTTGTTCTTTTTCATATTCTACAAGTTTATTCTCTAAACTCTTGACAGCTGCTCGAGTGAACATAGCAGAATGTATAGTCATGGTAGTTGCTTCTAAGGCCGAGGTATCTTTGAGGGTCTTGACCATTGCATTTTCTATCTTCTCTTGCACAATGTCCAACAATTTTTTCTTTGAATTGTAATTTTCTACTTAGCCCAAAGGCTAAGGTCTTAATTCTTGGATTATATCCTATCCTTCTCATGCCTTACTTTAAATCAAACTCAACCATTAGCATGGGGTCTTCTTGATTTCTTACCTAATCAAGAAGGAACATCCTTTTCAAATCCATCCTAGGTATAACCAAGATATTTCATTTTAGCACCATTTTCCTAGCTTCTTATGGACTAATGTCAACATCATTTATCCTTAATTCTTTGAAAGCTTTGACCACAATTTGATCATACTGAGATTCCTCGGCACCAATCTTGTTTATCTCAACTCTATCATGAAACTCTTTCATTTTCATTTTAATCTAGAAGTATTTGAATTTTAGGGTGTTGATAAATCCATCATCCTCCATGAATTTGAGGGTTGTAATCATTCTTTCATCATCATGCATCTCCTGCTCACCCTGTGCATACATATCCACCCTTTCCTCTAGCTTATGTGCTTCAATTTCATGCTTTTAGAGTGGTTGATTGACTTCAACATCATCTTTAAAGTGCCCTAGAACACTAGAAACCTCCTATGTATCTCCAACCTCTTCACTTATCTAGTATGATACAAGTGGATTTGGCTCCTATACCCTTTGTCTCTTGGGGCCTAATTTCTTTGGAGGTGATTCTGGAGAAGCATATTGCACTAAAGTAGTGTTTGGAGGGAGCTCAAAGATTACAACTCCACTTGGTCGTTTGGTATGCAATTTGGTGGGATTCTCTAACTCTATTGTTGATTTCCATATAATTTCTCATAATTATCAATAATTAGGTTGATCCTCTTGATGGGATCTAACATTTCATTTGTATAAAATCCCAAGAAATTGATATTTGTATTCCTCTTTTCTTCTAATTTTGTTAATATCGCCCATTTTCTTCTCCTCTGAAATAATTCTTGGAAATTCAAGTAGTTTTTTATCACATCCTCCTCATAATCAACATCATGGGTGATCCCAAACTTATTAAGGATTGTTTTCCTCACAAAATTCATGTGGCCTTTAGGGTCAAAGACCCTTTCTCCCCTAGACTCCAAAGAATATCTTGTTTTCAAATAACGCTGCAACTCAAGAGTATCAAACCCAATAGAAAATTCTTCACATATGGTCAAGTTAGGAAAGAATGTTCCTTTTTTTTATGCATGACCTCCTTCTCCATCCATAACATTTTCCATATAAACTAAGAAAGCCAACTAAAGAGGAACATATTTGGGCATGTGGGGATCAGGGAAATCCATATACTCTTATTACTATAACATCTAGCAAAAAGAACCAATCACCAATGTTGGGGGTATTCCCTTACTCTAGCCTCAATTCCTAGTATTGGTGTATGTAACATAATTCTTACTAAAAAATCATCATGAAAAATCACATAGTTTCTCTTCTTGCATCTACTATTCCATATATAACACCAATTTTGAATAGGCAGTTGATCAACCTATTTATCAACCATTCCCAAACACATTCTCCTACTCCATTTATCACTATTCTAATATAGAATTAGGTGACACGACAAAGAGTAACATTTGAACATGATGGGGGATTTATCTCCTCTTGCAAAAAACCTTCATACAATGCTCTCTCAATAAATGAAGCAAAATCATACTCAATATTTGTCTCAAGGTTTTGGATCCTCATGACCATCATCATTAGTCCAATTGGCATATTCTCTTGAGCATCCATTCCAATAATTTTTGACAAGGAAAAATAGGTTCTCTTAAAATATATTTGAAAATCTTCTACAAGAAATGGCTCAATGCGGGAAGAGGAGATAGTTATTCTTTTGTTATTTTCACCCTTCCTCATGTGCATAGGGAGTTCACCACTCTTATATGTTTTCCTCAACCTATTGTCCTTCTCCTCACTTTTTTGCAAGTTGATTTTAGCAATGGATTTTCTATTCAAGTTGAAACACTCTACAATGGAAAACTTGGTTAATACCACTAGTGGTGAACCATTTGTCATCCTTACGGTTCTGGTAGTTGGATGATAGTTTCATGCCAATACTCTAATGAATTCAACATCTATAAAGACATGGGACTACCAGGTTGGCTAGGTCTAGAGTCCAAGAGTTTGACACTAGAATTTTTGCATCTCGTTTATCATAAAAATACCAAAACAAATCCCACCCAGAGATGGGAATGATTGCATCTCAACACCTATGAGCTATGTCTCTAAACACTTTCTTAAATCCTCTATCTATTGAATAAGGTAGAATGTATAGTATGGATTGTTACAAAGGCATTTTCTTCACCTTGGGTTCTTCCTTCTTACTCACATGTTCATTCTTCTTAGGTGGCATGGTGTAAAATTTGTACTTCCTTTAAATTTTTCTAGGCCCTTGATTGTATATCCTAGTCAACCAAATGCTTTGGAATTACTTACAAAGAGTGTTCATGCACTTACTCGATGATATAGTAATTGCATATCCTTTTCTTCCTCAGACTCCTTAGCTCCTACCATGATGATCCTTTTGCAAATGATTTCAAAAATGGCGTTGAATTCTAGATCTAATTAATTTTGAACTCAGTCATTTTGAAATTAATGTCTACTTCGTTCAAAATATTTCATAAGCTACACCTCTTTTGATTTTGAACATATGTCGTTGATCTTAGATCAAATGGTTCATGATAATCAAATAATTATTATCATAGTTGACATAAATGCTTTTACCAACCTGTACTTTTGTACCACTATCACTTCTCTTAACCATTGTGAGATGGTGGTGTCATGTAATATACTCATTTTAGCTACTCACTATACCGCAGGCTTTATTTATGTTATCACTTTTCTACTATGAGACTACGGTTCTCATACCACCATACCACACACTTATTTTATGTTGTAGTTTGTTCACTACAAGAAGGTGGGTTATACATTCTTATACCGCCAAACCACAAGTCCCTTTTAATTTTAAAATATGTTTATTGTGGGGTGGCAGGTTATATAGCTTCATACCACCATACCACACACTTACTTTTGCTTTACAAATTGCTAATCATAGGATAGAAGGTTACATAACTTGACACCGCCATACCACATATTATTTTAATGTAATTTTTTTTTCACTATGGGATCTAGCGGGTTAACCTTTGACTGTTAAGTTGAGATCATACCACCATATTACAGTTTTTATTTTATATAGTCACTGCTTGCCTCAGGGTAGCAGTATACTTTTATACTCAAGAGACCTATTACCACCATCTCGCACACATATTTTATGACTAATGTGGTATAGCAATATATGATTACATCTTATTTTCTACCACGCCATACCCCCAAGGATTGTTATAACTGAACAATTACTCCTGTGGGAGTGCGCTGATGGATTTTTATGAATGTAAAGGTACTAGAAACATCTTATTTAATCATGTATGATGATTTCTTAAAACTTTGGAACTATATGGGGATTTTCAGTTTCAGTCAGACCTAATGTTAAGATATCTATATGTATTATTATTTCATAGATGTTCATTATTGTTTCCTTCACACAAGCATATTCAATGCATGTGGAGGCTAGAAATTGTATTACAAACTAAAGCTATCCAAATATCAGAGAAATGACTACAATTTATTACCAAGATTTTAAAGAGTTGTTTACTTTCACAAGTATCTTGTTGCATTATTTGATACCTTTAGACCTTGTGTGCTTCTTTTCATATCTAGTAGTTCTAGAGAAGTTAGAAAAGTCTAGCATCTAGAAAGAATATAGGACATACAAGAAATTATATTCTAACTAAACAAAATTATTTTCAACCAAAATAAGAAAACTAAGAAGAATGATTGAACCTGACTTTAAATGCACTTAAAATGAGTAGTGGACATCTCAGGTTTTGTATACAATGTACTAGTAGAATAATGATGATTACATTCAAAAATGTATCAATACAACAATAGTGAATAAGAACACCTATACTCAGATCTTCATTACATTCAATAGTAAATTACACCATGCATATAACCAAAGTTTAGGTGAAAAGCTTACAAGTTAAGGTGACAAAACATCATCATAATCATCTACATTTTCAGCAAGATCATCTATATTCCTAGCCATATGAGACCATCTTCTAGGATTATTATTGATCTATGACAACTCGTATGCAGGTTTGATTGGATAATAAAATATAGCATTGATCCTTGTGTTTGAGTCTTGGAAATCCACATGTTATATTTGAATATATTTATTTTTCATGAAATTGATGTGGAGCTAAATCTAGCTTTCAACTATTTGAGATTTAAGCACTACTTATGTATTTCTCCTTCGATATGTTGTATATGTGTAGATCTTGTAAAATTGTTTGATGTGGATTCCATTTGGTAGGCCTTATTCTTGGTCATCATTATTACATTTATATGATTATTTGTAATGGGAAAACTTTATTGATAGTACTTAATATAGTTCATTTGAATCTTTAGTAGTAGTTTATGGTGCATGAGAATCTTTGTTCACTTTTAGTAGAGTGTTAGCAATGATATACGTCATTATGCCATGCATAAATTGGTATTGATTTTAGTGGGAGATTTATGTAATTACATAATACTTTTTATCTTATTTTTTTCCAAGATTTTGGTTCTAAGCTGGGTATGTGCAAGATAATGATGGACCAAAAAGTGGTGATATGTAAGTGATATGATGGCCCATGTGGTTGATGATTTTTTTTTAACCCAAAATTAATGAAACAAAAAGGGTTTTTAAAGGAGATTCTCAGCTTTCCACCAATATAAATTATGCTTTACTTTGAATTTAATAAATAATTATTATTCATTTTCTATTTCAATTACGACTTAAGTCTTGATCAATATGTTGATTAAAAAACACCTATAGCTTTCAAATGGTATCAATTTTTTTGAATCTAAAACATGCGTTACATTCTATGCTTTACATACTATAGGATTTTAAAAAAATGAATTTCATGAAGTTTTGACCAAGTTAAGGTGGTCAGACATATGATTTTTTATATTTTTTAAAAGTTGTAACAAAAAATTCATAATTAATTATTTACTTGGAAAAAATTACAAAAAATATGCATCACATCGACATGAGTCCTCTACTTATATCTAAAATCTTATAAAAAATATTATCATTTTATTGTGGTTAGGGTGGTCGACATACACCTACTTATTTTTTCCCTAAAATTTAAGTACTACTCCATTGAAATTTCAAATTTTCACCAAATAGATTTTTAAAAATAAAAAATAAACCTAGTAGTTTAGAAACTAAATTCAATTTGCTACAAATTTTATTCTTACATATTTTTGAAATAATATAGATAAATTATTCAAATTTTTACGTCAAGTTGCCTAACTCTGATTTTTCTAAATTTTTTGCCACTTAAGGGCCTGCTTTTTCCATGATGATCCTGCACATACCTAGTTGTTGTTGTAGTGTGTTGTGATTCATGGATAATATTTGATTAGAATATGGATGATCATTTACAATGTTTTTTTGTGTCATAAGGAGCTCTTGGATCCTTCCCTTAGATAATAGTGAGAGTTTAATGAAATCTTTGGTTCTATTGAGAAAGGATGTGTGGCAATGATATCTTCAACATTTGGAAATTACAACTGTAATTTACCATTTGGGAGCTCATGGTGATGAGTTCTTTTATTGTGTTGGTTTTGATCACAATGTTATTCACAAAAATAGTGCAGATAAAATCTTCATAGGAAAATTGTGAAGAACCTATCTTTACTTGAAAGAGTGAACTAGGGCAACCTAAAAGAAATTTTAAGGAAAAGGCTGACTTAGATTAATCCCAAGGCTCTGATAGTCAGGCCTTGACCATACTAGGTTTTTTTTAGGGTATGATGTGATATTCTTGTTAATCTTGAGGGGTATATGGTTATATTTAGTTCTTAAAGGAATCACAAACATCAAATGGAATATTTTCAATCCAATCATTAAACAATTTCATGAAATCAATATATTTGCAATAATATTTCATAAACATTAAAAAAAATTGCTATCACTTAAGTAGATTTTCAACAATTTCATAGAAATAAAATATTTTAAATAATATTTCCATTCATTCATCTCTTTTTTGGAACATTATTTGAATTTAACATCTAATCTAAAATAAAGTATCAGAAATACTTGGAAAAGTAAAATTGCTCCCTGGCATTATCCACACATGCCCTAAGATTTAATCAAATCAAAGTAAACCTCTCTACACTTCACCAGATTACTTCATAGCTAGGCATAAAATAGTGTGACCTTTTAAAGAGAGGGGGTTTAGTTTGGAAATCGAGTAGGTTCTAGATGCACCCTTAAATGACACATCATACAATCTTTTCCGACAGAATGAACAAACCAGCTACAAAAATTCATGAGATAGGTAGCTATCAAATTGGCTTTGATATTGATTAAGCTCTATGTGCATACAAGTTTTTAATCTAGAATGATTCAGAAAATAGGAAAAAAGAATAAAACTTTAAGAAGTTTTGGCTCTTTCGACATCCACAAATTCTGAACTTAAAATTAAAGTAAAGTAATAAACGACCTTTTATAGGAACAAGTCCCCAAGAGTTTGAACTTAAAGTCTATCAAGAGAATTAGAAACAACAAATCAAAATGTAGCATGTGGCAGATGCCAGTTGTCATTAGAATCTTCCACATAAAGTCAAAGATTTGACTTCTTCAATAACAACAATCTTCAACTCCAAGCTCTGGTATGCAATACTCTACACAAAAAAGGCTATTGGTATTCCTTGGAATACTAGATGGGAAACTTTTACCGAGACTAGGAAAAACCTATAAAATTAACTTCAATATAGCCTTATGGTACTTTTGGTGTTCGATATCTAGTGATTCATTACATCATCTCAAGTTCTAGTTCTGGGAACCCTTCTCCACCTTTCTTCAATTAATACTCTCAGAAAGAAGTTAATATCTGACACATACATTCTTTTGAAATTCCTCGGATTTCCTTCCAACTGTACTTGAGCTTGATATATTCTTCTAATATCTAGAGGATATTTGCATTCCTTTGTATTTTCTATGTTTCATACTTAACCTTAGTATTTCTGCAATGTATGATCTCATCAATGACTTCTCAATTTAATGACTGAAGAGGGTCTTTGTTTATTCTTTCATTCCATTCCTTAAAATCTTTTACTTCTTTACCCTCCTATCCTAGTGTCTGAGGATCACAATCCTGTTGTGCTATAATTTCAATCAAATCTTGATCTTTATCAATCAATTTACTACACTTCTCATACATTGTACCAAAGTGCCACCTTCCCAACTTAATTGTTTCTTCCATTTTTCACATACAGAAACTTCTTGTTCCTAAATTATCTTCTCTCTTATCAATTCTTGGACATCTATTTGAATGAGATCTTCTATGTTTCACCTCTCAGCATCAACCTATTCCTGGAAAAATCTGCATTCTCCTACAATATTTTGGACTTTTCAAACCAATAGTATGCCTCCTTGTACTTCCCAATTGCATCTATGATAAGCTCTTCTCCCTACCTTACCCAATACTTGATCCATTCTTCAAATACATTCATTTTGTGGTGAAGTGCTACGTAGCATCCACCTGTTCCTATGACATGAGTACTAGATTCTAAGGCAATTTAGTCTGTGCCTGACCAGATTGGGTTAATGATTTTATAAAATTCTCTAGGATGGCAATTTGTTCTTTCAGCTCTCTTTTTTCTGTTTACTTTTCTATTCCTGGCAATAGTTGTATCCAAATTCATCTTCATTTATTCTAGTTCTTGAATCTAGGATGAGTGTCCAACATTAACACTTGTTATTTTACACTCCTTAGGTGTTATTTCATGTCTATTTTAATCTACTACTAGAGTAGCTATATGGATTGTTTTTCCTCCATCTGCATTCTTTTGCATGACATGTTTCATTTTAGCTCTTCGCCTAGGCTTAGGAGTCTCTACTTCCTACATTAAACTTTTGAGATCCAGAGGTACTAATTCCACTTCCAATGGGGAAGCTAATTTTTTGATTAACCAATCAGGTGTATTTTCATTATGTTCTACCAATGTAACATTTCTTTGTTCCTTGTTTTTAGTATGCTCAAGAACTTCTCCTCTTACATTTTCAACTTTATCCATCAAATATTTTGAAACTGGAACATCTTCAACATTATTTGGCATGGATTCTAGATTACTAGGATTCAACATTGTCTCTTCAGTTCAAGAACTTGTATCTTCCTATCCAGCCAAGTGTTTAGTATTAGTTCCTAGGACATCACCTTCTTCATATCCTATTACATCAGGATTCTCTTCATCTCTGACCCTATCATCTGAGGTTTGTGAAGGTTCCTTATCTTCAATTTCAACTTGATCTTCTTTTGACTTTTGAGAAACTTGTAGTTTTTCAATATCATTTTGATCATTCCCTAGCGAAGGCTAGGAATCAAAGGAATCTTGGATAACAATATCATTAGTAGGAATCTATCTCACAATC
Source organism: Sequoia sempervirens (assembly GCA_007258455.2). Lineage (NCBI taxonomy): Eukaryota > Viridiplantae > Streptophyta > Pinopsida > Cupressales > Cupressaceae > Sequoia > Sequoia sempervirens. The sequence continues at coordinate 582,468,803 of VDFB02281492.1, forward strand.
TCCCTTGTTTCCATTTCAAGAACTTCAGGGTTCCCACCTCTGAGGTGAATGTTCCTCTTATGAATTATTTTTCTTCAACATTCATAGGAATTGACCTTGTATCTGGAATCACTTCCACCACTGGTTGTACCATGGGCTTATCTTTAGATTTATTTTATTTTACTCTTTCCCACATGGTGCCCAATTTATCCATTTGCTCTTTGATTTGAGCTTCATCCAACTCAAAATTTTTTTCTAAAACCACAAGATTTTTTCCTAGTTTTTGTTTTACTATAGCCATATTGAGTGAAGGGGGAGAATTAAATAATGTTATAGCTCTCTGAGATGAAAACCTTGTATGTGTACCAATATTCTCTGTCATTACTGCTTCTTCATCAGTCATAGGACAAGTCTTTGGTTTTACTGTGGAAGGAGATGCCACTTTTGTTTGAACCTTACCTAGTTTGACTTCTTTACATTGACTAGATAGTTTTAATGAAACTCCTTGGCTTGAAGCCTCAGGGGTTCTTTCTTCAATATGTACTACAATAGTTGTTTTACTAGCTTTTCTCTTTTTCTTAGCAATCTCCTCATGCTCAAGCTCATTTTATTCCTTGTGTCTAGTGATTATGTGGGCCTTATTCCATCTTTTCTCAAATCTTTACAAAAATCATTTATCCAATGTTGAGTCTGTAATAAAACTAGCTCAGAAAATTCTTCAACACATGTTATTTCTCTACTTTCATAATCTGGATCCAAGATAGGTTCATCATAGACCCTATTTTCATTATAAGCTAGATTCAATACTTTACCATCATCTTCCTCCAATTGATCTAGAATGTCATGAATCTTAAGATTCTGTGCAGATTGTAATGACAACCATTCATATTTTCTTTTCCTTATTGTATGTTCATCATCACAATTGAGCTAGTAATCTTCTAAATGGTAAACATGGGCATGTTTACTAGCTATCCACTTGGAAATATTCCCTTCTAGGTAATAATTCTTTCTTTGGAGTGGAAAATACTACACATTGTATGTCTTTAACTCCTCTTCACATAAATCAACTGCTTTAACTACATTACATTTGTAGTTTCCCACTATGATGGGAAATCTAAGAGAACTTTTCTTACGAGTCACGCTATAAAGAGCTTGAGACAACTTCAATTGTCTTCAATTCCAATAATACTATTTTCTTTGTAGGGTACCTAGGCAACATGAAGGGGTATCCTTCAAACCCTTCCACCCTAATGTAGGTGAAAGTGAGAAACTGAATGTACCATCCTCCAACTTATTTAATATTTCTTTGTGCTTCTACAGACAATCTTTTAGCTTTGTCACCTTCTATTATTCTCACCAACTTCATGGAAAACACATCATTGACTCTTTGATAATGCTCCTTGTATTCATGGATAGTAATTTGGGGTAAATGAGCATATATCAGACTACTTCCTACTTCTCTGACTAGAGTACCAACTCTTTTCAACCCTTGCTTATTTTCCCTTAAGGTACAGGAATGGATTACATATGAGGAAATAGAAAAACATCTTGACTTTGGAAATTCCTTTATCTAATCATGCAATCTATCGTTGATAAAACCTCCCCAATGCATTTTCACAGGGCCTTCCATTAATTTGGCTATGATTACAAACATCAATGATTCAAACTTACTGGCATCTCCCAATCTAGCTATCCTCCTTAGCATAGTTATAATATCTTAAACATTTGGGTTGAACATAAATCTTAGAATTTGCTTAGTTTGTTGGTAATTTCCTCCTGACACCATTAGGTACTCATAATTCTTCTATTTTGTTCTTCAATGCTTATGTAGATTTCAACCTTTATCTTCATATCTATTGGGTTCATCTAAGTAAATGTGAGAAGCCCAAATGTATACATCATTCCTTTCTCAAAGAGATCAACATAGATTCTTCCCTCCTTCTCAATGACTCTTTTGTTTGGGTTGTAGTAGTTTAAACATTCCTTAACAAGTTCAGGGGCCTCCATTACTGGTGGAAACCCTCCTACTAAATGTAACCCACTTACTATAACATTCTTTGTACATTGAGAGGCATTTTCTTGTCTATACCGTGCGAGGAAATTGACATCAGAGAACCATCCTTAATGAGTATCATTAGCTATCCCACCAATTAGTATAGCTTATGAAGTGCAATATTTGAATTCATTTTTTGGTCTTGCTTCAGAAGTACTCATTTTTGCCAATGCGTCCTACATTTTTTAAAATACATTCCTTCTATGCGAGTTAGGGTTAAATTTAACTAGTTATCTTTAACAATTCATAAAAAAAATTCAAATCACCATTCAATTAAATTTACATCAGAATAATCAACATTTTAGTTATTAAGGGAAATACCATAATCTCAAGACTTACATGTGTAAAATGGTTAACATAATTTTTGTTATTTGAGACATACCTAGTTTTGTTGATGATAAAAATCTTTTTAGAATGCAAATTTAAAACCCTTGGTAGTTGTGTTCTTGGTTTCTCAAAATTTACCTTTCCTTGCACGCCACAATATCAGTTCCGTTCATTCAATGTCCTTTGTAAATTCATAGTATAGTGCGAGGTTGAGTGTTATAAAAGTAACTTTATGCTCGAGGTTGTGCCAAGTACATGTGTGTAGTTCACCACCTTCATTAATTACCTATTACAATGCATTAATTTCTTGAATAAAGGTGCAATCATGGTCAATTGGGGTTTAAATTATGAACACCCTGGTTTCTACATAGGCCCACCACTAAAGGAAAAGATGACACAAAAAGCTTATGTGGCACTCTTGTGTCACTTTTATTTTTATGAGGCAAGGGCCTTTTGGATACGTGATCATTGATGATCATTGGGATTGAGAACTTCTGATACCAAACCTTGGAAAGATTACCGAAAACTAGGGCGCTTACCTCCAAGCTTATAAAAATTGGGAGTAGAGAGAGGAATCAAGAACTGGGTTCAAACAAGATCAAAAGAGATTCAAACATTTTGTAATGGAACCTCCAAATTCTGACCTCCAACTAAAGAAAAAGAAAAACAACCATCGAACTAGTTGATAAAGAAAATAATGCGAACACTGAGATGTTTCATCCAGGTGGCGACTTACTAGGTAGGAACTAGGACTGATCAAAGATACATCTTTGACACAACCACAAAATCTCTAGGACTTTGGGTTTGGTAAATTGATAAAACTTCATAAAAGATCGAGACACTAAATTTGAGAAAGAACAAGGACTTAAGCAAAGACCAAGTAGATTGAAATGAAACCTACATTTTACCACACCCCTCCCCCAAAACAACACACCACAACAAGCAAAAGCAAGAGGAAAGAAAGAGGCAACAAAAAAATGGGGTCCACATTTTTTTAAGGAGCAAAATGGGGTGTGTTGTGAGACCACACAAAAGTGGGGGCAATGGAGGATCTTTAGTTAGGAGATGGTTATCACAATTCTTGGAGAGATTGGTTACATAGTTTAGTGGGAGCTTTGGCAGTGATCTTGATTCATCATTTGATGATGGATGGTTATTTTATGTGATATCCTAGGAGGGGATGTTAGATCATGATGTTATGATATGTTCCATATTCTATAGTTTGAATTTTGACAAGGGAATTTTTTGTTCTCTTTGGTTTTGAGTTTTAATCTTTTTCATGGAGCTTCGTGATTTTGCAGGGTTGTATTTGAAGTTGGTATGGATTGATTGATGTATTGTCATGGCTACTAGAGATATTTGGGTGAGGCTAAGAGATCTCTTATGTATGGGATCATATGTTGATATGATTACACTTTGATGAGGATTTCAACAAAAATATCAAGGAGCGTACACTTGGCTATGGATGCGAATCCATTATGGACTTGAAGATAAGATTGTCATTATCTAAAAGAAACCTATAACTAAATTTTTCACAATATAACTAAACCTATAAAAAGCATCCAATTCTTTCATAATATTAAGAACTTCAAATTATTACATGGTAGTCAAAGTCTTATGAAAAAATACCCTCCTATTTATGTAACTCATCTCTTATAATACACAAGGAAGTATATTTATTTTGGTCCCAATACAATACAATAGGATTGCTTTCTCCCTAGCTATCTATGGCTTTGATTTATAGTTGCAGGCCCCATGAATAATTTTACAAGCACTCTTTCAACATTTCAACTAGAATAACCAAGAAATAAAATAACATAAAGAGCAACTTGACCAAAATTCAAATTTCAAACCCAACATAAAAAGCCTTTGTTATGACATTCATTAATACATATGATTTTAGAAATTCCATTTGAAACAGACAACTACTTTTCACCTTTTTGTAGGAATATCTCAAACCCTCGAACACTTGGGATATACACAATGAGGACCCTAATTATTGCATTTTATACACACAAAGATTTACACCATTTTCATCACAACATCACACATAGGGATTACATTTTTTTTTATGGTTGTAAGATTCAACATGAGACAAAAAATAATAACTAAATAAATAAACAAGATTTATACAAATAATGGATGCATTGATGCTCAAGTAGGACCCACAAACACTCATACTTGGCACATTCAAATTTAGAACCATTCAAGAACTTCACAAGGATCCATACAATAATTATTTAATGTAATGAAGGTTTCAAATTACCTTTTAATTCATTGTAGAGGGCATCCCCAAATTTGACTTCACCACAGAGGGCCTTGCCGACTTCAAATTCATTGCAATGAACTCTGAATTCCTTGCCCACCTTTTAGAATTCTCTAGGTCCTCTCCAAAATATCTTTATCACCCATGCAAGTAGCTTACCTTTGTTGAATTATGCACTCTACTCTACTCCCCACTCTTGCCAACATTTTTTTAATTCGCTACTAACCTTGTGTGCAATATAACCCACTCCCACCAATATTTCCCAAAACATATTTTTTTTAATTACCCACTTTAATATCATATTGTCTAATTTTTATTTGTTGCAAAAAATGACTAGAATTTACTCATTTTTAGTTTTCATGATTAAAATTTTTAGTCACATAATCATTTATTTTCCAAATTATACTAGTGGAAGTATAAAGTGTAGGTCCATCATTCTATATATTTAGATTTGCATACTAACAATATTTTGTACGATTGTGGCATACATGTGCCCCACTAACATCTTCAAGAGACTTATCAAATAAATTATGTGAAAAAGAGGAAGGAAAAATATTTAGATATAGAAAACTATTCTTTGATGACACATGTTAGCATTGCAATGACTTGCAACATATGGAAATATGTGTTGAACATATGGAAAGAACACAGGTGGTTGGAAAGGAACTGGTAAAGTTTCACAAGTATAAAATAATGGCCTACAATACAAAAGATGGTAAATGTTATCAATCAGATATGCACCCTAGATGCTAAATTTGTAGAAAAATTAACTATCTATTGACACCTGGAAACCTTCTTCAGATGTGGGTGATTTGAGTGAAGAAGGAATCTCTAGAGTGAATTGGTTCTCTAAATGATAATCTGATTCTAAATGATTTTTTTAGGTAAAAGGAAGAAGGATAAATTTTATTAAACTCTAACTTAAGGTGACTTTCAAAACTTAAAGATGAATTTGATTATCTACTCACAAACAACTCTCAGAAAAACAATAGTAACCTCACAATCTCTCATGAAAACTCAATACATAATTGATTTGCATGAAGATTCAAATTCAAACACAACATGCAACCTCTATCATATGGACTTTTTGCATCAAGATCTGGAATAATAGGACATAAAAGGATTTTGCAAACAAAATCACAATGTAAACATCATACTAAAATTGCAAAGGAGACAGAAATTGAGAAATAGGAATGCTACTTTATTAAATTGAAGGAGTATCCAAAGTTTGAGTACAAATTTATGCTTACAAAACTCTTTGCTTCAACATTAGAGGAAGAAAACATGATCTGAACTAAGAAAAACTCTAAGTCTTTCTTCAAAATATATCTCTCCAAACCCTAATCCGAGCTCAAGAAGAAAGCCCAAAAAAAAGAATCCAAATCTGCTCCATAATGTGTTAAAAAAGTGGAAAACTCACACTTTTTGCATGTCCATCCCAAAAAGCACCTAAAAATAGGTTTTTTCTGCTTTAAAAGCTGAAAAAGCACCTCATATTCACCCCATGCAACTCAAATTCACCCAAGGAAAAATCAATCATCCAACTTTCATCAAACTACTTAAAATAGCAAAAAGAATAAAACCATTTATAGAATATTGTTTTATCTTTTGCTTTACAATGATTTGCAGTTTTATTCCTCTAAACTTACCTCATTTTTTCAATTAATATTTTTAGAAATCTTTGCAAAAGTATTACAACTTTTATATCGTTATACAAATTGATTTTTCTTCTAAAAAATCATAAAAATATAATGGCTATATTTATCATTGCATTTTAATTGATTTCTAGAAAATCAATCAAAAAATAAACCTAAGGAAAATATGAATTTCTCACTAAGGAAAGACATTGAAAATAATAAAACCCTAAGGTTTTAGACTTTGCAAAACATTTGAATTCCTAACCCTAATACTTCAGCAAATGATACTAAATGGATTCTAAGAGAAGGCCGGCCTAAGCAATGTTCACTGAGGCATATAGAATACCTTGAAGGAATTAATCGATGTATCATTTTTGATATGAATGTGATGAAATGTCAAAATGACTTAGGGAAAAGTGAAACCCTAAAGAAAAAAACTAGTGAAATCCCTAACATTTCACATTCATTTGCAAACTGAAAAAGATGAAGAAGCTCTATCTACTCCGCCACCATGAAAGAAGGTTAGGGTTTGAAGCCCTTTGGCATTCTGGAATCTCTGTGACTTGAATCTCCATCAAATTGGACTGGTAAGTCATTTCTTCAAGCCATTCCATGGCTTTTTGCACCATTTTTTAAAATAACCTATCTTAAAACTGTAGCCAAGGCATATATGTTTTGATGTTTCCTTGTGCTTTTGTTGGCCTTGTTCCTCTTCTGTTGCTCCCTCCTATTCTACCGCCATGGGAGACTTGTTTGAAGCATAATATAGAGCTTTTTTATGGCTCAACCATGGGCTCATAAGGTTCTCTACAGGTGCATGAGGGTAAGCTTTATCTCCCTTTCACTTTCCTTGCATTTTCCTCTTAAAAAAAACTTATAAAGGCTTTTCTTGTGTGAGTAAAAGATGAACATTGAGGAAAAATTTGTAGGCCACTATACATGCCATGACTTGCTTGAATGCTTCTGTGATGAAACTCCATAAAGAAAACCATGCATTTCACACACTGCTTTGTATTTAAAAAAAGTATGACAAACTTTAAATGGGATTTGGTTTTGATGAACATTGTGGGCCAACAGACCATTCCAGGCCACGAGCTTACTTTCTTTTCATCTGGGTATTTTGTAAACCCACTATATCTCCATTTTTGCATCTTTGACATAAACTCTCAAATGGGTAAACTGTAATAAGAAGAAAATATGTTCTTGAAATTGAAAACCCCATGTGGGGGTAAACTGTAATAAGAATAAAATATGTTCTTGAAATTGAAAACCCCATGTGGGTATTTGTAATATAGAAGGAAAAACAAACCTCTGGGCTCGACACATGATGAAAAATAATACTCCTTTTCTTCTTAAAAAAATCATTTGGATTCAAAATATTTCTCCTTATGAATTTGTAAAACTTCATGGCCACGACCATCACTTGATCTCCCTATCATTTTGAAGAGCTTTAAAAGCTTGAGACTATGCATCTTGATGGCATTTATATCTGCATTTTGAATATAAACTCCAACATGGGTATTCTATGTTTTTTTTAAAGGAAATCTACATTGGAAGTCAAAACCACCAAAAATGTGGCTCATGAAAGAAAAAATTGGCCTCTCCATTCAGAACTTGAACATTCTCCCACTTTTGTACTCTTGGAAACCCTATAGAAAGATTATGTGAAGTTTTCTCTAAAAGCTGAAATAGGCTCCATGTATTTTCTTGAAAAAATTTCTATATGAAGAAAGCTTCCTTTTCTTTTTGTTAACAAAACTCTTTCAGTACTTGTTTCACTTGAAACCTCAGCTTGTTCGACATTGAAATATCATGGTATAAGTACATTACTTTGAAAGAAGAAGAAGACTTGTTTCACATTACTGCTGTAGCTTCATCTACTTATTGCACATAATATTAGAAGGTTACACACCCATAATATGCAGATTTACATTCACCTCCTGATGCATGAAACACATAGAAACTTCTTGTTTTCCTGTAGTAAATTACCATTATTTGGCATATGATGAAAATAATGAAACCTCTCATTAACAGAAATGATCTCCTCATTTTATTCATTTAAGATCACTGTCATCATGCACTTCTGGATAAGGTCTCAAATGGGTATTACCCTTGCCAAGAAAATAATGCTCCACCTGTAGCAATACCGATGCTCTTGATCATAGCCAGATTTGTCCCTCTATTCTACTTGCACATTGTATTTACTTTGATCACTTAATGTTGTTTGTCCATACTATTGTCTTATGTATGCAAACTAATCTTGAACACACCCAGAATTGTTCCTTTTGATACTTTGTACTCAAAATGGCTTTACAATGCCAATGTACTTATTTATCGGCACTCCTCATGCATTCTAATGATTAAATGAAATTGTTGTAAATAACTTTCAATCCTTCAATTATGTAGCTTGATTTCATGAATTTTACATGTATGCCTATTCACTATAACCATTATGAACTTGAAACACTTGCAAAAATAGAAAAGATCATCATGGAGAAACATGAATAAATATGAACAAATCACATGGCAGCAAAAATGCAATCAATCATGGCGGTATTAAAAATATGCAGAATGGAAATTGATGCATTTTATTTGATTATGTATCAAAATTAAACTCATTGTCCACTTGTAATTTTCAATTTGTTGCTTAGATTTGATTGTTATGAGTGAACAATTTACTTGATTGTTTTGATAACTAAAATATGTTTCACTCCTTCATGAATGGCTTAGATGAGCATGATAACTAAATTTCCTTACTCAGCCCCATTTGTATGATGAGGGGCAGCATGTCGAGCTCTACCCTTGTGGGAGCCCATTTTACTCATGCTTTTATGTCTTCATGAAATGATCAACTACACAACTTTTCCTATACTTGCACATGAAACAAACAATGTTAGCATAAAGTAATGATGTGACATTCCATTTTCAAGCTCTTATTACTGCACTCTTCATTATTAGTTGATTCCATGCATTTCAAGGAATGAATTATATCTTTGTTGGTAGAGCATGTAGTGTAACTTATATCCAAAGCTCTAACAGGACTTTCCCAATTTTCTACAAGTACACTCGAAATCAGAAGTAGGACGAAGCAAGCAGCAAAAACATCACCTAAAGATCAAGAATCAAACAATGATAGATATGTCTTATGTTATTTTCTTTCTTCTTCTTTTCCACCTTCAGTTGTAGAATTCATTTCTTGCAATGAATGGTTTTAGTTATCTCCACGACTTGTGTGGATCTTTTAATTTCTTCTCTCATTTTCATTCTGAAAAGAAATGCATCCAAATGCAAAGTTGTACAATCATTTGTATTTGCAAACAAATGAAATACTCTAATTGAATAAGCATTGTGAAATAAATGAAAGCAAATGTTATGCTTTATCATTTATGTATTCTATCTTGTACTTCATTTATGCTACAAAGCATTGAGTAATAACTCTAAAACTCTGTTTACTAAAAAAAATTGCATAACTTAAACTCCATAAATCTGATACAAGCAACAATTTAAACACATGTAGAAATTAATTGAACTTCCACCCTAAGATAAATCCAATTAATTAGCTCTGCCAATTGAGTTGTAGTGAAAATTGGTAACATTTTGGCAATTTTTGCTAAATGCTTTCCTACTAAGCATTAGATCAGTTGCCTTTAATACTCCATTAGGCCTAGAGTCAATTATGCCCCTTCATGAAACTCAGAAACTCAAACAGTAACACTCCAAACAACAGCAAAGTGAAACCCAACCATACAAAAATAAAACTAACAGGCCCTAATGGCCAACCAAAACATGGGCAACAACACTTAGGGAAAGAAAAACTACTGAAATGAAATGTGATCGAATCACTTATTTGCTACAACTAACCCTGTCCTACACTAACCGATGCAAAAATGCTTAAACAAAGCCATTTACTAGTTCAAAAAATTAACTACCCCTCCTTTGCAATCTGCAAAGCTGAATCAGCTTGGGAATCCACCAAAAGATGTGGAGAAAAATCAAATATTCAACAGTTTGTTGCAACGCCCTTCCAAGGAGAAAAATGAAATCACTCACCCACCCTTCTTGATTTATGAAACATAAGTGATCAGGTCAAAAAATGAAATGATTGTGCTCAAAGTGATACCTCCATTGATGCTCTGGATCAACATTGTCATGGGGTTGCTCCTTCTCACTCATTTCCAGCTGAGCTAGGTGCCTAATAGGGCATCCCCTTGAAATCTTTGGATTGGAAGGAAAGCAACCTAAAAGATCATCGACAATAACATCATCTTCATCTCGCATGATGGCTCGCCATGTTGACTCCTCCATGGTTAGTGGGCTACCCACCTTTGTTAGAGTGGCTAATAACTCATTGAAACTATGCATTCTTGGAGAGATTTTAGAAGTAGCAGATATGAGCTCAAATCCCTCATCATTAGTCAATGGGAAGCTTTCTGAATTAGGAATATTTTCTTCAATGAAGGAAGGCAACAGTTTAAACAATGAGATAGCTTCCTCTAATTGACCCTCATCATTTGGCACATCCACTTCAAGCTCCTCTATGAAATAAAAGGTAGCTCCTCCAACCAGTGAAAATCATTCCACTAGTTAGGCTTCCTTGTAACCAATGGTTCATTTGAGAATTCAGCCACCTCCACCTCTTTCTTTTTTTGTTTGGGGCAACCTTCCTCCAACAATATTGGAATATCCTCCAAGCGTAAGTAGAAAAGATCAATTTCAGCTTGGAATAGATCCTCCTCAAGCTCTTAGTCATTTGATTCAAGGATGCTTTCACATATCTGCTCCTGAAACAACCCCTTACCTAAATGGTCCTCATCACTGTGGTGGTCAGGACTTGGCATAATCATGCCATTTTCACTTTCATGCTCCATGTTAGGAATCTCTACAAATAGACTAACTGAAACTTCTTCCGCATTGTCCAAATTTGCAACCCAAACATCAAGATCATCTCAAAACAAATCTTTATTACATTCTTCTTGGTTCTTTAATAAAAGAGGACCATTTTTTACCTCATGATAGCTCTCATCAAGCCTTGTTGACTCTTCAAGAGGTTCATGCTTACACTCTATTTTCCGATCCAAGGCTTTTGCATCACACTCACTTTGCTCAACTAGAAATTCACCACACTCTTTGATGTCTTCTTGCTCCTCCTCTTGCTGCTCTGATTGATCTTCTCAAAAGAGCGCTGAAAAATTTCCCTCTTCTTCAACACAACAAGGAGACCCATTAGTGAAAACATGGAAAGACACATTAGGAGAAGCTTTTATTCACTCAACATTTTGTTGTTGCAAATGGTAAACTTCCAAAGATGAATGCAATGGATTCACCTTCCTAAGTTCCTCTATGTGGAGAAGGGTATTTTGATCGAAGGGTTAATCCTTGGGTTCATTAGGTGGAGAAACTTGGGGAAATTTTTGAGTTGTTGGGGAATGAATAGGCTTTTTGAGAAACCGCCGTTAAAGGATTAAGGGCTGAACTTGCTCAGGAATAGGTTCATTTTGGGGAGGGTGAAGGCTTTGAAAACTTGGTACCTCAAGATTGAGGGGTTGGCTCAAGGAGTTAAAAAATCTATCCTGCCTAAAACTTGGGATTTCTACTTTAGAAGTACAAGGAGGTTCACTTTGTCTAAAACTTAGAACTTGATTCTCATGAGTTTCCTCTTGAGTGGGCTGATATAGAACTACAGGAGCTATTTGAACTTCATACCTTTGTGTCTCCAATTCTTGCTCATAGAGATAGGCCTGATAAGCCATCTCTTTCTATTGCTGATTATATTCAAGTTGTCTCTTGATCTCCTCCATTTGCTTCATCAATTCAAGCAACTTTCTCTTTAGGCTTGCAATCTCCTCCTGTTGATTTGATTGATTCCTTTCTTCTTCTATTTCACACATTTTCCTTTTGTAGTTCAGCCTTATATCTTTGAAACTCAAGTATTTAATATTTTGGGGCTGATTTTGATTATATGATGGCTGAGATGGAGGTTGAATAGGGGTGGGTGGGTGGGTGGTAATTATACTGGGTATACTGGTTTTGAAAATTCATGGAATTGAAACCAACAATATGATTATGCTGGTATGGCTAATATGAAGATGGATAAGCAGGATTTTCATGATATGACGGATGGTATGACATATTATCATGAAACATTGGCATGCTTGTTCATCTAAAGGCTAAAAAAAAGAACCTTTTAAGAGAATACCAACACTTGATCATTTTGAAACCAAAAAAAGCTTCTCAGAGTTGCCATAGTGTTTGTTGATTTTGCCTCCAAAGGCTGAAAATAATTGAAGAAAACACCTGAACATTCAGTATGTACAATTTTTTGTGTTATTCACACTAGATCTGCTTGAAAATCAAATAACAAAGTCACCAGATATTTTTTCTTCCAACTCAAAAGGAAGAAACTCTAATGTGCATACCAAAGTAGTAGCTTAAAATCTGGATGTTTTTCTCTCAAACAAAATTTCAGATTCCCACCAAATGTGCTAAAAACAATTATCAATCAGATATGCACCCTATGCTAAATTTGTAGAAAACTTAACTATCTATTGACACATGGAAACCTTCTTCAGATGTGGGTGATCTGAGTGAAGAAGGAATCTCCAAAGTGAGTTGGTTCTCTGAATGATAATCCTATTCTAAATGATTTTCTAAGGTAAAAGGAAGAAGGATAAATTGCATTAAACTCTAACTTAAGGTGACTTTCAAAACTTAAAGATGACTTTGATTATCTACTCACAAACAACTCTCAAAAAAACAACAGTAACCTCACAATCTCTCATGAACACTCAATACATAATTGATTTGCATGAAGATTTAGATTAAAACACAACATGCAACCTTTATCATATGGAATTTCTGCATCAAGATCTAGAATAATAGGACATAAAAGGATTTTTCAAATAAAATCACAATGTAAACATCATACTAAAATTGCAAAGGTGACATAAATTGAGAAATAAGAATGTTGCTTTATTAAACTAAAGGAGTATCCAAAGTTTGAGTACAAATTTTTGCTTACAAAATTCTCTACTTCAACATGAGAGGAAGAAAACAATGATCTGAACTAAGAAAAACTCTAAGTCTTTCTTCAAAATATATCTCTCCAAACCCTAATCCGAGCTCAAGAAGAAAGCCCAAAAAAAAGAATCCAAATCTGCTCCATAATGTGTAACAAAAGTGGAAAACTCACACTTTTTGCATGTCCATCTTGAAAAGCACCTAAAAATAGGTCTATTCTACTTTAAAAGCTGAAAAAGCACCTCATCTTCACCCCATGCAACTAAAATTCACCCAAGGAAAAATCAATCACCTAGCTTTCATCAAATTGCTAAAAATAGAAAAAAGAATAAAACAATTTATAGAATATTGTTTTATCTTTTGCTTTACAACGATTTGCAGTTTTATTCCTCTCAACTTACCTCATTTTTGCAATTAAGATTTTTAGAAATATTTGCAAAAATATTACAACTTTTATATCTCCATACAAATTGATTTTTCTTCTAAAAAATCATAAGAATCTAATGACTATTTATCATTGCATTTTAATTGATTTATAGAAAAACAATCAAAAAATAAACCTTAGAATGCATATAGGAATTTTTCACTAAGGCAAGACATTGAAAATAATAAAACGCTAAGGTTTTAGACTTTGCAAAAAAATTGAATGCCTAACCCTAATACTTAAGCAAATGATACTAAATGGATTCTAAGAGAAGGTCGACCTAAGCAATGTTCACTAAGGCATATAAAATAACTTGAAGGTATTAATTGGAATATCATTTTTAAAATGAATGAGATAAAATGTCAAAATGACTTAGGGAAAGTGAAACCCTAAAGAAAAAAATAGTGAAATCCCTAACACTTCGCATTCATTTGCAAACTAAAAAAGATGAACAAGCTTTGTCTATGTTGCCGCCATGAAAGAAGTTAGGGTTTGAATCCCTTTGGCATTCTGGAATTTCTATGACTCGAATCTCCATCAGAATGGACTGGTAAATCATTTCTTCAAGCCATTTTGAGGCTTTTTGCACCATTTTTTGAAATAACTTGGCTTAAAACCATGACCAAGGCATATATGTTCTGATGTTTCCTTGTGTTTTTGTTGGCCTTGTTCCTCTTCTGTTATTCCCTTCTATTCGGCTATCATGGGAGACTTGTTTGAAGCATAATATAGAGCTCCATTATGGCTCAACCATGGGCTCATAAGGTTCTCTACAGGTGCATGAGGGTAAGCTTTATCTCCCTTTCGCTTTCCTTGAATTTTCCTCTTAAAAAAAACTTATAAAGGCTTTTCTTGTGTCAGCAAAAGATGAACATTGAGGAAAAATATGTAGGCCACTGTACAGGCCACGACTTGCTTGAATTCTTCTGTGATGAAACTCCACGAAGAAAACCCTACATTTCACACACTGCTTTATATTTGACAAAAATATGACAAACTCTAAATGGGATTTGGTTTCTATGAACAATGTGGACCAACAGACCATTCCAGGTCACGGGCTTAATTTCTTTTCATTTGGGTATTTTGTAAACCCACTATATCTCCATTTTTGCATCTTTGACATAAACCCTCAAATGGGTAAACTGTAATAAGAAGAAAATATTCTCTTGAAATTGAAAACCCCATGTGGGTATTTGTAATATAGAAGGAAAAACAAACCTATGGGCTTGACACATGATGAAAAATAATACTCCTTTTCTTCTTAACAAAATAATTTGGATTCAAAATATTTCTCCTTATGAATTTGTACAACTTCATGGTCGTGGCCATCACTTGATCTCCCTGTCATTTTGAAGAGCTTTAAAAGCTTGAGATTGTGCATCTTGATGGCATTTATATCTGCATTTTGAAATAAACTCCATGGGTATTCTATGTTTTTTTTTAAGGAAATCTGCATTTGAAGTCAAAACCCCCAAAAATGTGGCTCATGAAAGAAAAAATTGGCCTCTCCATTCAGAACTTGAACATTCTCCCACTTTTGTACTCTTGGAAACCCTATAGAAAGATTATGTGAAGTTTTCTCTAAAAGCTGAAATAGGCTCCATGTATTTTCTTGAAAAAATTTCTTTATGAAGAAAGCTTCCTTTTCTTTTTGTTAACAAAACTCTTTCAACACTTGTTTCACTTGAAACCTCAGCTTGTTTGACATTGAAATATCATGGTATAAGTACATTACTTCGAAAGAAGAAGAAGACTTATTTCACATTACTGTTGTAGCTTCATCTACTTGTTGCACATAATCTTAGAAGGTTACACACCCATAATATGCAGATTTACATTCACCTCTTGATGCATGAAACACATAGAAACTCCTTGTTTTCCTGTAGAAAATTACCATTATTTGGCATATGATGAAAATAATGAAACCCCTCATGAATAGAAATGATATCCTCAATTTATCCATTTAAGATTACTATTATCTTGCAATTCTGGATAAGGTCTCAAATGGGTATTACCCTTGCTAGGAAAATAATGCTCCACCTGTAGAAATATTGATGCTCTTGATCATAGCCAGATTTGTTCCTCTGTTCTACTTGCACATTGTATTTACTTTGATCACTTAATGTTGTTTGTCCATACTGTTGTCTTATGTATGAAAATTGATCTTGAACACACCCAGAATTGTTCCTTTTGATACTCTATACTCAAAATCACTTGACAATTTCAATGTACTTATTTCTCGGCACTCCTCATGCATTCTAATGATTAAATGAAACTGCTATAAATAGCTTTCAATCCTTCAATTCTGTAGCTTGATTTCATGAATTTTACATTTATTCCTATTCACTATCACCATTATGAACTTGAAACACTTGCAAAAATAGAAAAGATCACCATGGAACAACATGAATAAATATGAACAAATCACATGGCAACAAAAATGCAATCAATCTTGGCAGTATTAAAACTTTGTAGAATGGAAATTGATGCATTTTATTTGATTTTGTATAAGAATTAAAATCATTTTCCACTTGTAATTTCCACTTCGTTGCTCAAATTTGGTTGTTATGAGTGAACAATGTACTTGATTGTTTTAATAACTAAAATTTGTTTCACTCCTTCATGAATGGCTTAGATGAGCACGATAACTGAATTTCCTTACTCAGCCCCATTTGTATGATGAGGGGCAATATGTCGAGCTCTACCATTGTAATGCTTCAATGGGTCCAAGTAATGAAGTTAAGTCTTCAGTTCATAGAGTTTTTTGGTTGATAGATGATACTAACATTGCACCATATGAGGATTGTTATCCATTGACAGGATCAAGTGACCTACACTCTTTCCTTAGCTCAAATGCAGGTTCATGGAGTATCCATACGTAGAAGATGGCATGCTTTTGTTCATGTACAATTCAAACCTAGAATGAGTGCAAGTCAAAAGAGTGGGTTGACAAATGATAGTTAAAATATCTTAGCCCACTTCAAACATATCACCCTTCAATGACATTAGAATTGGTAGAGATGGAATCATCAATTGACTTTGATCACATATTAGATCTAGTTCAACCAGATAATATATCGTTAAACACTAAAAATTATTCTAGGCCTACGCCTTTATTAAATCCCCTTTCATCCTTGATAATTAAATAATTTTAATTATTTAATTATTGTCTAATGTCATAAAATCTTCTATTAATTAAATAACTCAAATTATTTAATGAATTCATTTTATCTTTCTATTTCCTCTTTTGATTAATTAAATAAATTTTATTAATTTAATTACGTCACTAATGACTTCTTTTCTTCTTAATTAAATAAATCTCTATTTATTTAATTGTTGTCACTTTCTTCTATAATTAAATAGTTATTTCAATTATCTAATTATTCATTGTCCTCTTCTTCCATAAATTAAATAAATTTTATTTATTTAATGACTTACTAATTTGTCATTTTCCCCCACTTTTGAATTAAATCATTATTTAATTAAAAATAAGTCAACTTTCATTTTTCCTCTATAATCAAATAATGTTTCCATTATTTAATTATTCACTTTCCCTCTCAAACTAAACAATTTTTTAGAATTATTTAGTTTCCTCTTTTCTTTTTCAGTTATCTCAAGTCTTCATCTTCATCCTCATCTCTTATTTGATTTTTCCTTGGAAAGTCATAATGAAATTATTTTATTTATGACTTAATGACTTGCCTTTTTTTTCCCACTTTCTGAATTAAAATTGCTATTTAATCAAAAAATCACTTTCCTTTTTCATCTAAGATTTAAATAATGTTTCCATTATTTAACTCTCCACTTTCCTTTTTGAACTAAATGATTCTTTAGAAT
Organism: Sequoia sempervirens; assembly: GCA_007258455.2. Lineage (NCBI taxonomy): Eukaryota > Viridiplantae > Streptophyta > Pinopsida > Cupressales > Cupressaceae > Sequoia > Sequoia sempervirens. The sequence continues at coordinate 582,486,343 of VDFB02281492.1, forward strand.
TATTTAGTTTCTCTATCAATCTTATTCTTATCCCTTGTAGTCTTATTTAATTTCAACCATTGACTGAAATTAAAATCATTTAATCTCAACTGTTCATTCAAATTTGTCTTTTCTATAAAAAATGCTTGTCATTTTCATTTCATCAGAGATCCAAAATTTATAGAAAGATTATAGAAAGATGTAGAAGGGTAATGGAGGTGATGCATTGATGGTATGAATGTTTGGTATTTTTCCTTGGCTTATGCGTATATGTTCTTCATTGCTAGATTAGGGATTTAAGGTTTATTATTATGTTTAATGATCTTAACCTCGAATTTTCCTAATCACAATATCTACTTGCATAGTTTTTGAAATTCCTATTGTTATCTTACTTTGTAGTATACTTGTAATGTTGATTAATTTCATCTAATTTTTTGCACATATCAATGTAGGACATATTTAGGCAGCTATTGCAAATGAAGACAATGAAGAGGGAACAAATTATTACTTGTGTCATTGTGTTGAGGCAAAAAATAAATTGGAGGCCCGAGTTATAGATGGAGAAAAAATTGAATATCCTACAAGCTTAGTGGTTGTTACTAGAACGTAGCTTAGAAGGTACCCACATAAGAGTGTTAATGTTTGGTTGTTTTAGGACTTTGACATGCATTGAAAAATCATTCATTACTCAAACCTTGTTGTGGCATCCAATGTTCATTTGATCAAATATAGGGGTAGAACTTTGAACAAGACCTTGTGGAAGGTGCTTGAATCTAACCATGAGGCAATACTTGACACAATAAAGAGTAGAGAAAACTCGGATGGTTCATTGGATTAATTTGTAAGTATGCACATTGGTTCCTATTAATTTTTAAGCATGCACATTAATTTGTATTAAAGTTTAGAGTATGCACATCAAGATTAGTTGATAGTTAGACCTTTCATTTCTATATTTCAAGTTTACATATATTTTTATTCCAAGTTTGTACATATGTTTTGTTTCAAAGTTTACATATGAATATTGGTTCAATGTTGTCAATGTGGTAACATAGACAAGGTAGTGAGTTGTTTATCGCTAGGAGACCTAATTTCTTTGAGGTATCTTTTCAAATAGATCACTGCCTTGTCTATGCTACCGCATTGACAATGTTGTGAGCATTGTAAGAAAAAAATATGGTATAAAAATCAGTCAAAGAGGGAAAATAGAATAAATTTGGCCATTCTACAAGAGGTATCAAACAATTGATTATTGGACATTATCACCCATTATCACCATGAGACCCCATGAATTGTTTCCATAATCACAATCATAAGTATCATTGACATGTGTCATTTTTAGTCTAGATTAGCACTATCATTCTTCATTAGCATTGCCATTCCATTTCTATTCTTCACTAATGCATATTTGCACCTTGGATGGTTGCATATGCTCATATGACTACCTTTTATAATGCAATATACCTTCATGAAATTTTTTTGATGTCCCATGACTAATATACCTTGCTTGGTGACTATGAAATTTTTCAAGGTGGCTGAAAACATGACTATGTTCTTGATTTGTAGCACCATGTTTTCTTGTTCTCTAAACCCATCATTATCTTTTCCCTTATAGGTGTTATCAGTCATCAAAAAATTAGATTGAGAAGGATTATCTTTGAACATGAGTATGATTTCCATAGACCTCACCCATATCATACTTTCCCTTGAACACTTTTTCAAGGTTGATGTAGGTTCACATGTGATATGAAGTCTCCTTAGGCATCCTATAGGTTATGAGCTTGTAGCCCTTCACAGAGATGATTTTGATATAACTTTCTTCTTATACCTAATAATCGGGATATAAAACCTGATTTTGATACCCTTATAATTCTTATTAGACATGTGTGAAAATAATATGGGGTTAAATTTGTATGAAATTGGACAAAACTACTTACAATCAAATTAGGCCTCTTTCTAAGGAATATTATGGAACAACAGTTACTAAATGGATTACTCAAGTATTGAAATTCATATGGAAGGTGTATTTAGACATTTATAACATGCATAAATAGTCCCTACTCTTGAACATTCCTAAAATACAATAATTTGCACTAAAAATAGACAAATTTCCATGTAAAAGCTAGGAAATCAAGGGCTTTATGGAAAAGGAACTTGCATGTGCGGAAAAATCAAGAAACTTGGCACATCATCCCATACAACTATAAGAATTAATAATCCAAAATTTGGGAAAATTTAGTTGGTGGAAACAAAATTTAAGCCTATCCCCTAGTTTGAGGCCTAAACCGATAGTTCCAACAAAAGTTAAGTAGTGTAAAACTCCAAAGGGATGTGAATTTCATTCTGCAACTTTTGTGACCAAAAAAACTATTCCAACACGTCTAAATGGGTGCGTTTAGGCTAGGCATGGTCCTCTTTCACACCTAAACATGTCAAATTAGTCTGAGCTACATTCAACCAACTCAATCTCTTAAGAGTCCAAAGTGCAAAATGGCTGCAATCTTTGATGGGTTGTTACTTAGAAACCATGATGCTTAAAAACTTTTTGTCTGAGGCTATAAGATTATGTTGGGCCCCTCTATAATAAAATCTCTCAATTTTTGATATCTCGAAGGTGTTTTCCAAAGGTTATGACTTTTTAGTTGATAGAAAAAGTGTCAAATGCAAGCAACGTAAAGTTGTAAAGGGGTGTAATTTTTATTTTGCAACTCATGTGACCAAAAAAATTATTTCCTACACAACAGAATGGGTATGTTTAGCTAGGCATGGTCATCTTTTGCACACAAACATGTCGAATAATTCTGAACTACGTTCAACCGACTCAATCCCTTAAGAGTCTAAAGTGCAAAATGGTTCTAATCTTTGACGAGCTATTATTTGGAAATTGTGACACTTAGAAACTTTTTGTTTAAGGCTATGAGATTGCGTTGGGCCCCTCTACAATAAAATCTACCAGTTTTGATATCTTAAAAACATTTTCCAATGGTAATGACTTTTTAGTTGATTGAAAAAGTGTCAAAAGTAAGCAGTGTAAAGTTCCAAAGGGATGTAACTTTCATTCTACAAATCGTGTGACAAAATAGATTGTTCCAACACATCTAGATGGATATGTTTAGGTAGGAATGATTCTCTTTCACACCCAAACATGTTGAATCAGTCCAAGCTACATTCAACTAGCTCAATCCCTTAAGAGTCTAAAGAGCAAAATGGTTGCAATCTTTGACAAGATGTTACTTGGAAACCATGACAGCTAAATTTTTTTTTCCTGAGACTACAAGATTGCATTGGACCCCTCTATAATAATCACTCTTGGTTTTTGGTATCTTGGAGGAATTTTTCAGTGGTGGAAACTTTTCAGCTGATGAAAAAAGTATCAAATGCAAGCAATGTAAAGTTGCAAAGGGTTGTAACTTTTTTTCTGCAACTTGTGTGACCAAACAGACTGTTCTAACATGTCCAAATGGGTATGTTTAGGTTAGGAATAGTCCTCTTTCGCACCTAAACATTCCAAATAAATATGAGCTACATTCAACTGGCTCAATCCCGTAAGAGTCCAAAGTGCAAAATGACTACAATCTTTGACATGCTATTACTCAGAAACTGTGACACTTAGAATTTTTTTTTCTAAGAATACAAGATCACTTTGAACCCTTCTACAATAACCTCTCTTAGTTTTTAATATCTTAAAGGCATTTTCTAGTGGTGATGACTTTTTAGTTGATGAAAAAGTGTCAAATGTAAGTAGTGAAAAGTTGCAAAGGGGTATTTAACTTTCCTTTCTGCAACTCGTGTGACCAAATAGATTATTCCAACACATCTAGATGGGTATGTTTAGGCTAGGTATGGTCTTCTTTTGCACCCAAACATATCAAATCAATCTAAGCTATATTCTACTGGCTCAATCCCTTAAGAGTCCAAAGTGAAAAATGGTTGCAATCTTTGACAGACTATTACTCAAAAAATGTAACACTTAGAAAAAAATTTCCAGAGGCTATGGGATCATGTTGGGTCCCTATACAATAACCTATCTTGGTTTTTGATATCTCAGAGGTTTTTTCCAGTGGTGATGACTTTTCAGTTGATGGAAAAAGTGACAAATGCAAGTAGTGTAAAGTTGCAAAGGGGTGTAACTTTCATTCTACAACTTGTGTGACCAAATAGACTTCCAATATGTCTGAATGGGTACATTTAGGCTAGGAATGGTCCAATTTTACACCCAAACATGTTGAATTAGTCTGAGCTACATTCAACCGACTCAATCTCCTAAGAGTCCAAAGTGCAAAATGGCTGCAATCTTTGACAGGTTGTTACTCAAAAACTATGACACTTAGAAACTTTGTTGTCTGAGGCTACAAGATCGTATTGGGCCCATCTACAATAGCATGATTTAGTTTTTGATACCTCAGAGGCATTTTCAACTGTTGATGACTTTTCAATTGATAGGAAAAGTGTCAAATGCAAGCAGTGTAAAGTTGCAAAGGAGTGTAACTTTCGTACTACAACTCATGTGACTAAATAGACTATTCCAACATGTTGGGATGAGTATGTTTAGGCTAGGCATGGTCCTCTTTTGCAACCAAACACACCAAATTAGTTCGAGCTACATTCAAATAGCTTAATCCCTTAAGATGGAATACAAAACAAAGGGAAAAAAATATTCACATGATAGTTAAAAAGTTTGAGATTTCCTAAACAAAAACATATGATTGCATGACAAAGGTAAAACATGTGGGTGTCAAAATAGTTGAAGAAAAGGGAAAATCTACAAAAATAATCATGTTGAGGAATAGGGGAATTGGTGTATGAGGCTCTAGGTTAATCTAGACATCACAGGCTTCACACCACTTGCATGAACATTCATGAGTGACATGTTTGATTAATTGGTATAAAAAGGTTGATGGTTGATCTGTACATTCTTTGCTCCATACCACTTATAGGAAGTCATGAGTGACAGTTTCCATTAGGTACTTAACTGACTCAATAGGTTGAAGAGATGTTACTTGGAAACTGTGACACTTGGAAAGTTTTTATTTGAGGCTACAAGATCGTGTTGGGCCCCTCTATGATAACCTCTCTCAATATTTGATATCTTGGAGGCGTTTTCCGATGGTGACGACTTTTCATTGATGGAAAAAGTGTCAAATACAACCAGTGTAAAATTGCAAAGGGGTGTAACTTTTGTTCTGCAACTCATGTGACCAAATAAACTATTCCAACATGTCTACATGGGTGTGCTTAGGTTAGGAATGGTCCTCTTTTGTACCCAAACACGTCGAATCAGACTGACCTACATTCAACAAGCTCAATCTGTTAAAAGTCCAAAGTGCAAAATAACTGCAATATTTGATGGGATATTACTTGGAAACTGTGATAGTTAATTTTCATCTGAGGCTATAGGATCATGTTGGGCCCCTCTATAATAACCTCTCTTCATTTTTGATATCTCATAGGTGTTTTCTAGTGTTGATGATTTTTCGGTTGTTGGAAAAAGTGTCAAATGTAAGTAGTGTAAAGTTGCAAAGGGGTGTAACTTTCGTTTTGCAACTCGTGTGACCAAATGGACTATTCCAACATATACGTATGGGTACATTTAGGCTAGGAATGGTCCTATTTTTCACCCAAACACACCAAATCAGTCAGAGCCACATTCAACCAACTCAATCCTTTAAGAGTCCAAAGTGCAAAATGGCTGCAATATTTCATGGGCTATTACTCAAAAACCATAACACTTGGAAACTTTTCTCTTAAGGATATAGGATCATTTTAGGCCCCTCTACAATAACCTCTCTCAATTTTTGATATCTCAGAGGCATTTTCTTGTGGTGATGACTTTTAGTTGATGGAAAAAGTGTCAAATGAAAGCAGTGTAAAGTTACAAAGGGGTATAACTTTTGTTTTGCAACTTGTGTGACCAAATGGGTTGTTCCAACATGTTTGGATGGGTACGTTTAGGCTAGGCATGGTCCTATTTCACACCCAAACACGTTGAATTAGTATGAGCTGCATTCAACTAAATCAATCTATTAATAGTCCAAAGTGAAAAATGGTTGCAATTGTATATGCATAAAAATGGTCATGTCTAATTAATCCTGACATTTAATTATTATTTAATTAATTTCTCTAAAGTCCTCTACATATAAATTAATTAATTTTTAATGTTCACCTACTTTATTCTTCCACTTTAATTAAATAAATATCATTGTTTATTTAAATTAATTATTACATTTAAGTTTAATTAAATCTTTGATTTAATTGAATTTAATTCCCTTTCTTCTAAAATTAATTAAGTATGCTTATTTAATTAATTCCACGTCACTTTCTAAATCTTAATTAAATATTTTATTTAATTAAGAAAAATTTTCATGTCACCAATAAATGAATAATGAATTTTATCTTCAAAATCTTTTATCAATCTCACAAAAAGATGATTTTTACAATTCATCTTTATCATCTCTCGTGAAAGAGGAAACAAATCCTGCTTTTTGTTTTTCTTCTATTTTTCTCTCCAAACTTCTCCATCTTCAACTATTCAATCTGCCAGAATTATCATAGTCATTGATCACATCATCTAATCAGAAGCTTTCAAAAACTCTATAAATATCACTGCAAATCCAAGCATTGGTTACACACACACAGATATACATATGCATGCATTGGAGACAAAATATTAGCATTTTAGCATTATCAGCTTTAGCATTCGTAATTTCACATTCTAGTAATCATGTTTAGCTGAAGAATTTTAATCATATCTTAGCATAGCATACATTCATCTTTAATCTTGTTCTCTAAGAATACTGTTTGTTGAGCCTAGCATACAATCTAAGAGCAAGCTAGAATCAATAAAAACACTGGAGATAGAGGACAATAGGATGACATCAAGGACAAAATACTGAGTTTGCATTCCTTTTATTTAATCTTATGTTTTGATATAATGTCTTATTGGTGTGTTTTATTTATTATTTTTAATCTACATTTATCATACACATAAAAAAAAACACACATTTTTGGCGCCCACCGTGGGGCCTTTGCCTCATTTTTGACATTGAATTGCATGTTTTTTTTATAGGATTTTGCATTCTGGAGTTCAACCTTTTTGGAAAATTTTGTGTTTTAGCACATTCATGAGTTTCCTTAGTGCATACAGGGTTTTTTTCAGTGCTTCTGCAGGTCTTTTGGCGCATCGAGGAACTGTTTCAGCACATTCGACAATTTATTTAGCATATATAGGGAACAAAATAGTGCATCCATTTAGCTCATTTCATTTAAAAATTGTCTAAGAAAAAAAGAAAAAATTCATTCTTAGATTAGTGCGTTTAAGATTTATTTTAGTGCATTTAGGGTTTTCTGTAATGCTTATGGGGTCTATTTTAGTGCATTGACTATTTTTGTAGTGCATATGTGTAACCTTTAATGCATGCAGGTTGTAACTAAAACAGGGTTCTGAGTTTCATGCCTTCCGCAGATAGGATCTTTTCTGGCTTAAAAAGAAGCAACCCTAGGGTAGACACAACAATTTAAAATGAACCAATCCTAGGATAGACATGGAATTTAAAATGAAGAAATCCTAGGGTAGTCAACACACATTGATTTTGTGGTTAAAATGAATCCAATGCTTGTTGTGAAGCAACATCTTCACATAGATTAAATCATTGTCATTTGGGCTCTAAAAAGAACATTGTTTTCTTTTTATGTGGCAATAGATCTATGCTTTCCCCTTAACGGGGTGATCAGAATACCAAACTTTCTTTTTCAATTTTTAATGCTTTATTACATCCTGTAGAGGGTTTGGTCTTGTGGGAAAAAGTACTCACCCAAGAGGAACGACCCAAGTGGGTTCAAACTAAAGCTAGGTTATTCCACCCCACTATAAAATTTAAAGCAAAACTGGGGAACCCACTTTTGTCAGTAGTGTGCAAGATAACCATCCCCAAATCCTTTGTTCTAAAGGTTGGGAGGTCTCCTGAGGGATATTTCCACACTGAACAAAAACCATTACTATGAGCCTAATGTAGTAGCCAACCATGTCAATTTTTGAACATCGTAATAATCACAGTGCAAGGGGAGGGAAGAATCTCCCCCCAAGACACTCACCATATAACTTCCAAGGACCATTTGCTTATAGGATCCGATATCCATTTCCGTCACTCTGAGTATGCGCCTGGAAAAGACAAAAACACAGGTGCCCCTTCGAGGGTGACACAACTGTGTGAGTCGACATAGTTCTAAGATGTGGGTTGTGGTTATTATGATGACCTACTTGAGCACTAAGAGTGAGTCTATCTGAATTATCTGTTATGTGCAAAACTTGTGAAAACACTTTTTAAAAACATTTTGAGCATACACTTGATGTTTAGTATAGGGCTTAAAAACAACTATTTTCAAAGTGTTTTATGTGTTTTCAATCACATTAATTCAGATAAAAGATCATCCAAAATGAACATGCAAAATTTCAACTGAAACTACTCAAAAACTATTTGGAAAACTACTTTGGAAAACTGTTTTAGCACATCTAGGGTATATCTTAGTGCATATGAGGTCTATTCTAGCACATTCACTTGTTAGTTCAGCGCATTTAGAGCTTGTTTTTGCACATTGAATGTTTTAGCGCATAGGTTGGATATTCTATAAACAATTTTTGGTCACTGTCAAAACATTTTTCTATAGCACATTTGAGACATATTGTAGTGTATTTGAGGTCTGTTGTAGTGCATTTGATTGTTTCTATAGTGCATATGCCTATTTCTGTAGTGCATATAGGGTACATAATAACACATCTTTCACTTTTTCCAGAATTTTTACTTTTGACAGATCTGTGTTTGTAACATCTTTGGTCCAATGGCATCTTGACATTTCTCTCATGCTTAGAGAGTGGAAATCAACCAAATTTTTCAAGAAATCAATTGCCACTAGGATCAAGAAACCCAAGAAATATTTACGTTACAAGAAAAAATTGCAACGAAGAGATTTTTTGTAGAAAATTCAAAACCTCTTGCTCCATTACCATGAGTTTCTCCATAGGTACCAAGATTTTGCTAGGGGGTTTACTGGCAAGTATGTTGTAGAGCTTTTATATTCAAGAGCCTATTTCTAGAGAAGAGCTCTAGCACAATGACACAATCACAATCAACCTCTCAACTTTAATTATCTACCACAACCTTCCATTGAATATCCAACACATCCCAATCAAATCCTCCAGTGAGTTTAATTAGGCTATTTGATATACTTATCATTCTTCAAAAACAAGGATCAAATCTTAAAAGTGCACCTTTCAAAAAAAATTATGATTATTGATTCAACTTCCCCAATAGGATTCTGACATCCTTTATCATTAGAAGCCACAATCAAGAATTAGGAACATCTCTAATCATATCATAATATTTTCATCTTATCAGGTAAAGATATCATCATGTTTGCACTTATCAAACTGTGATCTAAGTCTAGAAGAACATTTCCAAATCATATGCCTATTTTTACAAGATCTCAATACAATAAGCTAAAAGAGGATATTCAACAAGAAGATCATACTCAAAGAACTCAAGAAGAAGGTGAGAGTAACAATCCTTTTTATAGTGTGAGTCATAATCCCCTTTTTAATGGCAACATGGGTGAAAGAGAAAAAAAATTGTTCCCTTTCAATAGAGACATGAGCAGAACTCCTGTAGATAGTGATGATGAACGAGATGAACAACATCACCTTAGAGAAGCTGAGAAAGATCCAAAATTTCACAAAGCCTTAGAAAATATTTTAGAGTGCAACAAAGAGAAATATTTCCTGTATTTGGCTGACAAAGGAGCTAAATTTCCTCATAATTTTGATACTGAGAACTTAAAGAAAAGTCTTGATGAAACACCCTTGTCTGATATTAGTGCCTTGTCTCAACAGGTTAAGGAACTTCAAGGAAAAATTAAAGGCATGCAAGGGGGAACCAAAAAAAATACATATGTTCTTGATGACATTTGTCCTTATCCTTTTGATCAACGTCTCAACATGATCCCATTTCCCAAACATTGTGAAATCCAAAAGTTTGATCGTTACAATGGGAAATCAGATCCAATCAATCATATTAGGGACTTCTAAAATATGACTTTAGAGTTTTCCCATGAGGATACATACTTGATGCGTCTGTTTCCTAGAAGTCTTGGAGGCCAATCTATGGAATGGCTATCAAAAATCTCACTGCCTGTCAAGACATTTGAGGAATTGATCAATGAGTTCATATCACAATATTCCTACAACATACAACATCAAATAACCATGATTGATCTCTGCAAGGCTAAACAAACCTGGTGAACCATTCATTACATTTCTTTAGAGATGGAGAAGATTGTTTTCTAGATACCCATGTCATGTTCTTGAAAAAGAAAATATCACCACTTTCATAAACAACCTAGATCAAGAGATGAGTTATCATCTTAATCTTCATTGTCCCCCCACTTTTCAGAAATTGATTGAAAATTCCATTACCATTGAAGGTGCCTTAACCCAGAGAGGGATAATAAAACTTGATAATCCTAGCTCTTCAAATCACCACAATGAAAAATCTAAGTTTTGGAATCACAAAAAAAAGTAGTAAATGATGGTGTTTTAGATGCAAATCATGTCTCGACTAAGCCATTTTTTCTTAGTACTAAAAGTGCTCCTCACAACAATAACTATAACAATGTCAACTCAGTCACAAATCAAGGAAACAATCCTTCTCCTCTGAGGAATAACATGAATCAAACTTTTACTCCCAATCAAGGGAATTCCAACAATCAAGGATACCATGGAAACAACAACAATACCTTAGGAAATACCTCAAACAAAAATCCACAACGATCTTCACTCTTCTCTAGTAGAAGAAATTTTACTCCACTAGGTCAATCTTTAGAATCTATATTCAAAGAGTTAATGGCTAAAAATGCTCTTACTTTGCTGCCTCAACATAACTTTGAACCTAGTGTGAAGCCACCATCATGGAATGATGCATACTATTGTGACTATCATTGGTGCAAGGGCCATCATATGAATAATTTTCAAGCCCTGAAAAATGTTGTCCAGGACTTAATAAAAAATGGCATTGTCACAATAGAAGGACACCAACAATCAAATGAAGACTACCAATAATTTCATAACCCTTTTCCCAACTATCAAAAGGGTGAGTCTTCTGAAAAAAGTGTGAATCATATCAACGATCATATAATCAATCATATCTACACTGACGATGAGCAGGTCAACATTATGAAAGTTAAGGAAATGATGGAACATAGACAAATCAACACAACAAATAGGGCACAAGCTAAAGTTGTCTTAAAGGGCACTTCTTCAAAATTCACTGTGACCCTGCCTCAACATCAATATGACTTAGTCAATCAACTCGGAAAAACTCCTACTTAGATTTCTATCTTAGAACTCCTGAAGATTTCCCCAACGCACAAGGAAATTCTAGAAAAGGCCCTCGTTGAAACAACTATATCCACTAATCTGAATGTGGAATGATTTCAAGCAATAGTGGGACACTTTTCCTCACCCACATGCCTCTCATTCTCTAAAAAATATGGCATTTCCATGACTTATCCCCATAACTCATCACTATACTTAGAAGTCATGATACACAAGTTTCATGTTAGACGCATACTAATACATGGAGGTTTTGGTTTGAACATATGTACCATGAAGTTAGTTCAGGCTTTAGGATTTTCTGAGGACTCCATTGGTCCCACAAGAAATATTACTATTAAAGCCTACGATGAGGAGGAAAGAGCCTCCAAGGGTTTAATCATGTTTTCGATTAGAGTGGGACCTATTATCAAGAATAATTTTTGTCAAATGTTAGACCATGATCTTGCATATAAAATCTTGTTAGGTCATCCCTGGATCCATGAAATGCAAGTTGTCCTATCCACATATCATCAATGTCTTAAGTTTCCTTATGACAGACATGAGATCACAATACCAGCTGATAATTCGAACAGTCAAACTTGTGCCAACATCAAAGCTAGTCAAGATACTTTGGTTCCAAATAATCGAGAAGCTCCTGTTAGTACTTCTCCCAAAGTTGATACACAAATTAGTCAGTTAACCAAAAGCTTTAATAAGCAACTGTGATTCAAGAAAAATGGAGTTGGGGAGTACTCTCTTTGTCTTGCTAATCTTCCTACATTGCCTCGGTCACATGGGCAACCTTCTATCACACAACATTAGATATCTATAGCATCAACATCAATGTAACCACCAATAGAGACAAGTACAACATTTAATGGACAATTTATCAAAGAAAAATTCCCCATGGAAGATCCTAAGGATAGTGAAGTTCTAAAGTGGCTCTATAAAGATGAAGATGAAATAGTTCTCAATGTCAAGATACCAAATGACCAATATGGAAAAGGGTATTCAATCATGCAAAAGATGGGCTATTACGACAATGGTCCTATCGGGAAAATAAAAGGAGTAGTTGAGCCTATTCACCTTCTAGGACTCACCGCCAAGGATAAAAAAGGACTAGGCTATGATACTAACTCAAAAGAAAGAATATCCAAGTTGTTGCATGATATTGTCCTCACATTGCAAGAAGGTTTTGATACAAGGGAAGCATGTTTGACAACAATTCATAATTTCGTGGATAATAACTATGACAAAAACTCTAGTGAATACAAATAGGACACCATCTACGATGATGAGTTCTAAAGGGAAAAAAAGGTTGATGTGATACACAAGTATAACCCAACTCTAATTGAAGGTGAAGGGTTAGGTTCCCAACCGCAAGGATTTGAACTACAAGGTAATTATGATTCTAGTGATACCGAGCCAGATTTAATCAAATAAGACTATCATGAGAACAGTATCATCATTGATCTACCTTATACCTCAGATCCTACAAAAAACTTTGTTATGACCATAACCATAACCAATTTCATGTAGCCTAGCGACCCACTACTACTAATACATCTCGATCTCATTGACTAGGATCTATCTGAACCTATCAATATACCTATATTTCCAAGTGATGAATCTATCGTGAACTTCCTTTCCACAGATGACACAAATGATTTTTCCACTAGCAATTTTTGGTATAGAGTCCTTAATTAGGAGAGTGTGAATCCCCCTATCTACAAAAGTGAAAATCAAAAAGAAAGATCTAATGGTGAAAACCAGAATCTGGTAGTGTTAGATCGAACAAAATATAAAATAAAGAGCGTATCAGATGGTGAAATTTTTTTTTAAGGCACCAGATGATGGGATACTTGACACTCTACCGAAGCACTATCATGACTGATCGCCTATCTTGATTGAGCCTACAAAAGAGGTTAATCTTGAAACTACAGAAAAACCAAGGATTCTACAGTTAGCTGTATCAATGAAAGATAAAGAAGTACCTACATTTATAGAATTTATTAGAGCAAGTCAAGTCAACTCTGCCTGGTCTTATGCAGACATGCCAGGTCTTGATCCTAATCTTATAATGCATCACTTTTCCATCAAATCAGGAGTTAAACTTGTGAAACAAAAACTCATAAAAATGCATCCTCATGTTGCACTATTGGTTAAAGAACTCTGAAAACTCCTTGATGTGGGATTTGTAAGATCAATCGACTATGCAAAAAAAATCTCCAACATTGTTCCTGTGTCGAAGCCAAACAAAAGTATCAGAGTGTGCATAGATTTTAGAGATCTTAATAAAGCATGTCCTAAGGATGGCTTCCCACTTCTAAACATCGATACCATAGTTGATCTAACAACTGGCCATGCAATATATTCACTAATGGATGGTTTTTCTGGTTATAACCAAATCAAGATTACACCTGAAGACCAAGACAAAACAAATTTCACATGTCCATGGGGGACTTATTGTTGGAATGTTATGCTTTTTGGTCTAAAGAACATTGGGGCTACATATCAAAGGGATATGACTACAATTTTTCATGACATGATGCACACATTCATGGAAGATTATGTAGACGATATATTGGCAAAGTCATACATAGGAGAAGGACATCTTGAAGTATTATCCAAAATCCTTGCAAGGTTAGAAAAGTTCAAAGTTCACCTCAACCCTAAGAAATGTGTTTTCGGAGTCACATCTAGAAAACTCTCAAGATACATAGTGTCCAAAAAGGGAATTGAAGTAGATCCTACCAAGGTACAAGAAATCATGGAAATGCCTCCACCAAGGAATATCAGTCAATTGAGGTCATTACAGGGATGACTTCAATCTATACAAAGGTTCATCACACAATTGGTAGATAAAAGTCTACTTTTCACACACCTATTGCATAAGAATGTTCCTTTCAAATGGGATGACAAGTGTGAAATGGCTTTTCAATAGATCAAGCAGTACCTAATGAACCCACCAGTTCTCGTACCACCAAATCCAGAAAAACCACTAATCTTATATATTGCCGCAAAAAAGACATCTTTGGGGGCATTATTAGCACAAGAGGACTCTACAGGAAAGGAACATGAGATTTATTACATTAGACGAATGCTAACAGGCCATGAACTCAACTACACTTTCATTGAGAAAGCTTGTCTAGTATTAGTCTTTGCCTCACAGAAGTTTCGACACTACATGTTAACTCATACACTCCATCTTGTCGCATAGATTGATCCAGTCAAGTATCTACTAAGCAAGGCTACATTGACAGGAACACTAGCAAAATGGGTTATGATCCTAAGTGAGTTTGACATCCATTATGTTGATCACAAATAAATCAAAGGACAAGTTATCATAGATCAACTGGCTGAAGCACCGCTACAAGCATAACATCCCATGCACATTGAATTTCCAGATGCTAATGTCTTCACTACAGAATCCAAACAACCATGTTCATTATATTTTGATGGTTCTTTCACTCAACATGGATCGGGGGCAGGCATACTCTTTGTCACACCTTAAGGACATACCATTCATTGGTCATATAGGCTAATGTTTCCATGCACCAACAACATAGCCAAATATGAAGCTTTAATCACTAGACTCAAGATAGCATTGGAATGGAGGATCACAGAACTAAAAGTCTATGGTGACTCATAGTTAGTCATTAATCAAATCAATGATGATTATCAAACCAAAGATGAAAAAATGTTGCCATATAAGAAGATGGTTGGCGATTTCAAGAAGTACTTTGTATATATCAAGTTCATAAAAATTCCAAGACTTGATAATAAAGTAGCTAATTCCATGGCCACAATCACATCATTGTTGCAGCTCCCAGAAAATCAGGCTCGATATGAATTTCTAGTGGAACAATCATTTACACCTGCCTACGACACACCTAAAAGTCAAATCATTTGCCACTTAGTAGGATCTGATTCACCTTGGTATGACAAGATTTATGCCTACCTAAAAGATGACATCTTACCACCTAACTTATCTCATAACAAAAAGTGCAACTTTATTCGCCAATCCTCTCGCTATACTCTTATTGTTGACACCCTCTATCACTACAGTCTTGATGGTACTTTACTTCGATGTCTTGAACATGATGAATTTGACAAGGCTTTATAAGAAGTTCATGGTAGCATTTGTGGTACTCATTCAAGTGGATTGACCTTATCCAAGAAATTGATTAGAATGGGGTACTACTGGCCTAGAATGGAAAGAGAGTCATTCACTTTTGTGAAGAAGTGCTCAAAATTTTAGATTCATGGGAATCTCATTCATGCCAACCTAGCCATTCTCTCAATGGGGGTTAGATCTAGTTGGAAAGATTCATCCTTCATCATCAAATGGACACAAGTTCATCATCACAACGACAAAGTACTTTACCAAGTGGATTGAGGCAGTACCTCTTACTAAGGTTACCGACAAACAAATCTTATCATTCATACTCAACTATATTATTTGTCGGTATGGCATTCCCAACTCCATTATCACAGATAATGGACATCCATTCAAAAACTAGGATGTTGATGAACTTTGTGAGAGATTCCATATTCAACATAGATATTCAACACTGTACTATCCACAAGGGAATGGCCAAGCAGAGGCCTTAAATAAGACTATATTGAAAATTTTGAAGAAGACTGTGAATGATGCAGGGAAAGATCTAGCACGTTCAACTAAATCTTGCATTATGGGCCTATAGAACTAACATCAGAATGCCAACATGAAACACTGTATTCTTATCTATGGAGAAGAAGCCATATTACCTCTAGAGGTTGAGATTCCATCACTCAGGGTTTCATTGAAGGGTCTCACAACAGATGATGAGTACAAAGTTTCTCGACTGCAAGAGCTAGAACTCCTAGATGAGAAGAGACAACAAGCATTTGATCATTTGAAAGCATATCAACAGATGATGTCTCGTAAGTATAATCATAGAGTCAAGCCATGTACCTTTCAGGTCGGTGATCTTCTTTTGAAGGAAAACCCACGAAATCAGCAAGACAGAGAGAAGAAAGGCAAGTTTCAACCAAATTGGCTAGGTCTGTATGTATAGCAGTATATGGTTCAAGAGAATACAAACTATCAATGTCAAAAGGGGAGCTATTTGAAAAACCCATCAAAAGCATGCACCTAAAGAAGTATTATGTCTAAATAAACTATCATCATCCAAAAAAAGTCCTGAATAATTAACAAAAACAACAAAAAAAGTCCTGAATAAATAACAAAAACAACAAAAAAAAATCTTAAATAAATAACAAAAATAGCATAAAAATCCTTAAAAAATAACAAAAACAACAAAAAAAATCTTGAAAAAAACCATAAAAAATAAAAAAATATCCTAAAAATAAAAAAGAAATAAAAAAATGCAATAAACACAAATAGTGAAAATCTAGCAAACAGACGCTATTTGTAGCTCTCCATCTATTAGCTCATGTTCTGCACTTAGCTTCTTAGCCTTCCTTTCATGCATCATCCTAGGGCCATAACAACATCATAATGCCATCATTTTCCTAGAGTGATAATGTCTCACCATGGCTTGATCATTGTACATATTCATTTTAGTAAGTTGTGCCAATACTGGGGGCAAACGTTGACAATATTGGGGGTAACCAACTTTTAGGATCTACCAAAACTAGCTAGACAATGACATAACATCCAATCTTGAAAACAAACAATCAAATCACATGAACAACTATCCAATCATTGATCCATATCATAGTTTTTTCAGCAAATTTCATATCATGACTCATATCTAGATGATCTAAAATCTAAATAATGTTTGGAATAGCAGTATTATATTTTGAACAATGGTTGTTTGACTTTTGATATCATATCTCTGGAGCACACTCGATGATGTACTAAACTAGAGTGGCAAGGAAAGAAAATGATTTTTCTTTGTCTGTTTATACCTCGATGCTTGTGTTCACTTGCTATATAAAAAGAAGAAGCATGAAAGTTGTACTCAGGTCATCATTGGCGCTAATTTCCCCTCTGATGCTTGTACGTACTTCCAACATTTTAAAATTCTCTATGATGATTCAAGAAATCTAATAAAGGGCTCAACAAATGGTTGGTTTCATTTCATTGCATTTCATTTAGATCATTGTACATATTTGCATACTGGATTTGCATCAGAGTTTTGAAAGGTTAAACAAAAATATCAACGGTTGTCATGTTCCTTTCGACTATTTGTGGAGAACATTCAGACATTTGTTTCATTATCATCTTTCATCTTCATCATCATTTCATTAATCATTATCATTTCATCTAGGTCCTATACATATCATATAGTTTATCATTCATTCTTGTATCATTTCAATTCTTTATCATTTATTTGTCCATCATTATGCATTATCATTTCATTTATCATTTTTCATATCATATAATTTCATTACATACCATTGATCATTCTCATTTTATATCATCTTCATTTTATTGCATATCATTTGGATCCTTTATCATTTCATATCATTCATTTATCTATTAGGTATTTCATATCACTTTCATATCATATTATCTATCATCTCCATCTCATTATCATCTTATCATTTTTATATCTATTTCATTTTCATTTCTACACAGTTGCATATCATTTCTCATTTTCATTTCATTTTCATATTTTATCTTTATATCATCATTTCATAATTTCACTTACCATTTCATTTCATTATGAATTTATCATTATCATTTCATTATCAATTTATCATTATCATTTCATCATCATTTCATTACATTATCATTTATCATTTCATCATCATTTCATCAACGTTATCATTTCATAATCATTTCAGCAACGTTATCATTTCATCATTTCATTACATTATCATTTTATCATCATTTCATTACATTTCTCTATGTGCCATTTATCATGTTATCATCCATTTCATTATTAATAATCATGATTTATCAATTTTCACATTACATTTATATCATATCTTTCAATCATCTATCATTTTCCCATAACATTTGATCCATTTCACATATCATTTCGGAACTTTTTCTAAATCATATACATACTACATATTCATGATGCATCCCATAAACATAAACATCCATTTTCCATCACATCGTCATTTTTTATTGCATTTGAAAAATCCAAAAATAAACATTCCATGCATACATTACATATCCACATCATAAACATATCATATATCTCATTGTGCACTTTCATAATCAACATCCTAGGTCATCCACCTGCATGATATCATTAGTACGCATCACAAATCACCATCATATCATGAATCATCCTACATAACATGATAGCCATCAAATTAATAAAATGCATATTGAAATCCATACCATATCATGCAGAAAGACATGCATATCATATCATCACATCCAAAATGCACATCACCAAAACTCATCGCCACTGCATATCATTGCTCATCAAACATACATACAAATGTCCAAAGTCCAATGAAACTAAAAAGTATAGAGAGATACATGAGATATGATCAAAAATAATGTACATGCTCCAAAAATGATACACATGTGTGAAGTACATCCATAATACTACATCAATGAACATCACATATCAAGGCTGACTTGTCAAACCCCCTAATGGAGCTGGCCTCAAAGATGGTGGCCTCCCACTACCCCCTACATCAGGATCCTGTCGAGGCCCTGCGACTCCTCTGCTATGTGTCATCATCTGTGATCTGCTCCTAGTTCTACTATGGGACCAAGGGTAAGGCTCTATGTGGTCAAGAGGGCACAACTCCTCTTATCTAATCTGATAATGCTCAGCCTCCCTGGAAATCTTGAATCCCTCTACAATGGCCTCTCTCAAAGATGAACTCTCAACAGTGCCCATGAGTTTATGAGCAACACCCTCTGCCTATACTGCCTTCCATCTGAAAGAATCTTTCTCTGCTATCAACTAGGCCACCTGTGGGTCTAGGGTAGGAAGAGGTTCATGTGCCTATGTCTATGCCTGTGCAAGTTGTGCCTGTAACTACCCTTCCAAACTATGAGCCTGAGCCAACTGGCTCTGCAACTGCGCCTGCTGCCCCTGAAGCATTTGTACCTAGGCATACAGAGTAAATATTTGCACCTATTGCATTGTAGAAGAGAATCTGATCACTATCCACCATCCAATACCAGACCTTGGCCTCCACATGATCTAAGCACTACCCAAGATATATGTCCTCTACCTCACTGGTCTCTACTCCTCCCCTTTTCCATCTCCACCATCATCTCCACCACCATTATCTAAGCTCTCCTCATCTCCACTCTCCTCCTCCTCTCCACTCTCCTCCTCATCTCCACTCTCCTCCTCCTCATCCCCTCTGCCCCCCGCCTGCTCTCCCCCTGCCACATCCTCCTATCTCCTACCCCCTAGTTGTTGTGCCATCAAAATGGGCACCAACTCATCTGGACATGTCAAATGAGGGAATGGGTGTGTGTGAAAATAAGCAAAGTACTCATTTGACATCCCTACATTAGTAATATCCAGCTTGTAAGCCCATGCCTCGGGCTGTAAACTAGCATACTTTGTATATGCTACCTAATATGAAATGCATGGCCCCCATCTAGGATCATCCTCATGCCACCCATAGTGAGCAATGCCCTGAGGAATCCCCTGTGTATAGCCATACTATCTCTATACTCGCAATTCCAAAAATATCTCTATAATAAATGGGGTATGCCCTATCATATACCAAGACATACATACAAATGGAATCTCCAGATGATCAGTATCCCACACCTCACAATCTGTATATGGCCTCCATATCACTTAATCAACATCATCAAGAGTTTGTTGCCAGTACTCCAACTAGCCCAGCTTGGGTTGGACAAGTGCAATAGAATATGCATACACATATGGCCTACCTAGTGGTCTAACTCTAGGACACAGTGGTCTTGTAATAGCAATATGTTCCCATGCCTAGACCTGGAGCAGGGTAACACCACAAGATAAACTGGATGATCTGTTGTATACTACCTGATGCAAGTCATAGTATAAATGAGCTAACATGCAGTTCCCCCAGGCATATATTCATTGTTGACCTATCATCAGCTCAATGATCCTCCCCCACCCAACTGATAATCCCTTTGACCGATGATCCAGACAAAGGAAGCCTCCAATGAATGCACCCAAAATGATAGGTAAGGCCGAATATCCCCTAAAATCTGCCCATGGCACCCAATACTCTACTATCTGAGCAACCCCCAAACACCCTCCTAAGTGCATATGTACCACTTAGCTCCTTGTGGTCATAAACCACAAGAGCACCTACCACTGGAATCCCCAAAATCCTATAGACATCCTCAAGGGTCACAGTCATCTCACCCATCGGCAAATGAAAGGTGTTATGCTCAGAATGCCACCTCTTTGCTAGCATGATCAATAGTCCCCTGTTGACCCAAATTGGTGGCATAGACAATAATGGTCCCAACCCACATCCCACTATCAACTATACATCTGTAGGTGTCAGATCTCGTATCATATCCCACCCTATAGGGAAGCGCTCTCTGACTTGGAAGTTTTTGAAAACCTCCTATTTTTGGTCATCACAAGGACAATAAGTCAAACTCGTATCATCGACCCATATCAACATGATCTATCTACTTCACATCATACAAATCACTCAGACTCATATCTATCTATCATTGAATCATATCAGTGAACCATATCAAGTGACTCATATCAAGTGAATCATATCAAGTATTCTATCTAAGTGACTCATATCATGAAATTAAGCCAAAATCAATCTATCTGAATATCAAATCAATCTACTTTATCATCATTTACTATTTCTTTTCTTTTTCAAAAAAGAAAATTTATCAACAATCACATCATCTACTATTTTTTTTCTATTGCAGAATGCAAATTTATTTGAAGTCATATCAAACATCTACTCTTTTTTTTCTAAAAAAAAGTTATCAATCAATCCATCAATTATTCTACTCTTTCTTTTTTGTTCAAGGGAAACAAAGTTATTAGCTATCTACTCTTTGTTTTCTATTTTGGAAAACAAAATTATCAATTCATCATCATATTTTCTATCATTTCTATTCATATCAACTTAATGACAAGTCAATTTTGACCAAACAAGCAATCTACATCATCATTTTCATCAAACAACGCATTCTGCCTAAATTTCTTGAAAGTGCTAATCTGTGGCCTCTATGCGCTAAAACCCAAATGTGCTAAAGTTCCCCCCAAATGCACTAAATCACCATATGTGCCATTTTGTGCCCTGAATGAGCTATAGGTTTTCCTCTATGCGCTAAAATCCTACGCGTATGCTCCATTTCATCCCCCCAATGCGCTGAAACCCTATATGCACTATAGTCCCAATTTTCTACAAGCATCCTATATGTGCTATTTCACCTATCGAATGCACTAAACTATCTATTCCCTAAAAGTGCTAAATTATGCCCTATATTCACTAAAAGAAATTTTGAAAGTGCTAAAAATCCTACTCTATGTGCTAAAACTGAATGTTCAACCCTAAATCCATGCTAAAATGCATCAAAATTCAATTCAAATCACAAATTCTCAACACAAAGAGGGTTGAATCGATTCACCAGTGGTCCATATGTGGCTGGTCTCTAGTATCGGCAGGCCCGCTTGAATCTATGACAGTGGTACGAAATCTCCATCTCGCCAAGTTAGCGTCAGAGCACAAAATCACTAAAGTCAAAAGGTGAAAATGACTTTCCCTTTTTACCCCTTTTACCTTTTAAAGGTCAACCAAGGTAGGTTTTTGTGGCATTTTATTTTTATTTTTATCTTTTTCTCAAACTTTAACTTTATTTTTCAAACTGGGGCATCTTTTAATCAATTATCGGGAGCTAAATCACTGTATCCCTCTCATCATCAGAATTTCATCATCAAATCAAAAAATTTCTCATCATTAGTGATTTACCTCCTGAGGGGGTATCATCAATATCAGTAGCATCTTTCAATCAAAAACATATCAGAGTCAAATCAAAAGGCATATCAGAGTCAAATCAAAAGCAGGAATATTTTGTTTGAAGCAATGCATTTCACACATCACTTCAAAGAGGGGAAAAATGTATATGCATAAAAATGGTCATGTCTAATTAATCCTAGCATTTAATTAAATATTTATTATTTAATCAATTTCTCTAAAGTCCTCTACATATAAATAAATTCAATTAATTTATTTATAATGTTCACCTACTTTATTCTTCCACTTTAATTAAATAAATTCATTTTATTTAATTACCACTTTCTTAAGTCCACTTAATTAATTAAATAAATATCATTGTTTATTTAAATTAATTATCACATTTAAGTTTAATTAAATCTTTGATTTAATTGAATTTAATTCCCTTTCTTCTAAAATTAATTAAATATGCTTATTTAATTAATTCCACATGTCACTTTCTAAATCTTAATTAAATATTTTATTTAATTAAGAATCTTCCGTTTTCTCCAAATCTTAATTAAATATTTTATTTAATTAAGAAAATCTTCCATGTCACCAATAAATGAATAATGAATTTATTTATCTTCAAAATCTTTTCTCAATTTCACAAAAAGATGATTTTTACAATTCATCTTTATCATCTTTCATGAAAGAGGAAACAAATCCTACTTTCTATTTTTCTCTCTAGTCTTCTCCATCTTCAATCATTCGATCTGCTAGAATTATCATAGTTGTTGATCACATTATGCAATCAAAAGCTTTCGAAAACTCTATAAATATCACCGCAAATCCAAGCATTGGTTACAGAGAGAGAGAGATATATACACACAAATGCATTGGAGACAAAAGATTAGCATTTTAGCATTATCAACTTTAGCATTCATAATTTCACATTCTAGCAATCATGTTTAGCTTAAGCATTTTAATCATATCTTAGCATAGCACACATTCATCTTTAATCTCATTCTCTAGGAAGACTATTTGTTAATCCTAGCATACAATCTGAAAGCAAGCTGGAATCAACAAAAACACTAGAGATAGAGGATGATAGGACGAAATCAAGAACAAAAGACTAAGTTCGCATTCCTTTTATTTGATCTTTTGTTTTGATATAATGTCTTATTGGTGTGTTTGATTTATTATTTTTAGTCTACATTTATTATACACAAAAATTGAACACACAACAATCTTTGATGGGATGTTAGTAAAAAATAGTGACACTTAAAAGAAAATTGTCTGAGGCTACAAGATTGTGTTGGGAACCTCTACAATAACCTCTCTTAGTTTTTGATATCTCATAAGTGTTTTCCAATGGTGATGACTTTTTAATTGATAGAAAAAGTGTCAAATGCAAGCATTGTAAAGTTGGAAAGGGGTGTAACTTTCGCTTTGCAACTCGTGTGACCAAGTGGACTATTCCAACACATAAAGATGGATATGTTTAGGCTAGGAATGGTCCTCTTTTGCATTCAAACACACCGAATTAGTTCAAGCTATGGTCAACTAGCTCAATACCTTAAGATAGCATGCAAAACAAAGGAAAAGAGAAAGATTCATGTGACAATTAACAAGTCTGGGTTTTTCATACCAAAAGCATATGATTGTATGAAAGAGGTAAAACATGTGAGAGTCAAAATAGTTGAGGAAAAGGGAAAATCTAAAAAAAACACCACGTTGAGAAATAGGGGAATTGGTGTATGAGGCCCGGGGTTAATCCAGACATCCCAAGCTTCACACCACTTGCATGAACAATCATGAGTGGTGGGTTTGATTAATTAATATAAGAAGGTTGATGGTTGATCTGTACATTCTTCACTCCATACCACTTA
The DNA here is from genome assembly GCA_007258455.2 of Sequoia sempervirens. NCBI lineage: Eukaryota > Viridiplantae > Streptophyta > Pinopsida > Cupressales > Cupressaceae > Sequoia > Sequoia sempervirens. The sequence goes on from VDFB02281492.1 coordinate 582,510,418, forward strand.
TAGAAGTCATGAGTGATAGTTTCCATTGGGTACTTAACTGACTCAATAGGTTTTGTATTTAGATGAACTCACACAACAAAATACAATCTTACCTAGATGTGTTTTGCTACAATGAATGTTACTCTAAATGAGATAAATGGTAGAACTAATTGACCAACATGCAGTTGAATTGATTTATCTTCCATATATTTGTGTGGGGGGTATTTAGAATCTATTAATGAAAAATTTTGTAGGCAACAACCTTATGGGAAACTTAGCTATTGGGGGACTTGTGTGCGTAGCTAAGTGACCTCCAAGATTTTATCGAAGCGGACTCTTCATTTTTTAATGGGGGGTTGAGAAAAGGGAAAGAAGATAAGCATGAAACAAACAAATCTAAACTAAGGCGATGTGCCAAATCAGTGATGAAATAAGTAAGCACATTATAGAAAACAAAGGCTCAGATAGTAACTAGCGTATATTAAAGAGATGATTTTTGAGCACTACAAACATATGAGCATAAAACCATTTGCATAATATAACCCCCACAACATAAGCTAACAAAAAAGAGTAACAACATGATTTTTATTATGCTAAGCCATTTAAAGATTATAGAAGCTTGAAACAAATGTTCATATATTCTCAGAAAATGCAAGCACAATCTAATGTCCTATCAAATGCTTAAAAATAGAGAGGTCGAACAAGTTGGCACAATCTGTAAGTTCAGATTCAATATTAAACACTAAAAAGGCTAGTTCTCAACACTTTGAAATTTAGTTTTTCTAACAACAACCTTAAAATGAAGAAAGGGTTGTTCAAAAAGAGCCATCCCACCACTTGAAAGCCCAACAAAAAGATGCAATGGCAGCATGCCAATAGAGATGATCCGAGGAGTGATGGGCCACATAGCAGTAAGAGGGAAGGACACGTGGCATCAAAATAGAAACTGTTACAACAACCATCGAACAAAAGCAATGAACGCTCAAGAAAATGCCACTTGGAAATCTCCTAGAAAAGGTAACTACGATGTGGGCCGCATCCAAACAAAAAGCAGGTAGAGGTGACATGTTAAGCAATTGGGGCCTGACAAAAAGAAAGAGAGCATCTCAAAGGGAAGCTCTAATAGGATGCCATGTGGCAATGGCTAGAAAGCTGCATGCGGTACCAAAGCAAAAGGTGGAGCCGCAAAGGAAAGAAAAACCGCGAAGGAAAAGAGCGTGCATAAATAATTATTCATAGCTTGGTGAATCATAGGGATATTTTGTCCACGGAATGAGGAACTCCAGATTATGGTACCACAAACCAGTCCAACTTCTTAGAAAAACACTCACAACTGGGAGAGGGCAACCCGAAGAGATGTCCAGACCTCATCCGAAGGAGTAGAGAGGGTACACAAGTTCTCATGTGCCATGCTCAAATCAATAATTTCCTTAAAAGGAAATCCACCAGATATCTTCACCTCAAACTCAAGCTGAAAGAAGAGCTAAGCCAGCTAATGCAACATGTTTTTGAAATTGGCGGCGGTCGGAAGCTAATCAAAAGATTGGAAAATACATAAATCTTTCTTTTTCTCCTTAATCCTCTCAATGATGTGTTCTATGTCTGCCACTATTTGGTCAGCCAAGAAGGGAAAAGGAAGCTCTCGCTGAGTTAGTTGGGAAAATTTAGCTTGCATATCATAGGTAATCTACGCCATCTTTTTTCTACACTCATTGACATGTTGGATGGCATCATGCATAGAAATGAGAACATTCACGCTCATGGCTGTCATTGTTCGGTACTCGATCCCCACACTACTCAACGCATCATCAAAGGTAGTATACAATTTTTTTAACAATTTCTTGGCCTCTAGGACTCTACCAGAAGTCATTTCCTAAACCCATTGCATTGTTTCACTAACCACCCTGCATAAGTTGGTAGCCTGCGCCATAAATTTGAGAGTGGGCTACAAGGTAGGACATAATGACTTAACCTTATCCTAGTATGATGCATGCAATTCCTTAGCTACTTCTCGTGGGTTCATTTGGGATGTAGGAGGTTGGGATCTCAAAAGGTCCATCTTTGTCACCTTGTTGTTCAATTTTGCCTTCAATTCTGAAATGCTCCCCTCCAGGACTGAAATATAATTCTTTAGAGCAATAATTTCCTCCTCCTTACCCTTCAAGGCTAATTCATCCTATTTTTTCTCGTCTATTTCCTACTCCAATGCAACATTCATTTCATTTACTTCATCATTGGTACTCTGCCAGAGTTGCTTCAAACCATCATTTGTTTGCCTCAATTCATTGCAAAGGGCCACCTCAGACACCCAAAATTGCTCAATTTATTTTCGTAGGGCAGGAACAACCTTTGTACTGAGAGCCTGAAGTTTAGCAACCTTTCCTTCAAAGGAATTTCTCTCATTCTATAATCAAGTGGTTTCAATCACCTAAGCCTTATGCTTATTTGTCCAAATTTCAACCTTTCCTTTCAGGTCTAAAATATGCTCATCTTTCTTCTTTATCTAGCAACTGAGTTTGAGGAAATCAGTTGTCACCACCCTTTGGGTTTCCTCCATTAATTCTACTTTATCCTGTGGATGAGCCTGCTACAAATCAAGCTAAACAACATTGACAAAATAATCAGTTGGTCGCATCTCTCCGAACGACATGATGACATTGGGTGTCAAATACGTGAACATCAACAAATTTTGATTTTCGTTGAATACAGTATGCATATGGGGCTCCATAGGTTTGTTTTCATTCTTCACCATTCTTTTCTAAATTTGGCTAGCCTAGGAACTTCTAGTGACATCCACCTACGAAAAATACTCTTGGTGCAAAATACCCAATCCACCAGTGAAAGGAAATTTCTGAGAAACTACCAATGGGAATGAAAATGTACTTAAGGTATCAGTAGATTTGCTAGGTCTTGTGATAGTTGCCGAGGAAAAAAGTGGGATAAAATGACTACTCAGAGATGGTGAAAACATAACAGTGGAAAATTTTGAGGGATTAGCCACTTGATGTTGAGGCATTAGAGATATAAACTGAGCTGACTCAGTGGGTTAGAATATGTTGTTATTACTTGTATCTCAGGGGCAGTAGACACAGGAGGAGGTGAATGGGGATCCCTAGGGGAAATAATGTTGACCTACCCCAGGTGACAAGTGAGTGGAACAGCTGATGCAAGTGACATGGCAAAAAAAGGCACAAAGGGAACTAAGGACAAAGAAGAGAGAGAAGATGGGGAGAAATGTACCTAGGTTTCCTAAAGATTCATAGCAGATACGACTACCTCTTTGTGTTGTTCTTCTCCTCCTACTACCTCCTCAATTCGAGGTGTCTTCTCTTTCGTCGAATCATCTAGGTCCATAATAACCCTTCAACGGTGCCTAACAGAGCTTGATCTCTTCTTCCTAGATCTAGAGGAGCTAGTTGGCTCTGACAGTTGTGTATTTGAAGAGCTCTCTTGCTGCTATTGTTGTCTACTCACCACCTCCCCTTGCAAGGGACCCTCTACAATCATTGGATCCTTTTGGGATACTTCTTCATGCTTTGGGGTTGCACTTTCTGCTTCACTAAACCTCTTAGACTTCAAAGGATTAGGAGATTTATCACTATCTGAATGCTCATGGTACCAAGCCTCATCAACCTGGTTGTCTGAGTCCACCTCCTAAAAGAGACGGATAGTCCTTTTTATCTCCTATCTATAAATCCAAAAATCTTTGATCTTTTTAGGCTTCCAACCGAGCCTTGCCAGCTGGCTATAGAGGAATTCATTTATTATGTGGTTTGGGTTAGGCTTATCCATTATATGATAAAAATTCAGCCAAGGTGGTTGACCCAAGCTAGAAGGAAGGTGCTCAAGGCCGACGTATAACTTTGCATTTCCCTCATCTACATTTCTCTAAGGGTCCCAAAATGACGGAGGTTGGTGAGGGATTTTAATGCCTACCTCTTCCAAGTTACCTAATGGATTATAGTGCCATGTATCACAGATAACCACCAATCTGAGGTGACCTAACTTGGAAAAAAACACTTCAGAACTATTCACCCTCAAGCTCTTCTTCTTGGCTAAAGTTATAGAGCCAAACAAGACTGGTAGCATTAGATAGGAGGTTAGATGCTTCCCTCCCCAATAATCATTTTCAATATTGCACAACTACTTGAAAACCTCCAAGGCCAGAACCCTGTCTAAAACAAAATGCGAGAGCTGAAAAGGCTCTCTGAAAAAACCCTGCATGCGGAGCATTGTAAAATATGAACCAAAGAACCAATCATAAGGCAACATAAGACCTCTCATCCATGACATTTGACTCTGAGTCAAGCACTAGGAGCTCTCTCCTATTTGATCCAAAGCTCGTAAAGTTCGAGCTAGGAATGCATCTAAAAACACATAATAATCAAAAGTTCTTGAGAGGATAGGAGTCTAGGTAAAAACTGGCTTTCTAGCGCCATTTTCGTCAAAAAATGCTAGGGGAAAAAATTAGTGGAAATAGTCCAGGTTCAGATGTAAAATCATGTAGGCTAAGAAAGAAGAATACCTAAACTTGCAACCAGGCTCAAACCCCTTCAGCTGTCGACACATCCTCTCCATAATGACCTTCACAAAGTCCATCAATAGAGGCTCCTTATTCTTTTTCAACATAAAGGCTATGCTCATCTAAAAATCTGAGACTTCCTTATCTGTATCCAACCCACATACTAATGCCAACATAGAGCAAACAAAAACTGTGCCTGCTTTAAAAGCACCTAGACTGAGAGGAAAGCTAGGAGGGATGGAGTAATCCAGTGGCTTGCCCATTTAGGAATTGTAAAATTGTTGTGCTGCTCTTAACATCCTCCAGTAATTTCTTAGCCTAGAAATATAAAAATACTCAACACCCTTGAGAGCATTCAGAGGGATGCACAACATATCTTAGAGTGCCTGGTGACTAATCACAACCTTAAAATCATGGCCATTTATAACTCCTGAATGAGCATCTAAGCTTCTAGCACAGGCAACCATAATCTCTAGACAATAGTACACCAAAGGAACCATATATTGAGGGAGGCCACAATTCCATAGCCGGCTATGAAAAGGATCACTAATGTTTTTCATCTTTTCACATACAACTTCTCTTAAACTTTTGGGGTTCTAAGATAACTCAAGGTCACAAACATTATTCCAATCTTCTGAAACCAAAGCTTGGTTTTGAGGAGAAATTGTGTTTAACATTTTTTGGTCCACCGACTTAGTGAAGGGCCATGATGGTTTAGCTTAAATGCCCAGAGTTGCATACAAAACCTTGGCATAGATATCAATGCAAGGAACTTGCATCCTTAGTTCATCAATGTTGCTACCGGTGACAAACTGAGTTGAGCTTTATGCAATTTCAGCCATTTTCCTCTACTTTGAAAAACTTTGTTGTTTACTATTTTGAAATTCTTTCTCTATCTCTACAAATGACTAAGGCGATTACATGCTCTACCAACCTCGCACAATTAATTCCTTCTGCACAATATTCCCATCTATCTTTTTTATTTTTGAAAATATTGGATTAGCAAGGGTACACATTTTCTTTCACATTGATTATGCCATGCACCACTAACCCCTTTTGTGCATGTGAAGCGTTCACCAACTTGCCAAAGGATTCCACACATAAAGAGATGTGATATCACATACAGTAGCTCTAATTTTCTTTGGAAAAGGCACCAAGACAACAACGCCATATCTTTTCATGAGCTTTTTGCATTTAATGATTACTTGATTGCAACTAGGCACACCAACCAATGACTTCGTCCTAAAATATTTTCCTTGATTTAAGTAGGATGGAAATGTTATTTATGGCGACAACTGTCCCCCTTCTTTACCTTTGGAAAATGCTTAATTCAAAAAAATTGCAACTACATTTCATCATCTTCATTATTTTGCATGCCACAACACAACCTGTTAGGACTCTTTCATAACATTTGCCTCTGATGTAAACATACCTTGCTCGAAAAGAGAAGCCTCTCCCCATCTATAAAAAGAACCCCCTTGGCATTTTGAAAGTCCATATTTGTGCTAAGCATTTCTTAGTGACTGGACCTAGGCTATAGTTAGTAGCTTTAGTACTTGAGAGAGTAGCGGTAGTCATGGAAACACCAATTAGGGTTACATGCAAGAAGACTCAAGCTACCTTCTTAGGAAAGATTAGGTGTAGGTGACTGAAACGCATAACTGGCGTGAAGAATCTCTTGTACGTGAAAGCCATAAAGTGGGTTCTAGGCAAAGACAGTGTAGAATATGAGGATCAATATAGGGTAAACACTAGTATATGCTCCCATTTTGTAGCTTCTTTTTTGGACATTAGTGTTTCTAAGAGGAAAATTCTGAGGCTGACCAAGCATGTATTTCCCAAATGCTACCTGTAGGGGCTAGAGAACATTGTGAGAGCTACTGAGATTGGCCACAAAATCCCATCTGTTCACAATCTATTTTGTCTTCCTGAGGGAGGAGGACCTATGCTGACTAGGCCCTTTCTATGTGTCTTTAAGCTTGAAAATCACAAGGAACATCAACACAAAGTCTATGCCAAATGCCACTTTTGTATGAGGATGCATAACATCAAACCCTTTAATGAGGTGCGGTGGTACGGGAATTTTGAGAGGATGGTGTTTCCTCATTGTGTGCTACCCGCCATTGTTGGACCTTCAAATGCCTAAAAAGACACCTAGAAGACCCCTTTTTCCCTTTTTTTTTGAAAAAATTCTCTACAACACCCGTTAGCGACAATATATGTATTTTGGAATACGACCATGGGCCCCATTACAACAATATGTATACCCATGTAAATATATCCATAATCAATATAATACATATGTTTCCTATATTCTAGTTTCTTCTTCATTTGATTTCCATGCACCAAAATGGTTGTTGATTTTAAAAAGCACTGAGAATGGCCCAAAACTAACATAGGAGGAAAAATATATACATATTTACAAACTTACTATGAAATCCGAATTAATTGAACTTTTTGAGGTGTATTCCATTAACTGGAATACCCAAGGCCTCACCCTCCATTGTTTCCAACTCGAATGAGTTATTTTGTTTGCACTGTGTGATCTTGAATGGTCCTTCCCAAAGACTATTGAACTTGCCATGTTGACCAAGCTTTGCTTTGCGCTCATTAAACTTGAGCACCAAGTCTCCACATTGCAGACCCTGGTCAGATGTTTTCTTGTCGAACCATTTGTTTACCACCTACTGGCAGCTAGTCATTGCCTTGAGAGCATTCTCTCACTTCTCCTAAACTTCAAGTAGTTCTACCAATCCTACCTTCATTGCTCCATTTGACTCAATCTCAAGAGACTTGAGTAATTGGATTGCAAGGATTTCCATAGAGATGGGCAATAGTGCTTCCATCCCGTATACGATCTCATAAGGGGATGTCTTCAATAATTATTTGGGTGTGATACAATCTACCCATAGTGCTATCTGGAGGTGGTTATGCCACTCCCTTTGATGTTCTGAACCTATTCTCTTGATCATCCAAAGAATATTCTTGTTTGTAGATGAGGCAAGGCCATTTCCTTGCGGATAGTAGTTGGAAGATGTCTTTAGAAAGACTCCATATTTTAGTAAAAATTGGCTAGATTTGGAGCCCATAAAATCTCTAGCATTATCCGAGATAATTGTCTTTGGTGGGCCAAACCTGGCTACCAACTCCTCTAGGAAGTTCACATTTTCTTTCTCGGTTACATTTTTTAAAGGTACAACTTCAGTCCACCTAATGAAATAATCTATTGTCATTAATCTCCATTTGTGTCTGGCTGATGAAACTGGGTTGATCATGCCAATGAAGTCAATACCCCATTGAGAAAATGGCTCTTCCACTACAATTGGTTTCAATGCAATGGTAGCATTTTTTTCTTTTCCCAACAAAGAATTGACACTCATTGCAAGACTTCACCAATGAATACGAGTCCTTAAATAATGTTTACTAGAAATAACTAGCCTGCATGATCTTGATCGCAGTATTCTTTGTTGAAAAATATCCTCCAGCTCGGTCACTGTGATATTGCTCCAATATCCTTTTTGCTTGCTCCTGTGTCACACACCTTAACACGATGCCATTAAAGTTTCTCTTAAAAATAACTCCCTCCAAGTGTACATAGCCATTGTTCTACAGTCTATAAAAATGCCTTTTAAATGAGGGGAGGTTGGCCAGGTACCTTCCATTTTGCATGAAATTAATTATGTCATTCATCCAATCATCTTCGGAGGTCTCCTCATTTAGCAACACGGGTTCCAGGACTTCATCCTCAATTATTGCTTCATTATTTTGAGCCAAATATTCACACAACCCCTTTCTTTTCACAGTCTTGACTGGCTTGATCTCGACATCATACTCTAGGATCTTGGTTATCTAGTTAGCCCGCTTCCCAGTGATTTCACCTTCCATAATATATTCACACACGCTAGGGTGCGACACACGAACAATCACCTTGTTGCACAATATGAAGTGTCAGAACTTCTTCAGCCCCTTTACAATAGCAAAAGCTTGCTTCTCCACAAATTTATACTTCACCTCATAATCTTTTAGAGTGTGTGAATAGGTGATGGGAAATTCTCTTTTATCTTCATCATCCCTCTGCATTAGAATAGTAGCGATACTTGTGCTACCACCAAAGACATACATGAAGAAGTGTTTCGACAAATTTGGATTAACTAACATGGGAGATGAAGAGATGGCTTCTTTAATTTGTTCGAAGGATTTTCTGGCTTCCACTATCTATTTCAAAATCTAGTCTTTTTTCAACATCAATGTGATGGGCTGAACAATCCCTGTGAAGTCTAGTATGAACTGGCTGATGAAGTTAACCTTGCCCAAAAAAGACTGAACTCCTTTTTTGTTTATGGGTAGAGGGAGTTCTTTGATTTCTTTAACCCTATTTGGGTCGATGGACACACCTTCCTTTGAGATGACATAACCCAAAAACTTCCTCTATGGAACTCCAAACACACATTTCTTTGGGTTCAGAGAAATCCCAAACTCCTGGAACTTTTGGAAAACAAGATCAAGATGATCAAAATGATCGTCAACGGATTTTTAGAAAACCGATAGGTCATCCAGATAAATAATAATGATCTTATGTATCAAATAACTAAAAGAAATGTCCATAGCCCGTTGGAAAGTGGCTCTGGAATTTGAGAGTTCAAAGGGAATTTTAGCATAAGCGTATGTTCCCCACTTGCTGGTGAACATTGTTTTGTGTTGGTCCTCCTCTTTCACCTGAATCTAATTATAATCGGAGAAAACATCTAACATTGAAAACATCTCAAAACCAACAACTATTTGTAGAATTCTCTCCATGGAAGTCAGAGGGTAATGGTCCTTTAGGGACACTCTATTTAGGTCTCAGAAGTTGATGCACAACCATATGTCACCATTCTTCTTTTGGACCAGCACCAGGTTAGATACCCAAGTGTTGTGTTTGATCGGGAACACTATTTGAGATTCAATCAACTTCTATAATTCTTGAGCCATTAATGACTCAATCTTTAGATTTATTGGCCTCTACTTTTGATGCACAGGCTTTTCTCCCTCTAGTAGCTCAATGGTATGTTGGATAATCTTGGGATCATATCCCCTAAGATTATCATATGACCATGCTACCACATTCAAATACTTCTCACAAAAACCTTTCAACCTTTCTTTGTTCTTCTGCAAGACTCCCTTTCCAACCTTAAGCTTTTTATCTTCTTTGATGCACAAATTGACGTAATCGCCTTTATCAGCTACAAGCTTTCTCTTGTCTATTCTTGCATCATCAGGATCAAACAGATTCTCAAGAGTGACCAAACCTCTGGGAAGCTTGTTTGACCTTAGCTGGACCACTTGACCTTCATAGGCCTCAACAATATTTGGTTGTAATTGGTTGGAAAATTCTTTGAACAATTGGAGAAATGATGTAATATGCTCATCACTATCAAACACTTGCCAATTTTGATCATTATTTGGGACTATAGGCCACACGATCACCCACACTGAATAATTGTTATCAATTAACTCGAAAGTTGGTTCAAATTGAGATCTGATAGTTGCCATTTGATTTGCTTCAGAGTTCTACCCTCTAGGTATGGCTTGGATGTTGAAAGCCTTGAAGCCTTCAATCAGGTCGCAGAACCTGTGTTGGTATGATCTCATACAAAAAATTTTGGAAGCTAACAGCCCTTAGACTTGGTTAACCACCAATTCCGAATCTCCAAACACTTGTATTTGTTTGGAACCCATTCATTCTGCTAAGCTCAAGCCATGGATAGGGCCTTCATACTCTACTTAGTTGTTCGAGCATGCAAACTAGAAACGATATGACCTTAAGGTCTTCTCTTTGGATGTAGATACCAAAAATATTCTGGCATCAACTCCTACTCTGCATCTTTCTCCATCAAAGTGCAAGGTCCATAACTCTGAGGTCCTTTCACTCTCAGACTCCTTAGTCACTTTGGGTATAATCTGATCCTCCTCATGTATGACATACATTCCTAGCCCAGTTGCATGATAGTTACCAAAGGGGTCTAAATATATGAATTCATTCAAAAGAGCCTCTTCCTTCTAAGTCTGAGAACTACTTGCTTCTTCATCACTCAATAAGTTTGACATTGGGAATCTCTTATGGGGTAATTGAGGTATGTCCTGCCTCAAAATTGATCATGGCTTCATCAGTCACATGCTTAGAATGCAAAGGTTTCACTTCTATCTTTAGCTTAGCTCCATGTCTAGTTCTTAGGATCAAGTGTGACCAGTCCAAAGAGAAGTAACCTCCAACATTTGCAGTAAATTATTAGGACAAAATATCCTAAACATAGGAGGGACATCAATAAGCACATTATCTTGATTCACAGTTATGTTGGGGCAAGAAAACAAGGTCATAGGAAATCCTTTGATTACACTGACGGTTTCAACTTTGTTCCTATCGAGTTGCATAACTCCCTTCTTAAGAGGCTCATATTTGAGTCCCAGGGCTTCAGCTACTTGCTTGGGCATGACGGTGGTGCTAGCACCAAAGTCAACCAGACAATTATGTAGTAGTATTTTACCGATGATGAGTGTTAGATAGAAAGGATTGGGTTTAGGCTTACCCTCTTTTCTGACCTGATTCTTCATTGATTGATTTTCCAAAACCTTATCCAGGCCTAGATTGACTAGCTTATCTTTTGGGGGCTGCTCAAGCATCTTTAGGCCCTCCTCTCCCAATAATGCTTTTTGTAATAGTTGCTTTTGTTCTAGGATGGCCAGGATATCCCACAAGGAAACATTGGTGGAAGACTTCTTTAGCTATTCCACCACGTTGAATGGAATATGTGACTAATGAGCTATGGTAGTTGGCTCCTTTTGCTTCACAACTGGTACATATGACTATTTGGAAACTACCGATGGGAACATGGGAGATTTTTCTTTCAAAGGAAGTGGATTTTTAGAACCTAGAATAGCGGCCCCAGACTACTGTGGAATTAGTGGCACAACTACGGATGAACCGAGCATTGGATTAGGTGCCCCTTTAGTTTGCAAGGATGTGAATTCTCTAGTGAGCCTCCTCTTGGAACAAGTATTATAGTCTAACTATACTTGTGGCACCTAAGTCACCAAGATGTCATTCGGGTATGTTGAATCCTCTTCCTCTATCCAAGAAAAAAGTGCTTGGTTCGAAGATATATCTAGCTCCTACTCTATAGACATTCCTTGCATTTGAGTAGTGAGAACTACATTCTCCATTTGTTGAGAAGCATATGTATGACCTCTGATATCAGGCATGATGCCTGGGCTATGTTGCTCTGCTATCTTTTGTTGTAAATTTCCTCACAGGAAATTTTGGGGCATGTGTGCATCATTGCATAAGAAGCACCATGGATTAATCTCCTCGGGAAGATTGTTTTCTCCCACTACCAGCTCTTTATTCGCACTAGGATAGATGGTCTACATCAGCATGGTTATGGGGAGGACCTAATTGCTCTGTTGGGCTTGGGAATTACTTCTCGATCTATCCTACCATTGATTCTACTAATAACGAGGTTTTTCGCCTTGGTATTTTTGGTAAGAAAGATTCTGGTTGGCATAATGTTGCCGCTTCATACTAGTTAACTCATTTGTCATAGTCTGCAACTACTCCTTCATGTTGTTCATCTCAGCTGCCAAGGGATTAGGCACTAGATCCACACTCAACATCATTCCTGAGTACACATACATAGACTGAGGGGTTGCGGAGGTGCTGGTTGAAGCTACCTCAAGTTCTGCCAACGTTGATTCCAAGAATAATGGAATAATAGGTTTTGGCACCAACTTTTCGACAGCAATAAGATTGTTCTCCGTAGTGACAGTGAAGTTATATGCATCGGGTAAGGTGTTTCTATTGAGGGCTTGCAACATCATATAAATATCAGCATTTATAGACTTTAGATAGAACACGAATGCTAGATCTGGAGGTGGTCGACTGTCGATAGGGACCCTCTGCCAAGTTGCATGAAACCAAGCATTGAAATCGGCCAAAGCTTCATGAGGAGCCCGCTTTATATGAGCCAAATGGAAGTATAGTGAAGATCTATCGCCATTATTTGAGAAGCGCTGGTAGAAAGGATTTTCAAAATGATCCCAATGCCAATTATATTAGCCAAAAGTGTATGATACCAGTCTAACTCCTTCCCTTTGAAAGAGGCTACGAGCAACCACAAAGCCACATTCTAGTTCATAATTCCATGGACCAGACAAACATCAGCCACATCTTGCAAGTGCTCCGCTGGGGTTTTTGAATTGTCCCTAGTAAATTTTGGGACAGTCTTTAAAGAAGAGGTTGGGATTGGAGCCCACACTACGAGTGGTATAGGGGGTATTAAAGGGCTACCAACATCCTAGGCTACAAAATTTCTAGCCATCTGCGCAAGGGGTGGAGGAAGAGGCAGAGGTGATGTATTAACTTGTTGACCTTTCACCTTGATTAAAACTAGTGGTAATATGAGTAGACTAGGGGTTTTTACAGTTTGAGATCTAGTGATAGGCCAATGGCTCATACACTCTTTTAGATTGCGAACGTTTTAGTTTGTCCCACTTGGCATGCTAGAAAAAGAACTATTGACACAAAATTTTGTAGGCAGTAGCCTTATGGGAAACTTAGCTATTGCGGGACTTGTGCACGTAGCTAAGTGACCTCCAAGATTTTATCAAAGCTGGATCTTCATTTTTTAATAAGGGGTGAGAAAAGGAAAAGAAGATAAACATGAAACAAATAAATCTAAACTAAGGTGATGCACCAAATCAATGATGAAATAAGTAAGCACATTGTAGAAAACAAAGGCTCAAATAGTAACTAGCAAGATGATTTCTGAGCACTGGAAACATATAAGCATCAAACCATTTGCATAATATAACCCCCATAGCATAAGCTAACACAAAAGAGTAACAACATGATTTGTATTATACTAAGCCGTATAAAGATTACAGAAGCTTGAAACATATGTTCATATATTCTCAGAAAATGCAAGCACAATCTAATATCCTATCAAATGCTTGAAAATAGAAAGGCCGAATAGGTTGGCACAATTTGCAAGTTTAGATTCAATATTAAACACTACAGAGGCTAGTTCTCAATGCTTTGAAATTTAGTCTGTCTAACAACAAACATAAAATGAAGAAAGGGTTACTTGAAAAGAGCCATCCCACCACCTGAAAGCCCAAAAAGAAAGATGCTCCACCATGCCATCAACAAGAAAAGATTCTCACGCACAGGCACCAATAGAAAGATGCAATGGCAACATGCCAATAGGGATGATCTGAGGAGTGATGGGACATGCAACAACAAGAGGGAAGGACACACAGCATCAAAATGAAAACTGTTGCAACAACCATTGAATAAAAGCAATGAATGCCTGAGCAAACACCACATGGAAAGCTCTCAACAAAGCTAACTATGATGTGGGCCCCATCCGAACAGAAAGCGAGTGAAGGCGATGTGTCAAGTAGTTAGGGCTTGCCAAAAATAAAGAGAGTGTCTCGAAGGGAAGCTCTGATAGGATGCCACGTGGCGGTGTCCGAAAAGTTGTGAGCGGTACCAAAACAAAAGGCAGAGCTGCAAAGGAAAGAAAAACCACGAAGGAAAGGAGCGGTGTGTGAATAATTATTCAAAGAATCTTCTATGAGTCGGATGCTCTTGTGTAAGCATGAGTACAACCCTTGGAAGTCAAATATTGTGGTTGGTGAGTTGCAGTTTCAAATTAGGAACATAAGATGACTCTATAGATGAGTGCAGGAGACAAGTAGATTGAATAAGCATGTAATGCACAAGAAGGAAAGTTAAATGAGGACTATCGTTGTTCTTGACAAGGCACCAATTCATTTGAAAGACCAAATTGACTTGTAAATGTTGCAAGATGATAGTGGAAATGAGGAAGCACAAGTTCAATATTTATTTTTGTAAATCTCTCTTTCAATGTGTGTTTGAGTTATTTACTTTCTTACTTTCATCCAACTAATTTAGTAATTGAAGCACACAAGAAAGCATATGAATGATATGTTCAATTGATTAGAAGCATAGTTCTTATTTACAAGAGTAAGTAACATTAGAAATTACTAATATAAAATCTAAAGAATCAATGTGCTGATTTACTACACCATTATCTTATGGATTTCAAGGGCCACATGTCAACAATAACATAAAAAGAGTGCGATATCTAGCCTATAAGCATTGTAGCCATGTGTTTGAGCATGCAAACAATTGCATAATGAATATAAGATCTATATGTAAGCCATAGTGGTTGGAAATATAATTTTGTATCCTTTTATATATTGATTCAGTATTGTAGAACATTGAATTAGCACATAAGTAAATGATAAATCCTTGGTGAATCATTGTTAAAAATATTTAAGTTGTTTAGCATCAATTAATAAATATTCAAAAAAAACCATGAAGGACAACAATGAGAAATTCTAGGGCTGACCAAATGCTAAATGTCAAGACCATGAGAAAATGAAAGACCTAATAAGTGAAGTATACATTGGAAGCATGAAGCATGCACATAATACATGAACTATACACGTGAATAATTGAATTATACATTGGAAGCATGAAGCATACATTGGAATAAGTGAAGCATACATGTGAATAAGTAAAGCATATATGTGGATAAGTGAAGAAGAAGTACTCAAATACACCTAAGCCATGAAGTATACACATAAATAGAAAGTATACACATGAATACAAAGTATACGCATGAATACAAGGTATATGCATGAGAAAAAGTAAGTTGCAAAGTACATTAGAATACATGTAAGTAAAAAAGTATACATGTAAGTTATAAAGTATACACTTGAATACACATAACTCATATCTATTGAAGTGTGGATTCATAATGCAAATATGGAAACCATCAATAAACAAGATTTGTATTAACCAAATAGCCATATAAGCATACATCAATATATGTTGATATAAGTATAAAATATATACAAAATAGAAATATAGGCTTACAAGAATGTTATATAGGCATGCAATGTCAAGTATATGCAATACAAAATATGTCCAAAAATGCCATATATTCATATTGTGTGATCGATTTTAAGTATGCAACAAATAACAACCATAGATTGAAAACAAATCAAACACACCAATGAAAATTTAAATCAAAGCATAACATAAAGGAAAAGAAAATGCAAAATCCATTTATGCTTCAAAGACATTCCATTGTCCTCTATCTCCAGTGTTTTCGTTGATTCCAACTTGCTCTCAAATTGTGTGCTAGGCTCAACAAACAATCTTCCTAGAGAACAAGATTAAAGATAAATGCATCCTATGCTAAGATATGATTAACATGATATGAAATATTACGAAACAATGCTACGATGCTATAATGCTAGAATGCAACTAATCACCAATGCGTGTGTGTATGCCGATGTCTACGTGTGTATTTATGTGTGTATATGTAACCAATGCTTGGATTCACAAGGGTATTTATAGAGTTTTCAAAAAAAATTGATTGGCTGATGTGATCAATGGCTGTGAAAATTCTTGGTAGATCGAACGGTTGAAGATGGATAAGATTGGAGAGAAAAATAGAAGAAAACCAGAAAGCAAGATTTGTTTCCTTTTTCGTAGAAGAGATAAGATGAGATGATAAAGATGAATTGTAAAAATCATCTTTTTGTCAGATTTTGGAAAGATTTTGAAGATAAATAATGAATTCTAAATTCAATTATTGATTTATTGGTGACATGGAAGATTTTTCTTATTTAAATAAAATATTCAATTAAGATTTGATGAATAATAAAAGATTTCATACTTAAATAAAATATTTAATTATGATTTGAAAAGATATGAAGGATATTTAATTAAATAAAGATATTTAATTAATTTTTTTAGGAAATGACATGTAAATGAAATTAATTAAATAAAATATTTAATTAATTAGAAGAAAAATTTGAATAGAAGAAAGGAAATATTTAAATTTAATTAAATAAAAAAGAATTAATTAAATTCAAAAGGTGATAAATAATTAAAATAAATAAAGGGTATTTATTTAATTAATCAAGTAGACATATGAATGTGAAATAATTAAATAAAGTTGATTTATTTAATTAAGGCGAAAGAATAAAGTGAATGAACAATATAATTAAATTAATTTAATCATATGCAGAGGACTTTTAGAGAGATTAATTAAATAATAAACATTTAATTAAGTGCCAGGATTAATTAGACATGACCAATTTTATGCCTATACATTTTTCCCCTCTTTGAAGTGATGTGTGAAATGCAATGCTTCAAAGAAAATATTTATGCTTTTGAAATTTGTTGTGTTTGATTTTTCCCCTGATCGAAAAAGATTTAACTGATATGCCCCTGATTTGACTCTGATATGTTTCTAATTGAAAGATGTTGATATTAATGATGCCCCCTCGAGAGATAAATCACTGATGATGAGAAAAATGTTGAGTTGGAGATGAAATTCGGATGATGAAAGGGACGCAGTGATTTAGCTCCTGATAATTGATGAAAAGATGCCCCAGTTTGAAAAATAAGGTCAGAGTGTGATAAAAAGATATAAAATAAAAAGAAAATGCCACAAAAAACCCATCTTGATTGACCTTTAAAAGGTAAAAGGGTAAAAAAGGGCAAATCATTTTCACCTTTTGACTTTACGGATGTTCTGCTCTGACAGTAACTTAGTGAGATGGATATTCCTTATCACAGGCATAGATTTGAGTAGGCTCGCCGATACCAGAGACTAGCAACGTATAGACCACCGGTGAGTCGATTCAACCCTCTTTTCTTTGAATTTTTTTGTTTTCAGTCAAATTTTGAGATAATTTTAGCGTATTTAGGAAATAAAGTAGCACTTATGATGTGTCTTTTAGTGCATATAGGGCATAATTTAGTGCTTTGAGGGTTTAAGTAGATTAGCGCATTCGATAGGTGAAATAGCACATATAGGATGTTGATAGAAAATTGGTACATTAGTGCATTTGGGAAATAGATTAGTGCTTTTAGGGATTTCACACATCAGGTAGATGAATGGCGCATTCGATAAGGGATTTAGCGCATATAGGGAAATAGCGCATTCAGGGTTTGATTTAGTGCTTTCAGGGCATAGAATGGCGCATTTGGGGTTTTAGCGTATCTGGGGGAAACTTCAGTGCATTTAGGGTTTTAGCGCTTTTAGTCTACAAAGTAGCACATATAGGAAATTTTGGAAGAATGCATTGTATGATGAAAATGATGATGTATTATTGCTTCTTTGGTCAATAGATAGATAAATTGTCTTGTCATCATGTTGATATGGATAGAAATAAATTGGATAAATGATGAAATGTTAACTTTGTTTCCAAAAATAGAAATCAAAGAGTAGATAGCTAATAACTTTGTTTCCAAAGAATAGAATGATTGATTGCATTTTTCTTTATAACTTTGCGTTAGAAAACAAAGAGTAAATGATTGATATGACTTCTGATAAATTTTCTTTCTACGATAGAAAACAAATAGTAGATTATGTGATTGAAAACATATTTGCATTCATGATTAAAGTAAAAATAGGATGATGAGTTGATTGTTTGATAAATTTTCTTTCCTAAAAAAGAAAAACAAATAGTAAATGATGATAGAATATATTGATTTGATATTTAGATAGACAGGTTTTGCATTGATTTCCTTATATGATTCCCTTAGATAGAACACTTGATATGAGTCTGATATGTGTCACTTGATATGAATCTGATTGATATGGGTCACATTCATTTGATATGAATCTGATTGATTGTTCTTGTGATGACCAAAAATAGGAGGTTTTCAAAAACCTCCAGATTAGAGAGTGCTTCCCTGTAGGTTGGGATCGGATATGAGATCTCACACCTACAAAGGTATAGTTGATAGTTGGATGTGGGTTGGGACCATTGTTGTCTATGCCTCCTATTCGGGTCAATAGGGGACTATTGACCACGCTAGTAGAGAGATGGTATTTTGAGCATAATACTTTTCATTTGCCGATGGGTGAGATGATGGTGACCCCAAAGGACGTATACAGGATTTTGGGGATCCCAGTGGTAGGTGCCCTTGTGTTCTATGACCACAAGGAGTTAGGTGGTACAGATGCACTAAGGAGAGTATTCGGGGATGTTAATATAGTAGGGTATTAGGTGCCATGGGAAGACTTTAGGGGATATTCGACCTTACCTACAATGTTGGGTGCATTTATTGAAGGCTTCCTTTGTCCGGACCGTTGGTCAAAGGGACTATCAATTGGGTGGGGGAGGATCATCGAGCAGATGATGGTTCAACTGTAGAGATATGCCTGGGGGAGCTGTATGTTAGCTCATTTATATCATGACTTGCACCAGGTGGTATATAGAGGATTGGCTAGCTTGTCTTGTGGTGTGACCCTGCTCTAGATCTGGGCATGGGAGCATATTGTTCTTACGAGACCACTGTGTCCTAGAGTTAAGCCACCAGGTAGGCCATATGTATATGCATATTCTATTACACTTGTCTAGCCCAAGCTGGGAAAGTTGGAGTACTGGAGACGAACCATAGATGATATGGATTTAGTGATATGGAGGCCATACACGGATTGTGAGGTGTGGGATATAGATCAATTGGAGATTTCGTTTGTATGTATATCCCAGTTTCTTATAGGTCGTACTCCATTTATTATAGAGATATTTCTGGCCTTACGAGTACAAAGACAATTCAAATTCACACAAGGGATGCCTCAAGGCATGGTGCACTACGGATGGTGCAAGGATGAGCCTAGATGGGTGTCTTGCATTTCATATCAGGTTGCATATATAGAGTATACAGCTTTACAGCCCAAGGTATGGGATGGCAGGCCCAATATTGTTGATGCAGGTATGTCAGAGGAGTACTTTGTTTATTATCATACACAACTATTTCTGCAGTTCACACGTCTAGATGAGTCGACTCCCATTTTGGTGGCACCATAGCCATAGGTTAGGAGACAGGAGGATGTGGCAGGTGGGGAGCAGGAAGTTGGTCGAGAGGAGGAGGATAGTAGAGATGAGGAGGAGAGTGGAGATGGGGAGGAGAGCTCAAATGATGGAGATGCGGATGATGATGAAGATGGCAAAGGGGAGGAGCAGAGGCTGGTGAGACAGAGGAAAAATATCATGGGCAGTGCTTAGGCTATACGGAGGCCGAGGAGTGGTATCAAATGATGGAAGATGATCAGAGTCTCCTCCATAGTACAACCAACACAAATAGATACTTTACATGCCCAAGTACAGACACTTCATGGGCAGCAGGCACAGTTGTAGAGCCAGTTGGCTTAGGCTCAGAGTTTGGTAGGACAGTTACAGGCACAATTGGCATAGACACAGGCATAGGCATAGGCACCTCCTCTTGCCTCGGACCCACAAGTAGCCCAGTTGATAATAGAGAGGGATTCTTTTAGACGGAGGGCAGTAGAGGCAGAGGGTGTGGCACAGAGACTCATGGGCACCATTGAGACTGCATCTTTACAAGAGGCCATTGCAGAGGGATTTGAGATTGCCAGGGAGGCTGAGTACTACTGGGTGAGGTATGAGGAGTTGTGTCCTCTTGGCCATAGAGAGCCTTACCCTCGGTCCCACAGTAGGACCAGGAGCAGATCACGGATGACTACACACAATAGAGGGGTCATAGGGCCGCGACAGGATCTTGACGTAGGGGGTAATGGCAGGCCATCATCATCTAGACCAGCTCCATCAGGGGGGTCCACAAAACAACTATGATTTATTGATGCAGATCACTGATGTATATTATTTTTGGAGCATGTACATTGTTTGTGATCATATCTCATGTATCTCTCTATAATGTTCTGTTTCATTGGACATTGGACATTTGTATGTATTTTTTATGAGAGATGATATGCAGTGGCGATGAGTTTTGATGATGTGTTGTACATTTATGAGATGATGATATGATATGGATATGCACTATATGTGATGAGATAGATTTTGATATGTATTTTAATGATTTTATGACTAACCATGTGATGCAGGATGATTCATGCTATGATGATGATTTGTGATGTGTACTAATGATGTCATGTAGGTGGATGGCCTAGGATGTTTGATTATGAGAGTGTCCACAGAGATGAAAAATGATGTGGAAATGTAATGTATGTATGGAGTATTTGTTTTTGGATTTTTCAAATGCAAGAAATAGATGTGCTAAAAAATGGATGTTTATGTTTATGAGATGAATTTGTAGTATGTATATGATTTAGGAAAATAAATGATATGTGAAATGATTCAATGTTTATGGGAAAAATGTCATGCTATGAAAATGATAAGAAATGATAAGTGAATGCAAGATAGGATGAATAATAGGATGAAAGGTATGATGAAATGATAATGAAATGTAATGTAATGATGATAAAATGATAATGATAATGATAATGAGATAAATGTAATGAAATGATATGAAATGATAATGATATGAAAATGATATGAGATAATTGTAATGAAATGATGATGAAATGATATGATATGAAATGATAATAAAAGATAATGATATGAAAATGATATAAAATGATAATAAATGATAATGATATGATAAATGAAATGTAATGGATTAATGATAAAATGATAATGAGATGAAATGATGAATGAAAATGAAATGATATGAAATGATATGAAATGATAAATGAAAATGAAACGCAATGATAAATTAAATGATATGTGAAATGATAAGATGATGGAATGATAATGATAAAATAATGATGAAATGAAATGATAAGAAATGATAAGATGATGGAATGATAATGATAAAATGAAATGATAAAAAATGATAATGAAGATAATAAATAAATGCAACCATGTGGAATGAAAATGAAATGATAAGAAAGTGATAAGTGAGATGTTTAATGAGATGAAGACAATATATAATGAAAGTGATATGGAATACCTAATGGATAAATGAATGATGTGAAATGAGAAAGGATCTAAATGATACGAAAATGAATGATAAATGATAAACTATCTGATATGTCTAGGACCTAGATGAAATGATGATGATAATGAAATGATGATGGAGATGAAAGATGATAATGAAATAAATGTCCGAATATCCTCCACAACTAGTCCAAAAAGACATGACAGTCGTTGATGTTACTTTTCAACCTTTTAAAACTCTTATGCAAATCTAGTATGCAGATATATACAATGATCTAAATGAAGTGCAATGAAATGAAACCAACCATTTGTTGAGACTTTTGTTAGCTTTCTTGAATCATCATAGATTGTTTTAAAATGTTGGAAGTATGTACAAGCATCATAGGGGAAATTAGCACCAATGACGACTTGAGTACAACTTTCATGATTTTTGATATAGCAAGTGAATACAAGCATCGAGGTATAATTGAACCGAGATGACCTAAGAATTTCTTGCATAAACAGACAAAGATTAACCACCTTTTTGATGCAAATTTGGAAATTTCATCAATGATACATTTTGGAAATAATGTCTCGCGACATATTTGCAACAGATTGATAGTTAACCTCAAGATAGTAGACAAAGAAAAAATCATCCTCTTTCCTCACCACTCTAGTTCAAGACATCATCGAGTGTGCTCCAGAGGGATGATATCAAAAGTCAAACAACCATTGTTCAAAATATAATACGGCTATTCCAAACATTATTCAGATTTTAGATCATCCAAATATGTGTCATGATATGGTATTTGTTAAAAACGGTTGTGATATGGATCAATGATTGGATAGTTGCTCATAGGATCTGATTGTTTGTTCGCATGATTGGATTTTATGTCATTGTCCAGCTATTTTGGTAGAACCTTAAAGTTGAGTGTCCCTAGTGTGTCAACATTTTCCCCTAGTATTGAAACAACTTGCTAAAATGGATATGTACAATGATCAAGCCATGGTAAGACATTATCGCTCTAGGAAAATGATGGTAGTATGATGTTGTTATGATGCTAAGATGATGGAATAAAGGCTGAGAAGCTAAGTGAAAAACATGAGCTAATAGATGGAGAGCTACAAATAGCGTCTATTTGTCAGATTTTCAGTATTTTTTTTATTTTTGTATTTTTCTTGTCAATACACTACCTGTTGCTAGGTTTTCACCCTATGACGATTTTTTTTATTTTTTTTTTAGGACTTTTTTTGCTGTTTTTGTATTTTTTTTTAGGACTTTTCTACTGTTTTTGTATTTTTTCAAGAATTTTTCTGTTGTTTTTGTATTTTTTTAAGGACTTTTTCTACTATTTTTTGTATTTTTTTTAGGACTTTTATGGATGATGATAACCGCTTCAGACATAATACTTTTTTAGGTGCATGTTGTTGATGGGTTCATCAAACAAGTCCCCTTCTGGCATTGATATCTTGTATGCTCTTGAACTGTATACTACTATGACCACGTAAGGACCCAACCAATTTGGTTCAAACTTACCTTTCTTCTCTCTATCTTGCTAATTGTGTGGATTTTCCTTCAAAACAAGATCACCAACCTGAAAGGTATGTGGCTTGACTCTGTGATTATAGCTATGAGACATCATCTGTTGATATGCTTTCAAATGGTCAGCTACTCATTATCTCTTCTTATCAAGGAGTTCCATCTCTTGCAGTCGGGAAACTTTGTAATCATCATCTATTATGAGCCCCTTCAATGATACCCTTAGTGATGGAATCTCAACCTCTAGTGGAAAAATGGCTTCTGCTCCATAGACAAGAGCATACGATGTTGCTCCTATTGGCATTCAGATGCTAGTTCTATAGGCCCATAATGCAGGATTGAGTTGAACATGCCAATCTTTCCCTGCATCATTCATAGTCTTCTTCAAGATTTTTAGTATGTTTTTGTTCGAGGCCTCTACTTGGCCATTGCCTTGTGGATAATAAGGTGTTGAATATCTGTGTTGGATATGGAATCTCTCAAAAAAGTTCAACATCCTGATTCTTGAATGGTCATCCATTATCTATGATGATGGAGTTGGGAATGACATACCGACAAATGAGATAGTTGAGTATGAATGATGAGATTTGTTTGCTAGTAACCTTAGTGAGAGGTACTACCTCAATCCACTTGGTAAAATACTTTGTCACTATGATGATAAATTTGTGTCTATTTGATGATGAAGGATGAATCTTACCAACTAGATCTAACCTCCATTAAGAGAATGGCCAGGTCGGCGTGAACGGTTGTAGTTTCTATGCTAGTGCATGGATGATATTTCCATGCATCTAACATTTAGAGCACTTCTTTATGAAAGTGAATGATTCCCTCTCCATAGTCGGCCAGTAGTAACCCATTCTTATCAATTTCTTGGATAAGGTTAGTCCACTTGAAAGAGTACCACAAATGTCAGCATGGACTTCTTGTAAAGCCTTGTCAGATTCGTCACGTTCAAGACATCAAAGTAAAGTACCATCAAGACCGTGGTGATATAGAGTGTCATTGATAATAGTATAGTGAGAGGATTAGCGAATAAAGTTGTGCTTTTGGTTACATGATAAGTCAAGTGGTAAGATGTCATCTTTTAGGTAGGCATAGATTTTTCCATACTAGGTGAATCAAATCCTACTAAGTGACAAATAATTTGGCTTTCAGGTGTGTCATAGGCAGGTGTAAATGATTGTTCCACCAGAAATTCATAGCGAGTCTAATTTTTTGGGAGTTGGAACAATGATGCGATCGTGGCCATGGCATCAGCTGCCTTGTTATCAAGTCTTGGAATCTGTATGAACTTGATATCTACAAAGTATTTCTTGAAATCATCAACCATCTTCTTATATGGAAACAATTTGTCATCTTTGTTTTGATAATCATCATTAATCTGATTAATAACTGAGTCACCATAGACTTGTAGTTCTATGATCCTCCATTCCAAAGTAATCTTGAGTCTAGTGATTAAAGCTTCATATTCATCTATGTTATTAGTGCATGGAAATATTAGCCTATATGACCGAGGAATGGTATGTCCTTGAGGGGTGACAAAGAGTATGCTTGCCCCTAATCCATGGTGAGTGAAAGAACCATCAAAGTATAATGACCATGTCTATTTTGATTCTGCAGTGAAGACATCAGCATCTAGAAATTCGATATGTATGGGATGGTTTGTTTGAAGTGGTGCATTAGCTAGTTGATCGGTGAGAACTTGTCCTTTGATTGCCTTACAATCAACATAATGGATATCAAACTCACTTAATATCATGACAAATTTTGCTAGCCTTCCTATCAATGTAGCTTTGCTTAACAGATACTTGAGTGGATCAATCTTTGCAACAAGATTGATTGTATGAGTTAACATGTAGTGTCAAAACTTATGTGAGGGAAAGACTACTGCTAGACAAGCCTTCTTGATAAAAGTGTAGTTGATTTCATGACCTGTTAGTGTTTAGCTGATGTAATAAATTGTACGTTCCTTTCCTGTAGAGTCCTCTTGTGCTAATAATGCCCCCAAGGATGTCTCTATTGCGGCAATATAGAGGATTAGAGGTTTTTCCAGATTTGGCAATACCATAACTGGTGGGTTCATTAGGTACTGCTTGATTTGTTGAAAGGCCATTTCACACTTATCATCCCATTTGAAAGGAACATTCTTATGCAATAGATGTGTGAAAGGTATACTTTTATTTGCTAGTTGTGCAATGAACCTTCGTATAGATTGAAGTCATCCCTGTAATGACCTCAACTTACTAATATTCCTTAGTGGAGCATCTCCATGATTGCTTGTACCTTGGCAGGATCTACTTCAATTCCTTTTGCCGATACTATGTATCCCAAGAGCTTTCTAGATGTGACCCCAAAAATGCACTTCTTGGGGTTGAGGCGAACTTTGAACTTTTCTAACCTTGCAAATATTTTGGAAAAAATTTCAAGATGTCCTCTTGTGTATGAATTTTCCAATATATCATCTACATAATCTTCCATGAATGTGTGCATCATGTCATGAAAAATTGTAGTCATGGCCCTTTGATATGTAGCCCCAGCATTCTTTAGAACTAAAGGCATGACGTCCCAACAATAAGTCCCCCATGGACATGTGAAAGATATTTTTTCCTGCTCTTCAGGTGCAATCTTGCTTTGGTTATAACCAAAAAAACCATCCATTAGTGAATACATGGAATGGCCAGCCATCATATCAACTATAGTATCGATGCTTGGGAGAGGGAAGTCATCATTAGGACATGCCTTATGAAGATCTCTGAAATCTGTGCACACTCTGATGCATTTGTCTGGATTGGATATAGGAACAATGTTGGGGATCCATTTTGCATAGTTGATTGATCTTATAAATCCAACATAAAGGAATTTTCTGAGTTCTTCTTTAATCAGTAGTACAACATGAGGATGCATCTTTCTAAGTTTTTGTTTCACTGGTTTAACTCCTAGTTTTATGGATAAGTGATGCATTATAAGATCAGGATCAAGACCTGACATGTCTACATAAGACTAGGAAAAGTTGACCTAATTTTTTCTGAGAAATTCCATGAACTTAGGTATTTCTTTATCTTTCATTGATGCAACTAACTATAGAATCCTTGGTTTTTCTGTAGTTTCAAGATTTACCTCTTTTGTAGGCTCAATCAAGATAGGTGATCACTCATGATAGTGCTCCAGGAGAGTGTCAAGTATCCCATCATCTGGTGCCTTAAGAAGGTTTTCACCATATAATACGCTCTTTGTTTTGTCTTTTGTTTGATCTACTACTGCCATATTCTAGTTTTCACCATTAGATCTTTCTTTCTTTTTCTTTTTTGCAGCCAGGAGACTTGGCACTTTCCTTATGAAAGACTCTATGCTGAAAATTTCTAGTGGAACAATCATTTGTGTCATCTGGGAAAGGAAGTTCATGATAGATTCATCGGTTGGAAACATAGGTATATTGATAGGTTCAGATAGATCCCAGTCAATGAGATCAAGATGGATCAAAGGCAGTGGGTCATCCGGTTGCATGAAATTGGTTATGGTTATGGTCATAATAGAGTTGTCTATAGAATCTGAGGTATGAGGTAGATCAATGATGGTACTATTATCACGATAGTCTTGTTCATTTAAATCTGACTCGGTATCACTAGAATCATAGTTACCTTGTAGTTCAGATCCTTGTGGTTGGGACTCTGACCCTTCACCTTCAATTAGAGTTGGGGTGTACTTGTGTACCGCATCAACCTTTTTGTCCCTCCAGAACTCATCATTGTAGATGGTGTCCCATTCATATTCACCAGAGTCAGTGTCAGAGTTATTATCCACAAAATTCTGAATTGCTATCAAACAAGCTTCCCTTGTATCAGAACCTTCTTGCAATGTGAGGACAGTATCATGCAACTGCTTGGATGTTATTTCTTAAGTTAGTATCATAGCCCAGTCTTGTTTTATCTTTCACAACAAGTCCTAGAAGGTGAATAGGCTCAACTAATCCTTCTTTTCTTTTTCCAATAGGACCATTACCATCATAGCCCATCTTTTACATGATTGATTATCCTTTACCACGCTGGCCAGTTGTAGCTTAGCATTGAGAATTTTTTCATCTTCATCTTTATAGAGCCACTTTAGAGTTTCTCTATCCTCAAGATCTTCCATTGGGAATTTTACTTTGATAAATCATCCATTAAATTTTATACTTGGCTTTGTTGGTGGTTGCATTGATTTTGATGCTACAGATATTTGATGTTGTGTGATAGAAGGTTTCCCATGTGACCGAGGCGATGTAGGTAGGTTATCAAGATAGAGAGAATACTCCCCAACTCCATTATCCTTGAACCATAGTTGCTTGTCAAAGCTTTTGGTTAATTGACTAATTTGTTTATCAACTTTGGGAGAATTACTCACAGGAGCTTCTCGATTGTTGGGAACCAAAGTATCTTGATTAGCTTTGATGTTAGCACAAGTCTAACTGTTTGAATTATCAGCTGGTATTATGATCTCCCATCCGTCATAAGGAAACTTAAGACATTGATGATATGTGGACGGAACAACTTGCATTTCGGGATCCAAGGATGACCCAACAAGATGTTGTATGCAAGATCACGATCTAATACTTGACAGAAAGTATTCTTGATAACAGGTCCCACTCTGATCGACAACATGATTAAACCCTTGGATGCTCTTTCCTCATCATTGTAGGATTTAATAGTAATATTTCTTTTGGGATCAATGGATTCCTCAAAAAATACTAAAGCGCGAACTAACTTCATGGTACATATGTTCAAACCAGCACCTCCATCTATTAGTACACGTCTGACATGAAACTTGTGGATCATGACTTCTAAGTATAGTGATGAGTTATGGGGATGAGTCATGGAAACGTCATCTTTTTCAGAAAATGAGAGGCATGTGGGTGAGGATAAGTGTCCCACCATGGCTTGAAATTGGTCCACATCCAAATTAGTGGATATAGTTATTTCAACGAGGGCGTTTTCCAGAATTTCCTTGTGTGTTGGGGAAATCTTCAGGAGTTCTAAGATAGAAATTTGAGCAAGAGTTTTTCCAAGTTGATTGACTAAGTCATATTGATGTGGAGGTAGGGGAACAATGGTTTTTGAAGAATTCCCCTTTAACACAACTTTAGCTTGTGCCCTTGTTGCATTGACTTCTCTATATTCCATCTTTTTCTTAACTTTTATAACATTGACCCACTCGTCATCAGTGTAGATATGATTGATTATATTGTCATTGATATGATTCACACTTTTTTCAGAAGACTCACCTTTTTTATAGTTGGGAAAAGTGTTGTGAAATGCGTGGTGGTCTTTATTTGATTGTTGGTGTCTTTCTATTGTGATGGTGCCAATTTTTTATTAAGTCTTGGACTTTATTTTTCAAGGCTTGACAATTATTCGTTTGATGGCCCTTGCACCGATGATAATCACAATAATAGGTATCATTCCATGATGGAGGCTTCACGTTGGGTTCAAAATTTTGTTGAGGTGGTAGGGTGATAACATTCTTTGCCATTAACTCTTTAAGGGAAGATTCTAGAGATTGGCCCAATGGAGTAAAAGTTCTTCTGCTAGAGAAGAATGAAGATCATTGCGGATTTGTGTTTGAAGCATTTCCTAAGGCATTTTTGTTGTTATTGTTTCCATGGTAACCTTGATTGTTGGCATTCCCTTTATTGGGAGTAGAAGTTCGATTCACATTATTCCTCGAAGGAGGAAGATTGTTTTCTTGATTTGTGACTGAGTTAACATTGAACTATAGTTATTGTTGAGGAGCACTTCGAGCACTAAGAACAAATGGCTTAGTTGAAACATGATTTGCATCTACAACACCATCATTCACCACGTTTTTGTTGCGAGTCCAAAACTTAGATTTGTCATTGTGGTGATTTGATGAGCTAGGGTTGTCCTTATCAAGTTTTATTATCCCTCTCTGGACCAAGGCACTTTCAATGGTGATGGAATTTTCAATAAATTTCTGAAAAGAGGGAGGACAATGAAGATTAAGATGATAGCTCATCTCTTGATCCAAGCTATTTATGAAAGTGGTGATCTTTTCCTTTTCAAGAACATGACGCAAGAATCTAGTGAACAATCTTCTCCATCTCTGAAGAAATGTAATGAATGGTTCACCAGGTTTCTGTTTAGCCTTGTAGAGATCAATCATGGTTATTTGATGTTGTATGTTGTAGGAATATTGTGATATGAACTCGTTAATCAATTCCTCAAATGTCTTGACAGGCGATGTGATTTTTGATAGCCATTCTATAGATTGGCATCCAAGACTTCTAGGAAACAAATGTATCAAGTATGTATCCTCATGAGCAAACTCTAAAGTCATATTTTGGAAGTCCCTAATATGATCAATTAGATCCGATTTCCCATTGTGACAATCAAACTTTGGGATTTCACAATGTTTAGGAAATGGGATCATGTTGAGACGTCAATCAAAAGGATAAGGACAGATGTCATCAAGAACATATGTCTTCATTGTGGTTGCCCCTTGCATGTCTTTAATTTTCTCTTGTAGTGCCTTAACTTTTTGGGACAAGGCACTAATATCGGATAAGGGTGTCTCATCAAGACTCCTTTTTAAGTTTTCAGTATTAAAATCGTGAGGCAATTTAGCTCCTTTGTTAGCCAAATACAGAAAATATTTCTCTTTGTTGCACTCTAAGATATTTTCTAAGGCTTTGTGAAATTTAGGATCTTTCTCAGCTTCTCTAAGGCGATGTTCTTCATCTTATTCATCATCACTATCTATAGGAGTTGTGCTCATGTCTCTGTTGGAAGGGAACAATTTTTTTTCTCTTTCATCCATGTTGTCGTTAAAAAGGGGATTATGACTCATACTATAAAGGGGATTACTATTCTCACCTTCTTGAGTTCTTTGGGTATGATCTTTTTGTTGAATATCCTCTTTCAACTTATTGTATTGAGATCTTGTAAAAATAGGCATATGATTTTGAAATATTCTTCTAAACTTATATCACAGTTTGATAAGTGTAAAAATGATGTTTTGATCCGATAAGATGAAAATATTATGATATGATCAAAAGAAATTCCTAATTCTTGATTGTGGCTTCCAAGTATGAAGGATGTAAAAATCCTGTTGGGGAAGTTGAATCAATAATCAGAAATTTGTTTGGAAGGTGCACTTTTATGTATAAGTTGATCCTTGTTTTTGAATAATGATAAGTATATCGAATAGCCTAATTAAAATCATTGAAGGATTTGACTGGGATGTGTTGGATATTCAATAGAAGGTTGTGGTAGATAATTGAAGTTGAGAGGTTGATTGTGATTATATCATTGTGATAGATCTCTTCTCTGAAAATAGGCCCGTGAGTATAAAGGCTCTACAGCGTACTTGTTGGTAAATCCCCTAGAAAAATCTTGGTACCTATGGAGAAATTCATAGTAATGGAGCAAGACATTTCAAATTTTATACATAAACTTTCTACATTGCAAGGTTTTCTTGTAACCAAAATGTTTCTTAGGTTTCTTGATCCTATTGGCAATCGACTTCCTAACAAATTTGGTTGATTTTCACTCTCTAAGCATGAGAGAAATGTTGATATGCTACTGGACCGAGGATGTTACAAACTCATATCTGTCAAAAGAAACAATTCTGGAAGAGTGACAAATGTGCTACTTTGTACCCTGTATGTGCTGTAAAAATAGGTATATGTGCTAGAGATATAGTCAAATGCACTAAAGTAGACCTCAAATGTACAACTCTATGTCATATATGCACTACAAAAAAAATGTTTTGACAGTCACCAAAAACCATTTTCAGAATATATGCACTAAAACACTCAATGTACGAAAACAGACTCTAAATGCATTGAACTAACCAGTGAATGCACTAGAACAGACCTTATATGTGCTAAAATATACCCTAGATGTGCTAAAATAGTTTTCCAAAGCAGTCTTCTGAACAATTATGAGCAGTTTCAATTGAAATTTTGCATGTTCATCTTGGATGATCTTTTATCTAAATTAATGTGATTGAAAACACAACAAACATTCTGAAAACAATTATTTTTAAGTCCTATACTAAACATCAAGTGTATTCTCAAAAATAAATTTCAAAAATTATTTTCACAGGTCTCACACATGACAGACAATTTAGGCAAACTCACTCTTAATACTCAAGTAGGTCATCAAAATAACCACAGCCCACATCTTATAATTGCGTCGACTCACACAACCATGTCACCCCTGAAGGGGCACTCGTGTTTTTGTCTTTTCTAGGCCCGTACTCAGAGTGATGGAAGTGGATAATGAATGCCCTAAGCAAACGGTCCTTGGCGGTTAAATGGTGAGTGTCTTGGGGGCAGATTCTTCCCTCCCCTTGCACTGTGATTATTAGGATGTTCAGAAATTGACATAGTTGGCTACTACACTAGGTTCATAGTAAGGGTTTTTGTTTAGTGCAGCAATAATAAACTCCTTCAAGAGACCTCCCAACCTTTAGAACAAAGGCTTTGGGGATAGTTATCCTGCACACTATTGGAAAAGTGGGTTTCCCCATATTTGTTTTAAATTTTATAGTGGGGTGGAATAGCTTGGCTTTAGCTTGAACCCACTTGGGTCGTTCCTCTTGGGTGAGTACTTTTTCCCACAAGAGCAGACCCTCTACAAGATGTAATAAAGCATTAAAATTATAGAAATTGAAAAGGCAAGTCTGGTATTCTGATCACCCAATTAAGGGGAGAGCATAGACCTATTGCCATAGCCAAAGTAGACAGTGTTCTTTTTAGAGCCCAAATGACAATGATTTAGTCTATGTGAAGATATTGCTTCACAACAAGCATGGGATTCATTTTAACTGCAATAAATCAAAGTGTGGTAACTATCCTAGGATTGCTTCTTTTTAAATTTCATGTCTATTCTAGGGTTGCTTTTTTTTAAAACCAGATGTGACTATCCTAGATTGGTTCTTTTTATGCCAGAAAACGTTATGTCTGTAGAAGGCATCAGACTCAGAGCTTTGTTTAATTACAACCTGTAAGCGCTAAAAGATCATACAAAAGCACTAAAACAAATAGTTGATGCACTGTAGAAAACCTTAAATGCACTAAAATAAATCCTAAATGTGCTAAAAGAAATGCAAAAAAAAAAAATTCAAAATTTTAATGAAGTTAGCTAATTATATGCGCCATTTTGTTCCTTATAAATGTCGTTTTGTTTCCTAGATGTGTTGAAATAGTTCCTAAATGCACTGAAAGACCTACAAAAGCATTGTTAAAAGCCCTGGATGTGCTAGAGAAAGCCACGTATGTGCTAAAAAAAAAAATTGTCGGAAAGCCGAATTCTAGAATGTAAAATCCTATCAAAAAACCTACAAGTAGATTGTTAAAAATGGGGAAAGGCCCCATGGTGGGCGCTAGAAATGTGTGATCGATTTTAAGTATGCAACAAATAACAACCATAGATTGAAAGCAAATCAAACACACCAATGAAACTTTAAATCAAAGCATAACATAAAGGAAAAGAAATGCAAACTCCATTTATGCTTCAAAGATGTTCCATTGTCCTCTATCTCTAGTGTTTTCGTTGATTCCAGCTTGCTCTCAGATCGTGTGCTAGGCTCAACAAGCAGTCTTCCTAGAGAATGTGATTAAAGATAAATGCATGTTATTCTAAGATATGATTAACATGATATGAAAGATTACAAAACAATGCTATGATGCTAGAATGCTAGAATGCAACTAATCACCAATGTGTGCATGTATGTCGATGTCTACGTGTGTATGTATGTGTGTATATGTAACCAATGCTTGGATTCGTAGGGGTATTTCTATTGTTTTTAAAAAGAAATTGATTGGCTAATGTGATCAATGGCTGTGAAAATTCCTGGCAGATCAAATGGTCAAAGATGATAAGACTGGAGAGAAAAATAGAAGAAAACCAGAAAGCAAGATTTGTTTCCTTTTTCGTAGAAGAGATAAGATGAGATGATAAAGATGAATTGTAAAAATCATCTTTTTGTGAGATTTTGGAAAGATTTTGAAGATAAATAATGAATTATAAATTCAATTATTGATTTATTGGTGACATGGAAGATTTTTTTAATTAAATATAATATTTAATTAATATTTGACGAATAATAAAAGATTTCATAATTAAATAAAATATTTAATTATGATTTGAAAAGATATGAAGGATATTTAATTAAATAAAGATATTTAATTAAAAAATTTAGGAAATGACATGTAAATGAAATTAATTAAATAAAATATTTAATTAATTAGAAGAAAAATTTGAATAGAAGAAAGGAAATATTTAAATTTAGTTCAAACAAAAAGACTTAATTAAATTTGAAAGGTGATAATTAATTAAAATAAATAAAGGGTATTTATTTAATTAATCAAGTAGACATATGAATGTGAAATAATTAAATAAAGTTGATTTATTTAATTAAGGCAAAAGAGTAAAGTGAATGAACAATATAATTAAATTAATTTAATCATATGTAGAGGACTTTTGGAGAGATTAATTAAATAATAAATATTTAATTAAGTGCCAGGATTAATTAGACTTGACCAATTTTATGCATATACACATACAACAAAGGACCCCACTCAAAAGCATTTCCCTCCAGGTGGATGAAACAAATGGGTGGCCTTTGGTGGCCAGGTGGATGGCGATGCATAAGACACTCATTTATCCTGAACTTGAGGGCTACTCCTCCTAGGGTTTACTTCCTCATCAATCTTTAGTTACAATAACAAGTAAATACATTAATATATAAAAATTACATTATAAAAAATGATATATTTAACAAAATCATCACTTATCACCACTAGACGATCTCTCTCCTCATGTGAAAGATTTGCATGCTCATGTTGTGGCATTCCCAAGTCGTATAGAAACCATCCAAATAGAAATTGAACTATGCATCAATAATCAACTGATTTTTCACTAACTAACAATTATAATAATGAATATAATTTGAAATTTACTAATCTAACTTTATACCCTCATGAGAGGCATTGAGTTGTCTATTGCACAAGATATACCTTGCTTCATTACCATATCCACATCTGGAGATGATTTTGCTTGCATCATCTAAAAAAAATAAAAAATATTCAATCGTGAAAATTACAATAGTGATGTAGGTCATGGCTTATAATGTATGAGATAATAAAAAAAATTGAGTACTTATTGAATTATATATTTCTTACTATTATGTTTACTATTTTCCCTCTCCATATCTTGTTTGAAAGCCACTTATTTTAGGCTTTTATCCATAGCAGCGATGCAGTGAACTATTTCATAAAATTCTTTGGTAGACATGTACGAAAAATGTGGTATCATAGAGAAGATAGTGAACTATTCAAAAAAATGCCTCAAATAAATGTGCTCTCATGGTGATGGAATTCCATGAAAAATTTGTTTGTCATGGAATTCCATAACAATGAGACCGCATTTCTTTGAGGAATTTTTTTCAAATATTTCATTACCTTCTCTATGCTGTTATGCTAGGATGGGGTGGATTGTATAGTGTGTTCTTGATTATGAGTTGGAGGGGAATCATGAGATGAAGAGGGATGGGTGTTTTGAACATGAGGGCAAGAGGAACATTAGATGGGGTGGAATGTGTACTTTGAGACCACATTTTGAGAGCATTCATAAAATGGAGTGGAAGAGGTACTTTGATCTGGACATGAAATGATGTCATTAGATGAAGTGGGGGAGAGGGGATTGTGAGAGGGGGAGTGAAGGGATATCTTGCTATTGAGATGGAAGGGATATATTGTTCTTGATTGGAAATGGGATCATGAGATGGAAGGGGATCATATGATAGAGGAGAAGAGTTTCCTTGATCATATGTAGGGTAATCTATGTTAGCATGTGTTAGATTAGGAGATGGACATAGTTCATTTGATATGCATGGTGTCATGAGAGAAAGGTTTTATAGAATCTTCAACTTGGATAGATGTATTGATAGGGCATTCAATTAAGATTTAGGGTATTAGGGTTTATCTTGGTGTGGGGGCGATGAAGGTGGATGCATGATATGGGAAGATTGCACCACTTTATTTTTGCATGGGTAAACAACCACCTTTGCAAGTAGTCCTTGGAGGAAGTTATTATGAGATACATGTGATGACTTTGCTTGGTAATAGTGGGGTGATTTGGATTTTAAGGATGTGGGATATAAAAGTGTAATAAGAGGTGGAAGCTTCCATGGATTGGTAAATTGAGGATGAGGATGAGGATCTTGAAAAGGATTTGGAGGGAAATTTTTGCTAAAGACTTGGTTTCTATTCTTAAGGTGGTGAATTGTTTGAAAAAATTCCTCAAATAAATGTGGTATCATGGTGATGGAATGTAATTCCATCACCATGAGACCATATTTATTCAAGGTATTTTTCCAAACAACTCACTGCCTTGTCTATGTTATTGCTTACTATTATGCTTTGATAGATTTTTCCAAGAATCCATAGTTTGTTGGAAAGTACCTATTTTATGCTTTTAGCCATACAACAAGGAAGTGACCTATTTGATAAATTTTTTTGGTAGACATGTATGGAAAATTTGGTAGCATAGGTAAGAGATAGAAGCTAAGAATACAAAGAAAGTAGCATGGATCAAGGAACATCTTGAGAATAAGAAATTGGAAATGATTGACGAAGACATGCCAATTAAAGAGGAATGTCAACCATCAAAAAGAGAAATGGAATTGGTAGAACAAAGAGAATGAATGAAAAATTTTCATGCTAAGAGAGATTTGAATATCGTAGTTGGAGATACACCCTCTACAATAGTGAATATGGAGGGACACCATCTACCACATCTCAAGTTAAGAGTACATCATCATTCACATTTGAGGAAGGAGGTATGCCATCATTCCTGTCTCAACCTCAAGGTGTGTCATATATTCCATCTTCAATTGAAGGTACACCATCTAGCCCATCTCATTTAAATATTGCTAATGTTGAGATGAATGTACCTATGAAAACCACCTAGAATTTTTCATAGAAAGCCAAAGTTTTTTATTAATATTAATGAGAATATTAAAGATCCAATGGAAGGTAAGATTCCATAATGCACTTGTAGATAATATGCTCATAAGATATGAAGATTGTTCTTTGAAAAGTTAAATGAGACTACAAGATTTCAACTATTTGTTGAAATGATGTGAAGTATAAAGTATAGGTCCATCATGAAAATTCTTGGCTTGAGAACATTGGATGCTTAAAGTGAAAAAACTATTACGAAGAATCTAATGGATGCATATGAGAGTGTGGGTAAAACCTCATGCTAAAAAGATAGTAATGTCACATGATATGTCATTACATCAATTTTATTAAGTAATCAAATGGGGAAAGTTCACCTCATTAGAAAGATGAGTCAACAATTGAGAAGAGAAAAACTTTATCAAGAGCCGTTCAAAGGTGCCAAAGAATTGAGGACACCGATTCCACTGAATTATGGAAATTCTTGGGGAGACTCCCACAAAAAGATAAGTCAGTTGTTGAAGAATTGAGATCACCAATTTAAGAATATTGGAAGAATAACACAAGGGTGTCTCTGAATCAAAGGGATGTGATATGAAGGAGAATCGATAGTCAAAAACATGAGCCACATCTAAAGTATTTTTTGGATGTGACTCAAAAATAGTTTTTTCATAAATTTCTAGAGGATTATCTTCAAATTAAAATTTTTTAAAGATATTTTGAAATACATAAAAAAATTTATGTCAAGATAAAAAACACACACTACTTGTTATTGTAGATTGCATATTGAATTTTTGAACCATTTTGATGTTTATCGTTCTATATGTTTAGATTTGCATACTAACAATATTTTGCAGGATTGTGCCATACATGCCTCACCAACATCTTCAAGAGAATTCTTATCTAAAAATTTATGTGAAAGAGAGGAAGGCCAAATATTCTATAGGAAACTATGTTTGGATGGCACATGTCAGCATGGCGGTGACTTGCAACATATGGAAATCACACTTGTGGTTGGAAAGGAAATAGTAGAGCTAGGAAAATATAAAATAGTGGCCTATAGTACAAAAGATGGTAATCAAGCAAAAATTTGTGATTTGGTTATTCAAAATATTCTAGTGTATCAATTTATGTTTACATTTCATGACACTATAGTGTATGAGTATGCAAGGCATACCCATAGAGCTCAATGGTTGTACTTGCATTTCAAGTTATGCAGGGACACCTTTCCAGTTGGTAACATAGTTTCAGTGGTCGAATTTGTAGAGAAATACACTCTACAGCCCTAACATGAAGTGCAATCACAATATTACAACTCCACATAGGTTTCTAAATTTGTGCACATAGAATTCATTCATGCAATTGATAGTATAGAGGATAACAAGAAGGTATTGAGGGAGTACCACTTTTACATTAGTGATGATCATACACACTCTCTAGAGTTCTTGCAAGGTTGCTTTCATTTGTTTTATAGTGATTTGGCTAGGAGGGGCATAGCATATAGTGAGCATATAATATGGTCAGATAACTATGAATCATAGTTTAAGAACTTATGGATGTTCTATTGGTTGAGCAAGATGCATGTTATTACAGGTGTTCAACATATGTGGAACTTTTGTGAGGTCAGGAATGGAAAAGGGGAGCATGATGGTGCAGGATCATGTATCAAAAGAGCATTAGCATGAGAAGAGTTAAAGTATAAAGAAAATAAAAAGTAAACAGATGCAAAATCTATCATCGAGTGGTGTAATGCTTCGATGGGTCTAGGTAATAAAGGTAAGTCTTCAGTTCATAGATTTTTTTGGTTGATAGATGATACTAACATTGCAACATATGAGGATTGTACACTAACAGGATCAAGTGAGCTACACTCTTTCCTTAGCTCAAATCTAGGTTGATGGAGTATCCATTTATGGAAGATGGTATGCTTTTGTTCTTCATGCACAATTCAAGTCTAGAATGGGTGCGAGTCAAAGGGGTAATTT
Organism: Sequoia sempervirens; assembly: GCA_007258455.2. Lineage (NCBI taxonomy): Eukaryota > Viridiplantae > Streptophyta > Pinopsida > Cupressales > Cupressaceae > Sequoia > Sequoia sempervirens. The sequence continues at coordinate 582,548,235 of VDFB02281492.1, forward strand.
GACAAATGGTGGTTATCTTAGCCCACTTTACACATATAGGTCTTTGACGAGATTGAAATTGACACAGATGGAATCATCAGTTGACTTTGACCACATATCAGATCTAGTTCAACCAGGTAATACATCTACTTGAATAGTTTTTGAAATTCCTATTGTTATCTTTCTTTCTAGTGTATTTATAATTTTGACTAATTTTATTTAATTTGTTGTACATATCAATGTAGGAAATGTTTATAAAGTTATTGTAGATCAAGAAAATGAAGAGGGAATGGATTATTAGTTATGTCATTGTGTTGAAGGAAAAAATAAATTGAAGGCACCAGTTATAGATGGAGAAAACATCAAATATCCTAAAGGCTTAGTGGTTCTTATTGGAACATGGATTAGAAGGTACCCATATAAGAGTGTTAATGTTTGGTTGTTTAAGGAATTTGACATGCATCGGAAGATTCTTCATTACTCAAACCTTTTCATGGCATCCAATGTTCATTTGATCAAATATGGGGGTAGAACTTTGAACAAGACCTTGTGGAAGGTGAATGATTCTGACTATGAGGTAATACTTGACACAATAAGGAGTAGAGTAGACCCAGATGGTTTGTTGGATTCATTTGTAAGTATACACATTGGTTCTTATTAATTTGTAAGTATGGACATTAATTAAGATTAAAATTTAGAGTATGCACATCAAGATTAGTTGATAGTTAAACCTTTCATTTCTATATTTCAAATTTATATATGTTTTTTTTCCAAGTTTGTTCATATGTTTTGGTTCAAATTTTACATATGAATATTAGTTCAAAGTTGTTAATGCAGTAGCATAGACAAGGTAGTGAGTTGTTTATCATCAAGAGAACCCATTTCTTTAGGTATTTTTTCAAACAACTCACTACCTTGTCTATGCTACCGCATTGAAAATGTAGTGAGCATTGTAAGAAAAATATGGTATAGAAATCAGTCAAAGAGGGAAAATAGAATAAATTTGGCCATGCGACAAGAGGTATCAAATAGTTGATTATTGGACATTATCACCCATTATCACCATGAGACCCCATGAGTAGTTGTCATAACCACAATCATAAGTATCATTGGCACATGTGATTGTGACTGTAGGTTAGTATTATCATTCTTCATTTGCATTGTCATTCCATTTCTATTCTTCAATGATGAATATCTGCACCTTACGTTGTTGCATATGCTCATATAACTACCTTTTATAATACAATCTACTTCCATGATAATTTCTTGCTATCCCATGACTAATATACCTTGCTTGGTGACTGTGATAGATTTCATAGTTTAATGAAACATTATCTTGTTGTCTTCACTTGTATGTGGCTGAAAACATGACTATGTTCTTGATTTGTAGCACTATGTTTTCTTGTTCTCTAACCCCATCATATATTTTCCCTTGTAGGTGTTATCAAACATAAAAAAAATAAGATTGAGAAGGCTTATCTTTGAACATGATTATTATTTCCATAGATCTCACCTATATCATACTTTCCCTTGAGCACTTTTTCAAGGTTGATGTAGGTTCACATGTGATATGAAGTGTCCTTAGACACCCTGTAGGTTATAAGCTTGTAGCCCTTCATAGAGATGATTTTGATATAACTTTCTTCTTATAAATAATAATGGGGATATAAAACATGATGCTGATACTATTATAATTCTTATTACACATGTGTAAAAATCATATGGGGTTAATTTGTACGAAATTGGCCAAAACTACTTACAATCAAATTAGGCCTCTTTCTAAGGATTGTTATGGACCAACAGTTAATAAATGGATTGATCAAGTCTTGAAATTCATATGGAAGGTGTATTTAGACATTTATAACATGCCTAAACAATCCCTAGTCTTGAACATTACTAAAATACAAGAATTTGTACTAAAAATAGACAAATTGCCATGTAAAAGCTAGGAAATCAAAGGATTTGTGGAAAAGGAACTTACATGTGTGGAAAAATCATGAAACTTAACACATCATCCCATACATCAATAAGCATAAATAATCCAAAATTTGGGAAAATTTAGTTGGTGGAAACAAAAGTAAACCTATGCCATAGTTTGATGCCTAAACTGATAGTTCCAACAAAAGTTAAGTAGTATAAAGTTGCAAAGGGGTGTAACCTTCATTCGATAACTTGTGTGACCAAACAAACTATTCCAACATGTATAAATGGGTACATTTAGGCTAAGAATGGTCCTCTTTCACACCCAAGCATGCTGAATTAGTTTGAGCTACATTCAACCGACTCAATCCCTTAAGAGTCCAAAGTGCAAAATGGTTGCAATCTTTAACGGGCTATTACTCAGAAACCGTGACACTTAAAAACTTTTTTTATGAGGCTATGAGATCACATTAGAACCCTCTACAATAACATCTCTCAGTTTTTGATATGTCAAAGGTGTTTTCGAGTGGTGATAACTTTTCAATTGATGGAAAAATTGCCAAATACAAGCAATGTAAAGTTGAAAGGGTTGTAACTTTCATTTTGTAACTCATGTGACCAAATAGACTATTCCTACATGTTTGAATGGGTATTTTTAGGCTAAGAATAGTACTCTTTTTTACCCAAACATGTTGAATTAGTCTGAGCTACATTCAACTGACTCAATCCCTTAAGAGTCCAAAGTGCAAAATGGTTGCAATCTTTGACAGGTTGTTACTTGGAAACCATGACACTTGAAAAAAAATTCTATGAGCCTAAGATATTATGTTGGGCCCCTCTACAATAACCTCTCTCATTTTTTAATATTTCAGAGGCATTTTCTAATGGTGATGACTTTTCAATTGATGGAAAAAGTGTCAAATGCAAGAAGTGTAAAGTTGCAAAGGGGTGTAACTTTCATTTTGCAACTCATGTGACCAAACAAACTGTTCCAAAACATTTGTATGGGTATTATTAGGCTAGTAATGGTCCTCTTTTTCACCCAAACATGTAGAATCAGTCAAAGATACATTCAGCTAGCTCAATCCCTTAAGAGTCCAAAGTGCAAAATGACTGCAATCTTTGATGGGATATTACTTGGAAACTGTGATAGTTAGAAACTTTTCATCTGAGATTACACGATCATGTTGGTCCCCTCTACAATAACCTCTCTTGGTTTTTGATATCTCAGAGGTGTTTTCTAGTGTTGATGACTTTTTCAGTTGATGGAAAAAGTGTCAAATGTAAGTAGTGTAAAGTTGCAAAGGGGTGTAACTTTCATTTTACAACTCACGTAACCAAGTGGAATGTTCCAAAATGTACATATGGGTACATTTAGGCTAGGAATGGTCCTCTTTCACACCCAAACACGTTGAATCAATCCAACCTACATTCAACTGGCTCAATCCCTTAAGAGTCCAAAGTGCAAAATGGTTGCAATCTTTGATGGGCTATTACTCAAAAACCATAACATTTAGAAACTTTTCGCCTAAGGATATGGGATCTTTTTGGGCTCCTCTACAATAACCTCTCTCATTTTTTGATATCTCAGATGCAAAAAGTGAAATGAAAGTAATGTAAAGTTTCAAAGGGGTGTAACCTTCATTCTACAACTTGTGTGATCAAATGGATTGTTCCAAAAAAATTGGATGGGTATGTTTAGGCTAGGCATGGTCCTCTTTCACACCAAAACATGTCGAATCAGTCTAAGCGACATACAATTGACTCAATCGCTTAAGAGTCCAAGTACAAAATGGCTGCAATTTTTGATGGGTTGTTACTCGGAAACAATGACACTTAAAAACTTTTCATCCAAGGCTACAAGATCATGTTCGGACTCTATACAATAACCTATCTTATTTTTTGATATATCAGATATGTTTTCTAGTGTTTATGACTTTTTAATTAATAGAAAAAAGTGTCAAATGCAAGCAATGTAAAGTTGGAAAGGGGTGTAACTTTTGTTCTGCAGCTCATGTGAACAAACAGATTGTTCCAACACATCGGGATGGGTATGTTTAGGCTAGGTATGGTCCTCTTTTTCACCCAAACACACTAAATCAGTTTGAGCTACATTCAACTGGCTCAATCCCTTAAGATAGGATGCAAAACAAAGGAAAAGAGAAAGATTCACGTAACAATTAACAAGTTTGAGTTTTTCACACCAAATGCATATGATTGCATGAAAGAGGTAAAACATGTGGGTGTCAAAATAGTTGAGGAAAATGGAAAATCTGCAAAAAACACCATGTTGAGAAATAGGGGAATTGGTGTATGAGGCTCAAGGTTAATCCAGACATCCCAAGCTTCACAACACTTGCATGAACAGTCATGAGTGATGGGTTTAATTAATTGGTATAAGAAGGATGATGGTTGATCTATACATTCCTCGCTCCATACTACTTACAAGAAGTCATGAGTGACAGTTTCCATTAGGTACTTAATTGAATCAATTGGTTTTGGCTTTAGATGAACTCACACAATAAAATACAATCTTACCTAGACGGGTTTGGCTGTAGTGAATGTTACTCTAAATGAGATAAATGGTAGAACCAATTGACCAACATGTAGTTGAATTGATTTCTCTTCCATATATTTTTGTAGGGGGAATGTAGAATCTTCTATGAGTTTTTTTCTCTTGTGTAAGCATGAGTACAACCCTTGGAAGTCAAATATTGAGGTTGATGAGTTGTAGTTTCAAATTAGGAACATAAGATGACTATGCAGATGAGTGTAGGAGACAAGTAGATTGAATAAGCATGTAATGCACAAGAAGGAAAGTTAAATGAGGAAGCACAAGTTCAATATTTTTTTTGTAAATCTCTCTTTCAATGTGTGTTTGAGTTATTTACTTTCTTACTTTCATCCAACTAATTCAGTAATTGAAGCACATAAGAAAGCATATGAATGATATGTTCAATTGATTAGAAGAATAGTTCTTACTTACAAGAGTAAGTAGCATTAGACATTACTAATTTACAATCTAAAGAATCAATGTGCTCATCTACTACACCATTATCTTATGGATTTCAAGGGCCACATGTCAACAATAACATAAAAGGAAGTGTGAAATATGGCCTATAAGCATTGTAGGCATGTGTTTGAGCATGCACACAATTGCATAATGATTATAAGATCTATATGTAAATCATAGTGGTGGAAAATATATTTTTTTAACCTTTTATATATTGATTGAGTATCGTAGAACATTGAATTAGCACATAAGTAAATGATAAATCCTTGGTGAATCATTATTAAAAATATTGAAGTTGTTTAGCATCAATTAATAAATATTCAAGACAAACCATGAAGGACAACAATGAGTAATGTTAGGGCTAACCAAATGCTAAATGTCAATACCATGAGAAAATGAAAGACATAAGTGTACACATAATTAGTGAAGTATACATTGGAAGCATGAATCATACATGTAATACATGAAGTATAAACGTGAATAAGTGAAGTATACACATGAATAAGTGAATTATACATTAGAAGCATGAAGCATACATTGGAATAAGTGAAGCATACATGTGAATTAGTGAAGCATACATGTGAATAAGTGAAGCACATGTATTCAAATAGATGTAAGCCATGAAGTATAAACATGAATATAAATTATACACATGAATACAAGGTATACACATAAAAATGAGTAAGTCACAAAGTATACATTGGAATACACATAAGTCACAAAGTATACACTTGAATACACATAACTCATATCTATTGAAGCGTGGATTCATAATGTAAATATGGACACCATCAATAAGCAATATTCATATTAACCAAATAGCCATCTAGGCATACATCAATATATGTTGATATAAGTATAAAATATATACAAAATAGCCATATAGGCATACAATGTCAAGTATATGCAATACAAAATATTTCCAAGAATGCCATATAGAAATAAAAAAAATGTGGGAGTTAATGGTGACTCCCCAACACCTCTAGGAATAGTTGCTACACTAAAATATCTTCCACAAGAGAGAAAATGGAAAAGTACTTCAACAATTCAAGTTGAATAATGGTTGAATATGCTTGAATGCAAATGTACATGGGATGCCTTGCTTATAAAGGAAAGTGTGAGAGATAGGATTAGATAATATCATGACAAGTTTCTCAATCCTATGACATGAGACAACTAACAAACTAACTACCTAGGAATCAAGCATTACTAGATAGATAAGATAAGTTATATAAAATCCAACTAAGTCTTCTAGAAAGAATCTTATATCCTAAGTAAACTTAGCATGTGAATATGTCCCCTAGTTAGCTAGTGAGTGAAATTAGCTAGGTACAAGACATTTATTCACACTAATGCCCCCCCTTAAGTGCAACTTAGAGAGAAGATTATTATGCAAACTATGCAAATATGAAGATAAATATTGGTCCCGGATACTAGGCCATGCTAGGTACCCATTTACAATGCAAATGGAAATGCAAAAAATATCTCACAAATAGAGAAAAGGAGAAAACCCAATGGGATAAAATGCCTCTCCAAAAGAGAGAAAATAAGCAAAGAAACATGTTGTATGGAGGACTTAATGATACCCCCCAAGGACTACATCCATCATGTATATACAATCAATGAGCCACCCATAAGAGGAAAAAAAAGAGACAATATGTCCCCCCATAATGAAGAAGATCCAATATCAATGAAGAATTCCCAAAAACAAAAGATGATCCAATGTCTACAAGCAACACATCTCCCCTTAGGAAGAAACAAATCCATAAGTTGATGAAGAAGCCACTCCATGTCCAACTGAAAGGAGGAAAAATGAAGTCTCAACATGTATGCCTCTAAAAACTGAGTTGGAATCTCCAAGATTGAATAATTCACAACATAATCATGGTCAAACTCAACCAAGAGACATGAGAAATCAAGTGAAGGAGGGTACTCATGAATGTCAATATCTAAAGACAAAGTAGATGGTATAATAGTTTTTTTGAAACTATCATCAAATAGGAGAGAAACCCCCTCAAGTGTGTCCTCCAAATATGTAGCATGAGACTCCACAAAAAATTTAGAGATACCTGTCAAATACTCATCCCACAAAGCAAGATCTGAAAAACTATGATCATTTTGCTAAATAGAAGAATTGATGGTTGAAGAAGTAGGAGGTGGAGTAAGCTTAGCACTAGTCTCTAGAATAGCAAGGTGTAGATGACCAAACTTCTCCTCACAAACATGGTTCACACTCAATGGAGTGTATGATGCAGTCAAAGTAACATTATTTTCTTTTGAAGAAAAGTGTGAAAATGAATACAAATGAGATGAATGATCAACCATCCCGATAGAAACAATATCCCTAGTCTCCAAGTCCCTTATGAACACTCTATCAGGAGTGAACTCGACTTTTTTACCTTGACCCCCATGAGTAATTTGATAAATAGAGAGGAGATTAGTGGAAAAGGAAGGAACACAAAGTTCATTAAAAGTCCCTTCCCCCATGTCAATAGAACCCTTCCCACTTACCTTCATATATGTATGCTTACCCATCAAGATATGAGATGAAATACACATCTCAAAATAAGAGAGCATATCCATAGAAGATTCCATATGATGAGATGTCATTGAATCAAGAAGCCATCTATGAGATTCAGGACTTGTAGAGGCCAAGAGTGTGTGTCCTTTCATCTTATGTAGTCTAGTTGTAGATCATGTGTTCTTTGACTAAGATGATGAGGGGGTTTCCAAGTGAGATGTTGAAGAAGAAGAAGACACTGATGAGGGAATTTGAATGTTGTTCTTTTGAAGAAGGTGTGTAAGTTCATCAATCATCTTATTATAACATTTATGCCCATCATGTACTAGTATTTTACAATATACACATTTGAACTTCTTTTTAGATGATTCCTCTTTAGAAGAGGGTGTAGAATCAGGATTTATTTATAAAGGAGAATAATTACTTTTCTCATTAGACTTGGGGGCCTTATTATTCTTCTTACTTTTTCCACTTGAAGCCTTTGTATCCTTTGCAATAAGAGCATGAGATGTAGAAGACTTCAATGTGCCTATGTGTACCAACGCTTCTTGTTCCCTTGTGAGCTAAGCTACAAATTCATCAAGAGAAGGCATTTTGTGTGCATTGCCAAGGATATCCATTGTAGCATATAATGTAGAAATAAATACTAAATAATTAGGACCAAGATTAGAAAGAATAGAAAGAATCAATCGTTCATCCTCATTATTGACCCCACAAATAGATAACTACAATCTTAGAGAATTGAACTTAGAGAAGAAGTCTTGGATATTGTGAAAATATGAAGGATTTAGACCCATTAGTTCATTCTCCAACTTAAATTTCCTCATTTTATCTGGCTTACCAAAGAGACTCTCTAAAGTAGTGAACAATATGGGAAAATGGGTGCTTTATAACCTAGTTCATAGAACACCACTATTCTCCCTTTGTCATTCAAATATGTCCTAGGGTTCCAAATTGGATTGAATATCAACCCCAAAGTTGAGTCAATTCTCAACAAGGAAGACCTAGGAAGGGGTTCTTTAAGCTTTGAGGGGTTCACCACCAAGCAAAAGCTTGGAAAAGACAATTTAACATTCAACTCACAAAACCTAGTAATGCAAGCCAAATAATGAGTGCAAATGATGAAATTAAGTAATAGAAAGTTAGGATGTGTGTACGTGAGAAGTCTCAAAATGTGATGAGGATTCTAGAAATTTAAAAATAATGCCAAAATATGTTAGGGAGGACTAATATTCCCTTACTGTTGTCTTAGTCCCGCTACTATTTTTTGGGGAAAATGCATAATCTTTGGATATCATAATAGGATTCAAAAGAATTTCTACAAAATACCACTTGGATGACTATGACACCCTTGAAACTGACTTAGTCCTATCTTGAATTTCTAAAATCTCTAAATGTGATCCTAAGGCTCAATGTCTATACTTCCTTCTTCTCATATCTCAGGTTATGAAACTTATAGATCTAGCCTATAGGCAAGTTTTCATGAAGATGACAACTTTGCAATGAAAATTTACAACTTTAAACTCCAAATGATCTTCAACCTAAATCTGCAAACACAAACATGCAAGAGAGGAAAAAAAATTTGATTGTTAGTAAATCGGGGTTGTCCTTGGTCAAACCCCCTATTGGTAATTAAACCTTGGAATGAAATACAATAATGAAGGGAAATGATGAATGAAAAAAGTTCTATGTTGCAACTCACCAAACCCTTGTTATGAAATCTACAAACCTGTGTGAAATGGCTAGCTTGAATGTAGATCTTGAAATTCTTGAATGCTTGATAGATCTTGACTTGAATTGATTGCTTGAATCAAAACCATACACCATAAATGTTATCTCAAAAACACACATGATGCAAGAATATCCTTGATATGATGCTTGAATCTTGATGATGGCTCCAAATTCTTGATGAATTGTTCTTGAATGCTCTTCTAAACTCAATTATGCTATTAGGAATTCTCATTCAACTTGCTTAGAGTCTTGGATTATAAAATGAGTGAAAAAACCTTGTATTTATACTTATCTATGCTTAATATCTTTAAATTACACCACAACAAGCCGGCATATGAATTCATTAATTAAAGGAGGCTAAATCCCACCAAGATTTGAAATTAATTCCCAAAAATAATTTAAGGAGGACTAAGACGCCCTAGGTGGTGTCTTAGTCCCGAGGCATGAAACCCAAGGCACAAAATCCAAAAGGGGCTTAATTAAGGTCCTTTTGAAATAAAGGTCCCAAGACTTTTGGGGGAAAAAGAAACCTTAGGTGGCATCTTAATCCCAACCCAAAAATTAGGGACACATAACTAGAATCATTAAATTATTATTTCCCTTTTCATGATTGTCGGGATTATCCAAAAAAAGATACCATTCATTAGGATTGTAGATGCAAAATAAGACCAATTAAGACATAAATAAGGATAAATAAAGCAAGGCAAGCCCAAACAAATGTGAAAATGCAAAGGTATATATTTTACTACACTACAAGTAGTCCAAACTTGATTTGGATGTGTGCAAGATGCAACATGATATCTAAGATTTGGAGAAATGGACAAAAGAAGAGTACCAAGAGCTTCATCCATTCTATCTAGCCATTTTCTTCTTTCTTTTTCCCCTGCAGATTCTGGATCTTGACCAAATGTGATCCTTTGCAATGTCAATTTTAACTATAATATCTCCATTTGAGATCTCCATTCATGATATTTATATAGATTTAGAGATTTTTTTTTTGGAAAAACAATTATATAATAATATATTACAATAGAGGAACAAAAAATTCCCTTCACAATACAAGAAATCAATCCCTTTGTCCCAAACAAATTGACATTTTTTTTCAAATTTACAACAATGTATCCAAAAGTACCCAATCAACTACAAACTAAAATTTTGACATTTTGGAAATAAATATGCAAAAAGTGCATGGATAGAACTGAAGTGCTCCTGAATACCCTCCTAATGCCACAAATTTCAAGAAAACTAGAGTTTGGAGCAAAAATTTCTGAGCTTGGAGGAAAAAAAAATGAAGATCTAGCTTCAACTCAGAAAAAATGGCACAAAATTGCAAAATTTCTGCAAAAAACCTACACCACTGAAATGTTGAGATTCCTAGCTTTTCGACAATATTTCATTTCAAAAAACTTTCCTTTGTATGAACAATTTATGCAAAAATGAAGAAAAGGCTTGTTTTAGGGCCTATGTGGGAAAATCTAGTCTTTGCAACACTAATTTGGTGCAAAAATTGCACACCTAGGGGCCAAAATCAGGTCACCCATGTGACCTCGTCGCTATCTAATACAAAAATAAAACCCTTCCCAAGGCCTTGTCGGGCTATACACTATCAGTTTAAAATTTTAATACAAAGGCTTTTAAATAAGAGAATATGCAGCTTAGGAAATTTGTATCAGCTGACAAGACATGCTTAAAATGCTTAGCTTAGCATTTAAAACATAGTTTTTAATATACAAAGCTTATAAATAAAAACTTGTGATGCTGACAAAATATGGTACAAACCCTATGGATGAGATGACAAATGTACTACTCACATATTGTAGACTAAGTACTTTGATAGTGATTAAAATGCATTAAAATTACTGACAAACAAAGGTTTTAATATAAATACTTCTGCGATAAATAAAATTGTACTAGGCCAGTGGAAAGAACACCGATGTGACCAAATTACATAGGAATTATGTCATCCAAGTACCATGATAGCATAGAAAAAAATATTCTTAGATTTGATGCCGTCATGACCAATGGATTAAACCAAAAGGAACTATTGTACGTCGATCTAATGTGACCTGATGGTACGCTGACAAATCCCAATAGGAATTAGCCAAAATGTCTGTTGATAAAAGGTACTAAGTAACCTTTATGGGTTAGTGAATTCCCACCAACCAAAAGGAAATTCCCACAAATAAAAAATTAACCCCACATACAATATTAATTGCCCAATATTTTTAATATTCACCCAAGAAAAATTATCAAATTGTAGAACATAATAAAATATCTTATTTTTTTATTCTACAAAAGTATATCGACTTGGGAGGTCATACGACCTGCCCAGCCAAAAAAAAAATTCCTCAAATTTTTTTTACCTAAATATGATTGAATTTTATATCAAAATTTCTCTCAGGCCAACTGATCATAATGGTGATGTCGATCTGGGCCCAAAGTGCTTCAAAAATTCAGTGACCTCCTGGATCAACTACTCTTCACACTTCTTCAAACCCTCATAGATCAACCAAAGCATATCCAAATTTATTGAAACGAAAGGAAAACCTAACTTTCTTTAACACTCTAGATTCAACCATGAGGTCCTTGAAACCTAAAATGCACCCAACAAAATCTTCAAGCCAACATGAAACCATTGGATATGGGAAGGAATTTGTAACATTGGAGCTCTGATACCATGTGGGAGTTATTGGTGACTCCCCAACACCCCCAGGAATAGTTGCTAAACCAAAATATCTTCCACAAGAGAGAAAATGGAAAGAATACTTGCTTCAACAATGCAATTTGAATAATGCTTGAATATGCTTGAATACAAATGTACTTGAGATTCCTTGCTTATAAAGGAAAGGGTGAGAGATAGGAGACAAGATCATGACAAGTGTCTTAATCCTATGACATGAGACAACTAACAAACTAACTACCTAGGAATCAAGTAGTACTAGCTAGATAAGATAAATTCTATAAAATCCAAATAAGACTTATAGAGAGAATCATATATCCTAAGTAAACTTAATATGTGAATATGTTCCCTAGTTACCTAGTGAGTGAAATTAGCTAGGTACAAGACATTTATTCACACCAACACAAAGGACCCCACTCAAAATTCATTTCCCTCTAGGTGAATGAAACAAATGGGTGGCCTTTGGTGTTCGAGTGGATGGTGATGCATAAGACACTCATTTACCTTGAACTCAAGGGCTACTCCTCCTAGGGCTTAGTTCCTCATCAAGCTTTAGTTGTTACACTAACAAGTACAGACATTATTATATAGAAATTACATTATAAAAAATGATATATTTAACAAAATAATCACTTACCACCACTAGAGAATCTCTCTCCTCAAGTGAAAGATTTACATGCTCATGTTGTGGCATGCCCAAGTCCTATAAAAACCATCCAAAAAGAAATTAAACTACAAACTAATAATCATTTTATTTTTCACTAACTAACAACTATAACAATGAATGTAATTTGAAATTTACTAATCTGCCTCATACCCTTGTGAGAGGCATTGAGTTGTCTATTACACAAGATACACCTTGCTCCATTACCCTATCCACATTTGGAGATGATTCCACTTGCATCATCTAAATATAAAACAACAAATTATTCAATCATGAAAATTAGAATAGTGATGTAGGTCATGCCTTATAATGTATGAGATAATCAACAAAATTTTGAGTACTTATTAAACTATATATTTCTTACTATTTTTCCTATCCATAGCTTGTTCAAAAGCACCTATTTTAGGCTTTTATCCATAGAAGTGATCCAGTGGACTATTTCATAAAATCCTTTGGTAGACATGTACGAAAAATGTGGTAGCATATAGAAGGTAGTGAATTATTTGAAAAAATGCCTCAAAGAAATGTGGTCTCATGGTGATGGAATGCCATGAAAAAATTGTTTGTCATGGAATTCCATCACAATGAGACTGCATTTCTTTGAGGCATTTTTTTCAAACATTTCATTTCCTTCTCTATGATATTATGTTGGGATGGGTTGGATGGTATAGTGTGGTCTTTATTATGAGATGGAGGGGGGTCATGAGATGAAGAGGGATGGATGTTTTGATCATGAGGGGAAGAGGACCATTAGATGGGGTGGAAGGTGCACTTTGAGACCATATTTTGAGATCCATCATATAATGGAGTGGAAGAGGTACTTTGATTTGGAAACAAAAGGATGTCATTAGATGAAGTGGGAGAGAGGGGATTGTGAGAGGGGAGATGAAGGGATATCTTGCTCTTGATATGGAAAGATATCATTAGATGAGACAAAAGGGATATATTATTCTTGATTGGAAATGGGATCATGAGATGGAAGGGGATCATGTGATGGAGGAGAAGGGTTTCCTTGATCTTTATATGGAGGGGAATCTATGTTAGCATGCTTTAGATTAGGAGATGGACATAGTTCATTTGATATGCATGGTGTCATGAGGGAGGAAGTTTTTATAGACTCTTCAACTTGGATAGATGGATTGATAGGTGATTCATTTAAGATTTAGGGTATTAGGGTTTATCTTGATGTGGGGGTGATGAAGGTAGATGCATGATATAGGAAGGTTGCGCCACTTTTTTTTGCATGGGGAAACAACCACCTTTGCAATTATTCCTTGGAGGAAGTTATTATGAGAGACATGCAATGACTTTGCTTGGTAATAGTGCGTTGATGTGGATTTTAAGAATGTGGGATATGAAAGTGGAATAAGATCAAGGTGGAAAATTCCATGGATTGGTAAATTGAGGATGAGGATGAGGACCTTGAAAAGGATTTGGAGGGGAATTTTGGCTAAAGGATTGGTTTATATTCTTAAGGAAATGATTTGTTTGAAAAAATGCCTCAAATAAATATGGTCTCATGGTGATGGAATGGCATTCCATCACCATGAGACCATATTTCTTCAAGGTATTTTTTTCAAAAAACCCATTTGCTTTTCTATGATATTGCTTACTATTATGATTTGATAGATTTTTCCAAGCATCCATAGTTTGTTGGAAATCACCTATTTTAGGCTTTTAGCCATAGTAGTAAGGAAGTGAACTATTTGATAAAGTGCTTTGGTAGACATGTATGGAAAATGTGGTAGCATAGACAAGGTTGTGAGACCCAATTTCTTTGAGGAATTTTTTCAAACAACTCATTGCCTTGTCTATGTTATTGCTTACTATTATGCTTTCATAGGTTTTTTTGAAGCATCCAGAGCATAGACAAGGAAATGAATTGTTTGAAAAAATGCCTCAATAAAATGTGGTCTCATGGAATGCCATGACAAGAAAATGCAATTGGCTATTGCTCCTAGTTATTACTTATGCTATATGAATTAATTGCATCACTACTTATGTTGACTTTCTAAAAAACTATATTGTAATTGAAATTTTGTCATCTATCAACATATAGTTATTAGTTATGTAGTGTGAAGTAATGCTTTGAGTTTGAAAGATGTGCAATGTGATGCAATAAATGATATGAATATAAAATAAAAAAATATATTTGTAAGAGAGGGGGACCAACCACGTTCAAGGCCCCATGTCATAGAGGGCCAAGAGCGGAAGGCTGCCCTAACTTACCTTAGCTTAACGTGGTGTTAGGAAATGTGGATGAGAATGATGAGGACTATAAAGTCCTTCAATCACACTAAAAATATGAAATATAGGATGGGGCTAGGTGAGTCAATTTTTAGGTTCAACACTATGCCTTAGGAAGCTCTTTGTCTGAGGAAGGAAGTGCGGCCCTAGGATGACAGAGTGGTGCACTGGCATCTCTCAAGTGTGTTGATGTTTGTACAACCAGAAAACTAAAGAGACAAGGTTGAACCTAGGAAAACAAGCTAATGGACCAACTAACTACAACTAAAGGGCCAAAATAAGGCTATTAAGTAAAGACAATATGCTTTAATGTGATGAATTAAAAATGAAAGAGTTAGGGTGGCAAGAATGATCTCATAAAGAAATTTGTTCGCCAACTAGCTCCCCAAAATCACATTCACCTACACACAAAGAAGAGGAAAAATGTTGGGTTGTTGTATAGAGGCCTACCTCAGTCAGACCCCTTTTTTAGATGTTTCCACCTCCATGGATAGCCAATAAAGCGAGTATGATAAATAAATTAATGTAATGAAGAACACTAAAACACTAAAAAATAGTAAATGTTCCTAATCAACCAAGTAATAGAGGAGAGGAATGGGAAGCTTACCACCTCCACCAACAACACTCAAGGCTAATGGAGGAGAGAATGAGAGTACTCAAGCCTCTACTGCAATGGTGTTGTCTGACACTTGCTCTAATAAAGTGGTGGAGTGAATTTGTTGGTACTATGGAGTGCAAAAGTGCTGCTAAAAGTGCTTGGGAATGCAAGAAGTAAGTGCAAGAGTATGAAGAAGCTGGACTAAAAGCTTGGAAAATCTGAAGTGCATGTAGAATGAGAGAATTTGAAGGAGATATGAAGAAAACATCCATATTCATGTTGGTCAACTGAAGAGGGCATTACAAGACAACTTCTAATGAGAAGTGTAATTCCTTTGCAGGTTCAGCCACAGGAATCTGGTAGGGACGTAAGCATGCCGCGCGGACATCTACATGTCGTGCGAGCATCCCTAATAGAAATTCCCCCACCAACACTCAAAATAGGTGCCAAGTGGAATGAAAATAGTGGGCTTAGGTGTAATTAAGCCTTCAAACTTGGTTTTCTAAAGTGGAAAAGGGAAAAAGGGTAATTTGCATAAGTGGTGCAAATTCACTCCTATACATTTTTCCCCCACTTTAGCGAGCACAAATACTAATGAGTGCTCTAGTAAAGTAGATCAAAGAATGAATAAGGCCAGAAATGTATACCTAAACTATTGAGGAAGTAGACCATGATTTGATGAACTTGAAGGTGCAAGGCAAGTGAATGACTTCATAGCTTCTCAGAACTATGAAGCTGAAGAAAGAAAGCATCCACTACTAAATTTGACTCCATTTACCGATGAACGTTCGTCAGTCGTTCGACAAATATTTTTTGGAAAAGTGACGAAATGACAAAAAAAAATTCATCACAATTCTGATGACACATTAAACGTTGGAATAACGACACAGATTCATTGGTCGTCGGCATCATAAAATGACTCAGATGTTTGTTAGAATATCAATGAAAACCTCGTGTATCCACCAACAAATTACAACCAAAATGCAATTGCAATGGCTCTTCCGAAGCATCAAAACAACACCAGAAGTTCGTCACCATTTCAAAAAAATGGGCAAGGAGTTACGATGAAGCCTTTGTTGCAGCTAAGCAACTTCGTTGGACCTTTTATGTGATTCATTGGTGGCTTTCGTTGAAATTGCGATGAAATAGGAAAGGAATTACGATGAAGCCTTTGTCACAGTTAAGCAACTTCGTCAAAACTTTTTTGTGATTCATCAGTGGCCTTTGTCGAAATTGTGATGAAATGGGAAAGGAGTTATGATGAAGCCTTCGTTACAACCAAGCAAGTTCGTTGGACCTTTTCTGTGATTCGTCGGTGGCATTCATCAAAATTGCAACGAAAAAGGAGTTACGACGAATCCTTCATCACAGCTAAGCAACTTCGTCGGACCTTTTCTATGATTCTTCAATGGCCTTCATTGAAATGGCGATGAAATGGGCAAGGAGTTACGACGAAGCCTTTGTCGCAGCTATAGCAACTTCATCAGACCTTTTCAGTTATTTGTCAGTGGTTTTCATCAAAATTTTGAAGAAACAATGCAATTTAAAAAAATATATATATTTGTTGAAATGTACCATCGGTGAGAGATCAATCATCAGCACAGGATAGAAAACTTACTCTGATAGTCCATGTCTTGCCAATGACTTCCATCAGCAAGACAGATCCAATGTCACACCGATCTAACCTCTTCAAGATTTTTGAACACTATTGGATATCAACAAGACATTATGACGGTATCGCCGATTAAACAAGTGTCTAAGAGCAAGTAAACAAATGAAACCTATTAATTTTCTTATTTTGGGGTTCTTTAAATCATAGAATAGATACCATCTTGTGTATAATGTACTTATATTCATATTTGAATTCGAGACCAATTGTCATTGCACATTCCATTTTACTTGCACAGAGTATTCTACAAGCAATATATTGATAATGCCAAATGATTTATGTTGTACAACTCTGCCTATCATCACAGTTTTTTTGTTCCCCTTGAGAGAATCCTGCTAAGAAAAGTTTACAATACCAAGTCAAATAGTATGAAAAAGACTCACTTCCATACAAATTAAATGATTATTCTCACAATGGCAATTGTCTAATTACAACAACAATTCCATGAAAGGTTATCCATGCTTCATAAGAGATGATTAATCATACATACAGACTACAAGATGCATAGAAAAAGCATTACACTTGAGAACAACCAAGGGATAACAAGGGAAGGAGTTAAGAAACATCTAGATTGAAGAGAAAATGTGTAGGGAAAATATTGAGCAGTGTCAAGAGAACAGAGCTTGTAGAACATATTCTTGACCTAATCAAGCTCTTGAACAACTTAAAAAAAATTAAAATACTAACACATACATGATACATGTAATGAACTTCCAATACTTGCTATCTTTTTCATTAATGCAGAGATAGGTAAAGGAGAAATAATTATAATTGTAACACTATTCATAGTCCAGTAAATTATGTTCATAATTTGTGTTCAATGGACCTCAATTTTATCATTATACTACCCATCTAATACCATATTTTAATCTAGGGTTCAACTATCTTAGATCTAAAGAAGTACCTTCAATTAACCATTTAAAGTACTATAAAATAAGGTAAGACTCTTACTTGAGAAAGATTGGGTACACTTGTAGTATTAAATTTCTTGCAATCATCAGGATTTATTTGTACACAGACACAACCTGTAACATATGAAGTAATGGATGACTACAAGTTAGTGAAATTGTCCTTAATATGTGACTGGTTTGCAAATTGATTGGTAGAAAATAAGGTTACAAATAGATCTACATGAAAAATTATGAGGACAATCTACTATAATCATCAAAATAGATGAAAAGTGCAAAGGAAAGAGCCGAGCTACATCTCTAGAGCCTAAAAAAAACACATGCAAGAAACATAAAAAGAACAAACCAGTTTTTGGATGAATACAAAATGGTGCCTTCACAAGTGATTCATATGCTTTCACACCGACATGGGACATTAAGAAGATTTTAGTCCCTCTATGAAATTAACTACTTACAGAATAAACCCAAAACCAATATTATATACCTCCATGTCTAGCCGAGGGTAGGTATAAGAGAAAAAAAATTCCTAAATGCAATGCTGAAAATATCAATGTGTGTGTAGGTTTGTATTACTCAAAATATCATTTCACTGCCTAAGGAAAAATACCAAAGTGATGTTTTAAATTTCAATCTTCACATAGGCTCCCTTATTGCTACACATGCATATACAAGCATTATTCGAGCTCTAAACTATTCAAATATTAAGGATTTAATTAGCTATAATATGGAAAGTTGTTGTTTAGACATAATCCATCATCTTTTACATATCTTTATTCACTCCTAGCGCTTCAGATAAATTTGTGTAAATGAGACAGAAATGTGAATCTTTTATGATAGAAAATTCTTAAAAGGAGGTGGGAGAGAGAAAAGGGTAGGGGGCAAGAGAATGCTTGAATGTATAGCAAAGTATAACATTTTGACCATTATAACAATGAAACGAATCTTAAGTTTGAAGCATTAATATCATTTACAACATTTATGATCAAGAATGAATGTAAGTAGAGAAACTTTTGCATACCTGCAGATGGTACAAAATTTCATGGTTAAGTCGAAGCCTCCCATCAACAACAAGATCCAAATATCCATGTATCTATCTCAATCGAGCCTCTAAACCCTTTAGAGCTATCAATTTTTTCACTAACCTGTTATGCACAAAAGTCAAATTTTAGAGCTATGTCACCACTAAAAATAGAAGAAACATAGCTTTGAAACCAAATCCACACACAACACAATGTGGTATTCATACAAATCCATACAAACAAACTAAACTCAGAACATTGGAATGGAAACAACTTCAAATTATGATGCAGAGCATGGATTCATGGTATAAAGAATCATTTTTCTGCCGCCATAGTGAAAAGTTAGCACTTTCTTTCATCTTTGCATATTGGTTTGATGCTTCAAATGATGCATTTCTTATATTGAAAAGTGCATCACCTTATTGAGCTTCTCTTTGTTTTGAGAATAGTTTAATATTCTCTACTTAACAGGGCCAACCACGTGATGGTGGAAGCTCATTTGGCCCTTCCCCCCCCCTCACATCACTCTCAATTCCCCATATGCAATCATATAACATTAATCATTCATTCATCCATTAATAGCATATAACATTCATTCATTCATCCATTAATAACATATAACATTCATTCATTAACATATAACATTCATTAATTAGCATATTCACATTCATTCATTAACATATAATATTCATTCTTTCAGTTTTTACATATTATCAAAAATATGGTTGTCATGATATGATTACAATCACTTTTTTTTGTTTCTTTTTTAAAGCTACAAAAATCTGAAGTGGAGCATCATTTTCTAAATCATATGTCCCCCCTTTAGTTGTTCTGCCCTCTGCTCATGATCTTAATGTACACCTAGTCGTCTGCTCATGACGTGGACACCGTTGCAAGGGGGGGTCTACTACAATAACAAAGAAATGTTAAACTGATATGTTTTATTATTACTGTTACAAGTATTTCATTAATTAAAAGAACATTAGAGTGGTTCTCTTTACCTGATGGGTCCACATCATGTTCCTGCATTTTTGTTATAGACGCATGCTCAACGTGCTGAACACCCTCTAAATCCTAATCTATAGTTGAAACATGAAAGGTTACATTAATTAATACACCAATTGAAATTAAATATGTTTAAGAGAACATGACAGTGGTCCTCTTTACCTAATGGGGCCACATCATGTTCTTGATCTTCTCTAGTTTGATCATGCTCAATATGTTGATCACGCTCTACATGCTCAAAAGTTGAAACACGAAAGGTTACATTAATTAATACACCAATTGCAATTAAATATGTTTAAAAGAACTTTAGAGTGATCCTCTTTACCTGATGGGACCACATCATGTTCTTGATCTTCTCTAGCCTGATCATGCTCAACATGTTGATCACGCTCTAAATGCTCTAAAGTATCAGGATGCACACCATGACCTTCATCTACAGGTTGTGTTCCACCCTCACTAGGCTGCATTCCAAAGTCATGTGTAGTATTATCATTGCTTGAATGTTTAAAACAAATAGGAATGTAATTACTTTATGGTGGAAATTAATATTGAATAGATTACACAAGTATTTAATTTTAAATAAACTTTAGTGAGTTTATTTATCTACGTGTCGGATGCAGTGGAAGATTGTGTTTTCCCAGTCAAGACTCTTAGGAATTCAACCATGGCTCCATAGCCTTGATGGAAGCCAATCTTCAGGTCATCTTCTGTGGGAACTCTGTTGAATTTAGAGCCCTACATTTTTGCATAAAATCATGAATTTTTCTTCTATGGTGTGATAAAACCAAAAAAAAAATTCAATTTATTATTTGGATACTATATTTCATGTATTGATACTTACAATTTGTGTGGCTAATTTCATATAACCACTAGAGCCAAGTTTGTGTTGCCTGTGTTTTTCTAGTCTTTCCTTTGTTTCCTTCGATTTGTCGGGCAGTCTATGAAAATTTTGAAATACATTAGATTATGTAAAAAGAAAGAATAATCAATATATAATTACATTGTTGATAGTATCACATACCTTCCTTGGCCAGGTGGTGTCTTTCCTTTTTTATTTTTAGCCTTCTCCTTTCCATCCAACACCAGGTCCTTCCACTCCCTCTCCGGAATCATGGGGGGATGCTCATACTTTTTGTTCTTCTCTAAATGTGACCTATATTGGTCCCTCACATACTTTAGATAAGTACCAGCTTTCTGAAGGACCTTGGTTCGGTTGAATGTTTTATCACCGAAGAGCACAACTAAACAGTTAATGAACTCATCTTTTAAATCTTGATTTTGGGCAGTCCGCTGTGTACGTATGGTGGGCCCAAAGATCTCCAATGTAATATCACTTAGATGTTTATAAGAAACATCATTTCCTAAAAAATGATCATGGGATCAATAGTCTAAAAAGAGCGATCAATAAGTAAATTTCAATTGAATTATATATAATAATAATTAAAACAATTTAAAGTACCTAGGACCTTCTCTATCTTTATGGGAATGAAATCCTCAGTCACCACAAATGTGACTGGAAATGTTCCCGTACTAGTAATACAGGAAGATTTAGGAAATGCTGCTAAAATATCACCAGTACTAGTGGCCTCTGGATCCCCAAGCACATGTCTTGACGCATGTTATTGCTTGTGTTCGCCACCAGAGGGCGCACTAATGGATGCCTGCATGGTATGTGTTACTGACATTTCAGATGATAATATAGGCATGGATGATGGGGTCAGATGATGTGATGTATGCACAAGAAGATCAAGATGGACACTTGTACCAACCCCTACTCCTTAGGCAACACTTGCAGTACCCTGATCATGGCCAAGAGCATCATGAGGATGCAAAAAATCTTGTAAAAACAACACATATATTAGTTCATGACATAAAAGAGTACAAAATATAAAACCATGAATGAACTTATGTTATAATTAAAGACCTCATGACAACTTACTTGCAAGTTTTGTGATCTCTCAGTCAATATTTTAACCCCCTCTCTTATCTCATTTGTTTGAGGCATTATGAATAACAACTTAAGGATTTCTTCATTGCATTTTTTTTGGGTCTTCCTTATCATATCGAGAGGGTTTGTTGAATAAGAAATGTCATCATCACATAATATTGACTGCACCTCCCTATGGATACTCTCGTCTACTGCTGGTGCCTTTTCTCATTAGTTGACTACAACAAGAATATTAAAAACATTATCGAAATTAACCCAATAAACTTATCAAAACAACATAATAATAAAAAAAATTCTTGTCTCTAATTTGTACAATTACAATGAGGTAAACCTGTCGGGTAGAAGTGTGTGAAGATAAATCACGATTTGTGCTCTGGGTCAGAGCCTTCTTCATACGATCAATGTCCCATTGTGACAAAAATTAAATATAAAAAAACATTACCAAAATGAAACCAATAGACTTACAAAAAAATATAAGAATAAAATGGTATATTGGAGTTATTAATTGGAGGTTGGGTAAAATGGTACATAGTATGTACCACCCCCATAGTAACTATGTTTGTAACTAAGCAATTCAAATTGTAATCGATTAGCAACTCTTCCCATGCAGTTATTGATTTTATCACACATAAGAATACACAGTTTCCCTCACGCACCTTGAATATGCAATTGGGTTGCTTATTTGTTGACCCAGGTCATGTACTATGTATAAACCCTACAATATTTCCTGACGCTTTTGGCCTTCCGTCAATGTACATAGCCACTCCTTTATTTTGATCCTTATCTTTTAGCTGCATATAATTTGCTGGCAGTGCATACCTACGTATACTTTGTGTATATCAAACCAGTTGCATCCAATCTTTGTAATTGTAACATGGTCTGACATATTCCATCAATTCAGTAACTTTTTTGTAATAGACCTTTACGCCGTCCATGCAAAATATGCCCAAACCGTGTAATGACAATGGTGCTATGTGATATATCCTCTCGTTGACACAAAAATCAGTGTTTATTGGAGGAAGTTCCTTGGGTACCTATTGTTTTCGTAGATGTTTGTACCTCAAGGGAACCTCAATGTCACCTATGCTCTCATCTTTATAAGAACATGACCCCCCTTTAGCAAGAAAAAATTCCATGTGTTTCCAAAATTTTCTTCTAATCTTTTGACCTCTAGTTGATCTCCCTCTTTTCTTCCTAAATTTCCCTCGCTCGAGGAAGACAGATCTGACAAATACCTATTTGGTGGTACTTGCACTCATAAGGATGTTGAATGAAGTTCTTTCATGGTGATGTGATCCTAAGGTGACATTATGATTAATCTATCATTTCATCGCTAGAATTTCATAGGTTATAAGGTAATAAAGTCTTGATAGATTGCAAGTTATTGTTACTACCGTCCAAATGTGTCCATCACAAATCAAATCTACTTAATGTTTTAACTCCCAAACTTTGTAACAAGTGTTAAATGTGACTATGGTCCACTAGTTACACAACCAAGACCTCAAATGTATTCTCTAATTGTAATCAAAGCACTTTTTCTCTTCATTAAAGTAAATAAACTTGAAGAGAAACACCACCAAGTGGTTTATTGGACACCTACATGACTAAAAATAGCAGAAAATTTACATTTAATTTCCATATGTCTAAGTGGTTAATGGGGAGGGAGTGTGTACTAGGCCTGGTTAAGTCATCATAAGTTTATGCTTTGGCAATAATTTTTTTTAAGTCATCTTAAATCTTCTTATGTCTAATTGCTAGGAGACTTTTGGTATGTTTTAAGGTAGGATGATTGATGAAAGAGCCCAAAGAGCCTTTCTCCATGGTATCCAAGTACACATAGCAGCAGTCTTCTCTTATACGGTTGGACATGATTTAAAGAACTTAGCTAGGAATTATTCATTTAACCTAAGGTTTTCTCATAATGCCATCATTGGAAAAGTATGATCAAATTCTTCTATTATGAAGAATTTATCTATGTGCCTCTAGTAATCACTATAAATGTTTGTAAGGATAAAATGACTAATTGCATCAGGTAGGAGAGAATCAACTTTGAGTTCTTCAAAGATTATATTCCTCTATTCATAATTTTTAAGGGTTGTGTGTGGAGGAGGTTATCACTACCAAGAAGGGAGGAGACCTTTCCTTGTATTCTTTTATAATTTTCATTATTCTTATTTATTTTACACTTACATTTACAAATACACATACATATGCATTTACTATTTTCATTTATTTCTCATGTAGTTTAATAGTTTGATCGATTTCATATTCTATGTGTTGAAGACTTTAGAATTTCAATTACATTAATTTATGGATATGTTGTATCTATAACACTACAAAACCATATGCTCTTTGCATTTACACTTGCATTTAGAAATACACATTTATATACATAGATATAGATTTATTTAATGATATATTGCATTTATTGTTCTAAGAGAGCATCCAGTAATTGCATTTACATTTACATTTAAAAATACATATACATGCATACATGCATGCATATATATATATATATATATGTGTGTGTGTGTGTGTGTGTGTATCATTTATATTTAGTGTTCAAAAACAACCCATTAGGTCTGCACATGGATAAAAATTCATAAAATCAAATCTCCCATACATGTTTTGTTGAAACCTAGGCTTGAACCTCTCATTTCACATGCTTTTCTTCACAAAACTATTGAGGACAACAACTATACCTTCTTTATTTCTCATCCTACGCCCTATTCATGCATCCTACAATTACAACAGTATCCATGGGGCCTCTTACACAAGCTACAGTAATCACAAAAAGTGTAAGAGCCCCTTTATATCATGTTTCAACTACAAAACCCTAAAAAATAGGGTAACTCAAATTATGATTTGTTGGTGAGCTGTATGGACAAAATCATTAGCACCAACTCATTCTTGGAGTCTTTTGAAAGAGAAGAAAATCAGGTGGTAGTTAAGTACAAACCTTATTGTCAAGGTGAATGAGGTGATCAATTTTGATTGGCCAACTGATGAATAGTACTAGAAATGGGTAAATGTATATTTAACTGAGGAAGAGTTAAATGTTAACGGTTGACAAATCAGCTATTGTAGTTACAATAGATTCTAGTTTTTTTTTTTGGTGAAAGTCTAGGCATGGAATTCTTGAATTTTTTTGTTGTTGCATCAACCATTCTCAACAGACACAATGAACAAGAAGATTCTCTAGGGAGATTATAGTTGAAACAAATTTTTGGAATATCACAAGGTGATCCAATTGGCTGGTGACACGTGTGCTTTCTGGCCCAATGCTTGTTTGCTCCTTCTTTTTCTATAAGAAGGATTTCAAGGCCAAAAGTACGGGCTAGCAAGTTAGATATTTTTGGTCGATTCTAGATGAAGTTACAGAGAAAATTGTAAAGTCTGATGGTTTTAGGGAAAATGCAATTTAGGTTTTGAGTCATTCTGTAGTAGGTTTTCAATTCATGGGGATTTGATGTTTTATGATAGTGCTGGCATTTGAATTGATATGATTAATTCGAACTCATGTCTCTCCATTGTACAAGCATAGTTGAATTTTGAATAAAATGATCAAGGGTTGTTTCGTTCATTTCACTGTTGTGGTGTGTATGATTCTTGTTTTAGGTTTAATTCAATTAATTAATTAAAATTCTTGAATGGGATTGTAGGTGGATATGTTTTGTATAAGGATTTGATAAGTAGTATTGGGTTAGAATACATATTGATGAGATTGTAAAGCAATGTTATCAAGGATCTTATATGTTATGTGTTAAATCTATCATAAACCCTTAGATGCTTATAAATTTGACTCCTCCAATGGATATATGGCACTGATCTAAGTTGTACTTATTTGTATGGTTTAGTATTTTTTTTCCTTTACCTAGAGTTTGCTACAAATTGAAAATCAATGACTATCTTATACTATGAAATGTTGTTGTAGTTATCTCATGCTCCAAATAGTTGATATTATTGATAAACATCCAATTCTATTCGGTATTATCCTATTATGTTGAGCTATTAAATGAGATTATATGTTGTTAATGTTGTTTATGATGATGGTGTAGAGGTTGTAAACGCATTAAGGGAACACCCTCCCGAGTCTTGTAGAGCCGAAAGTGTAAGAGGTCTTTCAAATCCTTGTCAGTTGGTCTAGGTACTTCGAGCTACCCTTTATTGGAATTGGAAATTCCATAGGTAGATTAGAAGATCAACCTTCTTACCGTAAAAACAACCAACACCTTGCATATGTTTGTGGTGCAAGTATTAAAGAATAATTGTATGCCTCTATTTCCATTCATTAGATCTACCTTAGCCTAGCATATACTTGGGTTAAGTCTACAATTGCTTCAGACTCATGTGAAGAAGGCTATGTGTGATGAAGTCCTAGACCTCAACCAAGATGTGGGTAGATTATGGGAGTTTTTCCAAGACCCGAGGTTGGTGGATAAAAATGTGAAAGACTAAGCTATTTTATTTTTGTTGTCTTATCTTATACCATTTTATGAGAATGGGGGTGCCAATGTACGAGAAGATCTTTGGAAACTGGGCATGAAAATTTAAGGTTAAAGAGAATGGGGGTGCCAAACTTACAGTACTCATTGCCCCTTGGTCATCGATTTTCCCTGAGTGCCCTCAACCTTGTCCTTGGCACTGGTATTGACCTTGTTTTCACTCCTCCAAACTCTTCGTTGGTGCTGGTATTGACCTTGTTTTAACTCCAAACTCTTCCTTGGCACTGGTATTGACCTTGTTTTCACTCCTCCAAACTCTTCCTCGGCGCTGATATTGAGCTTGTTTTCACTCCTCCAAACTCTTTGTCGGTGCAAGTATTGACCTTGTTTTAACTCAAACTCTTCCTCGGCACTGGCATTGACCTTTTTTTCACTACTCCAAACTCTTCCTCAGCTCTAGCATTGACCTTGTTTTCACTACTCCAAACTCTTCCTCGGAACTGGCATTTACCTTGTTTTCACTACTCCAAACTCTTCCTCGGTGCTGGTATTGACCTTTCACTTCTCCAATTTTATGAGCTACAACCCGGTTTCATTAGGTTTTACAGTATGTTAATTAAGTTGAAAATTTTGGTGCCATTTAGCTAGGTTTTAACATTCTACAATATAGTTAAGTATATATTAGCTATATTTTACATAATAAATAATATAATTATTCAACTTATTATAATTATATATTATATTCTTTAACAAAATTATTATAATTAATAATTAATAATAAGTATATTTTTATATAATACAAAACATAATTAATATAATATATATTTAATATAATAGTAATATATATTAATATGAGAGAGAGAAACTAAATTTTGATTGGTTGTTTCATGTCAACAATCCAAGGATGGCATGTGTCCTTGGGCAGTTATGCTCAACGTAGCATGCCATTTGATTAAAGATATGATAATTCTCCTTTAAGACCTCTTCAATGTACTCATTGCACACTTAAGGAGACAAAGATAAATATAGGGAAGAAAATATAGAGAGAGAGGGAGATAATGACAAACATACAAATAGAAAGGGAGACAAAGAGATAGAGAGGGGTAGAGAGATAAAGAGATAAGGATGAATAGATAGAGATATAGGGAGGGTGATTGTTATATCTCTCCCTGTCGCTCTCTATATCTCCCACTATCTATGTCACTCCCTCCTCTTCCCCCCTCTATCTATTGAGCTATATGTCCCTCTCCCCCCTTTCTCTCTCATTTGCTCCATACCTCTATCTCTCCTACTCTATATCTCTATCTCTATTTCTCTTTTTATCTCCCTCTCACTCCTCTCTCTATCTCTTTCTATCTATATCCCTTTCTCTCCCTCCCCCTCTCTATCTCCCCCTCCCTATCTCTCACCATCTCTCCCTCCCTATCCCCCCTATCCATCGACTCTATCTCCACCTCTCTTCCTTTCTCTTCCCATGTATCTCCATCTCTCTTTCTCTTCCCATATATCTCTATCTCTCTCTCTTTCTCTCCCCATCTATCTCTATCTAACCATATATTAACTAAGAAGCCATGCAAGCATACAATAGTATATGTTGGTAAAACTATAATAGTGTTTTATTAAACTATAAGTAACACTTATCTTTCTAATATCAAGCCTTATAATAAAAATAGTGTTTTATTAAACTATAAGTAGATTATTGTCACCACTCTTCATTCAACATGTAATGTCAAATGTAGAATTTTTTTTGTTGCTTTTGTCAAGTTTCATTAACCAAGCTATTTACTGGGTTGAATAAAGTTGTGTTATGACCCTTCATCTCTTTAAAATAAT
>VDFB02281492.1:582576514-582591622 GCA_007258455.2 Sequoia sempervirens
GAGGCATTGAGTTGTCTATTACACAAGATACACCTTGCTCCATTACCCTATCCACATCTGGAGATGATTCCACTTGCATCATCTAAATATAAAACAACAAATTATTCAATCATGAAAATTAGAATAGTGATGTAGGTCATGCCTTATAATGTATGAGATAATCAACAAAATTTTGAGTACTTATTAAACTATATATTTCTTACTATTTTTCCTATCCATAGCTTGTTCAAAAGCACCTATTTTAGGCTTTTATCCATAGAAGTGATCCAGTGGACTATTTCATAAAATCCTTTGGTAGACATGTACGAAAAATGTGGTAGCATATAGAAGGTAGTGAATTATTTGAAAAAATGCCTCAAAGAAATGTGGTCTCATGGTGATGGAATGCCATGAAAAAATTGTTTGTCATGGAATTCCATCACAATGAGACTGCATTTCTTTGAGGCATTTTTTTCAAACATTTCATTTCCTTCTCTATGATATTATGTTGGGATGGGTTGGATGGTATAGTGTGGTCTTTATTATGAGATGGAGGGGGGTCATGAGATGAAGAGGGATGGATGTTTTGATCATGAGGGGAAGAGGACCATTAGATGGGGTGGAAGGTGCACTTTGAGACCATATTTTGAGATCCATCATATAATGGAGTGGAAGAGGTACTTTGATTTGGAAACAAAAGGATGTCATTAGATGAAGTGGGAGAGAGGGGATTGTGAGAGGGGAGATGAAGGGATATCTTGCTCTTGATATGGAAAGATATCATTAGATGAGACAAAAGGGATATATTATTCTTGATTGGAAATGGGATCATGAGATGGAAGGGGATCATGTGATGGAGGAGAAGGGTTTCCTTGATCTTTATATGGAGGGGAATCTATGTTAGCATGCTTTAGATTAGGAGATGGACATAGTTCATTTGATATGCATGGTGTCATGAGGGAGGAAGTTTTTATAGACTCTTCAACTTGGATAGATGGATTGATAGGTGATTCATTTAAGATTTAGGGTATTAGGGTTTATCTTGATGTGGGGGTGATGAAGGTAGATGCATGATATAGGAAGGTTGCGCCACTTTTTTTTGCATGGGGAAACAACCACCTTTGCAATTATTCCTTGGAGGAAGTTATTATGAGAGACATGCAATGACTTTGCTTGGTAATAGTGCGTTGATGTGGATTTTAAGAATGTGGGATATGAAAGTGGAATAAGATCAAGGTGGAAAATTCCATGGATTGGTAAATTGAGGATGAGGATGAGGACCTTGAAAAGGATTTGGAGGGGAATTTTGGCTAAAGGATTGGTTTATATTCTTAAGGAAATGATTTGTTTGAAAAAATGCCTCAAATAAATATGGTCTCATGGTGATGGAATGGCATTCCATCACCATGAGACCATATTTCTTCAAGGTATTTTTTTCAAAAAACCCATTTGCTTTTCTATGATATTGCTTACTATTATGATTTGATAGATTTTTCCAAGCATCCATAGTTTGTTGGAAATCACCTATTTTAGGCTTTTAGCCATAGTAGTAAGGAAGTGAACTATTTGATAAAGTGCTTTGGTAGACATGTATGGAAAATGTGGTAGCATAGACAAGGTTGTGAGACCCAATTTCTTTGAGGAATTTTTTCAAACAACTCATTGCCTTGTCTATGTTATTGCTTACTATTATGCTTTCATAGGTTTTTTTGAAGCATCCAGAGCATAGACAAGGAAATGAATTGTTTGAAAAAATGCCTCAATAAAATGTGGTCTCATGGAATGCCATGACAAGAAAATGCAATTGGCTATTGCTCCTAGTTATTACTTATGCTATATGAATTAATTGCATCACTACTTATGTTGACTTTCTAAAAAACTATATTGTAATTGAAATTTTGTCATCTATCAACATATAGTTATTAGTTATGTAGTGTGAAGTAATGCTTTGAGTTTGAAAGATGTGCAATGTGATGCAATAAATGATATGAATATAAAATAAAAAAATATATTTGTAAGAGAGGGGGACCAACCACGTTCAAGGCCCCATGTCATAGAGGGCCAAGAGCGGAAGGCTGCCCTAACTTACCTTAGCTTAACGTGGTGTTAGGAAATGTGGATGAGAATGATGAGGACTATAAAGTCCTTCAATCACACTAAAAATATGAAATATAGGATGGGGCTAGGTGAGTCAATTTTTAGGTTCAACACTATGCCTTAGGAAGCTCTTTGTCTGAGGAAGGAAGTGCGGCCCTAGGATGACAGAGTGGTGCACTGGCATCTCTCAAGTGTGTTGATGTTTGTACAACCAGAAAACTAAAGAGACAAGGTTGAACCTAGGAAAACAAGCTAATGGACCAACTAACTACAACTAAAGGGCCAAAATAAGGCTATTAAGTAAAGACAATATGCTTTAATGTGATGAATTAAAAATGAAAGAGTTAGGGTGGCAAGAATGATCTCATAAAGAAATTTGTTCGCCAACTAGCTCCCCAAAATCACATTCACCTACACACAAAGAAGAGGAAAAATGTTGGGTTGTTGTATAGAGGCCTACCTCAGTCAGACCCCTTTTTTAGATGTTTCCACCTCCATGGATAGCCAATAAAGCGAGTATGATAAATAAATTAATGTAATGAAGAACACTAAAACACTAAAAAATAGTAAATGTTCCTAATCAACCAAGTAATAGAGGAGAGGAATGGGAAGCTTACCACCTCCACCAACAACACTCAAGGCTAATGGAGGAGAGAATGAGAGTACTCAAGCCTCTACTGCAATGGTGTTGTCTGACACTTGCTCTAATAAAGTGGTGGAGTGAATTTGTTGGTACTATGGAGTGCAAAAGTGCTGCTAAAAGTGCTTGGGAATGCAAGAAGTAAGTGCAAGAGTATGAAGAAGCTGGACTAAAAGCTTGGAAAATCTGAAGTGCATGTAGAATGAGAGAATTTGAAGGAGATATGAAGAAAACATCCATATTCATGTTGGTCAACTGAAGAGGGCATTACAAGACAACTTCTAATGAGAAGTGTAATTCCTTTGCAGGTTCAGCCACAGGAATCTGGTAGGGACGTAAGCATGCCGCGCGGACATCTACATGTCGTGCGAGCATCCCTAATAGAAATTCCCCCACCAATGCTCAAAATAGGTGCCAAGTGGAATGAAAATAGTGGGCTTAGGTGTAATTAAGCCTTCAAACTTGGTTTTCTAAAGTGGAAAAGGGAAAAAGGGTAATTTGCATAAGTGGTGCAAATTCACTCCTATACATTTTTCCCCCACTTTAGCGAGCACAAATACTAATGAGTGCTCTAGTAAAGTAGATCAAAGAATGAATAAGGCCAGAAATGTATACCTAAACTATTGAGGAAGTAGACCATGATTTGATGAACTTGAAGGTGCAAGGCAAGTGAATGACTTCATAGCTTCTCAGAACTATGAAGCTGAAGAAAGAAAGCATCCACTACTAAATTTGACTCCATTTACCGATGAACGTTCGTCAGTCGTTCGACAAATATTTTTTGGAAAAGTGACGAAATGACAAAAAAAAATTCATCACAATTCTGATGACACATTAAACGTTGGAATAACGACACAGATTCATTGGTCGTCGGCATCATAAAATGACTCAGATGTTTGTTAGAATATCAATGAAAACCTCGTGTATCCACCAACAAATTACAACCAAAATGCAATTGCAATGGCTCTTCCGAAGCATCAAAACAACACCAGAAGTTCGTCACCATTTCAAAAAAATGGGCAAGGAGTTACGATGAAGCCTTTGTTGCAGCTAAGCAACTTCGTTGGACCTTTTATGTGATTCATTGGTGGCTTTCGTTGAAATTGCGATGAAATAGGAAAGGAATTACGATGAAGCCTTTGTCACAGTTAAGCAACTTCGTCAAAACTTTTTTGTGATTCATCAGTGGCCTTTGTCGAAATTGTGATGAAATGGGAAAGGAGTTATGATGAAGCCTTCGTTACAACCAAGCAAGTTCGTTGGACCTTTTCTGTGATTCGTCGGTGGCATTCATCAAAATTGCAACGAAAAAGGAGTTACGACGAATCCTTCATCACAGCTAAGCAACTTCGTCGGACCTTTTCTATGATTCTTCAATGGCCTTCATTGAAATGGCGATGAAATGGGCAAGGAGTTACGACGAAGCCTTTGTCGCAGCTATAGCAACTTCATCAGACCTTTTCAGTTATTTGTCAGTGGTTTTCATCAAAATTTTGAAGAAACAATGCAATTTAAAAAAATATATATATTTGTTGAAATGTACCATCGGTGAGAGATCAATCATCAGCACAGGATAGAAAACTTACTCTGATAGTCCATGTCTTGCCAATGACTTCCATCAGCAAGACAGATCCAATGTCACACCGATCTAACCTCTTCAAGATTTTTGAACACTATTGGATATCAACAAGACATTATGACGGTATCGCCGATTAAACAAGTGTCTAAGAGCAAGTAAACAAATGAAACCTATTAATTTTCTTATTTTGGGGTTCTTTAAATCATAGAATAGATACCATCTTGTGTATAATGTACTTATATTCATATTTGAATTCGAGACCAATTGTCATTGCACATTCCATTTTACTTGCACAGAGTATTCTACAAGCAATATATTGATAATGCCAAATGATTTATGTTGTACAACTCTGCCTATCATCACAGTTTTTTTGTTCCCCTTGAGAGAATCCTGCTAAGAAAAGTTTACAATACCAAGTCAAATAGTATGAAAAAGACTCACTTCCATACAAATTAAATGATTATTCTCACAATGGCAATTGTCTAATTACAACAACAATTCCATGAAAGGTTATCCATGCTTCATAAGAGATGATTAATCATACATACAGACTACAAGATGCATAGAAAAAGCATTACACTTGAGAACAACCAAGGGATAACAAGGGAAGGAGTTAAGAAACATCTAGATTGAAGAGAAAATGTGTAGGGAAAATATTGAGCAGTGTCAAGAGAACAGAGCTTGTAGAACATATTCTTGACCTAATCAAGCTCTTGAACAACTTAAAAAAAATTAAAATACTAACACATACATGATACATGTAATGAACTTCCAATACTTGCTATCTTTTTCATTAATGCAGAGATAGGTAAAGGAGAAATAATTATAATTGTAACACTATTCATAGTCCAGTAAATTATGTTCATAATTTGTGTTCAATGGACCTCAATTTTATCATTATACTACCCATCTAATACCATATTTTAATCTAGGGTTCAACTATCTTAGATCTAAAGAAGTACCTTCAATTAACCATTTAAAGTACTATAAAATAAGGTAAGACTCTTACTTGAGAAAGATTGGGTACACTTGTAGTATTAAATTTCTTGCAATCATCAGGATTTATTTGTACACAGACACAACCTGTAACATATGAAGTAATGGATGACTACAAGTTAGTGAAATTGTCCTTAATATGTGACTGGTTTGCAAATTGATTGGTAGAAAATAAGGTTACAAATAGATCTACATGAAAAATTATGAGGACAATCTACTATAATCATCAAAATAGATGAAAAGTGCAAAGGAAAGAGCCGAGCTACATCTCTAGAGCCTAAAAAAAACACATGCAAGAAACATAAAAAAAAGAACAAACCAGTTTTTGGATGAATACAAAATGGTGCCTTCAGCAAGTGATTCATATGCTTTCACACCGACATGGGACATTAAGAAGATTTTAGTCTTCCTCTATGAAATTAACTACTTACAGAATAAACCCAAAACCAATATTATATACCTCCATGTCTAGCCGAGGGTAGGTATAAGAGAAAAATTCCTAAATGCAATGCTGAAAAATATCAATGTGTGTGTAGGTTTGTATTACTCAAAATATCATTTCTCGCCTAAGGAAAAATACCAAAGTGATGTTTTAAATTTCAATCTTCACATAGGCTCCCTTATTGCTACACATGCATATACAAGCATTATTCGAGCTCTAAACTATTCAAATATTAAGGATTTAATTAGCTATAATATGGAAAGTTGTTGTTTAGACATAATCCATCATCTTTTACATATCTTTATTCACTCCTAGCGCTTCAGATAAATTTGTGTAAATGAGACAGAAATGTGAATCTTTTATGATAGAAAATTCTTAAAAGGAGGTGGGAGAGAGAAAAGGGTAGGGGGCAAGAGAATGCTTGAATGTATAGCAAAGTATAACATTTTGACCATTATAACAATGAAACGAATCTTAAGTTTGAAGCATTAATATCATTTACAACATTTATGATCAAGAATGAATGTAAGTAGAGAAACTTTTGCATACCTGCAGATGGTACAAAATTTCATGGTTAAGTCGAAGCCTCCCATCAACAACAAGATCCAAATATCCATGTATCTATCTCAATCGAGCCTCTAAACCCTTTAGAGCTATCAATTTTTTCACTAACCTGTTATGCACAAAAGTCAAATTTTAGAGCTATGTCACCACTAAAAATAGAAGAAACATAGCTTTGAAACCAAATCCACACACAACACAATGTGGTATTCATACAAATCCATACAAACAAACTAAACTCAGAACATTGGAATGGAAACAACTTCAAATTATGATGCAGAGCATGGATTCATGGTATAAAGAATCATTTTTCTGCCACCATAGTGAAAAGTTAGCACTTTCTTTCATCTTTGCATATTGGTTTGATGCTTCAAATGATGCATTTCTTATATTGAAAAGTGCATTACCTTATTGAGCTTCTCTTTGTTTGAGAATAGTTTAATATTCTCTACTTAACAGGGCCAACCACGTGATGGTGGAAGCTCATTTGGCCCTTCCCCCCCCTCACATCACTCTCAATTCCCCATATGCAATCATATAACATTAATCATTCATTCATCCATTAATAGCATATAACATTTATTCATTCATCCATTAATAACATATAACATTCATTCATTAACATATAACATTCATTAATTAGCATATTCCCATTCATTCATTAACATATAATATTCATTCTTTCAGTTTTTACATATTATCAAAAATATGGTTGTCATGATATGATTACAATCGCTTTTTTTGTTTCTTTTTTAAAGCTACAAAAATCTGAAGTGGAGCATCATTTTCTAATTCATATGTCCCCCCTTTAGTTGTTCTGCCCTCTGCTCGTGATCTTAATGTACGCCTAGTCGTCTGCTCATGACGTGGACACCATTGCAAGGGGGGGTCTACTACAATAACAAAGAAATGTTAAATTGATATGTTTTATTATTACTGTTACAAGTATTTCATTAATTAAAAGAACATTAGAGTGGTTCTCTTTACCTGATGGGTCCACATCATGTTCCTGCATTTTTGTTATAGACGCATGCTCAACGTGCTGAACACCCTCTAAATCCTAATCTATAGTTGAAACATGAAAGGTTACATTAATTAATACACCAATTGAAATTAAATATGTTTAAGAGAACATGACAGTGGTCCTCTTTACCTAATGGGGCCACATCATGTTCTTGATATTCTCTAGTTTGATCATGCTCAACATGTTGATCACGCTCTACATGCTCAAAAGTTGAAACACGAAAGGTTACATTAATTAATACACCAATTGCAATTAAATATGTTTAAAAGAACTTTAGAGTGATCCTCTTTACCTGATGGGACCACATCATGTTCTTGATCTTCTCTAGCCTGATCATGCTCAACATGTTGATCACGCTCTAAATGCTCTAAAGTATCGGGATGCACACCATGACCTTCATCTACAGGTTGTGTTCCACCCTCACTAGGCTGCATTCCAAAGTCATGTGTAGTATTATCATTGCTTGAATGTTTAAAACAAATAGGAATGTAATTACTTTATGGTGGAAATTAATATTGAATAGATTACACAAGTATTTAATTTTAAATAAACTTTAGTGAGTTTATTTATCTACGTGTCGGATGCAGTGGAAGATTGTGTTTGCCCAGTCAAGACTCTTAGGAATTCAACCATGGCTCCATAGCCTTGATGAAAGCCAATCTTCAGGTCATCTTCTGTGGGAACTTTGTTGAATTTAGAGCCCTACATTTTTGCATAAGATCATGAATTTTTATTCTATGGTGTGATAAAACCAAAAAAAAATTCAATGTATTATTTGGATACTATATTTCATGTATTGATACTTACAATTTGTGTGGCTAATTTCATATAACCACTAGAGCCAAGTTTGTGTTGCCTGTGTTTTTCTAGTCTTTCTTTTGTTTCCTTCGATTTGTCGGGCAGTCTATGAAAATTTTGAAATACATTAGATTATGTAAAAAGAAAGAGTAATCAATATATAATTACATTGTTGATAGTATCACATACCTTCCTTGGCCATGTGGTGTCTTTCCTTTTTTATTTTTAGCCTTCTCCTTTCCATCCAACACTAGGTCCTTCCACTCCCTCTCCGGAATCATGGGGGGATGCTCATACTTTTTGTTCTTCTCTAAATGTGACCTATATTGGTCCCTCACATACTTTAGATAAGTACCAGCTTTCTGAAGGACCTTGGTTCGGTTGAATGTTTTATCACCGAAGAGCACAACTAAACAGTTAATGAACTCATCTTTTAAATCTTGATTTTGGGCATTCCGCCGTGTACGTATGGTGGGCCCGAAGATCTCCAATGTAATATCACTTAGATGTTTATAAGAAACATCATTTCCTAAAAAATGATCATGGGATCAATAGTCTAAAAAGAGCGATCAATAAGTAAATTTCAATTGGATTATATATAATAATAATTAAAACAATTTAAAGTACCTAGGACCTTCTCTATCTTTATGGGAATGAAATCCTCAGTCACCACAAATGTGACTGGAAATGTTCCCGTACTAGTAATACAGGAAGATCTAGGAAATGCTGCTAAAATATCACCAGTACTAGTGGCCTCTAGATCCCCAAGTACATGTCTTGACGCATGTTATTGCTTGTGTTCGCCGCCAGAGGGTGCACTAATGGATGCCTTCATGGTATGTGTTACTGACATTTCAGACGATAATATAGGCATGGATGATGGGGTCAGATGATGTGATGTATGCACAGGAAGATCAGGATGGACACTTGTACCAACCCCTACTCCTTAGGCAACACTTGCAGTACCCTGATCATGGCCAAGAGCATCATGAGGATGCAAAAAATCTTGTAAAAACAACACATATATTAGTTCATGACATAAAAGAGTACAAAATATAAAACCATGAATGAACTTATGTTATAATTAAAGACCTCATGACAACTTACTTGCAAGTTTTGTGATCTCTCAGTCAATATTTTAACCCCCTCTCTTATCTCATTTGTTTGAGGCATTATGAATAACAACTTAAGGATTTCTTCATTGCATTTTTTTTGGGTCTTCCTTATCATATCGAGAGGGTTTGTTGAATAAGAAATGTCATCATCACATAATATTGACTGCACCTCCCTATGGATACTCTCGTCTACTACTGGTGCCTTTTCTCAATCAGTTGACTACAACAAGAATATTAAAAACATTATCGAAATTAACCCAATAAACTTATCAAAACAACATAATAATAAAAAAAATTCTTGTCTCTAATTTGTACAATTACAATGAGGTAAACCTGTCGGGTAGAAGTGTGTGAAGATAAATCACGATTTGTGCTCTGGGTCAGAGCCTTCTTCATACGATCAATGTCCCATTGTGACAAAAATTAAATATAAAAAAACATTACCAAAATGAAACCAATAGACTTACAAAAAAATATAAGAATAAAATGGTATATTGGAGTTATTAATTGGAGGTTGGGTAAAATGGTACATAGTATGTACCACCCCCATAGTAACTATGTTTGTAACTAAGCAATTCAAATTGTAATCGATTAGCAACTCTTCCCATGCAGTTATTGATTTTATCACACATAAGAATACACAGTTTCCCTCACGCACCTTGAATATGCAATTGGGTTGCTTATTTGTTGACCCAGGTCATGTACTATGTATAAACCCTACAATATTTCCTGACGCTTTTGGCCTTCCGTCAATGTACATAGCCACTCCTTTATTTTGATCCTTATCTTTTAGCTGCATATAATTTGCTGGCAGTGCATACCTACGTATACTTTGTGTATATCAAACCAGTTGCATCCAATCTTTGTAATTGTAACATGGTCTGACATATTCCATCAATTCAGTAACTTTTTTGTAATAGACCTTTACGCCGTCCATGCAAAATATGCCCAAACCGTGTAATGACAATGGTGCTATGTGATATATCCTCTCGTTGACACAAAAATCAGTGTTTATTGGAGGAAGTTCCTTGGGTACCTATTGTTTTCGTAGATGTTTGTACCTCAAGGGAACCTCAATGTCACCTATGCTCTCATCTTTATAAGAACATGACCCCCCTTTAGCAAGAAAAAATTCCATGTGTTTCCAAAATTTTCTTCTAATCTTTTGACCTCTAGTTGATCTCCCTCTTTTCTTCCTAAATTTCCCTCGCTCGAGGAAGACAGATCTGACAAATACCTATTTGGTGGTACTTGCACTCATAAGGATGTTGAATGAAGTTCTTTCATGGTGATGTGATCCTAAGGTGACATTATGATTAATCTATCATTTCATCGCTAGAATTTCATAGGTTATAAGGTAATAAAGTCTTGATAGATTGCAAGTTATTGTTACTACCATCCAAATGTGTCCATCACAAATCAAATCTACTTAATGTTTTAACTCCCAAACTTTGTAACAAGTGTTAAATGTGACTATGGTCCACTAGTTACACAACCAAGACCTCAAATGTATTCTCTAATTGTAATCAAAGCACTTTTTCTCTTCATTAAAGTAAATAAACTTGAAGAGAAACACCACCAAGTGGTTTATTGGACACCTACATGACTAAAAATAGCAGAAAATTTACATTTAATTTCCATATGTCTAAGTGGTTAATGGGAGGGAGTGTGTACTAGGCCTGGTTAAGTCATCATAAGTTTATGCTTTGGCAATAATTTTTTTAAGTCATCTTTAAATCTTCCTATGTCTAATTGCTAGGAGACTTTTGGTATGTTTTAAGGTAGGATGATTGATGAAAGAGCCCAAAGAGCCTTTCTCCATGGTATCCAGGTACACATAGCAGCGTCTTCTCTTATATGGTTGGACATGATTTAAAGAACTTAGCTAGGAATTATTCATTTAACCTAAGGTTTTCTCATAATGCCATCATTGGAAAAGTATGATCAAATTCTTCTATTATGAAGAATTGGTCTATGTGCCTCTAGTAATCACTATAAATGTTTGTAAGGATAAAATGACTAATTGCATCAGGTAGGAGAGAATCAACTTTGAGTTCTTCAAAGATTATATTCCTCTATTCATAATTTTTAAGGGTTGTGTGTGGAGGAGGTTATCACTACCAAGAAGGAGGAGACCTTTCCTTGTATTCTTTTATAATTTTCATTATTCTTATTATATTTTACACTTACATTTACAAATACACATACATATGCATTTACTTATTTTCATTTATTTCTCATGTAGTTTAATAGTTTGATCAATTTCATATTCTATGTGTTGAAGACTTTAGAATTTCAATTACATTAATTTATGGATATGTTGTATCTATAACACTACAAAACCATATGCTCTTTGCATTTACACTTGCATTTAGAAATACATATTTATATACATAGATATAGATTTATTTAATGATATATTGCATTTATTGCTCTAAGAGAGCATCCAGTAATTGCATTTACATTTACATTTAAAAATACATATACATGCATACATGCATGCATATATATATATATATATATGTGTGTGTGTGTGTGTGTGTGTATCATTTATATTTAGTGTTCAAAAACAACCCATTAGGTCTGCACATGGATAAAAATTCATAAAATCAAATCTCCCATACATGTTTTGTTGAAACCTAGGCTTGAACCTCTCATTTCACATGATTTTCTTCACAAAACTATTGAGGACAGCAGCTATACCTTCTTTATTTCTCATCCTACCCCTATTCATGCATCCTACAATTACAACAATATCCATGGGGCCTCTTACACAAGCTACAATAATCACAAAAGTGTAAGAGCCCCTTTATATCATGTTTCAACTACAAAACCCTAAAAATAGGGTAACTCAAATTATGATTTGTTGGTGAGATGTATGGACAAAAATCATTAGCACCAACTCATTCTTGGAGTCTTTTGAAAGAGAAGAAAATCAGGTGGTAGTTAAGTACAAACCTTATAGTGTCAAGGTGAATGAGGTGATCAATTTTGATTGGCCAACTGATGAATAGTACTAGAAATGGGTAAATGTATATTTAACTGAGGAAGAGTTAAATGTTAACGGTTGACAAATCAGCTGTTGTAGTTACAATAGATTCCAGTTTTGTTTTTTGGTGAAAGTCTAGGCATGGAATTCTTGAAGTTTTTTGTTGTTGCATCAACCATTCTCACGGGCACGATGAACAAGAAGATTCTCTAGGGAGATTGTTGTTGTAACAAATTTTTGGAATATCACAAGGTGATCCAATTGGCTGGTGACACGTGTGCTTTCTGGCCCAATGCTTGTTTGCTCCTTCTTTTTGTATAAGAAGGATTTCAAGGCCAGAAGTACGGGTTAGCAAGTTAGATATTTTTGGTTGAGTCTAGATGAAGTTGTAGAGAAAATTGTAAAGTCTGATGGTTTTAGGGAAAATGCAATTTAGGTTTTGAGTCATTCTGAGTAGGTTTTCAATTCATGGGGATTTGATGTTTTATGACAGTGCTGGCATTTGAATTGATATGATTAATTCGAACTCATGTCTCTCCATTGTACAAGCATAGCTGAATTTTGAATAAAATGATCAAGGGTTGTTTCGCTCATTTCACTGTTGTGGTGTGTATGATTCTTGTTTTAGGTTTAATTCAATTAATTAATTAAAATTCTTGAATGGGATTGTAGGTGGATATGTTTTGTATAAGGATTTGATAAGTAGTATTGGGTTAGAATACATATTGATGAGATTGTAAAGCAATGTTATCAAGGATCTTATATGTTATGTGTTAAATCTGTCATAAAACCTTAGATGCTTATAAATTTGACTCCTCCAATGGATATATGGCACTGATCTAAGTTGTACTTATTTGTATGGTTTAGTATTTTTTTTCCTTTACCTAGAGCTTGCTACAAATTGAAAATCAATGACTATCTTATACTATGAAATGTTGTTGTAGTTATCTCATGCTCCAAATAGTTGATATTATTGATAAACATCCAATTCTATTCGGTATTATCCTATTATGTTGAGCTATTAAATGAGATTATATGTTGTTAATGTTGTTTATAATGATGGTGTAGAGGTTGTAAATGCATTAAGGGAACACCCTCCCGGGTCTTGTAGAGCCCAAAGTGTAGGAGGTCTTTCAAATCCTTGTCAGTTGGTCTGGGTACTTCGAGCTACCCTTTATTGGAATTGGAAATTCCATAGGTAGATTAGAAGATCAACCTTCTTATCGTAAAAACAACCAACACCTTGCATATGTTTGTGGTGCAGGTATTAAAGAATAATTGTATGCCTCTATTTCCATTCATTAGATCTACCTTAGCCTAGCATATACTTGGGCTAAGTCTACAATTGCTTCAGACTCATGTGAAGAAGGCTATGTGTGATGAAGTCCTAGACCTCAACCAAGATGTGGGTAGATTATGGGAGTTTTTCCAAGACCCGAGGTTGGTGGATAAAAATGTGAAAGACTAAGCTATTTCATTTTTGTTGTCTTATCTTATACCATTTTATGAGAATGGGGGTGCCAATGTACGAGAAGATCTTTGGAAACTAGGCATGAAAATTTAAGGTTAAAGAGAATGGGGGTGCCAAACTTACAGTACTCATTGCCCCTTGGTCATCGATTTTCCTTGAGTGCCCTCAACCTTGTCCTTGGCACTGGTATTGACCTTGTTTTCACTCCAAACTCTTCCTCGGTGCTAATATTGACCTTTTTTTCACTCCTCCAAACTCTTCGTTGGTGCTAGTATTGACCTTGTTTTAACTCCAAACTCTTCCTTGGCACTGGTATTGACCTTGTTTTCACTCCTCCAAACTCTTCCTCGACGCTGATATTGACCTTGTTTTCACTCCTCCAAACTCTTTGTCGGTGCAAGTATTGACCTTGTTTTAACTCCAAACTCTTCCTCGGCACTGGCATTGACCTTTTTTTCACTACTCCAAACTCTTCCTCAGCTCTAGCATTGACCTTGTTTTCACTACTCCAAACTCTTCCTCAGAACTGGCATTGACCTTGTTTTCACTACTCCAAACTCTTCCTCGGTGCTGGTATTGACCTTTCACTTCTCCAATTTTATGAGCTACAACCCGGTTTCATTAGGTTTTATAGTATGCTAATTAAGTTGAAAATTTTGGTGCCATTTAGCTAGGTTTTAACATTCTACAATATAGTTAAGTATATATTAGCTATATTTTACATAATAAATAATATAATTATTCAACTTATTATAATTATATATTATATTCTTTAACAAAATTATTAAATACGTATAAAATTATTATGATTAATAATTAATAATAAGTATATTTTTATATAATACAAAAACATAATTAATATAATATATATTTAATATAATAGTAATATATATTAATATGAGAGAGAGAAACTAAATTTTGATTGGTTGTTTCATGTCAATAACCAAGGATGGCATGTGTCCTTTGGGCAGCTTATGCCTCAAGGTAGCAATGCCATTTGATTAAAGATATGATAATTCTCCTTTAAGACCTCTTTCTTAATGTACCTATCAGACACTTAAGGAGACAAAGATAAATATAGGGAATAAAATATAGAGAGAGAGGGAGATAATGACAAACATACAAATAGAAAGGGAAACAAAGAGATAGAGAGGGGTAGAGAGATAAAGAGATAAGGATGAATAGATAGAGATATAGGGAGGGTGATTGATATATCTCTCCCTGTTGCTATCTATATCTCTATATCTCCTACTATGTATGTCACTCCCTCTTCCCCCCTCTATCTATTGAGCTATCTCTCCCTCTCCCATTTCTCTCTCATTCACTTCCATCTCTTCCTCTATCTCTCTCCTACTCTATATCTCTATCTCTATTTATCTTTTTATCTCCTCCCACCTCTCTCTATCTCTTTCTATCT
>VDFB02281492.1:582591722-582614186 GCA_007258455.2 Sequoia sempervirens
CTAGTAATTTATTTACTCATTTATAGTTGAGTTTCAAAAAATGAGGAGAATTTAGTTATTTTTAGTTGTGACTAAAAATTTTAGTCACCTAGTCATTTATTTGCCGTATTCTACTAGTGTGTGCTTCCTTGTGTGATTAGGGCCCTAGGGATAAGCTCGTCATAAGAAGTGACACAATGCATCTTTAACTAAAAGGATAAATCCATACTTAAAATAACAATGATGATTCCAACTTGTTGCTCCTTAGGAATGGGTCACTTGCTCTTACTAGCTTGCTACCTCCATCGTTGTAGGAAGTTTGTGATCAAGTTCAATATTCTGATTTTAGGAGTCTTAACGGTTGGAAATCATAGTAAAATCAGAATTTAATAAGTTTTAGAATTAGCATTTTAAAGTGTTTTTTGGGGTTATTAATTTCAGACTATCTTCTCTTTTGTAGGGGTGGTTGCATGCCAAATTATTTTGGTGTAAAATATCAAAATTATTAGATTTTGTTACTTGTCTATGAATAAAAATTATTGGAGTGTGAGTTTGATATTTTTTGAAGATCTAAATAGTAAAGCTTGGTAAAGAAAAATCATGTCAGATAATATTAGTCTAGAACAAAATGAAGAGACACTTGATAGATTGTGGGATAGATTGAAAAGAAAGGGTGATGGGAAATGTTATTGTCCTTTGCAATAATTGTAGAAGCGGATTAAAGACTCTAGATGAATTTCTGAACAAACAAATTTAAGAAACATTGTAGGCAACATGGCTTTCCGCTGTATTGAAGGGGCATGATTATCATCCATCGTAAGTTGTTCATTATATGTGTTTATATTGATTGAAACTCCTTTGCAAAATGCTTATACTCATTTTAACATTATATGCTATGGGGAGCATAATCACTTGATTAAGCAGATCATGGTTTATCGGTGTCTATCATTATTATAAAGCAGAATCTTAGGGCGTATGATATGGATTATCATGGTCTCAAGAATGTGTTTTGCAAGCACGAGACATGGAGCCAAGTGGAATATCGGCTGAAGCGAATACTGATCCTATGGAAGAAGATGATCATGCACCGTAAAAAAACATGCATTGAAGATGATGGTACAAATACATTGATCCATGACACTTTTAGTGGTAGAGCTGATCATGATGATCGAGATGACTTTGATAATGTTCATGATTTACTTGTACTTGAGAAGACATACGAGCCCCTTTATGAAGGCTCCCAAACAAATCTTCTCTCTGCTGTATTGTTGCTGTTGAACTTGAAGGTTAT
This sequence comes from Sequoia sempervirens, assembly GCA_007258455.2. Taxonomy (NCBI): domain Eukaryota; kingdom Viridiplantae; phylum Streptophyta; class Pinopsida; order Cupressales; family Cupressaceae; genus Sequoia; species Sequoia sempervirens. The sequence goes on from VDFB02281492.1 coordinate 582,592,993, forward strand.
GAATGGTTTATCAAACATAGCAATCTCACGGATGTTAAGGTATGTCATATATGCCATCTTTTTTCATCTATTTTAATTGTTGTTAGTTCATCACTAGTAAATAAAGGAAGAAATGTGTACCATTACTATTCTTTATATTAACAAATTATTTTTTGTTGTAGATTGATTGGTGAATTTTTGTTACCACCATCAAATATTTTACCTTGCTCATACCGAGATTTATCTGCCATTATGAAAGATATTAGAATGGAGTATCAAGCTATAGATGCATGTCCCAATGATCATATTGTATATCATAAAAAAATAGGAATTTGCAATAAAATGCCCAAAATGTCATATCAGTAGATATCGAACATATCAACTAGCAAAAAAGGTGCCTCACAAGGTTCTTTGTTATATTCCCATTATTCCATGTATGCAACGATTATTTAGGTGCGAAAGCTTAGCGCAATTTATGGATTACCATGCACAGAATAGAAGTGGAGACGACATTCTTTGAATTCTTGCGGATGGTTCTGCATTTAGGGACATGGAGGAAAAATGACCACACTTTAAAGAAGAACCTCATAATCTTAGACTTTTTTTAGGAGCAAACGGTGTCAATCCATTTGGAGAGATGAGATCTATTTACTCAGTGTGGCTTGTTTTTGTTATCAACAATAACATTCCTCCATGGATGTCAATAAAGAGGGAGCACATAATGTTGTCAATAATTTTTCCAAGTATTTATTTACATCATTTTTCTTTAACATAGTAGAATCTCATTTGTCTTATTTGTTGCATAATGACTTATATTTTTTCATTCAATAGTCATGTACATTAATTTATATATATTGCAGTAAAATGGTTATAATAATTATGTAATATTTATGCTCATTCAAATAGGTAAGTACCAAGTTAAAGATATGAATGTATATATCGAGCCTCTTATTGACGAGTTACTAAAATTATGGAATGGAATCACTATGGATGACGTCTCTAGACCAATAGGACAAAGACAATTTCAATTCCATGCAATGCTTATATGGACAATTCATGATGCCCCAGGGCTAACACATTTTTGTGGTATGTTATAACGTTCGACTGCACTTTAACAATATTTAATTTGATGAAGTAGATATCATGCATGTTTTTAAAATAATCTATTCATTATATATAATTATAAAAATTGACATATTTAATCCAATTATATATGAACTTGCAGGTCTTCAAACAAAGGGAAAATTTCATGTCCAATTTGTTGTCCAAAGATGAGATATTGTTGTTCAACAAGTTTAGGAAAGCAAGGTGTTTTATGAGTATAAACACTTCGTCCATAGAAATCATAAGTATCAAACTACTGAAAAACATCTTTTCAATGGGAAAGAGGAAACTACATCAAAACCATGAAGAATGACACCTCGCCTATGGAAGTTGGAATATAATAGAATTAATCGTCAAGGTTATACATCAGATCAAATTGTTTATCTATCATATATGATATGTTTTGAATTTATATTTTTATATTGTGTTCTGTTTACTCATGTTGTAATTGACAATGATTGTAGTTGTTAATTTGTTTAACTTGTATGCTTCATGAAGGTCATCAAGGCATTAATGGTTGGCTTCCATAGGGATTGAAAAGTTATCCCAGACAATTTAGTAGGTTTCCCTACTATGAGCAACTACAAATTGTGCATTTTTTTGATATAATGCATATCGAAAAGAATATAACAGAAACATTATGGAAAATATTAGATGGAAGGCATGACAGAAAAAACTATCAAAATTTGTAGTGACATTCAAGAAGCCAATAAATGCAATAAAAAATTTCATTCAATTAAATAGCGATGGAGACCAAATTAATATAAGTTCCCTTCCTTGGTTATTAATAGAGCATCAAAGCAATGCTATAAAGGAAGTCATACGAAAAATTTGATTTCCCATAGGATTTGCTACAAACATAAACAATATAATAACAAAGAAAGGTGAATTTGGGTCAGGGATGAAAACATATGATTGGCATACCTTCATTAAGGTAATTATTCTGGTATATTATATACACTTATATAATGCATGTACTTTTTAGTGTATTCTATTTACGACTTTTGGAAAAATAATGAAAAGATCATTTTATAATTGTTGCAGTATGTTCTACCTCTATCTCTCACAGACAACTTTGACAACAATGTCAAACAAGTTATATATGATCTTGGAAAATACATGAGGTAAGTAGTGATATTTGTTCAATTTGTTGTATACATCTTATAATTTCCATTTGTTTTACTTGTTATGTAATATACCGTATATTTTTGTTAAATATCGTTAATATATTTGCACCTTGAATCACTTGTAGATGGCTATCATCTAAAGAAATCCATAAAGAAGATATAAATTATTGCAAGAGAAAAATTCCTCGTCTAATGTGTGAAATGAAAAAGTGTCTACCTTCGACATTTTTCAATGCACAAGAACACTACCTCATACACCAAGTTGAGGAGATTGAATTGTGTGGACCAATACACACAAGGTCAATTTGGATGGTTGAGAGGCACTTGAAATTTTTTAAGGCTTTGGTTAGAAAAAGAGCACATCCTAAGGGTTCTATGGTGGAGGGATATATGGTATACCAGACCATGGTGTACATTAGTGAATATCTTCCTAAGTTTGCAACAAAGATCCATGTAGATCGCATTTGGGATCCCAACTCCATTAACAAATTTGAAGGGGAGTACCTGATGGGGAAAGGTAGATTGAGGAAAGTGAGAGGTAATTATAAGATGGTCATGGAGATTAATTGGAATACATTTTACATATGGTTTTTATGTATATTGTACTTATTTAATTTTTAATCTTCAATATACATCAATTATAAATTAAGGTCGTATACTATGGTATTTAACTAATTATACGTCGTTTGTGAATTTTAAATTTTTGATACAGTTGGTCAAGAGTGGGATGCACTACATTTGTATGTCACAAACAATTTTGATTGGATGATGGTATGGATTGAACGATGCCAACAATCTGGTCATGCATTAACATGGGAAGGTGTGGCTTCATTGGTTAAAGAAGCTCATCGTAATGGAGATTCCAATGTTACACAAAGGGAAATTGATTTAGCACATGGTTTAAGAGATAAATAGGTATGTATAAATATATTAATCACCCATATTATTTAATTATTTTCAATTATATTGATGTATATATATGTTGAGATTGTTTTCTTTGCATACATTCGGCCAAGAATAAATGTTTATCAACTGATGATATTGCAATATTTTTTACATGTTTGACATATTGCAGGTGAAACACCACAAGGCTATGTGGTGCAATGGTCATAAATTTAAAATCAAAATGTTGGATGACATGAAGAAAACTTGTGATTCTGGTATAACTGCAGTCTTTTAGGTGACTAATGTTTCATCTAGAAGTGACATACATCCAAAAGTCTTAGACAATTGATACTATGGAATTTTGGATGATATACTTGAGTGTGACTTTAAGTCCTTCAGATTAATTCTATTCATCATCCTATGGTACAGGCTATGATTGAATGAAAATGATCCTAAGAGAACTGTTATTGAACATGACAATGGATTTACCATGGTTAATACAAGGTAGATCAAGTGAGCTGGAAATGAGCCCTATGTTCTTCCAAGCTAATGTGAGCAGGTATTTTACTCAGAGGTTCCAGGTAAACCGGGTTGTTCATTTTTTTGTTAGACATGATCCAAGAGGAAGGCCAGTAAATTATAATGTGGTGGAAGAAGAAGATACTGAAGAACTAGAAGATGATGTAGATGATGATCAAGATCAACAGTTAGTTGATGATGTCCCTAACGAAGATGTTGAAGAGGAGGAACTAGATCATGATGATGTAAGAGTTAATGTTCATGAAGATGATATCTGTGTGGATGATGACATTATCAAAACTGATATCGATGATGATGATGATATGACCAATCCTTACAATGTTGAATTTGGATCGGATGATATAGAAAAAGAGTTGGATAAAGAAGAAGATCAATGACATTGAAATGTATGAGTTATACGATTATATTATCTATTTGATATTAATTTCTTGATAAAATTATATTTGACTTATATGGTTACATAATTAATTCATGATGTTTTTAATTTTTATGCCATTACATAATTAATTTAATGATGTACTTTTTAATGTTTGAAAGGTAAAAAAATTAAAACATTTCAATAGTGATGTTAACAACCTTGAAATTAGTGTGTTTTATGTTTCATGTGATCATAAAAGATTAAAAAGTCAGTTGTAGAGGTGGTTGTTTAGTGGTTGACGTGAAAATTCATTTAAAAGGCATAAAGTGATCATTGTAATGGTTGTTGATGGTTGAGGATTTAAAATACAAGCTCTTGACATTCGAAAATATGTGTTTTTCTTCAAAATTTATATATTTTTCCTATTATGCAGCACTGTACGGTCACATGCAGCCATATTTTGATGTGAAATCAATTCCAAGTCATGAAGCTATGTGTTAACTTTGATTTGAATCTAATTTGAGGGCTTAAAGCGTTGATTTGAGTTAGAAAGCTTCATTTCTTTGCATACAACCCGATTACCCTATTTTTGAGGGTTTTGTAGTCCAAACATGATATAAAGGGGCTCTTATACTTTTTGTGATTACTGTAGCTTGTGTAAGAGGACCCATGGATACTATTGTAATTTTAGGATGCATGAATAGGGTGTAGGTGTTGGTGTAATTAATTATTTAATTACACTATCTTATTGAGGATTCATCCTCCTCTTCTAAGGGAAAATCATCCAGGAAGGATAAGGGTCCATGTGCATATTGCAAGAGGGAAGGACATGCAAAACATAATTGTTAGAAGAAGGACATTGATGTACTGAAACATCTTTAGAAACATCAGATTGATTTTCCTTCTAGGATGTCTGCATCATCTTCTTCTCCTCATTCTTTTTCTTTAGAGCAGCATAACACTGACACAACTAGTTTACATACTTCATCATATATGAAGGGACATGCTATTTGTGCTTCTTCAGGTATTGGATTAGGGAGATGGCTTCTAGATTCAGGAACATCTCATCATATGGAATCTTCACAGACTATGTTCACTTCCTTTGAGCCTTGCACTATGTCTCCCATTTTGATGGGAAACAACACTTACATGAGTGTTACAGGGAAGGGGTCTATTAGTTTTGGGGACCACTCCTTTTAGGATGTCTTGTGTGTCCCTCACTTGAAAAACAACCTTATTTTCATTTATCAGATCACACATGGAGGCACTGGGAAATCTGTGGAGTTCACACCTGATTTGGTTATCATCAGAGACTTGGAGAGTAGAGCAGTTATTGCTACTGGGATAGTGGATCACTCATCTCAGTTGTATTTCTTCACTAATTTTTCTACTGGTGGTGCTTCTATTTCTACAATTTTTCCTCACACTTCTAGTGTGCATCATTATTTAGAGGAGAGATTTGGCTTCTTGAACATTGAAGTTCTCACTTCGGATCCTATTCTTGAGCCTTTCATTTCATCTCCTCCACCTCCTATTGCTTCTTCAGTTTCAGTGCAGTAGGATCTAGTTGATCATACATCTTTGGAGGTTTCTATTGAGTCTTCACCTACTTTGACTTCTTCATTTGTTGAGGTCACACCTGCTTCTGTGGAGATATCTTGGGCTACACCTTCTTCACCTTCAGAGATTACTTTCATTCGGCCTCTTCCCTCTCACTTCTTTCAGGAGATGCAGTTTCTTCACTTCTTTTGGAGTTACTTCATTCTAGGGGGGATCTGTGGTCTCTTCTTTCCTCTCTTCTGGGGGGGTTCTTTCATGTATCTTTGTGATGGATGGTGTCCTTGAGGGTTCTTATGGAGTCCTCCATCTTTCATCACTTAGTTTATTGCATTCTATTTTGGGGAGGAGTTTTGTTCCCATGTGGTTTTCTCCTTTACCCCATTTGATTTAGTTTGCATTGCACTTGTAAATGAGTACCTGATCAGGCCTTGTTGCCAGGACTCATCTCTTGCATATAATTTACTTCTCCCTAAGTTGCACTTATGGGGGTGTTGGTGTAATTAGTTATTTAATTACACTTTAGCATAAGTTTACTTAGGATATTTTATTTTGTTGAGCTATCTTTTTGCTCAAGATAAGATTAGGGTTGTGTTTTTCTTGCTTTATTGCATCATTTCCTTTTTGAAGGATTTTGTAATATTTGTAAAACAATTTCATTCAATAATCAATAATTTTGATTTTTGCTTGCACAAATTTGCTCTGAGGGTTTACAAAACTTCTCTTGTTTTTGTTCTGAATATCTGTTGCATGTGATAGGTGATTGCTTGTAGGTGTTCTTGAGGACTGTGAAGTTGGTTTTTCAACTTCTACAGTAGGATGAGAAATAAAGAAGGTATAACTATTGTCCTCAAGAGTTTTGTGAAGAAAAGCATGTGAAATGAGAGGTACTTTCTGGCCTGATGCTTGTTTGCTCCTTCATTTTCTATAAGAAGGATTTCAAGGCCAAAAGTATGGGTTAGAAAGTTAGATATTTTTTGGTCAAGTCTAGGTAGAGTTGCTAAGAAAATTTTAAAGTTCGATGGTTTTAAGGAAAATACAATTTAGGTTTTGAGTCATTCTATAGTAGGTTTTGAATTCATGTGGATTTGATGTTTTATGACAGTATTGGCCTTTGAATTGAAATGATTAATTCAAACTCATGTCTCTCCATTGTACATGCATATCTAAATTTTGAATAAGATAATCAAGGGTTGTCTCATTCATCTCACTCTTGTGGTGTGTATGATTTCTGTTTTGGCTTTAATTCAAGGAATTAATTAAAATGCTTGAATGGGATTGTAGGTGGATATGTTCTGTATAAGGATTTGATAAGTAGTATTGGGTTAGAATACATGATAATGAAATTGTAAAGCAATTTTCTCAAGGATCTTATATGTTATGTGTTAAATCTATCATAAACCCTTAGATGTTTATGAATTTGAATCCCTCAATGGATATATAGCACTGATGTAAGTTGTACTAATTTTTATGGTTCAGTATTTTGTTTATCTTTACCTAGCGCTTGCTACAAATTGCAAATCAATGACTATTTTACACTGTGGAATGTGTTGTAGTTATCTCATTCTCCAAATAGTTGATATTACTGATGAACAACCAATTCTATTCAGTATTATGCTATTATGTTGAGCTATTAAATGAGATTATCTATTGTTGTTAATGTTGTTTACGATAATGGTGCAGAGGTTGTAAATGCATTAAGGGATCACCCTCCCGGGTCTTGGAGAACCCAAAGTGTAGGAGGTCTTTAAAATCCTCATCAGTTGGTCCAAGTCCTTCGAGTTGCCCTTGATTGGAATTGGAAATTCCATAGGTAAATTAGAAGACCAACTTGGTTACAGTAAAAACAACCAAGAGGTAGAGGGGAGAGAGATAGAGGGTAGAGGGGAGGGAGATAAGAGTGAGTGAGAGAGAGACTTGAGAGAGGGAGAGGGGGTAGGAGGGTGAGACTTGAGAGAGAGAGAGGGAGGGAGGGAGTGGGAGAGAGATAGAGGGTAGAGGGTTTAAGGGTTTAGAGTTTAAGGGTTAATGGTTTAGGGATTAGGGTTAAAGGTAGAGGGTGTTGGTTTGTTTTTTTACACTATAACTAGGTTGGTCTTCTAATCTACCTATGGGATTGCCAATTCCAATCAAGGGCAGCTTGAAGAACCTAGACCAACTGACGAGGACTTTAAAAAGCCTCCTACACTTTGGGATCTGCAAGACCTAGGAGGGTGATCCCTTAATGTGTTTACAACCTCTACACCAATATCATAAACAACATTAACACATAACAGATAATCTCATAGAATAGCTCAACACAATAGGATAATATCGAATGAAATTGGTTGTTCATCAATAATATCAACTATGTGAAGCATGAGATAACCTACAACACAATCCATAGTAAAATATAGTCATTAATTTGAAATTTGTAGCAAGCTCTAGGAAAAGACAAACAATTATTGAACTACACAAATAAGTACAACTTAGATCAGTGCCATATATCCATTGCAAGAGTCAAATTCATAAGCATCTAAAGGTTTATGACATTTAATACATAACATATAAGATACCTGACAATATTGCATTACAATTTCATCAGTATACATTCTCACCCAATACTACTTATCAAATCCTTATACAGAACATATCCGCCTATAATCCCATTCAAGCATTTTAATTAATTCCTTGAATTAAAGCTAAAATAAGGATTATACACACCACAACAGTGAGATGAATGAAACAACTCTTAGTCATCTTATTCAAAATTTGGATATGCATGTACAATGGAGAGAAATGAGTTTGAATTTATCATTTCAACTCAAATGCTAGTATTTTTATACAACATTAAATCCCCATGAATTCAAAACCGATTATAGAATAACTTAGAACCTAAATTTTATTTCTCTCTAAAACCATTGGACTTTACAATTTGCTCTGCAACTTCACCTAAACTCGACCAAAAATTATCTAACTTGCTAACCTGTACTTTTGGCCTTGAAATCCTTCTTATAGAAAATGAAGGAGCAAACAAGCATTGGGCCAAAAATTACACATGTCACTAGCTAGTTGACACACCTGGTGATATTCCAAAAATTGTCACAACAACCATCACCTTGGAGAATATTCTTGTTCATCATGTCAGCTAAGAAAAGTTGATGCAACAACAAAAAACCACAAGAAACCTATGCCGAGAATGTCATCAAAGCAAAACTAGAAACCATTGTAACTGCAGTATCCAATTTACCACCTGTTAGTAGTCCATTCCTTTTACTCTTCCTTGGTCAAATATTTAGTTACCTATTTCTGGTATTCTTCATCAGTCGGCCAGTGAAAATTAATCACCTCATTCACCTTAGTATTATAAAGTGTGTATTTTACCGCTACCTGATTTGCATCTCTTTCAAAAGCTTCCAAAAATGAGCATGTACTAATGATTTTATCCATACAACTCACCAACAAGTCATAATCTGAGTCATCACAAATTAATTTAATTTGATCATTGATGACTTCACTTGCTTGATCCTGCCACTGTTGGAGTGACTTGATTTTCCCCTACTCATCAATTATATCTGGTAACAATGTGTTACCCCAATCATTAAAATTCTTCACCAATTCCCCGATATTCCTACTCAAATCATCTGGTAGGGTCTAAAAACCTTGCAATGATTTAACCAACACTTAAGTAGGCTTTAATGATTGGGTCCTATTATTTGTATCAAACCTTGAATCCTTATACATGACATCCAAATCACTGGCCCTAGGGATCCAATTTTCAATCAATGGTATCACTACTTCCTCATCCCTATCAATATTCTTTATTGCATCTAACAACAAAGAATATAAAGAATGTATAGATAGCAATTTACTATCAAAATTTTCATTTAAATTCCTCAAGACAGTAGTAACAATCTGCTTTTTCTTTGAAAGAGATCCCTCCTCACTTACCTTCAATGATGTCTACAATTTATCAATTCTTTGCATGAGCTGCTTCTTTGTAGGATCAACAAAGCACTCTATTTTTTCATCAATTTGTTCTAAAGGAGGGGTGATAGAAAGATTCTGACTGGGAGACCCTGGTGTGGAAACAATTGGAGAAGCAGGAGGCACTGACCCTACTATGGAAGGTAATGTACTGGTCCCTGGAGCACTTGATGTCTCCCCAATCTGTTTATACCTAAACCTTTCCACCTCAGTCTGCAACTCAGCATTCCTCTATGGCATCTTGTTGTATTCCTCAATCAAAAGGTTATACTTCTCCATTAGGCTCTTCTTTCCAGCCTCCTCCCTTTCAATATTTTTTTGGGCCAATTTGGCCACATTCACAGTCAAATTAGTGGCCTTAGTGGTTGAGGTCTCTGAAGCTCTATTTATTATTAATCCTCCTCTAAAATTTGGATTAATATTCGTAACATTTGGATTTATTCCTTGAGAGGCCAATGCCCAAATTTCCAAAGTCTCATATTCCTCACTTAAGGCAGAATCTTGCAATGCTTCCTTGACTTCTTCTTCAGAGTCTTGCAAAGGATGCTTGGACTTTAAAATAGCATTAAATGCTACAACATCTGTAATGTCCCATTCAGGCAGAATCAACACACCAACCTGACTCACTATTCTTCTTCCCTCTTCATGAGTGATGTTCTTAAATTCCTCCATTAATTCAGCTTTTACCTCCTCATCATTATCCTAGTCTGACCTGTCAGGCCTTAGTTCTCTTCTCTTCTTACATTTCTCTTGATATTCTTCAAATTTCATCCTCCATATGAATTGCAAGAATACAAGAGTTTTTTCAAATGTATTGTGATCTAGAAACTCTTTACATGCTTCCATTCTTGCATCTTGTAAACTTTTTCCTTTCATATCTAAATTAGATAGAACCAATTCAATTGGCCTAGGAGGGGAAGGCATACCAACCTGCATGTCCTGATCAGTAACAATAATTTCATCCTTTAGATCCTCCTGTGGATGATCAATTCTTTGTCTTTTAGGGCTTGGCTCAGATGGTGGTGATGAGGGACTATCTTCTGGTGATGATTCTAAATCAATGATTTTAATTTCCCTAGGCACTTTGAATTTTGGACCTGGTTGTGAAGGAAACTTCATTATTTTCTTTCCTTTTTTGTCCACTTCCTATTCATCACTGTTATCATCCCTTTTCCTCTTGTAAATAGGCCACCTTTTTGTAGGCTGGTATGCTGGCCTTGTTTCAATTGGCCTGGTACCTTGTTCCTATACACCCAAACTCAGCTCTAAATTTATCCTTTTGGTCCTCAATGTGCCCATAATTTCCTTGAAGTTCTCCATTAGAAAGTCAATCTTCTTTTGGTATGGATTGAACTCCAACAATGGATTATACTTCAAATCCATCTTATGCACAATATCTAATAGCTTATCATAAGCTATCCATTTCTCCTTGTTCAACTCCTACCTATTTAGATCAAATTCATTTATGATCAAATCCTTAGGAAAGTTGAATTCATGCACAAATTTTCTAGCCTTTATTCTTTGTCTGAAAAGGGAAAAGAAACCCACAAGATCATGTTTCCGCTTTGGACTACACCTCAAATGGTAATCATCAAAGAATTTCTCAAAATGCACCCAACCTCCTTTTGAAAAGGAAAAATCAAACACCACTGTATAATCAGGGAAAAATGTTCCCTTACCCCTCCCTATGAGATTGTCCTCATGGATACAACCTATTTTCCACATAACTTCTGCGAACCCCACTCTTGGTGGCATATTGTATGGTAGTATATGGGGGGTTCCTTGAAAACCGTATACACTCAAAATAGTGTTGACTGGGTATCGGATAATGTCACCCTAGTTATGGAAAACTTTCAATTTTGGCTTCCTCCCTTTTGGCCTGAGGAAATCATACAATTCCTTAGGGATCCTAGGTACATTCACCATTAGTCTAGCCCTCAATCTAGAAGCAAAGCAATTATCAAATTGCACATAACTAGTGCTTTCCTTATTGGAAGATAAATCTACAGCCCATAATTGTACTGGCAATCTTTCTCCATCAACTGATTTCCTTAATTCCATCTTTTCAGAGAAAAAGTCATCATTCTTGAACAAAAACATATGCATCAACATAGAATACCATAAGAATTGAGTGTCGGTATCATTTTTCTATAACTTTGACAACCCTTCATGTATCCTCTCAACCAAGAAAGAAGCAAAGTCATATGTCACAAAGAAGTTAGGGTGTTGTATTTGCACCCCCATGAACATGTATGCAATAGGCATCACCGCACTAGGACTGAAACCCAAAATCTGACACAATGAATAGAAAGTGGCCAAGAAATAATTTGCAAAATAGTTTAATCTGAAAGGTTCCTAGTCACTGGGGCTGATATGAAATCGTGAACCTCCTGACCTAGCCAGATGAGGTGGAAGTAACTTATCTCTAAAAAGAGACTTCAACTTTGCATATTCCTACTTCATTTCCTCAAGATTGATAGGAACCAAGTCTTCACTCGGTTCACTCAAGTCAGAAATCTACTGGACCTCTTCTCTATTAACGCTCAATGAAACCTTTCCATCATTATCATTGATTACCCGTGTGACAGGGTCATATCTTGTAGCCACTGCCCTAAGTAAGTCTATGTTAGGGAACACGTTTGGGACCACCAGCTTTCCCAAATCATACATCTAGCCATTTGAAAAGGGGTGAGGAAAATTCCTCTATCCATACCATAATCTGAACATTTCCAAGCCTGTGAGAGGAACCTTAGCATCGACAATGTTAGAGAAATTATATACTAACCCTTCCCCCAAGATTTTCCCTCACATTAGAACCAATCCCTGCTTCCTATCATTCGTTGAGAAAGGAAATTGATCCAGGAAATCATCGTACAAGTTTCTTTTTAAATAGTCAACTTGGCCAGAATGTTGCTTTGGCGGTGCCATCTTGGACAAACTAGGGTCTTTTTACAATTTCACACTTCAAATAGCTAGGACTAACCATAGATAAGAAATTACAAAACAAAACACTACAATTTCTCACAACTATAATTAAACTATAGCCCTAACATGTTTATCAACAAGCTCAATGACAATCACAACAAATATTTTCCCAAATTCAAGTGCAGAATGACTAGGAAGCACAAAAATTAACTCACGGCTTTATTTACAGAAGTCCCAAATTTTGGTTGTAGAGATTCACAACTTTGCTTTTAGCTCTGAAATTGCTCTGCAAAATACTTGAATGCTTTGTGATACAAATAAAATAGGAGAATTGATTTTATCTCAATCAAATCATGCCAACAAATGTCTCATCCGCCATTAAAGCTCACTCGCACACTGCACAAATGACTCCAACCATATTTGATGTAGATTTAAATTTTAGCCATCCACATGGTGGTCGCCTGTGATATCACAATCAGTAAAGATCCTGCAACTTTGGATCACACGATGGTAGGAAACCTTAGATCTTGAGCATTCGTAGTCTTGTTCCTTCAACACAGTCGCCATCCTTATTATTAACTGTCGAGCAGCTTTTTCATCAAGATTATAACATATCTATTGATTTAAAACATGTGCACCTCAAGAACACTTTAGTAACCCACATTTTAATGTATTAAGGCTGGATTAATTTACCATAGTATTTCCTTCATTCCTTCGGCTTGATTAGATGAGACATGTGGTGCCCGCCCATGATATCATGATCAGTAAAAACCTTGCAACTTTCGATCACGTGATGGCGGGAAATCATTAAGATTTGATGACAATTGGTCGATGGTCAACTAAACTTATCACCTTTGGCCTCACTAGATAGGACACAGTGTGGTGGGGTCATCAGGGGATGGCGGGGAGCGGCTGAGATCAAACAATAGTTGATCAATGATCGCGCAAACTTCATCCTTCTGCAAAACAAAACATTTATTAAAAGGACAAGGGGACATCACTAGGTGGATGGTAAACAATGACATAAGTTGTTTTAAAATGATGAAACACAGGGCCAACCAAGACTTAGGAAAATAAAACCCTGTAGAGGAAATAAAATATTAAAACAAAGGGACTCATCCTAGATGGAACAATAGGACATAAGTCATTTTAAGACCCCTCAAAAAGTAACATCAAAATATATCCCAACCAAGGTGGAAAATAAACACAAGGATTTAATATGAAAATAAAGCTAAAACCACCAACCCAAGGAAAACTCTGACACCATGAAAGACTAGTAACACCAGGTAGGGTAGGAATGGAACATAAGGAGCAAAAATATAAAGTTCCATCAAAGGGGAGAGAGATAGAGGGAGTGAGTGAGAGAGAGACCTGAGAGAGGGAGAGGGGGTAGGAGGGAGAGTCTTGAGAGAGAGAGGGAGGGAGTGGGAGAGAGATAGAGGGTGGAGGATTTAAGGATTAAGGGTAAGGGTGGGCTAAGGGTAGAGTGGAGAGACTTAGGAGTGATAGAGAGAGAGAGAGAGGGGAGGGAGGAGTACTAGGAGAGAGATAGAGGGTAGGAGGCCTTTGGTTTATGGTTTAGGGTTAAGGGCAGAGGGGAGAGAGACAGAGAGAGAGACCCCAGAGAGGGAGAGGGGGTAGGAGGGTTAGACTTGAGAGAGAGAGGGCAGAGGGTAGAGGGTAGAGGGTTTAAGGGTTTGGGGTTTAATGGTTAAGGGTTAAGGGTTATGGGTAGAGGGGAGAGAGATAGAGGGATTTAGTGAGAGAGAGGAGGGAGTGGGAGAGAGATAAAGAGCATGAGGAGTGGCAGAGGGTTTATGGGTTAAGGGTTTAGGGCTCTTAGGGTTAAGGGAGAGATAGAGGGAGGGGAGGAGTGAGAGAGACCTAAGAGAGGGAGAGGGGGTAGGATATTGAATATACTTGAGAGAGAGAGAGAGGAGGGAGAGGGAGAGAGATAGAGGAGGGAGGGTTAAGGGTAGAGGTAGATGGTCGATGGCTTAGGTTAAGGTGTAGGGAGAGAGATAGAAGGAGGAGTGAGTGAGTGGAGGAGAAAACCTAAGAGAGGGAGAAGGGGTAGGAGGGAGAGACTTGAGATAGAGTGAGTGAGTGTGTGAGAGAGAGACCTGAGAGAGGGAGTGGTGCTAGGAAGGAGAGACTTGAGAGAGAGAGAGAGAGAGAGAGATAAAGGGAGGGTTAAGGGTAGAGGGTAGAGGGTTTAATGGTTTAGGATTTAAGGTTTAGGGTTTAGGTTGAAGGGGATAGAGATTGAGGGATTGAGTGATTGAGAGAGAGACCTAAGAGAGGGAGAGGGGGTAGGATAGTGAAGATACTTGAGAGAGAGAGAGAGGGAGGAGGGAGAGAGATAGAGGAGGGAGGCCTAGGCTTAGGTTAAGGGTGGAGGGAGAGAGATAGAGGGAGGAGAGGAGTGAGAGAAATACCTAAGAGAGGGAGAAGGGGTAGGAGGGCGACACTGCAGATAGAGTGAGTGGGAGAGAGAGACCTAAGAGATGAGTGGTGCTAGGAGGGAGAGACTGGAGAGAGAGAGATAAAGGAAGGGATGGGGTTAAGGGTAGAGGGTAGGACTCTGGGCTTAAGGGTTTAGGGTTTAGGTTTTAGGGTTATGTGAGAGATAGAGGGATTGAGTGAGTGAGAGAGAGACCTAAGAGAGGGAGAGGGGGTAGGATATTTAAGATACTTGAGAGAGAGAGAGGGAGGGAGTGGGAGAGAGATAGAGGGAGGGAGGGTTAAGGGTAGAGGGTAGATGGTTTAAGGGTTTAGGGTGGATGGTTGAGGGGAGAGAGATAGAGGGAGTGAGTGAGTGAGAGAAAGACATAAAATAGGGAGAAGGGGTAGGAGGGAGAGACTGGAGATAGAGTGAGTGAGTGAGTGAGGGAGAGACCCCGAGAGAGGGAGGTACCAGGAGAGAGAGAGAGAGAGAGAGAGAGAGAGAGAGAGAGAGAGAGAGAGAGAGAGAGAGAGAGAGAGAGAGAGAGAGAGAGAGAGAGATAAAGGAAGGAGGGTTAAGGTTGAGAGAGACCTAAGAGAGGGAGGGGGTAGGATGGAGATACTTGAGAGAGAGAGAGATGGAGGGAGTGGAAGAGAGATAGAGGGAGGGGGGTTAAGGGTAGAGGGTAGAGGGAAGTGCTGGTTTTGTTTTACAATGTAACCAGGTTGGTCTTCTAATCTACCTATGGAATTTCCAATCCCAATCAAGGGAAGCTCGAAGGACCTGGACCAATTGAAGAGGACTTTAAAAAGTCCTCCTACACTTCAGGCTCTGCAAGACCCTGGAGGGTGATCCCTTAATGTGTTTACAACCTCTACATCAATATCATAAACAACATTAACAATAACAGATAATCTCATTTAATAGCTCGACATAATGGGATAATATTGAATAGAATTGGCTATTCATCGACATTATCAGCTATTTGGAGAATGAGTTAACTACAACACAATCCCAAGATAAAATAGGTCATTGATTTGCAATTTTTAGCAAGCTCTAGGTAAAGACGAACAAATACTGAATCATACAACTTAGATCAATGTCATATCCATTGTGGGAGTCAAATTCATAAGTATTCAAGGGTTTATGATTGATTTAACACATGACATATATGATCCCTGGTAACATTGCATTGCAATCTTATCAATATGTATTCTAACCCAATACTACTCATCAAATCCTTATACAGAACATATCCGCCTATAATCCCATTTAATAATTTTAATTAATTGCCCTTGTCAATAAATGATAGGAAGAAGGGATTGGTTTTGATGTGAGGAAACACCCTAGGGGAGGGATTAGTGATAATTGTTCCAACATAGCCTGATGGAACACTAGATATTTGCTCATGCTTGGGAAACCTTTCACCAAAAGAATGAATGCACCTTACCCAAATTATGCTTTAGGACCTCCATGCATACAAACACAAGGATTTCCATTTATCATCTTCCAGCAGTGGTACCTAAGATGATGGTACTACCCCTCCCTTGGAAATTTCTCTTCTTACAATTGGATTCATCAGTCCTCCCTTTGGTTTTGTCAAAAAGATATGAAATGATTTCTAAGCAATGCCTTATTGGGTCAATGAGATCACCTAAAGTCTAGGACTTGTCAAATGAAGGTATATTATTGACACCTATCCCTTTGCTATTCACTTGTTAGGACTTAGTAATGACTATCCAAAGAGAAAATGAGATAGTGGCAACAACTATTTATATTATTTATCTCACTGCAATCCATTTCATGGCTATAGTCATGTTGTCACCCAGTGTAGATTTATTTTTTCAAATTCATAGATAACATGAAGACAAACCTATAGCCTTTAATGGTAATGCTCTTATTCATGACTATGCTCTGTTCCCTTGAAGCACCATGATTTATGATGGTTTTTATGTTGAATATCTTCACTAAAACACCCCTGTGCAAGTATATGCCTACACTATTATAGCCTATTGCTAGAATGGATGATCAATGGTATGAAAAGGTAAAAATACAATTGTGCTTTGCTTCCTTCACTACTTTTTGCTGATTGTTGATTGTTGTTCATATGCACTTGTACCATTGTAATGTTTGATGTCCTACATGAACCTACATGGTTGTCTTGTAGCATAACCTCATAGTTGTTGTTCATATACACCTGTACTATGGCCTTGGCTTCCAAAATGAAACCTCTCCTCAATCATAACTGCTTAATTGCCATTTTTAACATTTTGTTTCTTGTATGCAATCATGATCCATGTTGGATCAATCATGATGACCAAAACCCCTACATGAAAGGTTATGAGCATAGAAATTGTATCTCGATCACATGATATGAGGGTTCCATTGCTATCATAAACCTCTTGTAATGACATGTTTTCAATAGGCATATTATCTGTGTCAACTAGAGTTGATGTTTCTTGAATGTCTTTTCCTTTTATGCCTTTCCTTAAAACATCATGCATTGAATGTTATCTAGAAACTTATTCACCTAATGTTTGATGGTGAAGGCCTTGAATAGAGCCTTGTGCAACTTTAGATTTTGTTTTTGTTGTTATCCTTCATGAGACCATTGTATCATGCATTGTTGGTTGTCCTTATCAATGATATCGACCTTTTACCTATTGCATCTTACTTTCACCAAGACACCCATGAATGAATAATAATCCCTTTTACTTTGTGCCTTGCAAAAGGTGTTGTCCTTGTAATTGTATCATGACCTTTGATTCAATCCATTTTTGTTAAGTGTGTAATAAATAATATAGTCTCATTTTATCTTTTATTAGACAAATCCACTCATTACATATGTGGGTGACCTAACAACTCACCTTCCTATGTGATGTGTGATCAGTCTCCAATACAGATTAATAGTCTTTAGATTAGCACATATCTTTTAATTGATTTATGCTCCTTTTCTTGTCCTATCTTATGTTACTAGTCTTTTATGGTATTGGGAAAATCCTAAGGTTGGGGTTTTGTCTTTGATTGAATCCCTCTATGTCTCTCCCCTCTACCCATAACCCTCAACCCTAAACCCTTAACCTTTAAACTCCAAACCCTTAAACCCTCTACCCTCTCTCAAGTCTCTCCCTTCTACCCCTCTCCCTCTCTAGGGTCTTTATCTATCTCACCTCAATTTCTTATGTGTCTCCCCTCTACCCTTAAACCCTAAACTCTAAACCCTTAACCGTGAAACCTTAAACCCTAACCCTTAAAAACTCAAAACCTTAAACCTCTCTAACTTCTACTCCCCACATCTCTCTCCCCCACTCTCTCCTCTTTTCCTCTCTCTCTCAAGCCCACCCTCCTACCCATTCTCTTCACTCACTCTTTATCTCCCTCCCTCTACCCTCTACCCTTAACCCTACTCTATCTCTCCCACTCTCCCTCTCCTTCACTAAACTCTATCTCTCCCCTCTACCCATAACCCTAAACCTCTTTAACCCTAAACCCTAAACCCTCTACCTCTACCCTTAACCCTATATCCCTCTATCTCTCTCCCACTCCCTCCCTCTCTCTCGATCAAGTCTCTCCCTCCTAGCACCACTCCCTCTCTCAGGTCACTCTCTCTCTCACTCACTCAATCACTCTATCTCAAGTCTAAAATTTTGAGGAATTTTCTCTCTGCCACTTGACCTAGGTCTCCATTTTGAAACCCTTGTACCCATGATTTAGTAGGGTTTTATTCCCTAGAGCACGCAAATGTTATAATTTTAGGTTGACTTGCTTGGTAAGTCATCGACCCCTTAAGTCGCTTCTTGAGCCATTCGACATGTTAGTTCACCGGCCCCATTAGCCTGAAGAATTGGTCATCATTTTCCCACCACATTATGTCTTCTCCTAAAGTTGGGTTTTAATTTTAATCCAGTGATGTAAGCCTAAGCCATTAACCCCAGTGGTCATGTCACCAATGGCTTAGCCAAAGCCTTTCATTAAATTCTAACTGTGCAATGTGTAGGTTTTTTAGATTCGAAGATATGGGAGAAGATCTTGATTGTACCCCTCCAGCTCATAGACCTAAGGTGTCACCCTGTTATTTGGCGCGAGGTTAGCAAAAGGCAGATGCGTGTCCTGTATGAAATGTGGGGCCCAATCTCCACTATTGAGCTCATAACCCGTGGTTTTAGATTGACAACCAAGATCAAAAGCTAATGCAAATCTTTGTCGTTCCTCGCTAGCTCGTAGGAGGAAGATGAAGGTTGGTTAAAAGCCACGAGGTCAACAAGATTGCGATGCGTAGCTCCAACTGTTTAGTTTGCAAAGTGCATAGGACCTTTTGACATGGTAGTTGGTTTCTGAGATGGATTAATGTTATTGGTCATGAGGAAGGTCAACGATGCTTTGTTGGATGTCAAACCGAGTTAGCTCGAGCTAAACCGTTTGATCTACCAACTCTTCAAGAGATCAGCGGGTAGTATTCAAAGTTGGAAAATGACACATGGTGGTTATTTATCGTACAACTGGTGAAGCATTAATGAATTATTCCTTGCTTGTGTAGTCATGTCGATATCAATCTATGTGAAGATGTTGTTGTTGGAAATCATGAAGGGTGATCTGTGGATTCTCATGCAACTCATGAAGTTAAACGGTGACAGTACATACGCCACAAAATTTCCATGTTTGCACATACATTTTTACTAAGCATTGATGAAGGTTTCCATTACCTCACACAATAAATACAAGAGGAATTAACTGCTAATTGTGTCATTCTTGTAGTAGTTAGAGCACTTTCTGGGCTGAGTCTAATCAAGTTTGAGTGCTTGTCTGACAAGAGAAAATGAGTAAGTCAATAAGGTCTATTCATTTGAGCTCACAAAATCTTGGTCCTGCTATTTAGGAAGGTGCTTTGGTTGACAAGCCCAGGCTTGTGCCCACTAGATGTAGTAGAAGGTTACAATTCTAGGACGTTGCTACTCAACTGGTAGATGACAAAGGAAAGCATTTGATGTGCTCTATTACTAGTGTTGGTAGGAAAATAAGGTATGGGCATGGATCCTTTGGATGCCAACACTCGCCCATTGAACTTATGAGCAACACTTCTGATGGTGTAACCAAGACCGACTCTGACTACTGTCAGTATTTAGCTCACTTTAATCATGGTCTGCCCTCTAATGAGGAAGTGATATTTGTGGTGCCATTGGCGGTTAAAACCCCAAGCGAACAGACTAGAACCATATTGGGAAAGGACAAGAAAGAAGAGGAGGCTGAGGTTTCCTCTCCTCCTCTAGAAACAACTAGAAGCGAGTGTGTATACCGGGGTCTAAGTGTTGGTAAGGGCAGGGTGGCGGGTAAATAAGAAGTTGCTGTGTGGGATGTAAAATTTTGTGTTGATGATGTTGTTGTTGTTGTTGGTGTTGGTTCTACGTGTGTAGCACATTTTGATGTCCATTTTGTGCCTTCGTGGAAATTTGGTTGCCTATTGTTTTTGCATGGATAGCGACAAAGGGGATTTTGATGACAATTTGTGTTCCCTTTTCTGATGGTAGTTACAACTTTAGCTTTCCCTAGTTGCACTATGTTTTGCAGATTCAATGTGTGAGAATTTTTGAAATGAAAGTCAAATGCAATGGAGATTTTGTTCAAATGAAAATTTGTGGTGAAATTACATTTGAGCCCGAAGCTTGTTTCTCCCTTGTCATATAAAAGGCAATTCAAGGCTCATTTGTAGGGAGAGAACTGATGAAAGCTCTAGCGAGGTTTTGAGTTGAATATATGGGTAGAAAGATAGGAATAGAATAGATAGCCTATTTTGAGTTTTGGATGAATATATGCAAATTATCTTAAATTGTATGCAGATATGACTTATAAGCATGAATAAATGTATAATTCTAATATATTTTCTCTCCTTATGTGGATTTGAGTGAATTTTGAATGAAATGTTAATGATGTTGTCATTCTTCTTTTGATAATTTGTTCAATTGTGTCTATGTTTTTTCTTTGATTGAAGAAAATCAATTAAATTCTTAAATGGAGTCATAAGTTTACAATTATTTACAAAGGATTTGATAAATAGTAATATATTAGAGAATTGAGCTCCATAATGCAAGGTATTATATGAGTAGTCCATTCTATTAAATTCTTGGGTCATTTCTGCTAATGGTAAATGGGTAACTAAATATTTAAATGAGGAAGAATAAAAGAATAATATGTAAATGGGTCACTCACTCACTCCCTCTATCTCTCTCCCCTTAACCCTAAACCCTAAACCCTTAAACCCTCTACCCTCTACCCTTAACCCTCCCTTCCTTTATCTCTCTCTCTCTCTCAA
>VDFB02281492.1:582614286-582849951 GCA_007258455.2 Sequoia sempervirens
TATTAGATATTGTGCATAAGATGGATTTGAAGTATAATCCATTGTTGGAGTTCAATCCATACCAAAAGAAGATTGACTTTCTAATGGAGAACTTCAAGGAAATTATGGGCACATTGAGGACCAAAAGGATAAATTTAGAGCTGAGTTTGGGTGTATAGGAACAAGGTACCAGGCCAATTGAAACAAGGCCAGCATACCAGCCTACAAAAAGGTGGCCTATTTACAAGAGGAAAAGGGATGATAACAGTGATGAATAGGAAGTGGACAAAAAAGGAAAGAAAATAATGAAGTTTCCTTCACAACCAGGTCCAAAATTCAAAGTGCCTAGGGAAATTAAAATCATTGATTTAGAATCATCACCAGAAGATAGTCCCTCATCACCACCATCTGAGCCAAGCCCTAAAAGACAAAGAATTGATCATCCACAGGAGGATCTAAAGGATGAAATTATTGTTACTGATCAGGACATGCAGGTTGGTATGCCTTCCCCTCCTAGGCCAATTGAATTGGTTCTATCTAATTTAGATATGAAAGGAAAAAGTTTACAAGATGCAAGAATGGAAGCATGTAAAGAGTTTCTAGATCACAATACATTTGAAAAAACTCTTGTATTCTTGCAATTCATATGGAGGATGAAATTTGAAGAATATCAAGAGAAATGTAAGAAGAGAAGAGAACTAAGGCCTGACAGGTCAGACTAGGATAATGATGAGGAGGTAAAAGCTGAATTAATGGAGGAATTTAAGAACATCACTCATGAAGAGGGAAGAAGAATAGTGAGTCAGGTTGGTGTGTTGATTCTGCCTGAATGGGACATTACAGATGTTGTAGCATTTAATGCTATTTTAAAGTCCAAGCATCCTTTGCAAGACTCTGAAGAAGAAGTCAAGGAAGCATTGCAAGATTCTGCCTTAAGTGAGGAATATGAGACTTTGGAAATTTGGGCATTGGCCTCTCAAGGAATAAATCCAAATGTTACGAATATTAATCCAAATTTTAGAGGAGGATTAATAATAAATAGAGCTTCAGAGACCTCAACCACTAAGGCCACTAATTTGACTGTGAATGTGGCCAAATTGGCCCAAAAAAATATTGAAAGGGAGGAGGCTGGAAAGAAGAGCCTAATGGAGAAGTATAACCTTTTGATTGAGGAATACAACAAGATGCCATAGAGGAATGCTGAGTTGCAGACTGAGGTGGAAAGGTTTAGGTATAAACAGATTGGGGAGACATCAAGTGCTCCAGGGACCAGTACATTACCTTCCATAGTAGGGTCAGTGCCTCCTGCTTCTCCAATTGTTTCCACACCAGGGTCTCCCAGTCAGAATCTTTCTATCACCCCTCCTTTAGAACAAATTGATGAAAAAATAGAGTGCTTTGTTGATCCTACAAAGAAGCAGCTCATGCAAAGAATTGATAAATTGTAGACATCATTGAAGGTAAGTGAGGAGGGATCTCTTTCAAAGAAAAAGCAGATTGTTACTACTGTCTTGAGGAATTTAAATGAAAATTTTGATAGTAAATTGCTATCTATACATTCTTTATATTCTTTGTTGTTAGATGCAATAAAGAATATTGATAGGGATGAGGAAGTAGTGATACCATTGATTGAAAATTGGATCCCTAGGGCCAGTGATTTGGATGTCATGTATAAGGATTCAAGGTTTGATACAAATAATAGGACCCAATCATTAAAGCCTACTTAAGTGTTGGTTAAATCATTGCAAGGTTTTTAGACCCTACCAGATGATTTGAGTAGGAATATCGGGGAATTGGTGAAGAATTTTAATGATTGGGGTAACACATTGTTACCAGATATAATTGATGAGTAGGGGAAAATCAAGTCACTCCAACAGTGGCAGGATCAAGCAAGTGAAGTCATCAATGATCAAATTAAATTAATTTGTGATGACTCAGATTATGACTTGTTGGTGAGTTGTATGGATAAAATCATTAGTACATGCTCATTTTTGGAAGCTTTTGAAAGAGATGCAAATCAGGTAGCGGTAAAATACACACTTTATAATACTAAGGTGAATGAGGTGATTAATTTTCACTGGCCGACTGATGAAGAATACCAGAAATAGGTAACTAAATATTTGACCAAGGAAGAGTAAAAGGAATGGACTACTAACAGGTGGTAAATTGGATACTGCAGTTACAATGGTTTCTAGTTTTGCTTTGATGACATTCTCGGCATAGGTTTCTTGTGGTTTTTTGTTGTTGCATCAACTTTTCTTAGCTGACATGATGAACAAGAATATTCTCCAAGGTGATGGTTGTTGTGACAATTTTTGGAATATCACCAGGTGTGTCAACTAGCTAGTGACATGTGTAATTTTTGGCCCAATGCTTGTTTGCTCCTTCATTTTCTATAAGAAGGATTTCAAGGCCAAAAGTACAGGTTAGCAAGTTAGATAATTTTTGGTCGAGTTTAGGTGAAGTTGCAGAGCAAATTGTAAAGTCCAATGGTTTTAGAGAGAAATAAAATTTAGGTTCTAAGTTATTCTATAATCGGTTTTGAATTCATGGGGATTTAATGTTGTATAAAAATACTAGCATTTGAGTTGAAATGATAAATTCAAACTCATTTCTCTCCATTGTACATGCATATCCAAATTTTGAATAAGATGACTAAGAGTTGTTTCATTCATCTCACTGTTGTGGTGTGTATAATCCTTATTTTAGCTTTAATTCAAGGAATTAATTAAAATGCTTGAATGGGATTATAGGCGGATATGTTCTGTATAAGGATTTGATAAGTAGTATTGGGTGAGAATGTATACTGATGAAATTGTAATGCAATATTGTCAGGTATCTTATATGTTATGTATTAAATATGTCATAAACCTTTAGATGCTTATGAATTTGACTCTTGCAATGGATATATGGCACTGATCTAAGTTGTACTTATTTGTGTAGTTCAATAATTGTTTGTCTTTTCCTAGAGCTTGCTACAAATTTCAAATTAATGACTATATTTTACTATGGATTGTGTTGTAGGTTATCTCATGCTTCACATAGTTGATATTATTGATGAACAACCAATTTCATTCGATATTATCCTATTGTGTTGAGCTATTCTATGAGATTATCTGTTATGTGTTAATGTTGTTTATGATATTGGTGTAGAGGTTGTAAACACATTAAGGGATCACCCTCCTAGGTCTTGCAGATCCCAAAGTGTAGGAGGCTTTTTAAAGTCCTCGTCAGTTGGTATAGGTTCTTCAAGCTACCCTTGATTGGAATTGGCAATCCCATAGGTAGATTAGAAGACCAATCTAGTTACAGTGTAAAAAAACAAACCAACACTCTCTACCTTTAACCCTAATCCCTAAACCATTAACCCTTAAACCCTCTACCCTCTATCTCTCTCCCACTCCCTCCCTCCCTCTCTCTCTCTCAAGTCTCACCCTCCTACCCCCTCTCCCTCTCTCAAGTCTCTCTCTCACTCACTCTTATCTCCCTCCCCTCTACCTCTTGGTTGTTTTTACTGTAACCAAGTTGGTCTTCTAATTTACCTATGGAATTGCCAATTCCAATCAAGGGCAACTCGAAGGACTTGGACCAACTGACGAGGATTTTAAAGACCTCCTACACTTTGGGTTCTCCAAGACCCGGGAGGGTGATCCCTTAATGCATTTACAACCTCTGCACCATTATCGTAAACAACATTAACAACAATAGATAATCTCATTTAATAGCTCATCATAATAGCATAATACTGAATAGAATTGGTTGTTCATCAGTAATATCAACTATTTGGAGCATGAGATAACTACAACACATTCCACAGTGTAAAATAGTCATTGATTTGCAATTTTTAGCAAGCGCTAGGTAAAGATAAACAAAATACTGAACCATAAAAATTAGTACAACTTACATCAGTGCTATATATCCATTGAGGGAGTCAAATTCATAAACATCTAAGGGTTTATGATAGATTTAACACATAACATATAAGATCCTTGAGAAAATTGCTTTACAATTTCATTAACATGTATTCTAACCCAATACTACTTATCAAATCCTTATACAGAACATATCCACCTACAATCCCATTCAAGCATTTTAATTAATTCCTTGAATTAAAGCCAAAACAGAAATCATACACACCACAAGAGTGAGATGAATGAGACAACCCTTGATTATCTTATTCAAAATTTAGATATGCATGTACAATGGAGAGACATGAGTTTGAATTAATCATTTCAATTCAAAGGCCAATACTGTCATAAAACATCAAATCCACATGAATTCAAAACCTACTATAGAATGACTCAAAACCTAAATTGTATTTTCCTTAAAACCATCGAACTTTAAAATTTTCTTAGCAACTCTACCTAGACTTGACCAAAAAATATCTAACTTGCTAACCCATACTTTTGGCCTTGAAATCCTTCTTATAGAAAATGAAGGAGCAAACAAGCATCGGGCCAGAAAGTACCTCTCATTTCACATGCTTTTCTTCACAAAACTCTTGAGGACAATAGTTATACCTTCTTTATTTCTCATCCTACTGTAGAAGTTGAAAAACCAACTTCACAGTCCTCAAGAACACCTACAAGCAATCACCTATCACATGCAACAGATATTCAGAACAAAAACAAGAGAAGTTTTGTAAACCCTCAGAGCAAATTTGTGCAAGCAAAAATCAAAATTATTGATTATTGAATGAAATTGTTTTACAAATATTACAAAATCCTTCAAAAAGGAAATGATGCAATAAAGCAAGAAAAACACAACCCTAATCTTATCTTGAGCAAAAAGATAGCTCAACAAAATAAAATATCCTAAGTAAACTTATGCTAAAGTGTAATTAAATAACTAATTACACCAACACCCCCATAAGTGCAACTTAGGGAGAAGTAAATTATATGCAAGAGATGAGTCCTGGCAACAAGGCCTGATCAGGTACTCATTTACAAGTGCAATGCAAACTAAATCAAATGGGGTAAAGGAGAAAACCACATGGGAACAAAACTCCTCCCCAAAATAGAATGCAATAAACTAAGTGATGAAAGATGGAGGACTCCATAAGAACCCTCAAGGACACCATCCATCACAAAGATACATGAAAGAACCCCCCCAGAAGAGAGGAAAGAAGAGACCACAGATCCCCCCTAGAATGAAGTAACTCCAAAAGAAGTGAAGAAACTGCATCTCCTGAAAGAAGTGAGAGGGAAGAGGCTGAATGAAAGTAATCTCTGAAGGTGAAGAAGGTGTAGCCCAAGATGTCTCCATAGAAGCAGGTGTGACCTCAACAAATGAAGAAGTCAAAGTAGGTGAAGACTCAATAGAAACCTCCAAAGATGTATGATCAACTAGATCCTACTGCACTGAAACTGAAGAAGCAATAGGAGGTGGAGGAGATGAAATGAAAGGCTCAAGAATAGGATCCGAAGTGAGAACTTCAATGTTCAAGAAGCCAAATCTCTCCTCTAAATAATGATGCACACTAGAAGTGTGAGGAACAATTGTAGAAATAGAAGCACCACCAGTAGAAAAATCAGTGAAGAAATACAACTGAGATGAGTGATCCACTATCCCAGTAGCAATAACTGCTCTACTCTCCAAGTCTCTGATGATAACCAAATTAGGTGTGAACTCCACAGATCTCCCAGTGCCTCCATGTGTGATCTGATAAATGAAAATGAGGTTGTTTTTCAAGTGAGGGACACACAAGACATCCTAAAAGGAGTGGTCCCCAAAACTAATAGACCCCTTCCCTGTAACACTCATGTAAGTGTTGTTTCCCATCAAAATGGGAGACATAGTGCAAGGCTCAAAGGAAGCGAACATAGTCTGTGAAGATTCCATATGATGAGATGTTCCTAAATCTAGAAGCCATCTCCCTAATCCAATACCTGAAGAAGCACAAATAGCATGTCCCTTCATATCTGATGAAGTATGTAAACTAGTTGTGCCAGTGTTATGCTGCTTTAAAGAAAAAGAATGAGGAGAAGAAGATGATGCAGACATCCTAGAAGGCAAATCAATCTGATGTTTCTAAAGATGTTTCAGTACATCAATGTCCTTCTTGTAACAATTATGTTTTGCATGTCCTTCCCTCTTGCAATATGCACATGAACCCTTATCCTTCTTGGATGATTTTCCCTTAGAAGAGGAGGATGAATCCTCAATAAGATAGTGTAATTAAATAATTAATTACACCAACACCTACACCCTATTCATGCATCCTAAAATTACAATAGTATCCATGGGTCCTCTTACACAAGCTACAGTAATCACAAAAAGTATAAGAGCCCCTTTATATCATGTTTGGACTACAAAACCCTCAAAAATAGGGTAATCGGGTTGTATGCAAAGAAATGAAGCTTTCTAACTCAAATCAACGCTTTAAGCCCTCAAATTAGATTCAAATCAAAGTTAACACATAGCTTCATGACTTGGAATTGATTTCACATAAAAATATGGCTGCATGTGACCGTACAGTGCTGCATAATAGGAAAAATATATAAATTTTGAAGAAAAACACATATTTTCGAATGTCAAGAGCTTGTATTTTAAATCCTCAACCATCAACAACCATTACAATGATCACTTTATGCCTTTTAAAGGAATTTTCACGTCAACCACTAAACAACCACCTCTACAACTGACTTTTTAGTCTTTTATGATCACATGAAACATAAAACACACTAATTTCAAGGTTGTTAACATCACTATTGAAATGTTTTAATTTTTTTACCTTTCAAACATTAAAAAGTACATCATTAAATTAATTATGTAATGGCATAAAAATTAAAAACATCATGAATTAATTATGTAACCATATAAGTCAAATATAATTTTATCAAGAAATTAATATCAAATAGATAATATAATCGTATAACTCATACATTTCAATGTCATTGATCTTCTTCTTTATCCAACTCTTTTTCTATATCATCCGATCCAAATTCAACATTGTAAGGATTGGTCATATCATCATCATCATCGATATCAGTTTTGATAATGTCATCATCCACACAGATATCATCTTCATGAACATTAACTCTTACATCATCATGATCTAGTTCCTCCTCTTCAACATCTTCGTTAGGGACATCATCAACTAACTGTTGATCTTGATCATCATCTACATCATCTTCTAGTTCTTTATTATCTTCTTCTTCCACCACATTATAATTTACTGGCCTTCCTCTTGGATCATGTCTAACAAAAAAATGACCAACCCGGTTTACCTGGAACCTCTGAGTAAAATACCTGCTCACATTAGCTTGGAAGAACATAGGGCTCATTTCCAGCTCACTTGATCTACCTTGTATTAACCATGGTAAATCCATTGTCATGTTCAATAACAGTTCTCTCAGGATCATTTTCATTCAATCGTAGCATGTACCATAAGATGATGAATAGAATTAATCTGAAGGACTTAAAGTCACACTCAAGTATATCATCCAAAATTCCATAGTATCAATTTTCTGAGACTTTTGGATGTATGTCACTTCTAGATGAAACATTAGTCACCTGAAAGACTGCAGTTATACCAGAATCACAAGTTTTCTTCATGTCATCCAACATTTTGATTTTAAATTTATGACCATTGCACCACATAGCCTTGTGGTGTTTCACCTGCAATATGTCAAACATGTAAAAAATATTGCAATATCATCAGTTGATAAACATTTATTCTTGGCCGAATGTATGCAAAGAAAACAATCTCAACATATATATACATCAATATAATTGAAAATAATTAAATAATATGGGTGATTAATATATTTATACATACCTATTTATCTCTTAAACCATGTGCTAAATCAATTTCCCTTTGTGTAACATTGGAATCTCCATTACGATGAGCTTCTTTAACCAATGAAGCCACACCTTCCCATGTTAATGCACACCAGATTGTTGGCATCGTTCAATCCATACCATCATCCAATCAAAATTGTTTGTGACATACAAATGTAGTGCATCCCACTCTCGACCAACTGTATCAAAAAAATTTAAAATTCACAAACACGTATAATTAGTTAAATACCATAGTATACGACCTTAATTTATAATTGATGTATATTGAAGATTAAAAATTAAATAAGTACAATATACATAAAAACCATATGTAAAATGTATTCCAATTAATCTCCATAACATCTTATAATTACCTCTCACTTTCCTCAATCTACCTTTCCCCATCAAGTACTCCCCTTCAAATTTGTTAATGGAGTTCAGATCCCAAATGTGATCTACATGGATCTTTGTTGCAAACTTAGGAAGATATTCACTAATGTACACCATGGTCTGGTATACCATATATCCCTCCACCATAGAACCCTTAGGATGTGCTCTTTTTCTAACCAAAGCCTTAAAAAATTTCAAGTGCCTCTCAACCATCCAAATTGACCTTGTGTGTATTGGTCCACACAATTCAATCTCCTCAACTTGGTGTATGAGGTAGTGTTCTTGTGCATTGAAAAATGTCGAAGGTAGACACTTTTTCATTTCACACATTAGACGAGGAATTTTTCTCTTGCAATAATTTATATCTTCTTTATGGATTTCTTTAGATGATAGCCATCTACAAGTGATTCAAGGTGCAAATATATTAACGATATTTAACAAAAATATACGGTATATTACATAACAAGTAAAACAAATGGAAATTATAAGATGTATACAACAAATTGAACAAATATCACTACTTACCTCATGTATTTTCCAAGATCATATATAACTTGTTTGACATTGTTGTCAAAGTTGTCTGTGAGAGATAGAGGTAGAACATACTGCAACAATTATAAAATGATCTTTTCATTATTTTTCCAAAAGTCGTAAATAGAATACACTAAAAAGTACATGCATTATATAAGTGTATATAATATACCAGAATAATTACCTTAATGAAGGTATGCCAATCATATGTTTTCATCCCTGACCCAAATTCACCTTTCTTTGTTATTATATTGTTTATGTTTGTAGCAAATCCTATGGGAAATCAAATTTTTCGTATGACTTCCTTTATAGCATTGCTTTGATGCTCTATTAATAACCAAGGAAGGGAACTTATATTAATTTGGTCTCCATCGCTATTTAATTGAATGAAATTTTTTATTGCATTTATTGGCTTCTTGAATGTCACTACAAATTTTGATAGTTTTTTCTGTCATGCCTTCCATCTAATATTTTCCATAATGTTTCTGTTATATTCTTTTCGATATGCATTATATCAAAAAAATGCACAATTTGTAGTTGCTCATAGTAGGGAAACCTACTAAATTGTCTGGGATAACTTTTCAATCCCTATGGAAGCCAACCATTAATGCCTTGATGACCTTCATGAAGCATACAAGTTAAACAAATTAACAACTACAATCATTGTCAATTACAACATGAGTAAACAGAACACAATATAAAAATATAAATTCAAAACATATCATATATGATAGATAAACAATTTGATCTGATGTATAACCTTGACGATTAATTCTATTATATTCCAACTTCCATAGGCGAGGTGTCATTCTTCGTGGTTTTGATGTAGTTTCCTCTTTCCCATTGAAAAGATGTTTTTCAGTAGTTCGATACTTATGATTTCTATGGACGAAGTGTTTATACTCATAAAACACCTGCTTTCCTAAACTTGTTGAACAACAATATCTCATCTTTGGACAACAAATTGGACATGAAATTTTTCCCTTTGTTTGAAGACCTGCAAGTTCATATATAATTGGATTAAATATGTCAATTTTTATAATTATATATAATGAATAGATTATTTTAAAAACATGCATGATATCTACTTCATCAAATTAAATATTGTTAAAGTGCAGTCGAACGTTATAACATACCACAAAAATGTGTTAGCCCTGGGGCATCATGAATTGTCCATATAAGCATTGCATGGAATTGAAATTGTCTTTGTCCTATTGGTCTAGAGACGTCATCCATAGTGATTCCATTCCATAATTTTAGTAACTCGTCAATAAGAGGCTCGATATATACATTCATATCTTTAACTTGGTACTTACCTATTTGAATGAGCATAAATATTACATAATTATTATAACCATTTTACTGCAATATATATAAATTAATGTACATGACTATTGAATGAAAAAATATAAGTCATTATGCAACAAATAAGACAAATGAGATTCTACTATGTTAAAGAAAAATGATGTAAATAAATACTTGGAAAAATTATTGACAACATTATGTGCTCCCTCTTTATTGACATCCATGGAGGAATGTTATTGTTGATAACAAAAACAAGCCACACTGAGTAAATAGATCTCATCTCTCCAAATGGATTGACACCGTTTGCTCCTAAAAAAAGTCTAAGATTATGAGGTTCTTCTTTAAAGTGTGGTCATTTTTCCTCCATGTCCCTAAATGCAGAACCATCCGCAAGAATTCAAAGAATGTCGTCTCCACTTCTATTCTGTGCATGGTAATCCATAAATTGCGCTAAGCTTTCGCACCTAAATAATCGTTGCATACATGGAATAATGGGAATATAACAAAGAACCTTGTGAGGCACCTTTTTTGCTAGTTGATATGTTCGATATCTACTGATATGACATTTTGGGCATTTTATTGCAAATTCCTATTTTTTTATGATATACAATATGATCATTGGGACATGCATCTATAGCTTGATACTCCATTCTAATATCTTTCATAATGGCAGATAAATCTCGGTATGAGCAAGGTAAAATATTTGATGGTGGTAACAAAAATTCACCAATCAATCTACAACAAAAAATAATTTGTTAATATAAAGAATAGTAATGGTACACATTTCTTCCTTTATTTACTAGTGATGAACTAACAACAATTAAAATAGATGAAAAAAGATGGCATATATGACATACCTTAACATCCGTGAGATTGCTATGTTTGATAAACCATTCATAACCTTCAAGTTCAACAGCAACAATACAGCAGAGAGAAGATTTGTTTGGGAGCCTTCATAAAGGGGCTCGTATGTCTTCTCAAGTACAAGTAAATCATGAACATTATCAAAGTCATCTCGATCATCATGATCAGCTCTACCACTAAAAGTGTCATGGATCAATGTATTTGTACCATCATCTTCAACTGTGTTTTCTGGTGCATGATCATCTTCTTCCATAGGATCATTAACTTCAACTTCGATATTCACAGCTCCATGTGCGTCTGCTTGCAAAACCACATTCTTCGGGCCGTGATAATCCATATCATCTGCCCTAGGGTGCCCCACCTTTATAATAATGATAGACACAAATAAACCATGATCATAATCAAGTGATTATATATATATATAATGTTAAAACGATATAAACATTTACAAATTCAATCAATATAAACACATATAATGAACAACTTACCAATGGATGATAATCATGCCCCCTTCAATGTGACCATGTTGCCTACAATGTTTCTTAGCTGTTGTGATTAAAATTCATCTCGTCTTTAATCCCTTACAATTATTGCAAGGACAATAACATTTCCCATCACCCTTTCTTTTCAATCTATCCCACAATCTATCAAGTGTCTCTTCATTTTGTTCTAGACTAATATTATCTGACATGATTTTTCTTTACCAAGCTTTACTATTTAGATCTTCAAAAAATATCAAACTCACACTCCAATAATTTTTATTCATAGACAAGTAACAAAATCTAATAATTTTGATATTTTACACCAAAATAATTTGGCATGCAACCACCCCTACAAAAGAGAAGATAGTCTGAAATTAATAACCCCAAAAAACACTTTAAAATGCTAATTCTAAAACTTATTAAATTCTGATTTTACTATGATTTCCAACCGTTAAGACTCCTAAAATCAGAATATTGAACTTGATCACAAACTTCCTACAACGATGGAGGTAGCAAGCTAGTAAGAGCAAGTGACCCATTCCTAAGGAGCAACAAGTTGGAATCATCATTGTTATTTTAAGTATGGATTTATCCTTTTAGTTAAAGATGCATTGTGTCACTTCTTATGACGAGCTTATCCCTAGGGCCCTAATCACACAAGGAAGCACACACTAGTAGAATACGGCAAATAAATGACTAGGTGACTAAAATTTTTAGTCACAACTAAAAATAACTAAATTCTCCTCATTTTTTGAAACTCAACTATAAATGAGTAAATAAATTACTAGTTTGGTCGTTCATTAAAAATTATTTAGTCACACAAATAAAAATGACTAAATAGTTAGTCATTTATTTAGTCACAATCCATTTGAATAAATTATTTAAGGAATCAAGAATAGAGCCCACTAAAATACTCTAAAATTTTAATAAACATACCCTAAAACTTTTGTCAAAATCTTATTTTTTAGGTGTTGCCCCCCAGAATGGAGTTTTCATTTTAATAAACATACTCTAAAACCTTTGTCAAAACATTATTTTCAAGCATAGATTGCCAAAATGGAGAAGTGTTTTCATAAAGAATGACAGAGAATGGTGAGGAGATGTGCATGAAAGGAGGCATATGATTCAATGATGCTTATCTCATTCCTGCTCTGCTCAACAAATCTTACATTGTTCCCGCTACTATTTGTAATCTAGGTATTTACTTGACATATATTTGCATAATCTCAAATTCCTTCAGAGGCTTTTGAAGTATCAATGTATCCTATATAGGGTTTAGAATGATTTATTTTAATTAAAAAAATAAATAAATGATGTATTTCCCTGTAATTAGACAATGTGGAGATCTCCTAAATTTTCCCCAGCACACTATCCTCTTTGGCACTGTATTCATTACTCCAGCTACTAGGGTTTTCCATGTGACATCTTTAATATCTTCATGACCATGGCTTTTAAATAGATCTCAGTCTTTGCTTTAATCTTTTTCATGGTAACCCTTGATTTCCATAATCCACCTTCAATCTCTTTTAAGAACGGTGTCTTAAGCTAGACTACATAGTATGCATATAAAGAAAGTCCTTCATACCTACCATTGTTCCAAACCACCACTCACTACCTTGCTTAAAATGTTGCCTCCATAAGCACAATAGCATGTTTTAAAATCATGGTTTCCAGTGATTGACTATTAAGGTCACCACTTCCATCAAGATACAATGAGATTTTTGTCTTCAAACTCAAGGCATTATGCAAGATAACATTGTGAATTGTTTGTTGTGTATGATTTTATTTTCTTGCACATTTACTACTTTGCTAACTTCCTTTAAGACTAGGTATTGCACCCTCAATTGCAATCTCAAACAACTCACTCACTATCACTTGAAGATTCCTTTCATGAGCATCCTTCTATAAAATCAAACTATGCCCTATAGACTGCCTACTTACTAAAGGGGACTCATTGTTTCATGGTATTGTAAATCTTAAGATCCTTCAACCTTATTGACACTACTTCACAGTCCACAAGGTATTATTCACTATTCTCCCATCTTTGATGAGTCTCAAAACACTGCTCAAACATGCAATCCACTACCTCCATTATATATTAATGGCTAAGAAGAAACATTGAACCTATGATTACCACTATTACTTCATTTGGACAGTCATTCCCTGATTGCATTTTCCTTGTCTAACACTACCAAAAGCATTTGAAAAACCCTTAAGGTTAGCAAGGGGGTAAGGAAACTCACTGTTAAAATCTCCACTTTACTATGCAAGGTTTGAGCTTTATTATCTTGTCACTGCTCAGCCTCTTTTTTACTATCACATCTCAAGTGACTGTCATTCTTCTTACCATGGATTGCATTTACAAATGTCACTAAGCTACATAGTGTTCTTGTTATTGGCTACAATCTTTAGATTGCAAGATTTTGTTATTAGCTACAATGTCTCAATCTTTCTAGTATTGCAACCTCACTAATCTGCTAGAGTTATTGTTTATGTTTCTACAGAGGCCTAGGGTTTGTACCCTAATCATGCTCTTACCAATGCTTTTGTTGGTATTAAAAAACAACCTTAAATCTTGGGTCAGAAAATTAGTTGTCTTGACAAAGTTGTGGTATGATCTTGGATTGTATCCTAGAGTGTGTGGGAAGCTTGTGTTTGATCATTAAGGTATGTAAACCTGATCAGGGAAATGTATCCTATATAGCATGGGTCTTGCTTTAATACTTTCCATAATGGTTATTAGCAGATCACATTATTATAGTTTGCAGTAACCCAAGATTGCATTCAAGTATGTAACAAACTTGGTTTGTAGTTTAAGCTATACACTTTTAAGTAACATTCATAAAGTTTAGAAAATCTTGATCACTCTCTAGAATAGCCCACTAAACATGGGTTGTACTTGAATGCACTACATAATTGATATAACACAACCACTCTGCATATCAACCAGAGTTATAGGATCTTTATTGCAAGAAGAGGTAATCACTCTTTGACCATGCTATAATTACATCCTAACCTGTTAAAATTGAGACAACCTGAATGCACCCAATAATGATTGAAACCTACATTATACAACCTGAATTAACTACATTATATGAGTGCCTCCATTTCTATCACAACATAGCCACATTAAACTTGGGTCACACATGAATGCATCTTGTATTTGTTATAACACAATTGTTCCACATGACCAATAAAGTTATGGATCACATAATTACAGTCACAAGAATCTATTCCTTGGTTGTGATCTTATGGTGATTCCACACAACAAAATCTAGACATGAAATTCTCAAAACCCTAAACCTCTAAAAATGAAATCTGATGAGATGTTGCTTTAAAATATGATTTTCAAACCTGGAACTACAAAGCTGACTTCACAACTGAATTTTGCAAAAAAACAATGACTACCCTCAACCTAGCGATATCTTCTTGAATTTTTTTTTATTTTTACCAAGAAAATTGTCCTTAGTTCTCCACAAACTGTCTCAAGTAGAGCAAAACACTGTCACAATAAATCAGCGAACTCACTTTTCTTTATGTCGGCCATAATTTGATTTTTTT
Source organism: Sequoia sempervirens (assembly GCA_007258455.2). Classification (NCBI taxonomy): domain Eukaryota; kingdom Viridiplantae; phylum Streptophyta; class Pinopsida; order Cupressales; family Cupressaceae; genus Sequoia; species Sequoia sempervirens. Next base: position 582,629,181 of record VDFB02281492.1, read on the forward strand.
CTATTTTTCATGTTTGTCAAAATTTAGATGAAACTGATAGTCAAAATTTTGACGAAACCCAGGTTCATCAAAATTTCGACGAACGTCGAGGATAAACTTTCAAAAAATTGAAAATTACACATCAAATTTTACAAGCACCCAACAATACATCAAATTATACATAGTTCATCAAACATTTTTGTCGGATTTTGTAGTCAAATGAGTTAGTGATCTAATAGGTCCATAGACCTACAAGGAGGCAACCCCCAAGATCTCTCACATGAAGGAAGCCCCATGAAGTAAGTGCCTTATAGGCCTGCAAACCTGCAAGGAAGGTATCCCTCAAGAACTCTCACATGGAGGATACCCAGGAAGCATCCCCCAAGATCTCTTCTATGGAGGAAGCTAGGAAAGTGCCCTACAGACCCACAAACCTATAGGGAAGGTATTCTCCAAGATCTCTCACATGAAGAATACCTAAGGAAGTGCCCTACAGACCCATAGACCTGTAGGGAAGGTGACCCCCAAGATCTCACATGGAGGAAACCCAAGAAATCACCCTTTAGACCTGTAGACCTGCAGGGGAGCCACCCCAAGATCTCTTGCATGAGGAAGCTCAAAGGAAGTGCCCTATAGGCTCTTAAACCTCTAGGGAGTTATCCTCCAAGATCTCTCACATGGTGGAAACCTAAGAAAGAAGACTTCGTAGAGTCAAGATGCGGCCATGTAGGCAAGCAAGTGGACAGTTGCACAAACCGTCAACAATTTGGAAGACTTTGAAAGGGGTCTCTTAGGAACCCATTGTGAAGAAGGGGTCCACTCAGGGGACACACAGTTTGAAAAGAAATGTTTTCTTTCTCAAATTGATCCATCATCAAGGGATCCTTTTGAAAGATGTTCACTTCATCAAGGAATTTGAAAGGAAGAATATGCCCCCGCGAGAGGGGAAGGTCAAAGTTATTCCTGCTTTGAAAGAAGGGTTTCAAGTTCTTTCTTTATGAACCCATGATGAAGGAAACATGTTTCGTTAGGGTTCCAAGTTGAGAATGTGATTTTGAAGAAAGGTTTGTGAAGATTTTCAAAAAAATATTCATTGGCAATGAATGCATTTTCTAAAAATCAAAATGCTGAAGAAAGGTGTCACACATGAGAGGGACAACTCAAGGAAAGAAGAAAGATAAAGAGAAAGCAAAAAAGAGAAAAACACAAACAAAGGACGCAGGGGTAGCCTAATATTTTGGGGTCAGAACTACTCATAAATATATATATATATATGTATAATAATAGTATATAAATGAACTTTCATCAACCCCCTACAATATCAGACCATGTGAAGAATGCACGAGAAAACAAAGTAAAAATAAAAAATTGGGTCAACATGGAAGGGAATCCTAAATTCCCCCAACACTTTGCATCGTCCCCAATTTATCAAAAATCAAGCACAAACATGGAAGAATGATGATATAAATAGAGGAAGGTTTATGATACAAAAACCATGCTTGTATCCAAGCACCAACAGGGGTGACAAGGGTCATCTAGGCACAAATAGCATGATCACGAGGGAACACTTCACAAAACACACACAAACACACAAGATCAAGAAGGGGCCTCCTCCTAACACTGAAGAACCAAGAGGTCATCCACTTCCCTCTCTAAATCATCATAAGGAGAAGGAGGATGAGACTGCAATGGTGGGATGTTAAGAGGAGGAGTGTTCAACCCTCCCGCAACAAGGGCTAAGGAAGAAGGCCCTGCAAGTTCTCCGTCGAGCTCTTGTGGAGCTAGGGTTAGCAATTTCACGAAGATCACTGACAAGGCTGGAACTTCATCCATAGAGTTAAACATGCACCCTACAGGAGCATCATGTCTAACTTCAGTGGACAGAATAGGTTGTGCCTGAGATCCACGGCTAGGCTCGCCAAGTCACTCGGAAGCAGTGATGAACTCAAGGGAAGCTGGGACCGATTTCATCACTAGGAAAAAATAAGTCAACATGAGACCACCTTTTAAAGAAGGTGGGTGCCTTTTACATCCTTCATTGCTAGAAGGACCATACTCCACCTTTTGCTTCATCAAAGGAGACAAAATCCCCATAGACGAGGCTAGAGGTGTGAAGGAAGAGGAAAGAATTACAATGGATACAAATGAGGTATTAATCATATCCATGAGCTTTGATAAAGGTTAGATATCCAAAATGAACATCAAAAAAGGTGGTTCCACTAAAGTAGCGATGAACACCTATACCCCCTTGGGGTTAGGTGCATTCATACTCACAGCGGAAGTTAGAAGCCACATGAGACTAGACTTAAGAGAAGCAGAGGGAAGGGGAGAGGAATACATTGCAAGAGGCCCTGAAGTAGGGGTGGTCGTCTCTTCCTCCTTCCTTTATGAGGCAGCCTACTCAACCAAGAGAGCCTTTCGTCGGTGCTTGTGCTTGCTCACAAGGTCGTTTCTATGACTATTTGAGTTGGAGGCTAGAGGCTATAGAGGAATACAAGGCTCTTGGTCAACCATGGGAACATCCACTATAGCCATTTAGCGAAGGAATGAATTCTTGAATGGAAGCGGGAGGAATAGGTTAAGGAGCAATGGGGGGAGTTGGCTCAAGAGCCTCGACAATAGGCCTCTTCCCGTTCACTATTTTGGGAGCAGGAGCAATAGGAGCCCCCATATCGAATTTCCTTCAGGAACCTTTCTTTCTATCATATAAGTAATACCATGGTCTGGGGTATTCATTAGGGAGATCTGAGATCCTAAGCTTGGGCCTACACCAAGGAGGTATCATCAGACTCAACGGATAGTTGTCGACCAACTCATCTAGTACTCCTCCCAAGAAAGGGGAGAGGACAATGCAGTCCAGGGAAAGGAAACCTTCTCTTTTCCTTTATGGGAAGGAGAGGGATTCAACGTGGACTTCTCCTCTCCCTTATGGGAAGGGGGAGCAATTGGTGTAGGCTTCTCCCTCCACTCTCGGGAAGAGGAGGTGATTGAATGCTATATCATAGGAAGGGTTAGTTTTGGTTGTCACTTGCACCCAGTATTATACTTTACATAATTTTAGTAAAGCAGGTATGTTATTAGAGGAAGTAGACTGACTGGGGCGGGCCAAAAGTGATCCAACGGATATCCACCATAGGATACCAAGGGATGATATCCAGTGTCATGCACGACACCCTTGGGAAAATTTTAAACATTTGTGAACAACAGAGGTGATTCCATTCATGGAAGCTAGCTAGGGTATGCCTAGCTTCAGCCTGAATAAATCCAACTCCAAAATAACATCAAAAACTATGTCAACAGCCCTAGGTCCAACTAGGACGGACAAGGCTATCAAGCCATACTGTTTGAGAGACATATCATCATTTGTACGGATGGTAGATTTTATTTCTTCATATTCTTCCCTCTATAATGAATTTAATACCAGTGTTTCTTCCATGATGACATTCACACAATTCGTGAGGTCCACCAAGACCCCTATCACAATGTTACCATTGAGGTGGGCGGGAATGTAGAGGGGAGAGGGCTTGTTGTTTAAGGGAAAATCTTTTGATGTGAGTATTATGTCCGGTGAACTAGGTGCAGGTAGAGTAGTAGACATTACCATGACCATGTTAACATAGGCCTCGAGTTGAGTAACAAAATCAGTGGAATCGATAATCATGATAGCAGAATGTGACGGAAATGGGTTAGTGTATATCTTCAATTCATTATTAGCTTTCACCATTGATTTGTTAGAATTTTGTTTACTCCTATGAAGATGAATGGTACCATCCTCAATGTAGTCATGTATCTCATGATGTAGCCACATAGGTAAAAGCACAAAGTTGTGTCACACTTTTAGCCAACTTATCACAACAACTGAATTTAAGTATTTCTAACTAAAAATCAATTTTTTTCAAACATATGATCTAGTAAGATTCATTCTAGCTAAATTAGACACTTCCACAACTTTTTCAACTAAAATTGTTGGCTAAAAATATATGGAGCACCACTTTGAGTCCATTTTACCAAAAAATTAAAATTATTTGAAAAAATTGAAGTTTCAATAACTCCTACTAATGTAAATAACATTTTTAAAAAAATATAAAAATACCCTTTTGTAGATCAATGAGTGTTGTTTTCAAAAATATGTTTATTTTAATAGTTTAATTATTATTTATATTTTATATTTTATTTTTACTAAAAGTAGGTTATCAGAACAAAATATTAGGTTGATTACCATGCCAAGGAAAAATACTAAACCTTATTTAAAAAAATTAAAAAAATATGATGCAATCGATAAAAGAATATATTTAAAGATGGTATAATTTTTTTTCCATTTTAGATAAATATTTAATATGAAAGTTGGCGTTCAATGGAAACAACTAATTTTTTATTCACACACATTTTAATAATTATTTAAAAATATATGTTTATCAAAATTGGAAAAAAATATATCCATGCACTAAAGTTTCAAGTTATAAATACACACAAAAATTTTGAAAGAAAAAAAATTACTATAAAAAGTTTGACGTCCCGTGCAACTTCATTTTTCAGTATTTTATCAACAACTAAATTATAGTGCTAACTTATTAAAAACTAGTTTAAAATATTTTTTTAAATTTTTTTAAAAAATAAAAAACATAAAATATACCAAAAAATACATATTTTACTAGTTTACATCATTTCAAAATTCAAAACATATATGCCACTTTTTAGTGATTCAAATTTAAAAGTTGGATCAATGTTGGTCGTTTCCTTTATAAAGTGTGACACAGCTTTGTGCTTTTACCCACATACAAAATTTGATATCATGTCCATCAACTTGATGGTACTAACAATAAGTGCTCCCATCATACCAATTAGGGTAAGGCTCCTTAAAAGGCTTAGGACTCGGCAAGGTTATGATCTTATCCTTCAAGAACTTCTATATGATAGAAGAATAAGATTATGATAACTTTGTGAACTTTTGGTTATGTTTGAGGCTGTTGTCATCAATAGCAGCTACTACATTCATAACGGCCTTACCTTTCCTAGAGATTGATACGATGGACTTTCCATTAGAATGGGAGCACGAGGAGGATCCCCTGAACTACACAACCATTTGTTGGTACTCTCATAAGGTTGCACAGAAATCCATGAAAGAAGGGTACTTCATAAGGGAAAAATTCTCTTGTCAAGGCCTTTGTAAGTTCCCTATGAACACCTTCTATACATCAAAATCAGGTAGCTGATATGAGATTCATGAAAGAAGTACTTGATATCACTCTAAGAAATCAATGATTTTTTCACTGTCTCCTTGTTTACATCAGATGAGATCCGGAAAGGTCATCTTCAGCCCGATATTAGCCTAAAACTATCTAAGGAATTGATATACAAGTTGGTCAAATGAGAAAATAGAATTTTTAGGAAATGAACAATACCACTCGAGTGTTGTATCCTTGAGTGATCAGGGAAACAACTTCTCCATTAATGCATCATGGTGGAAGAAATCAGTGCACAAGGTGTTAAAAGTAGACACGTGTTTGCAAATCCCCTTTACCGCCATATTTTTCAAATTTAGGGATCTCCATTCCTTACACGAAGGGAGTGTTTAGGATCACAACGAACAAAGGGCTATGTCAGAATAAGGGCTAAAAGATAGGCTGGGCAGAGGCTTGGGAAAGACTCACCAACTGGCTCTGCATCTTACCCATATTCTGAAGAAGGGTATTCAGAATAGGGTCATTAAAAGATAGAGGGCCAGAGGAACCTCCTCCAGAACCACTACCAAAGCCACCTCCAGAACTGCCACTAGTGTGACCTCTGCTAGGACCACTACCAGAGCCACCACCACTGGTAGGGCCTCCGTCGAAACCACCACCACTTCTAGATCCACCACCATGAACTCTGTTGAAACCACTTCCACCAGCACCACCTCCACTGCCAAATCCACCACCACTACCAAAGCCTCCACCACTCATCCTGCCAAAACCCCCACCACTAGAGGTGATAGGAGGGGTAAAGATAGAGCCCAAGGGGACCTTGTTTACTTTGATAGTTTTGGGTTTTCCAAAGACAGAAGGGATGCTGATAGAAGGGAACACATCAGCCATGTAGATAGACATGGGAGGCATCGATACTCCTAATTGTCCCTCATAATCTTCAAAAGTAGCTCCTCACATAACACTAAGAATGTTTGAAGGAGCACATGCTTTTATTAGAGTAGTAAGACTACCTAGGAATTCTAAGCTTGTTTGATTTTTTCCAATCATGTACTTTAATTCACTAATGACTCGAGCAACCCTAGCCATCTTCGAGTTTCTTTCCAAATTATTTTCCAAAGCACCCATCTTCTTTCTAAGGGCGGAGACATATTCTAAAGGAATTTAAACAACCTCATACTTGTCTACTGACGATGGTTTAGTGGACACATGAGGAGTGGAGACATGGTTAGTATCATTAGAGAATCCTACCTTGCCTCTTGACAACTACTCCTATGCGACCACACTAACGGCGGGACTAAAGAAAAGGCTTGTAGAGAAACTAGTAGTGACCCCCATCCTTTCCATTAGGAGGTGTTGCACACTTATCCTAACATTATACTTGGAAGTTGTGGACTGGATTGTGATGGTCATAAACCTTCACAATGCTCAGGAATACAACTGTTGCAAAGTACATGGGAGAGGTCTCAACACCAACGAATGAATAGGTGTTGGTTCATGTCGGGTTCACCAAGAATGTAAGAGAGGGGGACCAACCATGTTCAAAGCCTCATGTCATGGAGGGCCAAGAGCGAAAGGATTCCCTAACTTGCCTCAGCTTAATGGAGTGTTAGGAAATGCGGGACGAGCATGATGAGGACTATAAAGTCCTTCAATCACCCTACAAATCTGAAATATAGCATGGGGCTAGGTGAGTTGTTTTTTGGGTTCAACACTATGCCTTAGGAAGCTCTCTATCTAAGGATAGAAGTACGATCCTGGGACGACAACACGATGCATTGGTGTCTCTCAAGTGCGCTGGCATTCGTATGACCAAACAATTAAAGAGAATGTTGAACCTAGGAAAACACGACCCAGATAACTACTACTAAAGGGCCAAAATAACACTATTAAGTAAACAAAATATGCTCTAATGTGATAAAGTAAAAATGCAAGAGTTATGGTGGTAGGGTGGCAAGAATGATCTCACAAAGAAATCCATTCACCAGCTAGCTCCCCAAAAGCATGTTCACCTACACACAAAGAAGAGGAAAAATGTTAGATGGTTGTATAGGGGTCTGCCTCATTCAAACCCCCATTTAGGTGTTTGCACCTCCATGGATAGCCAAGAAAGTGAGTATGATAAAGAAAATAATGTAATGAAGAACGCTAAAACACTACAAAATAGTAAATGTTCCTTCTCAACCAAGTAATAGAGGATAGGAATGGGAAGCTTACCACCTCGATCAAGAGCACTCAAGGCTAATGGAGGAGAGAATGAGAGTACTCAAGCCTCTGCTGCAATGGTGTTGTCCCACACTTTCTCTACTGAAGTGGTGGAGTAAAGTTGTTGCTGCTATGGAGTGCAAAAGTGCTGCTAAAAGTGTTTGGGAATGCAAGAAGTAAGTGAAAGAGTGTGAAGAAGCTAAACTGAAAGCTTGGAAGATCTAAAGTGCATGTAGAAGGAGAGAATTTGAAGGAGAGATGAAGAAAAGGCCATATTCAGGTTGGCCATCCGAAGAGAGCATTACAAGTTTACTGCCAATGAGAAGTGTAATGCCTCTATAGGTTCAACCGCAGGAATCTGCGAGGGACATAAGCATGTCATGTGGATTTCTATGCGTCATGTGGGTGTCCTTGACAGAAATTCCCCCACTGACACTCAAAACATGCACCAAGTGGAATGAAAACATCAGGCTTAAGTGTAATTAAGCCTCCAAACTTAGTTTTCTAAAGTGGAAAATGGAAAAAGGGGAATTTGCATAAGGGGTGCAAATTCACTCTTATACACTATTAAGTACAATTCATTAGTTAAACTCTTTATTCTATTACCTGCATGAAGGTTTGAACTCTAGTGGCACTGGGAGGTATTGTCATGAAATCTCCAATATTAATTCATTCAACATCAAAAATTAGATAGTGAAATTCCATTCATATAACAATTCTATTCACATGTAATATTTATAAGTGTTTACTAGTTACATACCTTAGCAGTAGATGAAGTGGAGTAAAAAATAGGTGGAGGGCCGGTGTAAATAGTATCAACACTATGACCCTAAAATTTTATTACAATCATTAAACTAAATTAGTTAATCTTGCATTTCAAAAATGAAATTTAATAAATTGAATTCAATGAACATGCTAACATTTACTTAAGTATCGAGGCCGAAAGCCTCATTCTACATGACATTTGTCATCATGTATCATGTGCACTAGCCTCTTGACTATCTATGGGGTCATTTGTATAGGCTGACCCATAAACCTAGCAAGAATGGGGTGGAGCCATACCCCTCAAACTCTCCCCTAGCTAAATCTATACTATAGGATTGGCACACTGGATGATACTTTGGGTTAGAGAGCTAATAGACTATACAATGTCCACCTTAGCACTCTCCTTCACAACAAAAGGTATAGCAACATGCTCATAATCCAACCTAGTGAGTGCTCATCTCCCTTGCCTCTGAGCATCGAGACATGCACTTGGTCTATCATGTGCCTACCCACCAACTCTTCCCTAAAAGTCTTGCATATCAAAATAGTTGGGGATTTTGTTGGGGACGAACTTGTAGTAGAGATTCCTCAAGAAATATTGGGGGACCTCATTATTGTTGCATGGAGGATAATCAAAAACCATCCACCACCTCTTCAAAAAATCTTCCTAATCCCTTGGTGGTTGCAACAATGGATAGGAAACCTCCTACTATTAAGGTCAAGAGTTTGATTTGTACATGGGTTAGTGAATAGTGAGCACAAGTCATATTTTATATTTTTTTAATTTTTTACTTGTTTGTATGATAGTTTACCTACATAAAAATATCTACACTCTCTCCTCTTATCTACCCAACCACTTAATTTCTTGCTAATTGCATTTACATGTGTTAACATGGCTTGAAGTGAATTTGCAAGTGTGGTTCTTTCCAAGGTTGAACTTATAGGATCATTCAACCTCACAATTAACTCCTCAATTTGTTTTTTGTTGTTTTCAATTTCCCCCATTAAATTTATTTGAGTTCCAAGAGGTTGTTTAGGAATTGTTGGAGGAGTTTTTTGTTGCGGTTGTTCATTAGGATTTTGTTGGTTTTCTTGTTCATGAGGAGGAGAAGGATTTTGATGAGCATAATCAGGTGGATTTTCAACTCCTGATAATTAAAGAAATTAACATCAAAAACATATTAAATCTACCAAATTAACAATAAATTCACAAAAAAAACAATTAAAACTTACTCCTTTGAGATACTCGTGAACATGGCAGCATTCTAGCAAAGAAATAGCAACAATTCGATGAAAAAAATAGATGAATAATTTGAGGTCTCCATAATGCAAGTGCACCTTGGAAGGGTTTGTAGGCCACGATGAAAAAATATGACAATGTAAAATGATTTTATTTTCTTTTTTTTTCTTATAAAGACTCAAAGCACACTCACTTTATAACGCGAGCACATTATAGGCTTGGTCACACCAAGCCATAGCACGAGCACATTATAACATGCTCATGTTATGATTTTTTTATTCTTTTAAAAAAAAGTTGACCACTTTTTGGCCCCCCAAATTTTTGCACTTTCCCTTCTTTGGATCCATCTTCAAACCATTTTGTGAGATAAAAAATTCTAAGTATACCAATTATGTATTCATGAAACTAAAACTCGCAATATTGATATACTCACATTGCATGGGATTTAATGTGGCTTATGTAATAAGAGATTGTTGTATTTGGAATTTAGCATAACTTTGGATTCATTATTAGATGCATTATAATAATCCTTCCTCAATATATTTGAGGTTATAAACTCTACATTTTATACAAATGTAAGGTGATAATATTGTTATTTATTTAAGAACCTTTTGTTGCTAGAAACTATCTTTATGTAGGTACATAGAGTAGTCATAGAGCTAATTGGTGTAGTATTTAATAAATTATTATAACTTATAATCATAATTTTTAAGGGGGTTATATTCATCTTGCAACCCACATAAAACTAACCAAATTGACCTGAGGGGTGACTAACCAAATGGGTTGTTAGGTGTAGAGGGTTTTAGAGCAATATGTGGGTTACAGGTTTCATAACACCTACTATTTTCTAGTCTCCAATTATACATAGACAGTATGACTGTAATGAAAACCTTTTGTTATTTAGAGTGTACGAATGTAACGAAAGGAACCTTCTAAATTTACCACAATTGTTACTTAGAGTAAAAATTATGTTTCAATTTCCTCATATGAGAAAAATAAATGCACAAAATAATCACAAGTTGGAAAAAACACCATTGTGACTTATTTCATTATTCTTGTTTAAAGATCAATGGTGGAGAGATTAGGGAGGATACATAAAAATAACTAAATTGAATTGAGGTATGACTACCCAATTGGTTTGTTTTGTGTAGAGGTTTTTAAAACAATATGTGGGTTGCAAGTTTTATAATACCTAATATTTTCCAACCTCCAATTATACATAGACAATATGATTGTAATGAATAACTTTTGTTATTTAGATAAAAAATGAAATGGAAGTCACCTTCCAAATTTACCATAATTATTAGTTAAAGTGAAATTTTCATTTCAATTTCTTCATATGATCAAAAAATATATGCACACAAAATCATTGCAAGTTGGAAAACACAGTGGGTTGTGAGTTATTTCACTGTGCTTGTTCAAAGCTCAAGGGTGGAGAGTTTTGGGAGGAGGTTTAGGTGGAGGAAACATAAAACTAACCAAATTGAGTTGAGGGGTGACTAACCAATTGGGTTGTTATGTGTAGAGGGTTTTACAACAGTATGTGGGTTGCAGGTTTCATAACACCTACTGTTTTCCAACCTCAAATTGTGCATAGAAAATATGATTGTAATAAAAACATTTTTTATTTAAAGAGTACGAATGTAATGAAAGGTGCCTTCAAATTTTACCATAATTTTTATTTAGAGTAAAAATTATGTTTCAATTTCTTTATATGATGGAAAAATAAATGCGCAAGATAATCGCAGGTTGGAAAAACATAGTGGGTTGTGAGTTATTTCATTGTGCTTGTTTAAAGCTCAAAGTTTCAACACTTCCAACTATTTCTTTTGCATCTACAATTTGATCATCAACACATGTTTCCTCATCCCCATAGCTCTTACCTATTAGCACCCCCTACTATTCCTTTTCATGATGTTCTAACTTATTTTTCATCTTTTACTTGAAGCTTTAGATTGAAGTTTCTCCCTCATTAGTACTTAGGACAACATCCTTCATATTAGTAATCTATAATCAATCAATTTTTTTTTGAGAAACCAAGAACACAAACTATTGAAGGTGAGATTAATTAGAGAATAGTTAAGTCCATGTGCAATATGTGTAGTACTAACACCAAAGAAAAGAGGTAAATGGAGAATGTGTATATACTATTTAAAATTAAAAAAATAAGATCATAATTAATTATATATTACCATTTCTAGGGATGGATGATTTGATAAACTATTTTACCAAGATAGATTTGAAATGTCATTATCAGTAGATCATAATAGAGGGAGGGAGAGAGGGAGGGAGAGATGGGGGGGAAAGGATGGAGATAGGAAGTGGTAGGGTGGGAGGGATAGAAGGAGGGAGATAGGGATTTGTAGGGTTGGATGGATAGAGAGAGGGGGAGAAAGAGGGAAGGAGGATATAGGGAGAGGTAGGGTGATGGACACAGATGACAGGATGGAAGGAAACATGGATGATGATGAAGTAGAGGGTCAGGTCCTGAGGAGGATGGGACAGGAAGGAAGTAGGGTGGAGGGACAAAATGGACATTAGATAGGATGGAGGATGGGACATTAAGGATAAGGAATATATTTTTAGAGGGTGGATGGATGATAGATGAGAGTGGTGGATGGATGGACAAAATAAGTGATATAAAGGATGATGGATGGATGAGAACACCTATTATGGTCTTGGGAGAAGTTCTATTATATTTCATAAAGATTTCACCAACATTTTTAGATTGTGAGCCTTCAGAGATATAGTCAAGACCTTGTGATTGCACTTTTTTTTTTATTTGGATGGGCTCCAATATACCTTTTTCATGTAGGCCCAAGCATTTTCCTTGGTAGTTAATGTGCTTGAGAATTTGGTTTAAAGTAGGGTTTTTTATTATTTTTAAAGCAAGCTACAAGTTCATTGTTAGGTGGATGAGGATGGATGGTTAAATTATGTGAAGGGAAAAGTAAGTAAAAGTGTACTAGTGGGTCTTTTGTGGAATTTTCTTTATAAACCTTTTTCATGGTATTTCTTTGGTGGATGAAATCCTCCTCTCCAAATATATAGAAATTAAATGTTACGCACAACTCCATGAGACCAATCTTTTACAAAAAATTATTAGTAGGGATTTCATAGGGTATCCTTCATAGTACAAACTTCACACTACACATGTTGCTTCATATAAGAAATTTCTCAATGTCAACAACCCACATTTTCTCATTATGCAAGGGTGCATCACTAAATTTTTGAACATGAAGCCTCTTGAGGTCTTGTTGATGCTTGAGGAGGAAACAAGTACTAGAATGTATTAAATTAAAAAGTAATATGCTCCAAAAACACTTGAAAATAAGCAAACCAAAGTGGATGAGATAGATAATGTATTGAATGAAGATATTCTTCCTGCTCTTGAGAAGTTGATGAAGGAGCATGTGCACTTTGTGTAATGAATAAATGGAAATGAAAAACTAGAGGCAATAGGTACTATAATGGATGAAATGAAAAAGGAATCTACTCTAAAAATGGTTGAAAAGAAGAAGATTAAAATGAATGAGATAGATAATGTATTGACTAAAGATATTCTTCCTACTCTTGAGAAGTTGAGGAAGGAGCATGCACACTATGTGTAAAGGGAAAGTGGAAATGAAGAATTGGAGGCAATAGGTACTAGAATGTATGAAATGTAAAAGGAATATGCTATAAAAAAACATAAAAATAAGTAGACCAAAGTGAATGGGATAGACTTAAGAGATTCTTCTTGCTCTTGAGAAGTTGAGGAAGGTGTGCGTGGAGTATGTGCAATGGAAAAATGGATATACAAAAGTGGATAAACTCAAGAGGTTTTGTATTGCATATGAATTTGTGCAAAAAAAGAAAGTGAGAGATGATTCTATAAGTGGAGTTGAACAAATGAAGTCAAATATTCTTGAACTTAAGAATTATATTGAATAAATAAAATTGGAAATAGATGATAAGGAAAAGGAAAAATGAGATCTAAGTGCGGAAAAAGAGAATCAGTTGGGTGGAGACATAAAATTATCATCTAAAAAGTTAGAAAAGTCTTGTAAAGAAATTTTTAAAAGAAAAATCTGCACTCTCTAATCATAAATACACTCTCAAATTTGAGCAAAAAGTGGTTGCAAAGGTACATAAAATTATTCAACACATTGAAAACTCTATCCAAAAGAGGGATGTTGATGTCCTAAGGGATGATGGGGAAGAAGTTGAGCTAGATCTTAAAGTATGTGGTAATGCTAGGACAAAAAGAAACATACTCTAATTACATAAAAGGAAAAATATAAACAAGTATGTGGTAACGCTAGGATTTATTTAGTACATGGTAAGAAATTCTAAGACATGAGAGGCTATGTTTTATATTGATTCCTAGAGTAAATCATAGTATAAGTGAAGGAGAGACACTATAAAAAGAAATTTTAGAATTTTTAGAAAACTTTAGTGACATAATTTAAACAACATGCCAAATGGATTCTAGTGAATAAGAAGTATAAGGAAGCATATATACATGATCCAGGGGAAAAAATTACCAAATAAAGTTGTACATATAATGATGCTAGTGGATAATAAAGAGTTGAGAAACCAATAGTGTATGAAAATATTACGTAAATATTTTTTATTAGTAATCTATGATCAATCAAAAAAATTGAAAAACCAAGAACACAAACTATTGAAGACGGGATAAATTAGAGAACATTTAAGTCCATGTTCAATATGTGTAGTACTAACACCAAATAAAAGAGGAAAATGGAGAATGTGTATATACTAAAAAGAAATAAATAAGATCATAATTAATTATATATTACCATTTCTAGGGATGGATAATTTGATAAACTATTTGAGTGGCATAAACTATTTTACCAATAAATATTTGAAAAGTAGTTATCACTAGATCATAATAGAGGGAGGGAGAGAGGGAGAGAGAAAAAAGGGGAAGGATGGAGATAGGAAGTGGTAGGGTGGGATGGAGAGAAAGAGGGAAGGAGAGAGATAGGGAGTGGTAGGGCATGATAGATGGAGGGAGGGAGAGAAAGAGGAAAGGATGGAGATAGGGAGTGGTAGGGTGGGAGCAATAGGTATAGAGAGAGTTAGGGAGAGAGGGACGAAGGTATGAAGGGGTAGGTGGAGAGAGGTTGTGTTTGTGAGAGAGAGGGAGAGAGGGAGGGAGAGAGAGGAGAAAGAGGGAGATAGGAAGTGGTAGGGTAGGAGGGATTGAGGGAGGGAGAGAGAGAGGGAAGGATGGAGATAGAGAGAGGTAGGGTAGGAGAGGTAGGTATAGAGAGAGTTAGGGAGGGAGGGAGGGATAGGTGGAGAGAGGTTATGTGTATGTGTGAGGGAGAGAGGGTGAGAGGGAGAGAGAGAGGGGGGGCACATCACTTAAATTTTGAACATGAAGCCTCCTGAGATATTATCAATGCTTGAGGCAATAGGTACTAGAATGTATGAAATGAAAAAGGAATCTACTCTAAAAAAACTTGAAAATAAGTAGACCAAAGTGGATGAGATAGATAATGTATTGACTGAAGAGATTCTTCCTACTCTTAAGAAGTTGATGAAGGAGCATGTGCACTATGTACAATGGGAAAATGGAAATGATGTTATAAGTGAGAGAAGAAAAGAAAGTGAGAGATGATACTATAAGTGGAGTTGAAAGATGAATTCAAAGATTCTTCAACTTAAGAATTCCAAGGGAAAAAATACCATTTGAAATAGATGATAAGAAAAAGGAAAAATCAAATCTAAGTGCAAAAAAAAGAGAATCAGTTGGGTGGTGACATGAAAGTATTATTTTAAAAGGTAGAATAGTCTTGTAAAGAACTTGTGAAAAGAAACATTTGCATTCTCTGATCATAAAGACACTCTCAAAGCTTAGCAAAATTGGTTGCAAAGCTACATAAAAGTATTCAAGACATTGAATTCTCTATCCAAGAAAGGGATGTTGTTGTCCTTAGGGCTAATGAGGGAGCAACTAATCTAAAGTTTCAATTAAAATATATAAAAAAGAAGTGTACAAGATCACGAAAAGGAATAGCAAGGGGTATTAATAGGTAAGAGGAGTGGGGATGAAGAAAATATTTGACGATCAACTTGTAGATGCAAAAGCAATAGTTGGAAGTGTTGAAATTGTAGCAAAACAATAAAAGACTAAAATTAACCACTTAGAAAAGGAAATAAAAGATAAGAAGAAGATGTTATCATCAAAAGAAAAGGAGGTTAATGTTGTTTAGAGAGAGTTGCATCTAAAATACATGAAGTTGAGAAAATAAAGACAACAATAGAAGGTGTTGCTTATGAAGAAGGGTGCATGGAGACATTAGAAAAAGAGTTTGTAAGAATCTAAGGCAGTTCAAAAGTTGAAGGCTAATATCATGCATCTTGAGGCTCAATTAGGAAATGTTCAATTTACCTATAATGATCTTGTAAAGCATTTTGATATATTGAAAGTCAAAGGTGTTGTTGAATAACTTGTAAAAGCTTAAACTACATTAATGGTAAATTTTGAAGGTGCCTTTCATTACAATTGTATTTTGTAAATAACAAAAGGTCTTAATTACATTAATATTGTTTTCTAAAATTGGAGGATGGGAAATATTGAGTGTTATGAAACCTGTAACCCACATACTATTGTAAAACCCTCTACACATAGTAACCCAAATGGTTAGTCACCCCCCAAGTCAATTTGATTATTTTTATGTATCCCTCACCTAGAAATCCTCCCCAATCTATCCTCCCTTAATCTTAGAACAACCAAAATGAAATCACCCACAACCCGTTGCGTTTTCCCAACCTATGATTATTTTGTGCATTTATTTTTCCATCATTGAGGAAATTAAAACAATTTTCACTCTAACAATTGTGGTAAATTTTGAAAGTATCTTTCATTACATTTGTACTCTCTAAATAAGAAAAAAGTTTTTATTACAATAATTGCAAGTTGGAAAAAATTGGGTGTTAGAAACCTGCAACCCTCATACTATTGTAAAACCCTCTAAGCATAACAACCCAATTAGTTAGTCACCCCTTAGGTCAATTTGATTAGTTTTAAGTATCTCCCACTTGCAACTCCTCCCCAAGCTCTCCACCCTTGAGCTTAGAACAAGGGGAATGCAATCATTCACAACACACTGTGTTTTTCCAACCTACGATTATTTTGTGCATTTCTTTTTCTATCATATGAGGAAATTAAAACACAATTTTTACTCTAAGTAATAGTTGTAAATTTTGAAAGTGCCTTTTATACATTTGTACTCTCTAAATAAGAAAAGGTTTTCATTACAATAATTACATGTTGGAAAATACTAGGTGTTATGAAACTTGCAACCCACATACTATTGTAACACCCTCTACACATAACAACCCAATTGGTTAATCACCCCTTAGGTCAATTTGATTAGTTTTATGTATCCCCCACCCACAACTCCTCCTTGCGTTGTGGTATGTGGCAATTGATCATGCTATACTATACACCTGACATGTATCCTTTCCAGGGTCTGGGGCTGGGATGGGCCCCAAGTGGGGGTTCGGGGGTGGAAGCCCTCGAGATAAAAAAAATTCCCATTTTTTTTCACGTCGTCATCGAAAATTTAAAAAAATGACTATGTAAAAACCTTAATTTTGGAAGCTTCAAAAAAGCTTGTTATAAGCAGTTTGGATGGGGGTTGTAGGATGGAATTATTAGAAAGATTGTAATATGTTTTACACTAGATAATAAAACCATTGGATGGCTACGGTTTTGTGAATGTAGCCTGGATTGGGTGAACCACGTTAAATTCTTTGTGTTGTCTTGTTTCTGCTATAATTTTCTATGTGTTTTATTTCTCTGTTGTATTGACCAAATCTGCATTTAACTATTAGATATTTGTTTTCTAACCCTGAAACCTTGAGCTCTCCACCCTTGTGCTTAGAACAAACAGAATTCAATCACTCACAACACACTGTGTTTTTCCAACTTGCAATTATTTTGTGCATTTATTTTTCCATCATATGAGGAAATTGAAACATAACTTTTACTCTAAGTAACAGTTGTAAATTTTAAAATTTCCTTTCATTACATTTGTATTCTCCAAATAAGAAAATGTTTTTACTATAATAATTATAGGTTGAAAAACATTGGGTGTTATGAAACCTACAACCCACATATTGGTGTAGAACCCTCTACACATAACAACCCAATTGGTTAGTCACCCCTTAGGTCAATTTTATTAGTTTTCTATATCCCCACTTGTAACTCCTCCCTGAGCTCTCCACCTTTGAGCTTAGAACAAGCAAATTATAATCATTCACAGCACACTATGTTTTTCCAACTTGCAATTATTTTGTGCATTTATTTTTCCATCATATGAGGAAATTAAAACACAATTTTTACTCTATATAATGGTTGTGGTAAATTTTGGAAGTGTCTTTCATTACATTTGTACTCTCTAAATAAGAAAAAAAATTCATTACAATAATTGTAGGTTGGAAAATACTAGGTGTTATGAAACCTGCAACCCACATACTATTGTAAAACACTCTAAACGTAACAGCCCAATTGGTTTGTCACCCCTTATGTCAATTTTATTAGTTTTATGTATCCCCCACCTGTAACTCCTCCCCAAGCTCTCCACCCTTGAGATTAGAACAAGGAAAATGCAATCACTCATAACACACTATATTTTTCAAACCTATGATTATTTTGTGTATTACTTCTTCTATCATATGGATAAATTAAAAAACAATTTTTACTCTAAGTAACAGTTGTGGTAAATTTTGAAAGTTTCTTTCATTACATTCATACTCTCTAAATAAAAAAAAAGGTTTTCATTACAATAATTTCAGGTAGGAAGACATTGGGCATTATGAAACTTGCAACCCACATACTATTGTAAAACCATGTACACGTAACAACCCAATTGGTTATTCACCCCTTAGGACAATTTGATTATTTTTATGTATCCCTCACCTGCAACTCCTCCCTGAGCTCTCCACCCTTAAGCTTAGAACAAGAAGAATGCAATCACTCACAACACATTGTGTTTTTCTAACCTGCAATTATTTTGTACATTTCTTTTTCCATCATATGAGGAAATTGAAACATAATTTTACTCTAAGTAACAGTTGTGGTGAAATTTTAAAGTTCTTTTCATTACATTCATACTCTCTAAATAAGAAAAGGTTTTCAATACAATAATTACAAGTTGGAAAACACTAGGTGTTATGAAACTTACAACCCACATACTGTTGTAAAACCCTCTACATGTAACAACCCAATTGGTTAGTCACCCCTTAGGTCAATTTGATTAGTATTATGTATCCCCCACTTGTAACTCCTCCCTGAGCCCTCCACCCTTAAGCTTAGAACAAGCATAATGAAATCACATACAATCCCCTGTGTTTTTCCAAATTGCAAAATTATTTTGTGCATTTATTTTTCAATCACATGAGGAAATTCAAACACATTTTTATCTAAGTAATAGTTGTGGTAAATTTTGAAGGTTCCTTTCATTACATTCATACTCTCTAAATAAGAAAATGTATTCATTACAATAATTGCAGGTTGGAAAACACTAGGTGTTATGAAACTTGCAACCCACATACTGTTGTAAAGCCCTCTACACATAGCAACCCAATTGGTTAGTCACCCTTCAGGTCAATTTGTTTAGCTCCTCCCCGAGCTCTCCACCCTTGAGCTTTGAACAAGCACAATGAAATAACTTACAACCCACTGTGTTTTCCAACTTGTCATTATTTTGTGCATTTATTTTTAAATCATATGAAGAAATGGAAATGCAACTTTTTACTTCAACTAATAGTTGTGATACATTTGGAAGGTAACTTTCATTGCATTATTACTACGTAAATAACAAAAGGTTTTGATTACATTCATAATGCTATGTAAAATTACAAATTGGAAAATATTGGGTGTTATGAAACCTGCAACCCACATACTATTGTAACACCCTCTACATGTAGCAACCCAATTGGTTAGTCACCCCTAAGGTCAATTTGATTACTTTTATGTATCCCCCACCTACAACTCCTTGAGCTCTCAACCCTTGAGCTTAAAACAAGAAAAATGAAATCATTCACAACCCACTGTGCTTTTCCAACCTATGATTATTTTGTGCATTTATTTTTCCATCACATGAGGAAATTGAAACATAATTTTTACTCTATGTAACAGTTGTGATGAATTTTGAAGTTTCCTTTCATTACATTCATACTATCTATATAAGAAAAGGTTTTTATTACAATAATTATAGGTTGGAAAACATTGGGTGTTATGAAACTAACAACCCACATGTTATAAAACTATCTACCCGTAACAACCCAATTGGTTAGTCATAGTGCCTAAGGTAAATTTGATTAGTTTTATGTATCCCCACCTGCAACTCCTCCCTGAGCTCTCCACCCTTGAGCTTAGAATAAGAAGAATGAAGTCACTCACAACCCATTGTGTTTTTCCAACCTGTGATTATTTTGTTCATTTCTTTTTCATCACATGAGGAAATTGAAACAAAATTTTTATTCTAAGTAATAATTGTGGTAAATTTTGAAGGTGTCTTTCATTACATCCATACTCTCTAAATAAGAAAAGGTTTTCATTTCAATAATTGTAGGTTGGAAAACACTGGGTGTTATGAAACCTGCAACACAAATAGTGTTGCAAAACCCTCTACACGTAACAACCCAATTAGATACTCACCCCTCAGGTCACTTTGATTATTTTTATGCATCCTCCACCTAGAACTCCTCCCTAATCTCCCAACCATGGAGCTTAGAACAAGTAGAATACAAGCACTCACAACCCACTATGTTTTTCCAACCTACAATTATTTTGTGCATTTCTTTTTCCATCATATGAGGAAATTGAAATGCAATTTTTACTCTAAGTAACAACTGCGGTAAATTTTTAAGGTATCTTTCATTACATTCATACTCTCTAAATAAGAAAAGGTTTTCATTATAATAATTGTAGGTTGGCAAACACTGGGTGTTATGAAACCTACAACCTACATACTATTATAAAACCCTCTACATGTAACAACCCAATTGGTTAGTCACCCCTCAAGTCAATTTGTTTAGTTTTATGTATCCCCCACCTTTAACTCCTCCCCATGCTCTATACATTTGCAATGGATCAAATCATCATGACATAAGATCTATTGCTCAAGTGATACATCTGTCTAGAGGGAAATGACTAAATTAGGGTCCTTTATTATATGCCTATATGGCATTTTTAAGCGTATATTTTGTATTACAAATTTTTGACATTATATGTTCATATGACTTTGTTGTAATCCTATATGGATTTCTTGTATATATGTTATACTTTTATTGCTATATAATGATGTATGCCTATATGGATTTTTAGTTAATGCAATTTTGTTAATCAATAGTGTCCATATTTGTATTATAAATGATTGATTGAATAAATTGAATAATGAACTTATAAAACTATAAATGATTAATGTTATCCACATTTACACTATAATTGATTAATTGAATTGTTACCCATTTTTCACCTATGGGCTAATTCAGGCAGGGTAACCCATGTTTACAAAGGTTCTCGTAGACCAAATGGAGGAACACTTGCATCAGGATCACTTTTTTTCTAACTTGTTTGCTTCTTGTGCAAATGCGGGGGGGAAATGATGTTTTAATTCAACACATGGACTTAATGTGGCTCCCAAGAGGGTTGAGCCCAGTGTGCAATAGGAGTGGGTTTTCATTTTTATTTTTTCCTTGTCTTTCCCTCTTTCCTTTTTGCTTTCTTCTTTCATTTTCCTTGTTCTACCGGGGGCGGAACCAGGTCGGGATCCGAACTTGGAACTTTTCCAAGGTTTCGATTCCTATTTCTGATCTAGTTTCGACCCCGTTTTCGTTGTTTCTTTCCTTATTGAGCCCCTTTTTCTTTGTTTCCGTCGGAGGCGGAGTCAAATTGAAACCAAACTTGGAACTTTTCCAAAGTTCAAGTTTCCTTTTTGGTTACGGTTCTGGTTTCTGTTTCGTGCTCATGTGCATCTTGTTCTCTTCTTCGACCTTGCATTTTTCCCGTGGGGTAGTTTTTCCCTTCCTTTTCTTCCTTGTCCTTTTTCCTCTCTTCCTTGCCCCCGCTGTGTTTTTCCCGGGATCGGTTTTAGTTCCGATCCCGCCTTGTCTCCTATTTTTTTTTTCTTTCTTTTGGTGGGCCTAGGCCCAAGCCCAGGACTGGGTTAGAACCCGAACTTGGAACTTTTCCAAAGTTTCGGTTCCTACTTCCGTTCTGGTTCCAACCCCGGTCCCGCTCATTCTTCTTTCTTTTCTTCCTGGCATGTGCTCGAGGGATGTCTCCTCCTTGGTTTCCCCTTGTGTTTTCCTTTTTCTTCCCTCATCCCTCATGTTTTTTCGGGAGCGGGATCGGAATGGAATCCTAGCTTGAAACTTCAGGGAAGTTTCAGGTCCAGTTTTGGTTCTGGTTCCGGTTCTGGTTTTGTCTTGACCCCACCCCGCTAGTTTTGAAGGAGTTTGGTTGAAAGGTCGATCTAAGGGAAAGTTTGACATCAGCATAAAATTATCAAGGTCTCCCATACCCATAATGCATTTTGGTTAAATACACTTCTGTGTTTCCTATCGGCATGACCCCAGGAATGTCACGACAAGTAGAATTCATATGCAGGTACCTATCGGCAAGACAAAATCATTGTCCCGACGACTAAGAATTTCCCCATCGGCATGAGGATCTCCTTCACAGAAAGGTCTTGGCAAGATCTTTATGTCTCACCGACCGGCGGCAGAGGGATACACATATCGGCGGGAGCTTTTACATCAGGGAGATGTCTTGGTGAGTGCTAAAGGTCTCACCGAACAAAGTACAAAACAAAATGCTCTTGGTGTAATGTCTTGGTGAAAGCAGAAGGTCTCACCAAAGGATGCCTTCGGCGTATGTAAGTGGGCTTCACTGGGAAGTCTTATCGAAGATGAAGGTCTCACCGACAATCATTCATGAGGCGACATCAGTGAAAGGAAACAAGCTCGGGGTAAGGTCTCCCCGACCATGCGATGTCTCCCTAAAATGAAATACGCCCTCGGTGAAGGAAGGGAGTTCATCATGATGTCTCGATGAATGAAGCTTGTCTCCCCGACTGAAGAGAAAGTAAACTCATCGCTGAAAGATAAGGATCCCAGCGAGAGGTCTGGCTGATAGGCCAATGTCTCACTGACAACAAAGGGTTTTGCCAAGAGTCTTCCCAAAATGAAGAGTTCACCAAAGGAAAAGGAATTCTATAAGATGTCTCAGCAAATGAAGGTGGTCTCAGTGATAAGAAGGGAGATCGATATGACATCTGAGCCTCACCATGAAGTCTTCTCAACTTGATGTCTCGGTGAATGGAATGCGGAGCTCGGTAAAGTGGAGGGCGTTCAAGGAGACACTTAGGAGTCTTGCTGACTCATAGCCTTGGCCTAAGAAAGTAACCTCGCCATAATGTCTTGGCGAAAAATTTGTCTCTTGCCGAAGTGAAATGAAATGAGGCCTTGCCAAATCAAGGTGCCTTCGGCACAACCTCTTGCCGATAATTAGATGTCTCCCCAATAGAAAAGTAGCTCACCGTAGAGTAATCTCAATGAAGTAAAGCAGCATCGGTGTGGCAATTTGAGCTTGCTAAGAAGTCTCGACAAGACCCCGGGAATGTCTTGGCGACAGAATCAAGTGAGCTCGATATGACTTCTACAGCTCACCAAAAGGTCTCACCGACTGTCTTGTGCTACGTCAATAATTGATAAAAGCAAGATAATCGCATCGGGGAGACATGATTAGTGTCTCACCAACATGCGATGCTGTTTGAACCACTTTTGACTGCCCGAAGAATCTGTGTTGAGTATATTCGACCAATTAGAGAGAGCTACGAGTGAATCGTTGGTAGCTGAACCAGATGAAGGAAATCAATAGGGTGAAAATGGCATCGATCTATTCTAAGCTCAGAAGCATTCAAAGCACTCAACCTGGAGGTTCAAAGGTGGATACAAGGATCAGAAATGAATGAGGTAGCTGCGAAAGATCTGAAGGCTTCTCTGGGAGTGTTTCTTCACCAACATAGGCGGCATGGACATGCAGGGTGCAACATTAAATTCAATCAAAAGATCTAAGGAAAGATCTATTCTGGGAGATATTTTTGTAAGCCCTAAGGGGCCGACACTCTTTTGTATAGAGGGCATTTTTTTGCCCTTTTTTAGTTAGTTTGGACTTGGTGCTTTTCCTGCTTCTGTAACTTGTAGAGTTCTTTGCATGAAGAGAGGCTATGTTTTGTAACTCATGACAGACATATATATTAGTGTTCACCATTGAAATTAATGAGTGTAATTACTTTACCTTTTCAATCTCTCTATTAAATCATGTGCATTTTTATAATTGATGAAACTCCGTGTGAAACTGTGTGATTCCTTGTGGTTATATCTTATTTCAGCACCTTTATGTAGAGCAATATGTATTTTTGTAGGTTGTGAGATGTGTTATAGTGCAGTATTCTCTAGTTGTGAAGTTGTTTCTTCCTTCTATGGGTGTAGCCATATGAACCTTTTCATGAAATATTTATGTAGAAAATGTATGTGATTGACTTGTGTAAGACAATACTTTTGTCATTGACTGAAATTGTGTGTCTAAACTATGTTATATGTCTCTCAAACAAATTTGGTGTCTCACCATAGGAGTAATTTATAATTTACTTATTCTTTCTCCCTTTACGTCACAAATATTAGTAGTTTTGGTGATAACACAAAGGAATCCAGCCTTCTCCGGAGGTTCATTTCAACTACAGGTGACCCATAGCCTTGAAATGATCCAATGTTTCACTAGAAAGCTCAATTTTTTGTAAACTTTACATAGGGTGCATTTCTAGGTGACAACAGTTTCTGGCACACCCGGTGGGATAGAAATTAGATTGAACTGCTGGTTTGGTATGCAACCAGCAAGTCCCAGACTTTATAGAAGTCATTTGGCATACTTGGCAACTCCATAAAGAGGAAGAACTCTAGAAACCAACACCTTCTACAGTTTATGAGAAGAGTTCAGACAAGAAGCAGCTCAATCCCTTTTGAATACTTGCAGTTGTCACCACCAAGAAGACAAGGCAGAGTAGAGGAAAGGCAAGGAACAACAATTATCTATTCTAGAAGAACTCAATCCACTCCTCCATTAGTGGGATCACACATTATTGTCCCATCCTTGGCTTCATCTAGAGTACTAGTAAATCCACCATAGCCACCTCTAATGGCCACTCCAAGGAATCAACCCTTTGTTGCTTTTAATGGAGGGAGCCCCTTGAATTTGGCACAACACAATGACATTCCAATGACAACCTTGAAGAGCCTCCCAGCTTTCATGGGAGATCAAACTACCCCAATTGAACACATGCGAGACGTGGCTTCGTTATGTGGAGTCCATCACATAACCCAAGAGGATGTTGCAGTGAGATTATTAGCTGCTTCACTGAAAGGAAGAGTTGTGCAACAGTATAGGAGCTTAGCAGTTGGTTCAATTGCAACTTGGGAAAAATTTTGAGATAAGTTGCATAAACAATTCCAAGATAGGTCTGATAACTTGTCTTTGTTAGAATAACTAACTACAATTAAGAGGTCTCCACAAGAGCAGATGAATGATTTCAATTTTAGATTTCAAAGGACCTAGGATAGAATCCCTGCAACGGTGAGGCCGCCTCTAGAATATGCATTTTTGTACTTTTTGAGGGCTCTTAATAGCGATATTGCTGTTATGATTCAATCAATGGGAGGGATTTCTCTACTTGATGCTTTTGAAATAGCAATCAGAGTTGAAAACAGCCTAATACAGGTTGGTAAACTGGCTCCTAGGCCACCAATGCCTATATTTTTAGAGATTCATGCAAATATCCCTTTGCAGATACCACCTTTTGCACATTTTCCACCTGTTTCAACTGATGTAACACAAGAAAATATGGCTTCAAATTCTCCAAATGAGTTACAGGAGATCAAAATTCTATTGCAGTCTTTTGGTAACAAGCTCATAAGCCTAGAAAAGCATCAATCATATAGTAGGCCCTATCAACAGCAGAATTCAAGACAACAACAAGCCTATCAAGGTAATAGACAAAATTACCAAGGCAATTATCAGGGTCCAAGACAGAATGTGAACACAATACCTTTTCAGGCCTATGCTCCAGCACCTGTTAGTGCAGTCAAAGACTTGGTTCCTATTCAAAATAACTTGGCAGTAGATTATGAGTGGTGTTACCCTTGCAACCAGCCCCACAATCAAGCCACTTGCTCAAATGGACTTATTAATCAAGCACTAATGGTACATAATGCCTCAAGTTCATAGCATAATGAATTCAATAATGCACCTCCACCACGCCAAGATCAACCTATTAATGACACTACTCTACTTAACTGGAAAGGTGAGGAATTTTGTGGATTGAATGTGGACAACTCTTCAGTTGTAGCTAATACAAGAGCAAAAAAAAGAGCTTTGGAGCTTGACCAAGTAGCTGATAAAGGAGGAGCAGTGGCTACAGAATCATCTACATCTCAAGTGACTCCTATTTGGTGAAAAGGTCAGCAACTCCCAGTTAAAGATCAGCCACACCTGCAAGCGGATCATGCTAGCATAAAGGTACATCATAAAGTAAACCCAGCTATACCCTTTAATATTCTTGATAGTATGAAAAAGACAAATGTAACAATGTCTATGTGGGATTCATTAGTCATCCCTGGTCAAAAGGATATTCTACGCTCAGCTTTGTCAAACCTTAAAATGTCTGATGAAGTTGAGTCTCCAATAGGTCAAGTTAGAGTTGTGTTAACAAATAATCCCCAACGAAATGATCAACAGCCTAGCAAAGAGACAGGAAAAGGAGTTAAACCACCTCCCTTCTACGTGTCAGTAATAATTGGTGATAAGTTAGTTCATAACTATATGGTAGACAGCGGAGCTAGTAGCTCTGTGATGCCAAAGCAGATTGCTGACAAGCTTGGGCTAAAATTCAGCCTTTAGAGAAATGAGTAATCCAATTGGATGGTACCTTTGTTAATACACTGGGCATAATTAAAGATTTGAGTCTTACCCTTCATTCTTGTCCTAATTTTTCAATTCCTCAAGACATATGTGTCATAGACCTTCCACCTTTCTTTTCCTTGTGCTTATCAAGAGACTTTACAGCCAAGATAGGTGCTTATTTGTCAACTGATTTGTCACATATGCTATTTAGAACAAGATATGGAACCAAGGTTACCATTAAATCTGAAAGGTTAGCTAAGGATCACATTGAGCCATATAACCGAAGTCCCATCAATGCTGCTCCTGTTGCTGCAAACACAAATTGTGTGGTTTTCACCAACTGTGAGCTGGCTACTACTCAAGAACTTCAAGCAGAAGTTGTTCCTAATGTACTTCTACATGAATGGGCAGTTGAAAATGTGTTGGATAGTCCTGAAGACCTCATTCGAGATGTTGGTATGGGTAACTATGTCATACTTGAACTTGATGCAGAGATTCCAAACCTTGAAAAGGACTCAGGCCAGCTACTGCAACAGCAAGGTGAACTTTGGGAAATGTTTTTTGATGGTTCTAGAAGTAAGAATGGAGTAGGTGGAGGTGCAATGTTGATTTCTCCACAAGGTGATAAGTATTTTTTAGCTTTTCGTTTTGATTTTACGTGTTCTAATAATACTGCTGAGTATGAAGGCCTTGTTCAAGGTCTTGAGTGGGCAAGGAAGAGAGGAATAACCCGCTTGAAAGTTTATGGAGACAGTGAGTTAATTGTCAATCAAATAAGAGGCCTGAATGTTGTTAAAAATGACACACTAAAGTCTTATGGAAGCAGAGTTTGGAATATGCTTGAGGATTTTGATGACTTTAACTTAGTGTCTATTCCAAGGAATCAGAACAAGCATGCTGATAGGCTTGCATCCATTGGGGCACAGTTTGATAGTCTAGGTGACATTAGAAAAGAGAAAGTATAGCAGTATGTGAAGGTTGTGTTCAGGCCATCAATTCCTGATAACAACATTCACTGGCAGGTTTTTGACAGTGATGAACAAATCCTTTCTTTCTTGCTCGAAGAAGATCAGTTCTCCATGGTGAATCAGACAAAACTTAAGCAATAGTATGACGATCAAGTCATATAGCTGAGGAAAAATAAGTTACCCAAAGGTCTTGTCACCCTGGAATCGATTTTCAGTACTGATGATCAACTTAAAAAGGGTAAAGTTGGCTTGCAAATCAAAGAGGAACATTATGAAGAACTGGAGATTTGCAAAGGTAAACTTCTTAAGATAGGCAAATTTTCTTCACATGAAGATAAACAATCTTTTGTTTCTTTATGCCAATAATTTCATGATGTCTTTGCTTGGGAATACTTAGATTTGAAAGGGTTTGATCCCCATATTGCTCAGCACACAATTGTGTTAGAGCCTAATGCTAAGCCAGTAAGGCAGAAACAAAGGCCCTTGAATCCTAAGCTTGATCCCTTAATGATTAAAGAGCTAACCAAATTGGTTGAAGGGGGTATCGTCTTTCCTATTAAACACACTTCATGGGTTTCTAACCTTGTGCCGGTTAGGAAGAAAAATGGTGAAATAAGGCTTTGTGTAGACTTTAGGGATCTTAATCGAGCATCTTTGAAAGATCACTACCCGTTGCCCTCCAAGGAACAAATCTTGCAAGTAGTTGCTGGTTCTGAAAGATTTTCCCTATTAGATGGTTTTTTAGGGTATAATCAGGTACTGGTTAAAGAGGAAGATCAGTTCAAAACTACTTTTACCACTAAGTGGGGCACCATGGCATACAAAAGGATGCCTTTTGGTCTATCTAATGCTGGTGCCACGTTTCAGAGGGCCATGGACATGGCATTTCAAAGTTTGATCAACAAGATTATGTTGATTTATTTAGATGACATTACAGTTTATTCTAAGAATGCTGATGAACATTTGTTACATCTTAGGCAAGTTTTTGAAAAATGCAAAGAGTTTGGCATCTCTCTCAATCCCAAAAAGAGTATCTTTGTTGTTCATGAAGGGAAATTATTAGGACACATAGTGTCAAAGTAAGGAATTACTATTGATCCTAAAAGAATCAAAGCTATACTTGAGTTGCTGCTACCCAATCACAAGAAGGTTCTATAGAGCTTTCTGGGCCAGATCAATTTTCTAAGAAGATTTATTCCTAATGTTTCAAATTTGCTACAGCCCTTGACCGCCATGCTTAAAAAGAGTGCAGTTTTCAGATGGACTGGAGAAGCAAAACACAGTTTTGAAAAGGTCAAGGAAGCTTTAGCATCTGCCCCAACATTGGTAAATCTAGATTTCTCTAAAGATTTATTTTTGTATGCTTTTGGAAACACTGGTTCAATCTCTGCTCTGTTGGTACAAAAAAATAGTGACAACTTAGAATAGCCAATAGCCTTCTTTAGTCAAATACTTGCTGATTATGAAGAGAGGTATACATTTGTTGAGAAACATGTTCTCTCTGTGATCAGAAGCCTATAGAAATTCAAGCCTTTAATCTTGAACAATAAGGTTCATATTTTGGTTGCACACTCAAGTGTGAAGGAATTTTTATTGAATAAAGATCTGAATGACAAAAGAGCAGGGTGGGTCACTAAAGTTATGGAATATGATGTGGATATCAAGATTACCAAATTGGTAAGAGGTAAAGGTCTTTGTGAGTAGCTTGCTACAGGGTCAAGCACTAAAAATGAATTGAAAAAAGATGCTATTTTTGCTAATACAAATAAGTCTCAGGTTTCTCAAGATGATGTACCTGTGGGAACAATTAATTGGGTTCAAGACATGACCCAATTTCTACAAACTGGGGAATGCCCACTGGGATTAAATAGAGCTAAAAGAAGATACTTCATACTACAATCCATATCGTATGTGCTGGTAAACAATGTTCTTTTCAAAAAGGATCTGAATGGTGTCCTATTAAGATGCATTCACAGTCACCAAATTGAGAAGGTACTTCATGAGTTTCGTGATGGAGCTACGGGAGGTCACTTTGCCCCAAAAACTACTGCTTGGAAAATCATGAGAGTTGGTTACTATTGCCCAGCTTGTTCAAAGATGCATATGCCTGGTCAAGAAAGTGTGTTAAATGTGGTCTATTTTCAGGAAAGGAGAAGCTACCTGCTATGCCTCTGCATCCAATTCAAGTGGAACAGCCCTTCATGAGATGGGGCATTGATTTCATTGGGCCAATAAATCCACCTTCCAGTACTGGTCACAAGTGGGTGCTCACAGCTACAGATTATTTCACACGGTGGACAGAAGCGATAGCTTTGAAAGAAGCAAAGGAATCTTCAGTGTTGAGCTTTTATGAGGATATAGTCACCAGATTTGGAGTTCCTGACTCTATCATATCTGATAATGCTCTTCCATTTGTAGGACTAAGATTAACTAATTGGGCTGTCAAACATGACATTCATTTGAATACATCCTCAAATTATTACCCTCAGGGTAATGGTTTAGCTGAAAGAACAAATAATAATCTCATCAGGATTATCAAAAGAAAAATGGAGGATAATCAAAGGACCTGGCACACTAAATTAAAGAATGCACTTTGGGCAAACAGAGTGACTCCTAAGAGGTCTATTGGTAATTCACCATACAAGTTGGTTTATGGCAAAGAGGCAAGATTGCCTTTGTCTATAGAACTTTCAGCTCTTGACATTGTTCACCAGTTAGAGATGTTTGAGGAACAAGACCCCATGTCCGTGAGATATGTAGAGCTCATGGAGCTCAAAGAATCAAGAGACAGAGCAATGAAAGCTTTGGAGTATCATCAGCTCCAAATAAAGAGAGCGTTTGACAAGAAAGCTACAGCCAATAATTTTAAAGAGGGCGATATTGTTCTCAAATGGGATGTTCTAAAAAGTAGGCTAGGCCATCACACAAAGTTTGGCAACATGTGGACAGGCCCATTCATTATCAGAGACTGTAAGGAGCACAATTCTTATCAACTAGCTACCATAGAGGGGGAAGTACTCTCTATCCCAGTCAATGGGATACACCTCAAACCCTGTTTTCAAGTTTGACAGGCTCCTCTATTGTACATATTAGGTTAGGTTTTATGTTTTCCATAAGTGCTTTTCCAGCACAGCAAATATTTTTTCCAACCTGTTGTGTTCTATGGGTCTCATGTGAATTGCAGCCATGTGCAAAGCTGATGTTTTTGTTTCCTGAGCTTCCTAATGACTCCATGCCCAATGGATAGGCCTAGGCTACTGGTTTCCATGTTTAGTAGGCAAACATCCAGCAAAGGTCGCCAGAAATGTTACCCATTTTCACCTATGGGCTCAATCAAGCAGGGTAACCCATGTTTACAGAGGTTCTCGTAGACCAAATGGAGGAACACTTGCATCACGATCACTTCTTTTCTAACTTGTTTGCTTCTTGTGCAGATGCGGGGGGAAAATGATGTTTTAATTCGGCACGTGGATTTAATGTGGCTCCCAAGAGGGTTGAGCCCAGCGTGCAAGTCTTCAGTTTAGGGGCGGGTTTTCATTTTTAATTTTTCTTTGTCTTTCCCTCTTTCCTTTTTGCTTTCTTCTTGCCTTTTCCTTGTTCTGCCAGGGGAGGAACCGGGTCGGGATCTGAACTTGAACTTTTCCAAGGTTTTGGTTCTTGTTTCTGATCCGGTTCTGACCCTGTTTCTGTTGTTTCTTTCCTTATTGGGCCCCTTTTTCTTTATTTCTGTCAAAGGAAGAGTTGGACCGAAACCAAACTTGGAACTTTTCCAAAGTTCTAGTTTCCGTTTTGGTTCCAGTTCTGGTTACGGTTCCATGCTCATGTGTGTCTTGTTCTCTTCTTCAACCTTGCGTTTTTCCTGTGGGGTAGTTTTTTCCTTCCTTTTCTTCCTTGTCCTTTTTCCTCTCTTACTTGCCCCCGCTATGTTTTTCTCAAGATCGGTTTTAGTTTCGATCCCGCCTTGTCTCATGTTTTGTGCGTTTTCTTTCTTTTGGCGGGCCCGGACCTGAGACAGGTCAGAACTTGAAGTTGGAACTTTTCCAAAGTTCTAGTTCCTACTTTCTTTCCAGTTCTGACCCCGGTCCCGCTCGTTCTTCGTTCTTTTCTTCCTGGCATGTGCTCGAGGGATGTCTCCTCCTTGGTTTCCCCTTATGTTTTCCTTTTTCTTCCTTCATCCCTCGTGTTTTTTCAAGAGCAAGATCGGAACGGAATCCTAACTTGAAACTTTGGGGAAGTTTCAGATCTGGTTTTGGTTCCGGTTCTGGTTCCGGTTTCGTCTTGACCCCGCCCCGCCAGTTTTGAAGGAGTTCAATTGAAAGGTCGACCTAAGGGAAAGTTTGACATCGGCATAAAATTATCAAGGTCTCCCTGACCCATAATGCATTTTGGTTAAATACGCTTCTGTGTTTCCTATCGGCATGACCCCAGGAATGTCACGGCGAGTGGAATTCATATGCAAGTACCTATCGGCAAGAAAAAATCATTGTCCCAGCGACTAAGAATTTCCCAATCGGCATGAGGATCTCTTTCAGAGAAAGGTCTTGGCAAGATCTTTATGTCTCACCAACCGGCGGCAAAGGGATACACATATCGGCGGGAGCTTTTACATCAGGGAGATGTCTTGGTGAGTGCTAAAGGTCTCATCAACAAAGCACAAAATGAAATGCTCTCGGTGTAACGTCTCGGCGAAAGAAAAAGGTCTCACCGAAAGGATGCCTTTGGCTAATGTAAGCGGGCTTCGCTGGGAGGTCTTACCAAAGATGAAGGTCTTGCCGACAATCATTCATGAGGCGGCATCAGCAAAAGGAAACAAGCTCGGGGTAAGGTCTCCCCAACCACGCAATGTCTCCCCGAAATGAAATACGCCCTCAATGAAGGAAGGGAGTTCACCGTGATGTCTCGGCGAACGAAGCTTGTCTCCCCAACTAAAGAGAAAGTAAACTCATCGCCGAAAGATAAGGAGCCCGGCGAGAGGTCTAGCCAACAGGCCAATGTCTCACCAACAACAAAGGGTCTCACCAAGAGTCTTCCCGAAATGAAGAGTTCGCCGAAGGAAAAGGAATTCTATAAGATGTCTCAGCGAATGAAGGTGGTCTCAGCGACAAGAAGGGAGATCGATATGACATATGAGCCTCACCATGAAGTCTTCTCAACTTGATAATGTCTCGGTGAATGGAATGCGGAGCTCGGTAAAGTGGAGTGCGTTCGGGGAGACACTCAGGAGTCTTGCCGACTCATAGCCTCAGCCTAAGAAAGTAACCTTGCCATAATGTCTTGGCGAAACCTTTGTCTCTTGCCAAAGTGAAATGAAATGAGGCCTCGCCAAATCAAGGTGCCTTCGGCACAACCTCTTGCCTATAATAAGATTTCTACCCGACAGAAAAGGAGCTCGCCGTAGAGTAATCTCAGCGAAGTAAAGCGGCATTGGTGTGGAAATTTGAGCTCGCTAAAAAGTCTTGGCAAGACCCTGGGAATGTCTTGGTGACGGAATCAAGTGAGCTTGATATGACTTCTACAGCTCGCCAAAAGGTTTCACCGACTGTCTTTTGCTACGTCGATAATTGATAAAAGCAAGATAATCGCATCGAGGAGACACGATTAGTGTCTCACCAACATGCGATGCCGTTCGAACCACTTTTGATTGCCCGAAGAATCTGTGTTGAGTATATTCGACCAATTAGAGAGAGCTACGAGTGAATCGTTGGTAGCTGAACCAGATGAAGGAAATCAACAGGGTGAAAATGACATCGATCTATTCTAAGCTCAGAAGCATTCAAAGCACTCAACCTGGAGGTTCAAAGGTGGATACAAGGATCAAAAATGAATGAGGTAGCTGCGAAAGATCTGAAGGCTTCTCTGGGAGTGTTTCTTCACTGACATAGGCGGCATGGACACGCAGGGTGCAACATTAAATTCAATCAAAAGATCTAAGGAAAGATCTATTTCGGGAGATATTTTTGTAAGCCCTAAGGGGTCGACACTCTTTTGTATATAGGGCATTTTTTTGCCCTTTTTTAGTTAGTTCAAACTTGGTGATTTTCCTACTTTTGTAACTTGTAGAGTTCTTTACATGAAGAGAGGCTATGTTTTGTAACTCATGACAGACATATATATTAGTGTTCACCATTGAAATCAATGAGTGTAAGTACTTTACCTTTTCAATCTTTCTATTAAATCGTGTGCATTTGTATAATTGATGAAACTGCTTGTGAAACTGTGTGATTCCTTGTGGTTATGTCTTATTTCAGCACCTTTCTGTAGAGCAATATGTATTTTTGTAGGTTGTGAGATGTGTTATAGTGCAGTATTCTCTAGTTGTGAAGTTGTTTCTTCCTTCTATGGGTGTAGCCATATGAACCTTTTCATGAAATATTTATGTAGAAAACGTATGTGATTGACTTGTGTAAGACAATACTTTTGTCATTGACTGAAATTGTGTGTCTAAACTATGTTATATGTCTCCCGAACAAATTTGGTGTATCACCATAGGAGTAATTTATAATTTACTTATTATTTCTCCCTTTACCTCACAAATATTAGTAGTTTAGGTGATAACACAAAGGAAGTTGGCCTTCTTCGGAGATTCATTTCAACTATAGGTGACCCACAACCTTGAAATGATCCAATGTTTCACTAGAAAGCTCATTTTTTTGTAAACTTTTCATAGGGTGCATTTCTAGGTGACAACATGAATAATTGAATAAGGCTCACTTTTACCATGTAATTAATGCAATCATTGTAATTAATCATTCATAATTTTCCTCAAACGTGTTTATAAGGCATGTGAATGAGAGTTTGAAATTTTCAAATGCCTTCTCGGGGCGTGGGATATCCATTCTTCATGAGAACCCTATCCTTATAAAATAAGATTGTACTATGTGTTTTGGGTGCCATGTGAAGTGCAAGTTACAAATCATGGTGTTTTCTGAAAGGTCTACAATTTTTCATATCAAAATAGATTGTCATGAAATGATGTCATTATTTGAAATGGAGACTTAGATATATGTAGTTATGAAGTTATTATGAGAAATATGAGGTTTAAAAACGTGTTATGTTTCAAAACATGTCGTGTTTATTAACTTTTACAATTCACAACATACCCAACCTATGTGTTTTAAAACTATGTATATCTATGTCTGTAATTCAAATAATAAAAACACCATTGTTCATGTTATTGGGAAAATTGGATATAAATTTTCATAGTAGAGGTTACAAAACACATGGTGTGTTTTGGGCACCATGTGAAGTGCATGTTAAAAATCATAGTGTGTTTTGAAACCTGCATTTTTTCATACCCAAACACACTGTCATGAAATGATGTTATTATTTGAAATGGAGACCTAGATATGTATAGTTATGAAGTTATTATGAGAAATAAGAGGTTTCAAAATGTGTTGCATCTCAAAATATACTGTGTTTATTAACCTATAATTCACAACATACCCAACCCATGTGTTTTTAAAAAAATAGGTTAGAATATTTTATTATTCTACTTATATGCCACAATTTTTGGAAACTTTTATTTTTTACATTTCTAAAATATCTTGAAAAAATGGATAGGTTTAAATTTATTTATAAATAATGATTAAAAATAAATATTTCATGGTTTAGTTGTTTGGTCAAAAGATGAACATAAAATTCATTAATAACCCATGTTCTACAATTTAATGATTATAACCTGCACCACATTCTATTCTCCTTTAATAAGAAAGAATCTAAAGTTCAAAATGCAAACACATTTGAATCCATTTTATCTTTAGGATTCAAGGACTTTTCCCTAATATTGAATAAAAAACTCTCTTTATTGTCCACCACCTAAAATTAAGGGAATTTTCTACAGGGATGCAACATCATGGTAAATTTTATTAAGGATAGTGTATTTGAACCATTTGAAACATGTTTAAATGGAGGTTTAGATATGTTTAAACAAGAAATATTTTCATAATTAAGGCACCAACAGAGCCTCCAAGTTAGGTACAAGATTGAAGAGAGAAAGTGTTGCATATCTACTCTTATGTTGAAGTTTAATTCACATACTTCTACCTCTTTGATGGTGTTTTTTTTTCCAGCAAGGGTTTATCCACATACGTATAGTGTCATGTAATTTTTTTTTATGTATAACTAATTTCTATTTGATAATTAGGAGATATTTTCCACAGCATGTCAAATTATGATATTGCTATCAGGATTCAACCGTGTAGTTTTACTAGTCAAACTCATTGACCCATGTTTCATGAGTAGTGGTTCACAAGAACCCATCTATCATGATAATTATTGGTCCACTTAGTACTCATTGCATCTAGGTGATGCTCACAGAGGTGAATCATTGGGCCTCCTCAAGAGATCACCCATCATAGTACTAGTCTAGCTCAAGCACGCTTAACCATGAGGTTTCCCCCAAGGTTAAGCCCACTTAGCTTACTTCCAGTGCTTCACCTTTGTGAGCATCACCTAGATGCAATGAGTGCTAAGTGGACCATTAATTATCATGATAGATCGGCTCTTGTGAACCACTACTCATGAAACATGGGTCAATGAGTTTGACTCGTAAAACTAAATGATTGAATCCTAATAGCAATATCATAATTTCTATTTGCTAATTTTAGGCTTCCAAGTTATATCTTTATGAACCCTATGTTGCATTGATAAAATTAGATTTGCATACTTCTTGGAGCATTAATATTTATAATAGTTCACCTTATTTTAACAATATATTTTCCATTGCATCTCACAAATGTGACTATACTATACATTTTGACCATGCTAATGATAAAGATCTTTTCTAAATTGAAAAAATAATTACATATTATGCAACATAATGCTTTCTAAACATTTTTAAAATGTAAATGGTCTTAGGTAAGGAGAATAGGTAATTATGGTCATTGTGGAACCTACATTACATCTTTCTCACATGGGTTTAGGTTACATATCTCCTTGTCTAGCTAAACCTTCATTTTATTGGTTGGTGATTTTTCCATGATTTCCTCTTCTTACACATCTTTGTCAATTATTTATTCTCCTATATTTGAGGTATTTTTCCTAGACTTTGATCCCTTGCATGTTATAATTCAACCCTATATTCCTCCTATAAATGAACCACCACTTATTGACACAAATTCTCACCACTTCATTGCTCCACCTTCTTTACTCACTACCCCTTTGGTACCATTTCCTTTTTGAAAATAATAACTTTTATTTCTTGCAAGCCCCTAT
Organism: Sequoia sempervirens; assembly: GCA_007258455.2. Classification (NCBI taxonomy): domain Eukaryota; kingdom Viridiplantae; phylum Streptophyta; class Pinopsida; order Cupressales; family Cupressaceae; genus Sequoia; species Sequoia sempervirens. The sequence continues at coordinate 582,665,718 of VDFB02281492.1, forward strand.
CAAGTAACCAACCTTCTTTCATTTCATTCAAACATAACCAATGATCCTATATGTGCATCATGGTGACCTCCCTAAACATGTCCTACCCATTCTTTTAGAATATCAATTGATCATCCTAATTCCTCATGCAAATAAGAAAGGTCCTAAGCATTGTCATTCAACACCAAGCTATCTTGTGTATATCATTAAGTATTAGTTCATTTTGCTAATCAATACAAAGCAGTAAAACATAAATAAAACACCTAATTGATATAGGTACCATCATTGTCTTCTAATAGTGTACCCCTCGTTCATATGATGATGACATTAATTTGGTATATAAACCCAAAAAACTTGGGGCACATCTTTTTTCAATAATGCAAACGTTATTGCCTACCTATTACATAGAATTTGTGTTAGTATACACATATTATTAATAATTTACATGATTTATAACCATCTAGGTATGTTTTGAGTGTATATGTGTATATTTTGAGGATGATGCATAAAATTAAGAATTACCACTATCTTGTGAATCGAACATTTTAGAAATTCAATTTCTTCATAATACTTTGGATACTAGTGCATGACATCGATACTATCTCTATTTTTTTCACCCATGATTTCATGGTTCTTTGGATGTTGATATAGGATAATAAGATTACCTAGACACCATAACATTTCTATGCTCTAAGTCTTCTATTTGTCCATTATCACCCATGTGCTTTCTTCTTTATGTTATGAACTTTTATTTTGGCATATCTTTGTTTACTTGTTACTTGTTATGTGGCACTTATTTTCTCTTTTACTTGTTGCCATTTAGTAGCAACACAATTTCAAGTGCATACTTTATTTTTAGTAATATCACTACTAACTAGATCTTATGTTAGCAAGAGTATAACCAACCATATCAAAACTTTTAAGCAATTATATTTTGTTAAACAAAACGTTTGACCACCATGTAGTAAGATGCTTTGGGGAGAACATAAAGTAGAGAGGGGAAAAAACATTTGATCTATTCTTTAAGAGGATAAAATTTCGTACATAAAAAATTTATCTATTTTATAACATCAATTTTACATAGATTAGATGTAAAAAGATGCTACATGGAAGAGTTGTCATCCCAAAGATTTAATACAATTCAAGATCGTAAAAATGAAGAAAATGTTCCTCTAATAAAAAGACAAACACCCTAAATGCTACTATTGTCCTTTGCGATTTGTGTGGTGTCCATTGAAGTGCACATGTCCTTTGTGATTCATGCGGTATCCATTGAAGTGCCTAGCAAGCCCTTTTTTTTCAATCCCATTGTATACAGCCCGCTTTTTCCCTTCCATTCGTGGGGAAAGGGCGTCTTGGGAAGTCCATGACTCCATCTTATGAGAAATCAAACGACTGATTATTGAAGAGCTGATCCAAATAGTAAAAGGGATAACGAGACCTATTCACATCTTTGGTGCATACAAGAAGTATTCAAGGACTTACCATCTAAAGATCTTTTGAAAGGGTCTTTTTGAATATAGCAGGCGTGGAAGTGAATGAAAAGGATTTTCTATCATAAATCACGTCAGACATTATCTCTATTCATAGTAAACGATCAAAAAATGTAATATTGTTGAAGGCGAAGGAGAAGTCTTCTTTTGCTTGTTCAAACACAATAAGAAAATCCATCACCCAAAGCGGCAGCCATTTGAGAAGCCACATCGTCACTTCAAAGGTCGGTCTCCCAAGCATTACTCTAAGAAATACATGGACCTGAAAAATCAAACCAAAACAATTGCCAATTATAACAAACATAAAATCACCACTATCCGTCAAATTATATAACCCATTTTGTATTTACAGAGCTGGGGACGACGGAGGTCTTGGCATTGTGGTTTGACAGACCAAGAGACATTTCTATGTCGTAATTCCCACGCCCAACAACCAGCACATTCTGTCCTTCAAATTCCTCCCCGGCTTTACAGGCGCTCGCATGAAAAATACGTCCCTGGAGACCCTCGCTGCCTATACACAGAATTATATTCATTCTATCCTTTATATTATTAGTGCCAATCCCAAGCTCCAAATATCTCCTGCATAACCATTATAACTTCCACCATAGCTCTGTCCATCAATTCTCTCGGTGCTCAGTGTAAGCAGATCTTACCACATAGGAACTGCAACAGGGATCTATCGTGTGTGATACAAACCAAATTTACTGAGGATGTCTCACGTCTCAACAGTTCCAACTCCTTTTCTCGATCTGCAGAAGAGAAAAATCATTAGTATCCTACAATGGCACCAAAGAAACAGTGTGGAATCCAGGTTTGAAGAGCTTCCAGTACCTTCACAACATCAACTCCTTGCAAAACTGTCATGCTCAAGTTCTTATTCACAGTCGTCACTCTCCATACGCGACCATTCTCCCTGCAAAACTGTCGCCCATCATTTTATCCCGCTCGCTTTTAAAAACCGTGCTTGTTTTTAGACCTCCCTCTCATTTTTAAAATGCTCTACGGCTGAAACTCCGTCCATCTCCGTCTGTTTATTTCTGCCATTTTCTGCCGTCATCATATGCTATGATATCTTATAACATACCATTTTGTCAGGAGATTAGCTTCTCCCAATTAGTTGTGTTTACCACATGATCAAAATAAACACAAACTACAATTTGTTTCAATTATCTATAAAAAATGAGAAAAATGGATAAGGGGTGACAAATTCTTCGTGTTTAGAAAGTGGTAAGAAAAAGTCCACAACATATGAAAATGTAGATAAAACTCAACATTTCCCATTAAGTAGATTTTGTTAGGCATTAGTCTTGTTGATTATTATAAGGTGTATGAATAGTTGTTTCTGGATTCGATTGTGTAAGCTAAACAACAATTAAAAAATTCAACAAAGTTAATGGAATCCAACAACTATGATGAAGAGATTTTTGGAAAATTGAGAATTTTGTGAGATTTTGATTAAGAAAACCCTCTTATATTTATTTTCTTAAAATTGTCGAGGATGCGTACCTCTATTATAAATGACCAATAAACTAAGATAAAGAAACTTAAGATTATGTGAACCAAAAATAGTCAACGGTATTTTAAAAATATATCTAAAAACAATTCACAAAAGTAAATAGAATAGTATACATACACAAGATTAGATGAGACTAAAATATTTACATGGGAAACCCTTCTGGGAGAAAACCCACCACCAAAATATGCACATGTTTATTTTATTCAAAAACAAGAATTCAATACAAGGCATTTTTATAGATTCTCAACCTACAACATACTCTTTTACAATCACTTTAATGTCTCACAACTACAAAGTTCAATCTAATGTTAACCTTTTAGTCTATAAAAGCATAAAACCTTGGCACTATCACATGAGATGATAAATATAGGCATACACATGAGAATTCCATCTCTCTAACTGTCTAACCAACACCTAGAATGCCAATTGTCACGCAACTATATTTTTACCATATTATGACATTAACATACCACAAATATCACCAAACATGATGTCTCCACTTAGATAATCACCTTGTATGCATAACCACTACTACACACTATGAACTCATAGTTACACACTTAACACTATTGATGAATTCATATTCTCATATATAGCCGCCATCATTAGATCCATTCTTATGGTAGTAGATACAAATATTTCATCACTTTCGACTTCTCACAATATATTATGTCATCTTCCAAGATATCACCATGCTTCAAAATGGCACCATATGAATTTTGACTCTATCATAAGTACTCTTTTATTGATATTCATGCTTAAAGTAACACTATTTCCATATGCATGCATGATTTCTCCAAATGATTATGGTTATTTTCATAACAACAACAAAAGTAAACACATCTACCTATTTACCACATCTTATTGCATTACATTTTACACTTATAAATTAAGCTATAAGTAAAATCTTTTGATTTAGGAACTAATAAAAAAAAATTCATAGGTAAAGGATGCACCCAAATGCTCTACAAATGAATATCACACCCAAGTCCTAATATTCTTCCACTTGATATTTAACATAGAAAAGAGTTTATTGTGCAACCTAAAAGGTTAACCTTGTAAGGAAGCTAAGGTAGTGGAATGACTTCCTACACTAATCTTGAAAGAAGAATAATGCAAAACTTTTATAGATCTTTAATAGTTATAGAAACTTAAACAAAAATAAACATAACTATCATGCATACCACAACACATGATTTACATGGAGAAAACACTTTCAGGAGAAAAAACCCACTCCAAAAGTAGCCCAATATATCATTTAGAAATCACAAAGATTACAATATACTTGCAGAGAAAGCTTCTCATAGGAGTGTCACCAACCAAAGGTTTAGAGGCAACACAACCGCTATTAGACTCTCAAAATACATCACAATACACACCATAATACAATTACCTCATAAAATAAGGTTTCCTTCTAAGGAAATTCAAGCTAATAAAATATCAATTGTTAGATCTAAGACCTAATGATAAACGATATAGATTTATAATAATAAAATATAAATAAAAATTTTCTTTCATGGGCACTGCCCTCAAGCCCCTACCGAGGCATGCTACCCCTAGACCCCCAATTGGGGGGATGATCCCCTCGGACCCCTCACGGGTGGGAACTCCCTATGCCCCCCGTCACCAACGTATCAATAGTACCTTATGTAATTGCAAGGTTGAGACACATTTTCCAAAAAAATCTCCCACTTTTTGAACACCTTGTAAGAGCAATGAGAGGGTGAAAAAATCATCTCGTAATTGCTAGGGGCCGAAAGACCCATTGAATCCAAACACCATCTGAACTTCTTTGTGCTCATAGGCTTAGTTAAAAAATCAACAGCATGCATCAAATTCTCTACCTTAACCAACTTCACCTTGCCATCTTCAACCATATCTGTAAAAAAATGATACTATACATCAATGTGCTTGGTCCTAGCATGAAATGTCAAGTTCTTTGCTAGACATAACACAATCTAACTATTGCAATAAATGGTCACCACACCTTGTTTTATTCTAATATCTGAATATAGTCTCTTAAGCCAAATGGATTCTTTACAAGCACGAGTAGCTTCCATATACTCTTCTTTAGTGGTGGACAAAGCAACCGCAACCTATCACTTACTCATCTAACTAATTGCACCACCAAATGAAGTAAACACATAAGCATTGGTGGATCATCTAATATCAACATCACCTACCCAATTTGAATCCACATAACCATGAATATCAAGGGAAATTTCATCTTCAGTCATGTTACTATGATGACACAAGGAATAATCTAAGGTACCATGAAAATATTTGAAGAATCTTTTAACTACACCCCAATGAACTCTACTAAGATTAGACATATATCTAGAAAGAACTTCCACTGCTTAGACAATTTTTGATCTTGTACAAACCATAGCATACATCAAACTTCTAACTACACTCTGGTAAGGCACTCTGCTCATGTCTTCCATCTCTGATGGGAATGTTGGACAATCTAAAATAGATAACTTTGTTCCAATTGAAAAAGGAACACACATTAGTCTACAATCCTACATATCAAACCTCTATAAAATTGAATTGACATACTTACTTTTTCCAATCCATAGCTTTTTGTTCACTCTATCTCTTTTAATTTCCATCCCAAGAATGTGTGTTGTTGCACCAAGATCTTTCATTTCAAATTTAACAGCAAGTTGAGATTTCAATTTTGAAATCATACCTTTCCCTTTACCAATAAATAACTTATCATCGACATATAATGCAATAAATAGGAAATGATCACCATCAATTTTATAATAAACACAATGATTTGATTTAGAATGCTCAAATCCCAAACTCAACACATATGGATCAAATTTTTGGTACGACATCCTAGGACTGTTTTAAGCCATAAGCCATACAAAGATTTCTTCAATTTGTAAACCAATTTACTTTTACCTTTCACCAAGTAGTTCTCTAGTTGTGTCATTTAAATATCCTCCTCCAAGTCACCATGAAGGAAAGTAGTTTTTACATACATTTGCTTAACCTCTAAATCATAAGCAACAACAATAGAAAGGAAAAATCTAATAGATGTCATTTTTGCAATAAAAGAAAATATCTCACCATAATCAACACCCTCAACTTGAGAATAACCTTTTGCAACCAACCTTGCTTTGTATTTCTTAGTACTTCCATTTAAACCAATCTTTTTTTTTAACACCCACTTGCAACCAATAGGTTTTCATCCTTCAGGAAATGGTACAAGATCCCATGTATCATTCTTTTTCAAAGCTGCTATTTCTTTATCCATAACAATCTTTTAGGATTCTGCATCATTCATACCTAATGCCTCTTCTACTAATCTAGGTTCATCTATGTTATTATTCAAATGAAAAATGCATCTCCAATCATTAGGTGGTTGTCTATGCCTTGAAGAACTACAAACAAGTTGAGTTGGAGGTTCTTTCTCCTCTTTTGAATATTCAAAGCTAGATGAGCTCTCCTCAACTTCTTGTCTATCCATGGGCCTTGATTCAACTTTCTTAGGTGTAGAAGGAAATTGAATCACATCTTCCTATTTACTTTGTTTTGGCTACAATGTAATAGAAGAAGGCTTAGATTCTCTAAAAATAACACTTCTATTATGTATTACCTTCTATGCAATAGGATCTGAAAGCTTGTATCCTTTCACACCATAATTGTATCTGATGAAGATACAATTCATAAACTTGTTCTCCAACTTTTTTTGCTTCTCCTTTGGCACATGTGCATATGCCTCACAACCAAAAATTATAAGATGTCTTCATAAAGGCTTGTGACCTGACCATGCCTCTATAGGCATCTTATCAACAAGAGCTAATGTAGGAGACCTATTAACGGGGATAAATTTAAGAAACCGCCCCTCGGTGAAGGTGTAAAATCCTAGCGAATCTTGTATACTTCTCGATAAAAATATTAATTTTATTGGCAATTTTTTTCATTTTTCGGGAAAAAGTTAATCTCAATTGGTGAATCTTTTCTAATTGCTAGAGTTCTATGGAAAATCCTAGCAAATTGCAAATTTTTTAATCCAATAAAATATTTTCATTAGCGATTAAAACACTTTTTCAAACCAATAAAATATTTCCATTGGCGAATAAACCTATTTTCATAACAGAAAAAATATTTTTGTTGGCAATTGAAACTTTTCTTCAAACCAAAAAAAATATTTTCAATAGCAAATTAAGCCTATTTTCAAACTAATAAAAAAATTCATTCGCAAAATTTAGTTGGCAAAAATATCAAATTTCGGGACAAATTTTTCACACATTCAAATTCCTTCATAAAGTGTCTAGAATGGGGACAAGTGTCAACATATAAATTATTATGTTTGAAGCCAGATGTCAATGAAAAATAATATAACCCATGATTGTTCGATGAATTTTTTATGGATGGTTGTAGTTGCATTCCAAAAGAAAATCTTTGAAGCACTAGACTTGCAAATTGAAACCTCTGAAATAACACTAGAACCATTAGATTTCCATAAATCAATGGATGAGATTTTATTACTTATTAAATCACTTAAATTCATGACAACCAAAATAATATTTTATCATTGACTAGCTACTAGTAGTTGAAGGTCACTTAAGTTATAACTTAAGCATTTGGAGTTATCATGGTGATCCGACCCTTGACCTAGGGGAATGATGGGTTTGATGATAAAAATTAACAACACAATCAGATCCAAAAAACATATTCAAATAGTTAAATAGTTGCTATATGGGCTAGCACCCTATATTAATCAAATAGAATTCTTACATTTCTCAGATGGGATCAGACGCTTGACCAAGTCACTAGGGACTCATCCCAGTAGTATTCACAATTAAGCCTTCATTTCCAAAAAATATTACAGAACCAAAATATTGAACACTGACATTGGACACTTATACGGACTACAAATATTTAATAGACCATCACAAACCAAAATGACCTTCCACAGACACCAGATTATGCATTGTTGTAGTTGGCCTCACTGGTCTTCTTGGCTTTGATTGCATTCAGAATCATGGACAATCACCACTGCAAGCTCTATGGACAGGATGGTTTGCTCATTCCTCCCAGCTCATAGTGTCATTCACTACCCATTCTTCACCAATTCCTAGCTCCCAATCCTCCTTGTCTGAAGACCACCTTTCCCCGTTGAGAGCTTTCGCCACCACAAATGTCATCACCCAAACCTTCGATCAGTCTTTGAGAATGTCAACTGCATGCAGAAGAAAGTCAATACACCTATCAATCTCCCCCCACCAGTTTTTGATGGTTGTATGGTCGAGTGAGTGCACCAAGGGAAACTTTGGTACTGACAATTGATTCCCATGAGCCTTGTAGTAGTGCAACGACAAAGGGGTCATGAAATTTTCATCAATGTTGTCTAGTGTTGCGTCAATATTTTCCAACAAAGAGTGGAAAAATAATTGGGCATAGCTTCTTCCCCAGAGCTTTCGAGACACCCACGTACACAAGCATTTCCAAAAATATTGCAAGTATTTCTAAATTCCTCCTGAGCTTGTGGGTAGCCAGTAGAAATTCTGGGCCCAAAACACCCTTTACCGCCTAGAGCACCAATGGTTGCTTGGACACCATTATCCCTTTCAGTCATTTCTCAGTGATTTCACCATGAAAATCCTTTTGTTGCTTCATGGAATTCAAAAATAGATGAGTCTCCATTGCCCCTTAGTGTTTTTTGAGAGTGCTAAGCCAATTTGAGAAAAATGAGAACAACCCCTATTTGTAGCAAAATATCTCGTAGCCTTATGGAGACTGTACCAAGAAATGAAAACCAATGTGTTACGTGTCCTACATTCTTTATACACAAATCTTTTTTTGATCTTGCCACTCATTCCCCTGATCAAATTAACCTAGAAATCAATACTAAGTGATGCAACCATCTTGTCATCTGTCGTGGAATACCTTTTAAGCACATGTTTTAAAGGTAAGCAAGACATCTTAATCTGGTTTGTCCATCTGGTCTGAGGGTTATGCACAGGAGAAATAATATTGTCACATCAATGATTAAGGATTCAAGTGGTGAATTAAATGTTAAGTGTGAGTATTTGATGTCATACTCATTGTCTTCGTTCTAACTTCTATATATAATTCACCAATTTGATGTTCTTCACATCATTTATATAATATATTTGGATTTGATTTCTTTCTTCTCTATTATCAATTTAACTTTGATTTTATGGATTCTTCATAGCGTGCCATTCTACCCAAATTTTTTTGGGAGAAAAGAAGGGACGATGCATATGACAAACGAAAGTTGGGTATGGTTTTTACAATTCTTTGTGTGCACGTTGAGGATGCTATAAGAACAATTGTGGGTAGGGAATGGCTTCAGAACAACCCCGATGCTCTATATTATGAGGTAGCTTTGGCTTTCTTTTCCAATTGCATGGACATTTTGCTCAAAAAATATTTGGTGAAGACACTAGAAATATGTTATTTGCAGCCTTTCATTTACTCTATTTCTTCGTTGGAGTTGGCACTAGAGCATTACAATTTTGAAAGTGGGTTAGCACCTATTAGTGGAACCTTCCGGAAAGTGGAATCGCATGCTTCTACAGTGCAAGCTCTTTCCCTAGTTAATATGAGATGGGGTCTGGTATGTGATACAAAAAAATGAATCATTAAAGAGTCTGGAGTTTTGGAGGAAGGTATTGGGTGATTCGCTTTTCTTCTCTATTGTTACTTTGTTAAATTTGATTCACCTTCTACTCAAAAACCCGGATGATGGCCTCAACCAATGTTACAAAAAAAAATAGTAATGAGTTATGTGATGTGTTACGTGTCTACATTTTATTGTACAGTGTAACAGTTCTTGTAATATGTATTTTGTGACTAGTTTTTTGTCACAGTTAGTGAATTTTTGGCCAAGCTGGCTATGTACTATGTACTTCAGTCTTTAGCTACTTAAATTAAAATACTTTTTGTGGCTCCATTCTTGGAAATTCTCAATCTTTTCAATGCCATATGGACATCCAAAGCGATTGATTGGATAGCTTTATATTGAAAACTACACAACGTACTGTAGAATCATAGATGATGATGTCATTAATACAATGATCTAGTGAAACAAGATTTGTAATGATTTCATATCATTTGAGTGGCACTAGCGATTTTGACAACTTGTCAACTTGAGGTATAGTTTGCATGTAGCCAGACATCAATCAAATTAAACATTTTAAATTTTTAATAGTATATGTAAGGCTTAACTTTAAGTTACATGAATCGATTGTGTTGGTTTTTTGGTTTGTGTGAATTGTGATTATCAATATATCCAACCTCACACGTGACACGTGTGAGGTGTACACAGGGATCAGACTGGTAGTGGCACTGTTGGCCCATAAATAGGGATAGTGAACACAACTAAAATCATTCATTGAAGGCTAAAAAAACTTTACTATTGAGTGCAATGTTCTAAATTGTCATAAGGATTTTCATTTTGTAGGGTTAATAAGGATTTACGAAGAAGATGATGTGGTATTATTGGGGATACTCTAAATTTTCCTTCCTGCAATTATATAGTTATAGAGTAAAAGACCAATTTCCTTCAAGTTCAAAATGGATGGAATTGGAAAGAAGTTGATCTAGTTCACCTAACTTCTAAGGTAGGTTTTGAACTAGGATGAGGAGCTTTGATGAAGATAAGTGCAATCCCAGTGCATAGAGGTTGCGTGCAAAAGATGGGAGCAATTCTACTACCCTTCATCTTCTGCATGACTCTGGTTTTCAATCAAAATAGATACATTTTGTATCTTCACTACTCCCTTTTCCCCAACCTGGTTGGCCAAGAAAATCCCTTCCATTTGTATTTGTAGAGCCACATTTATATTTGAGAGTGCATGCTTTCATAGGAAAGTCTCATGCATTTATTTTCAGTGCCCATGGCTTACCAAGCAAGTTCCATGCATTTATTTTCAGAGCCCATGGCTGACCTGGAAAGTCCCGTCACCATGCATTTATTTTTTGAGAGCAAAAATTGTATTATGTCATCACCAGCGATCCAGTAGAAGCTTGGTGCTTACATTTGTATTTGTATTATGTAAAGTACTAAAGTAACATATTTTATTTATACAAAACAAGAGCTTGGTGGTTGCATGCTCTACTCAATGATTCATCTTTAAAAAGATATGTAATAATGTGACAATGTAATTCAGTTATAATAAAATAAATGGTTGTGAATTATTCTTCGTTATTCATTTACAATAAAGAATTATTTTCTAAGTTTAATGTCTATGAATCTATTCAAATCTATTTTTTTCCTTTAAGAAATTAAGTATTATCTATTTATGAAATAATTGCATGCAGATTTAAAAGTAAAACATAAAGCAATACAAATGAAAAAATAAAGTTGCCATTAAATTGACAAAAAACATTATAAACACTAAAAGTTTTCACTCTTGTTAGGGTTTATTAAAATGTTGTTGATTTCTAATTTGTCATTGACCTTCTCCCCCAGTTCCCCATGTCATTATTCATTTTATTAAGTCCTTTTCAATGTTAAGTTACAAGCCCCTTGGCCTTGATGTCAATCCTAGCGCACTAAAGTTTAAAACAACTTTAAAAAACATGTTTATTGTTTATATCATAAATTACTCAATGTTCAATGAAAATTTGATGTATGGTTGTAGTTGCATTCTAGAATGAAATGCACAGAGCACTAGGCTTGCAAACTTAAACCTTTGGAATCACCTTATAACTGTTAGATTTACAAAGATCAACAGTTTAGAATTTTTTGTCAATGCAGGACAACCATGTATTGATTGTGTATTATGGACTCTGGAAGCAACACGCTGGCATTTCAATGTTTCATTCACTTTAATTTGTCATTGATCTCCCCTAGTTTCTACCCTCAGTATCATTATTCATTTTATTATTTATCCTTTGCAACGTTAAGTTACTGGCCCCTTTAAAACACATGTTTATTGTTTATATCATAAATTTAATCAAGTTTCAACCGTTCGATGAACATTTGATGTATGGTTGTAGTTGCATTCTAGAATGAAATGCACATAGAGCTAGGCTTGTGAACTTAAACCTCCATAATCACCCTATAACCATTAGATTTACAAAGATCAAAGGTTTAGAATTTGTTGTCAATGCAAGACTAAATGGCTTGTTTTAAATGTTGTCAGCCATGTACTAATTGTGAATTTATAAATGTTGTCAACCATGTACTAATTGTGTAGTCTAGAAGCAACACATAGATGTTTCATTCACCTTAATGTTCGAAAAAAAAAACGCTTACTATTGCTAAGTGATTTTATTTTTAAGTGAGAGGGTTAGCACACTGGGAAATTTTAGTCTTCAGTTTTCTCATTGCAGTGCACCACCATATTCTAGGTTCCATAGTTTCACTTCCAACAAATCCATCCCAATTTCCATGGTTGTCAGTATTAATCTTTTCAAGAATCAAAAGTCAAGTACGTGAAAGAATTCATGTGGCTATGTTTCATCATTTGATGTTTCTTAAAATCTTATTTTGTCAAAATTTGAAGTTTGGTTTTATGGTTGAGATACTTAAGAATCGAGAAAAAATAGGACTAATAGGGAATTCACAATTTCACATTGTATAAGCATGTCTACCACTAGTACCACTAGAGAAATGTCGGATAAAAAAATAAATTATGCAAAATTGCTTAAAACCCTAGGTTTCAATGATGAATACCGTGATATTTATGATCCTAAAACCTATGGTAGGTGTACCTCAAAACTTATATTTTCATCTCAGAATAAGGCTACAGAGAAAATGCAAGTTAATAGTACCAGTGCACTATGGTTAACTAGATTAGGGTGCATGATGTTACATGAGGTTTTCCCTTGCCCATAATTTATCATGGTTTGTGCCCAAATTATGATGATAACAAAAGAGAAATTGTTAATAAAAATAGCAAAGAAGAATTGTTATCCATTAATGCAAAATAACTTGGAAAAGTGTTGGGGTTTACAACCAAAGCATTTGGAAATGTCCACATTGACCTAGAAAATCTTGCTAGTGATTATGAAGTGGTGGATGAAATGGAGAAAAATTATTTCATAAATAAAATAGTTCAGGATAGAAAAAAATTGAAAGGTGATCATAAGCCTCCTTATGATTTTGATATTTTTATACCATGGGTTTAGGATACTATTTCCATGCTAGTATTTTTCCTCGAACTGGATAGCAATTTAGAAGTGGGTACAAACCTCCTTGAAATGGTATTTAATATCCATTATGGAAAACATGTCAAATATAAATATATTGATCACATTGTAGATTCCATGCATAAACAATTTTTAATGATTAAAGGAGATCCCACCAAGACATTTAGGTTCAAAACCTACTTCTGCTATTTTTTTCTACAAAAATTTAGAGGAATGTTTCAAACCAACAAGCTTTAGATTCATCCCTATAGTAATGCTTAGGAAAATCAAATGGCTCTAGTATATGATTGGACCACTGGGATAAGGATGCATGATTCTCAAAGGAACTACTGTCATTTTGTAGACTACTTTTTGGCTCCATTGCATCAAGCAATTACAAATACTCCAATGCCTAGATTGCCTATGTCATGTAGAAGTTGCATTCAACTAGGAAAAGAAATATAATTGGTTGATTGATACTTAATGGAAGAATATATTGTGCTAAGATTTTATGGATCGGGTGTAAGCCATACAAACTTCTAATACATGTGACATAAAGGGTTTTTGCATTGGAATATGTAAGGCAGATGCAAAGTACTGATGAACTACACTTTTTTGGTATGCAAAAGAAGACCTTATTTCCTTCTTTACCTTTTTCATGTGGAGGGTTCACATTCGAGAGAAAAGCATTTAGTGTGGCACATAATCTTTTAAAAAAAATTAATTTTGATCCTGTTTGTCACTGGTAGTATGATCCATGTGACACCATTAAAGAAATGGTTGTGGCCAATAGGAATGTTGCAAGTATAATTCAACATCAAAGTAAACCCTTGCTTGAAAACTTGAGAAACAAGGATTCTTAGGATGAGGTCAAAATTGCAATGGAGAAAAGTGTTGTTGAGAAAGGTATTTCTTTTGAACAATTGTTAGCAGAAATTATGGCATTGCATCAAAAGACAAATAGGAGGTACAAAAAATTTTATGAAAAAAGTGATAAACCATCTAGTAGAGTAAAAATGCCAGATTCTCTAGATAAGGAAGTTGCAACTAAAAATTGGTCATGATAAAAAAATGACTTCCTTTTGGTCTATGAGGAAGGAGCTAGGTGATCCAAGAGCTCTTGTAGAGTATGGAGATAACGAAGAAGATCATGAATTTAGCAAATTATGGAATATAGAGAATCTTGATGAATGTGAAGATCAAGAAACTGATGATGAATTTAATGATAATAGGGAAGAACAAATCCATGTCAATTTCAAACCCAATTTAAGTGAGGCTACAAAAGAAGCATATACTTTAGGAGCAACCATAGCTAAAAAATTGGGTTATGAAGGTGGTCCTTTGGGGTCCCAAAGACAAGGCCCTTGGACGGTAACAGATGTAGAACATAGAAAACCAATTGATAAATCTGGCCTTGGGCTTGGAGGTGAAAAATTAGACCAAGTGCACACAAATCAATTTGTTAGAGCTTCAAATCCTCATCCTCATGGTCAGATACAATCACAACTAGGACATGCCCATGGTGGAGAGCTTAGTGCAACTGGAATTGCCACTAGTGGTGATGGTATGGGTAGTAGTACTAGTAGTGGTCAACATGTGCTACAACAAAAAATTACACACAAGAGGACAATAATACAAGATACCACAGAAACGCTAGGTGATCAAGGCATACAGAAGAGGAAAAGGATTTTGATAGGTCCAAGTCACACTACTAGTGGATCCACCACAAAGGAGTTATTTACAGGCACTTCCCCACTGCCAATTAGTTTGGTTGTGACATCATTAGCAACTACAAGTACTCCTATTCCTTCGCCATTCAAGCATTCCATTGCTTCTGCATCCCTAGGTTTTGATTACATTGAAGAGTTTAAAAAGAAATTAGACTTGAATAAAAAAGAAAAGAAGCAATTAATGGAGAGTGCATCTACTGTAACTTTAGAGCCTACAACAACCATGGTATTACCCACATTTGACACAAATAAAGAAATCATGTAGTACACAATTCTTGTTCCCACAGTTCAAAACAAACCAGCCAATCAGATGGCTCGATCTAAATTCCAAGTGAATAATATTCAATTAGATTTTTCTGGACTCAAAAATACTGACAAAATTAGTGTATCAAAGAATAACAATGAATTGGTGTACACATCATTGCTAAAGCAAGATAGAGAGAAAAAAAGGTTGCAAAATCAAATAGAAAAGTTACAAGAAGACCTAGCAAATGAGAAATCAAAGAGGAAAGAAGCAGATAACAAGAGAAATGAATTAGAAAAAAGAATAAAAAAATATTCCCCTACATCAACAAGCAAATAGGATAAAAATAAATGAGAGAGAAGTGAAAGAACTGAAGAAAAGGCTAGATGAGAGCAACAAAAAATATGATGAGGAAAAATCTACTTCAAAAAAATTAATACTAAGCATTGCAAATGGAAATGCACAGTGGGAACAAAAATTGGAGAAAGAGAGAAAAAGAAATGAAAGATTGGAGGCAGAGTTGATGGAAGCAAAAAATGAAATGAAGTCTTGTCAAAATAAGTTATCTGCATTTTGTAGAGAAACAACGTTCGAGGCATATGAAACAAAAGATCTGGGATGAAATAATGCAAAGGATTAATCATTTGTGTGACATGTTTCAATTGATTGATGCTATCAGAATATATTATAAGAAGCTCAAAAAATATTTAGTGGAAAACAAAAATGTGTTGGCATTAGAGAAATTTGCAAATCAAATTCAACAAACAGTCTACAAAGTCAGTGACAATGTTTTGAAATCAAGAGGGATTACTAATCAGCTTGCTACATCAATGACATTTTCATCTATCATTGAAAAATGTTTGAGAATGTGTGAAACAAAGGAATATTTGCATTTGGCTGCAGGCATGATGAAGAAGGTGGATGAAAAGGTAAGGAACTTCACAAAGCTTGGTTTTCTAGAGGATTTTGACACAAATGAGAAATTCATTGGAAATAATGATTTTAGAAAGAAGATGGAAGGTGCAAGGAAGATTGATTTGGACTAGTTTCCTCAAAACCTAGATGTGGTGAACTATTTGGATTCCATAAAACCATTTCTAACCTTGAATGCAAAATTGACTTAAGAATTCAAGATAGGTTCCAATTTCAATCATGAATTGTTAACAAATCTTCAAGTCAAACAATATCAATTAGAACAAATGACAATTCCACCACCTGAATAGTGGAAGTTGCTAGAAGAGGTGATACAGTGATTTTATTTTTGATAATATGAGTTCCAAGTTCCAACTCAGCTGCACAAAGTTTTCTTTGAACAATATTTTGCATTGCCAATGCCTCTTTGTATTTCTTCATGTGAAAACCAATAAAAAAAGCTCAAATTCAAACTCCAGTAATTTGTTGATGTTCAATTATCTGTATTATTTATTTTATCATTTGAAGAAGAATTCTAGTAGTGGTTTCAACTACTAGATACACATTAAACAATTTTTTATGTTCATTTTTGTATATGCTACTTGTTGGTTGTTTTTAAAGAACCAAGTAGATCCCACCAAGCATCTATGGATTTATTATTTGTATTATTTATTCATGATTAATCAAAGCATTTTAATTGATTCATTAAACCAGAGCCAAAATTAAAACACACATCAAAGAAAAATGACCATGAAGATTAATGAAATGACCTTTGATCGAATTTTAATTGATAATTTAGATACAATATCAAATCTGGAGGGACAATAGACTCAAAATATTATCATTATTGTTCAGACTTGCTTGGAAACCATACAATTGACAAAATTTATGTGCTTAACTCAAAAATGAAGATATAGACTTCAAATGCATTATCTTTGTGTTCTCAATTTGCATAATTTGAATCTAGAATTGAACAAGAGACTTGTACTAATGGCCCTGAATTCCCTTTTATAAGAATAAGGGAGCAAAACAAGCTTCAGGCTGAAAAGTACACATATCACATTTTAATTTGACCACTATAACATAGATTCCCTTTATAGTTATATTTTCACTTTCAAATGGAGGGAACATATATGAGACAAAGATTATTTCCATTTGTTGAAGAAAATAAGACCGCCTTCCAAAAGGCACTTTATTGAAAAGAATAGTCTTCTAACCATTGCAGCGTATTTATTCATTTGAGAAAAGTGACAAAAATAGATAGAAGAGGACAAAAGCAGACCAAAATCCAAGTCAACATCCAATTCATCATTGATTAGCATTTACCTATGGTGTTTTCGATTAGGAGACACATATATTTTGTGCATTACAATCTCTAAGGCCAAACCTTCACTATACTTGACCATATATATGTGTCCATCCATGTGTTCACAAATCCAATACATCAATAAATATCATTTTCCATTGCTCATATTCCTCATTAGATGGCCAATTGAATCCAATGATTTCATCCATCTTCTTCCTATATGGAGCATACTTTTCCATCACAAAATTGGCTTATTTATCAGTCTTCGAGGAAGCTAATGATGAGTGGTCCAGACTCTCAAGAGTATTCTTCAACATATCAATGTCAACATTCTCACAAATGAGAGATGTTTGAGAAATAATAGTGGTCTCTACCTAGTCCTTACATGTTTGTAGAGGTTTCACCTCATCATACATATGTTGGATATTAGGTAACAAGGTCAAATCTGCCTCATCAAATTTAGCCTTCAATTCTCTTATCTTCTGCTCTAATGGAGCATAAAACCATTGAAACTTATGTTTTTTAATCTCACTAACAAATTTATAAGTTGGTACCACCTTTAGATATCTATCTTCTTGTAGCTTAGCCCCAATTTCCATGAGTTTCAAGTTATCAGCCCTAGGAATCCATTTATCTAAGATTGGGGTAGCCAATTCCTTATCCCTTTGAGATAACCTTATTTCTTGCAGCATTAAAGAATAATTTGAATGAATACTATTTAATTTACCTTGAATATTTTTATTCAAATGCTTCAAAATAGTCTGAATGATCTTTGAAATGTTCTCAAGCATGGTGTTTTGAACCTGTTCAAGCAATTTCTTGTATTCTTCAATTTGCAGCAATAATTGTTCCTTGGTGGGCTCGGTTGATGGAGCTACAGATGATGTGATTGGCTCCTCAACTGCAAGTGGCTCTTGGCTCGGGTTATATGGCACTATTGCCAGAGATTGTTTTGGTGGAGGAGGAGATTGAGGATTTTCCATTAGAGATGTGGGTGTAGCATGACTTGAGCTAGCTGGGCCCTTATTCCTCAATGTTTTCACTTATTGCTTCCATAGTGCTAGCTTTGTTTCCAATTCAACAACCCTTAATTGACTTTTATTATTTTCATCAACAAGTTCATTGTACTTACCCCTATACATATCTTTGTCAGTAGTGAGGCTCTCCACTATTGCTTTAGTGAACTTAGAAACATTTATTGTCATGTTAGTTGCTTCTAATGTTGGAGTATTTGCAACTCTCCTTATGACTAATTACCCACTGAAATCACTTGGTTCTGCAACTACTAGCTTCCTATATCCCAAAGACAATGACCAAACTAGTAGGGCATCCCACTCTTCACTAAATACTAATCCTTGAAGTTCCAATTTGTCCTCTTCCATAGTTTGAAATAAGGGTCTTTCAGACCTCTTTATGGTGTCCAGTACCACTACATCAGCAATATCCTATTCAGGCAACAATAGCACACCACTTTTTTGTACAAGGGCTCAACCCTCTTTAGCTGTCATATTCTAAAACTCCTTTCTCATAGCCTTCCTTACACCTACCTGAATAACACTCTCAAGTAATTTTGGATGTAAGCTCCTCTCTCTAGGAACATTTTCTACATATTCAAAGGCCTTTTCCCTCCACACAAAATCCCTAAATGCATTTGTTTCAATAAAAGAATCATCCTCCATGAATGCTTTGCATGCTTCAAGGCCACTTCCCCTTGAACTTGAGGTGACATCCCTTATAAGAGAAGTCATTCCTTGCTGCATTTCTTCAGGAGTAATAAGAATATCATCCTCCTCTATATCGAGGTAATCAACTGTCCCTCTTACCTCAATCTTTTTATTTTTAAGTGGCGGTTTCTCTGATGGAACATGACTTCTTGGGGGTGAATATAAATCAATCACAATAGGTGGGGTCCCTCTTGGAGGTGATGGTATTGACCTCATAGGAGAACTTTCACTTGACCCCTCTAATCTAGTAGGGGTTGGCAATGTTTGTTGCTTCCTTATTGTCTTCTTCTTCCTAGAGTAGATTCTTATTTTTTGTGGTGGTTGGTACGAAGGTCTTTCCTCCAACACTATGGTAGGGTCTTCTTCAACTACTATTGATTTCCCTTTGTCTATTACTACATGCTCCTCCCTCAAGACACCCACTATGCTCTCAAAATTATCTATAACATACATAATTCTATTGAATTCACCTTTGATAGTAGGCATTGGGTCATAATTGGGGTCAAACCTTTTAACTTTCTCCTCCATATTATTGAAAGAAAGATACTTCACTTTCCTCTCCTCTTTTTCTTGAAAGTCAAAAACATTCCTTATTACTTCCTCAAGATAATAAAAATTATGCACAAAAATACCACTCCTATTATTTTCCTTCAATGCAACAATAAATCCCTCAGGTTCATGGTTCCTTGGATGCATTGTGTCCAAGTTGTAAGGTGCAAGAAGCTGCAACAAGTATGTCCACCCTCCTTTTTCCATTATAAAATCTGCAAACATTGTCCATTCAGGAAAGAATGAGTCCTTCCTTAGTGTCTCGGGCAGGTGTACCATTTGAGCTCCTCCCAATTGTCTCATGATTTCCAAAAATCCAATCCTTAGTGACACATCCCTTGGTAGTACAAATGGATTCACATTTGTGTCATAGACTCTGAAGATTGTTGTGTTAATATATGGGATTGTATCCCCCCAATTGTGGCTCAAGTTTAGATCAGTTCTCCTTTCCATTGGCCTCAAGAAATCATGGATCTCCTTGGGAATCCTTGGTGGGTCATGAACAAGGAAACTCCTTAGTTTTGATGCAAAGGTATTGTGGAACACCACATAATCAAAATTTTGTTCATCTTTGTCAAGAATTTGTGTCCATCATTGGATAGGTAGATCAATACAATCTTCCTTTTTGTTCAATAGCATATCCTTGCCAAAATTCTTCTCTCCTTTATATAAGAACATATGCATCAAGAGAGAATATGATGAGAACTTTACCCAGTCCTTTCCATTTTTCAAATCAACCAAACTCTTGTGGATGCATTCTTCCAAATATGTTTCATATTCATAGACTACATTGAAGGTTGGATGTTGCAAATGGGCTGCCATATAACTATATTCTCTTGGAAAGGTGTCAGTTGGAGTGAAACCAATAATCTAGCATAGTGAATACATAGTTTTCTTGAAATAGTTAGCAAAATACTTCAAGGGGAAGGGTTCTGATTCATCTTTACCAATCTTTATTTTCTTCCTATTCTTCCCAACCCCAATACTAGTTGTGTGCATAGGTAACATTGTCATTCTGAGCAAAACCCTATTATTCTCATATTCCTTTCTGAAGACATTCATATCAATAGGAATCATATCCTTGTTCAACTCATGTAGCTAAAAGATATGTGTAATTTCTTCTCTGGTTATCTTTAACATCTATTTACTGTCAAATTTTTTGACCACTCTACAAACTAGGTCATACCTTGCAGCAATGTCCTTCAATAAATCTATATCCATGTATACATTGGGGACTACCAACTTTCCCATGTCTAATCTCCAAGGATTGCAAACAAGAACCCCAAGATTTATGTTTCCAAACCAATGTTGGAACAATTTCCATCCAATGAAGGGTAACTCGACATCCTTAATAAAACATTACTTATCCATTAAGTTTTCTTTAATCCTAGTGTCATAAAACAAAGCTCTTCCCTCAACCTTTTTGTTAGTGGAGGGTTTCAATTGGTCAATAATTTCTTGGGAGAGAAGTTTGGATGTGGTCGCAGAATCATAAACTTGTGCTTTAGGTACCATTGGTAGGGAGATAAGTTCAAACTAATTTAGGGTTTCAATACTGAGAGGTTTAAACCTAACTTTTCAATTCAAAACCAAGGGCACGTCACAAACTAATCTAGTGTTTTGACACAGAGAGGTTCAAAACGTAGCTTTTCTATTCAAAACCAAGGGCATGGCTTGAAGTTATAATTTCAATGGGTTTGATAGAGATTCTCAACTTATACGCAATTTCAAACCACTATAAAGCAACTAAAAAGTATGAATACCAATTCAACTAAAAGACACGATAAATATTTACCCTAATTCAATATAGTTTGGATAAAGCACAGAGAATGACATTTATTTATAGTTTTACTTATGGCTTTTTCGCTTGTAGGAAACCCTAATTTTATTTTAAACTGTGTTGAACTCTGGATGCTCTTCTAGATCTCCTAGATGCTTCAAACTCGTTTACAATCTTCAATTATGCAAAAAATTGATCTTTTATGTTCACTTACATCGAGATTGGGCATCTCTGGATGTCTTTTCCACCATTACTACTCACTCACGTGAAGCAGAACAACTCTCATGTTCACATATTTGATTTTGAATATCAATCATCAATCTCCTTGTGAGATGGCACTTTGGACAACTTAGATTGAGTCAACAAGGTTTGAATTTTCATCGCCGTCGTTCACCTATCCTTCAGCAAATGAAATTTTGTGAGCTAGAGCCTAAAATGTTGACTCATTTGTTTTGTGGGCTCCACCTTCTTTTCCAAGCGGTGGAAGAAATCCACATGTCATTTGCTTGCTAACCCCGCTGCTTTTCATAAAACATTATTTTATTCCCACAAGGTGAGCAAGGAACATTTGAGATTAAATCTCAACATTGCATGTGGATCATCGATTTAAAACCTTAAGGCGTTGGGTATATGAGTGGAGATTGGGCCCCACACCTATAGTGAAACACGTGTCTTTAGCCTACTAACCTTGCAACATTTCATAAAGTATTAGTTTATTCCTGTAGGGCTGGTGGGGAATGACCAAGATTGAATCCTTCAATCTAATGGCTAGGATCAAATCCTTAGATCCAACCATCAACAAATATTAACCATTGACTTGAACACCTTTAGTCATTAGTGCCTTCGAGCAGTGGTAGGGCCTGCCAAAAGGGTTTCTAGGTGTCACCTGCCCGCTATCCCTTCAGCTCCTTAATTTGATTAATTTAATCCCACGGGATGGAGGGGAACCAAGAGAAATAAGTTAATGGCACCCGCCAAGCATAACAAAGAATTTTAATAAGCATGTGCACTTATTACATGACTTAAAACTGACCACCTACCTAGGTTTATAACATGAACGATATTGAGCAAATATTAAAACCCAAACTTAGGGAAAGAACAAGCATTAAATAATTTTATGACTCACATAAGACAATGGTTCTATGGGTAACAATCGGGAACACTAGCCTCAAGGGGTTGGTGAGTAAATAGATGCAAAGGCATAAGATATGACATAAGAGACTAGGAACAGGTAAAACCATATCAACCTTGAATTAGATTATTACAATGTAGGTAAAAGGAAAAGACACTATAATATCTTTAATTTTGAATATAATATTGACCTATCTTTCTCTGCAATATTGTATTCACTAGCATCTAACTCAAAATAATCAATGGTTATTTATAAGTTACGGATGTTGAACTATTAGCTTCTATTCAAGGAATGGATTAATATTCCTTTTAGTTATTTATCAAATATTGTGTGAATGGAAGTGCAATAGGAATTTATAAGTAGTGTAATAAGTGTTGTTCTTTAAAAATGATGCAGAATCACATATCAAATTCAATACCATGGAATACATTATAAAATATAAAATATCACAATTTCATAGAATACAATATAAAATATCATTAACTACAATTTGGAATATGATTCATGAAGTGCAATGATTCACAATTTCATGGAATACAATATAAAATATCATCAACTATAGTTTGGAACAATGGAAACTAATTCATGAAGTGCAATATAAATACCTAAAAGCTACTAATTTACTTACATTTCCCAAATGGAGTCAAGGTCCTCAAACTGACATTCAACTTGAGATAAAGTAAAAGAGTCATCTTGATTCTAAATTTTCTCTTCATTTTCTTTGGCCTACGTCTCAAATTCAACATTTTCTCTTCATTTTCTTCGGCCTGCCACTGTCATTTGTCCCACTACCACCAATACCAGCATTTGGAATTGGAGTGTTGCATAACCTAATCCCTCTTCTTTCACATGTGGACCTCCAGATTGTGGGTGCCCTTTCAAAAGGAAATTTTTTGACATTATACATAGTTCCTATCATTCTCAAGCAATTTTCCAAATTCTTGTCTAGTTTGTTTCTTAACTTTGATTTCAAAATTTCCAATGAACTGAAAACTCTCTCATCCTCCACTAACCCCAATATCATTGTTTGACATAAAACAACAAGTTTGAAATATTTTGATATCCTATCACGTAACATTTCACTCTGACCTAAGTTTTTCCAAACCTTTGTTATTGATCTCGTTTCAAAGGCCTTCTCCATGCCCATGGAATTATACTAGTCCCTCATAGCTACTGCAAAATTCTTACATTGTTGTTTAATCTTATATTTATTTAAAATTCCTTCTATTGTCTGTTCATTGTATTTTACACTTTTCAAAAATTGTTTGATTAAGATATTTACTTGATCATGAAAATATTTTGGGCTATCTCGATTTACCCCAAATTGAGGATACATAATACCCATGGTTTCAAGTATTTCATGTCGAGGGAATCTTTTACAAATCTCTGAGGAAAGATATTTTCAATTTCCTTCAAATTAACACTAACAAATTTAACAATGTTGTTAAAATCGTCCTCTTTAACAAGTGATTCTCTGCTAGAGCGCCTTCTTTTCTTACAATGGTACATTGGTATCTCATATCCGTGTACACATATACATAAGTGTTTTCTTGCATTAAATTGTAAATAATTATCAATATTATTCAAATCAGTAATTTTTTGCCACATGAAATAATTTGGGCTCTTTTGTGTTAGATCTAGATATAGATGATTGAGTGCCAAGTATGTATGTTTACGTAGTTTGGCATATTCATTAATGTACATAGTTCTATCTTGGGATTTCTTCACAAGATTGTTCATTTCATTCAGCATGGGGAGAAAAGACTAGCTAAAGTCAAGAGTGTCTCTATATCGCTAACCTATAAAAGAGTTTAGGAGCTTTGTCTATTATGTTGTGATGCTTGTACATTACTCCAATCAAGGATTGATATTCTAAAGGAACTCATTGCACTGG
Organism: Sequoia sempervirens; assembly: GCA_007258455.2. Classification (NCBI taxonomy): domain Eukaryota; kingdom Viridiplantae; phylum Streptophyta; class Pinopsida; order Cupressales; family Cupressaceae; genus Sequoia; species Sequoia sempervirens. The sequence goes on from VDFB02281492.1 coordinate 582,690,099, forward strand.
TCCATGCAGGGAGATCCATCTGGTATCGACATCCTTGAGAAGCTTGTTTCCTACTCTTAATACCTCAACAAAATGTTGAAATTCTGCAAAATGTTTGGGACTTCGGCAGAAGTATGCATGGACCTTGCGGACTAGATTTTCAACTTTTTATACTATAGGAAACTTGCTTACAATTTTGAATGCTAAATTCATTCTGTGGACCATGCAATGAATGCCAAGCATGTATGGTGCACAAGTATTTTGTAACTTTTTGAAAACACCGCTCCTTTGACCTTGCATCACTACAGCTCCATCAGCTCCTACACACACCAATTTTTTGGTAATTGTCAACTCATCGATACCTACAATTTCATTCAATTATTTCTTGACTAGTTCAAATAGATTTTGCGATGTTGAACTATCCTTCATTTTATGAACACAAAGAAGATGAGCTTGGAAAACATGTTGTTTTACAGTATACAAATGTATACAACCCAAGAAGTATTGTCTAGTTCATCTAAAGATAATGCAATGAAGTTTGACTATTTTAATTTCTCCTTTAAATCTTGCTTTTCCACTATAGCAAGACACTTTGCACATTCCCATCTAGTGTTTACTGACCAATATTAGTAAGGAAAGTGAGGAACGCCCAAAAAATATAATAAACTAGAATATTTTGGGTAGTCTATCATAAGATGCCCTCTACACAAAATATGAAAAATAACACTCATCTAAACAGTTTTTGACATATTTTCTCCTTCCATTGCTTTTCCAAATTGAGCCTCAAGTGTACCTTGACATGCAACAAGCTTCGACATTCTTTGATTATGCTCTTCATATTCCTCGGCATACTTAGCATGAAGACATTATTCCTTTGTTTTCCATCATACGACTTATTGTTCATTTTTGTCTATGATTTTCTTTTCATAAACTTTACCGATATGATTTTCTATAGTGTCAAGCTTTAGCTACAACTTCTTCTCTCTTCTACATTTCCAACTACAAATTGTACACATGCATTATGTTGCACTTTCAAAATCATTTTCTTTCCCCAATGGTACAATGAATGGGTACTTTGACAACCAAGAAAGTTGAAAATTCCTTGTCATTTCCCACTCACACCCCATTTTTTATTTATCTTTTATTTCCTTTCTACCAACATCATCCTGATCCAAGTCAATTATCTCATTCTAGCTAACCAGGGTATCCCTTGGAACATCTTCTGTGGTATTGCCATCCTCATTTGATACATTTTGATTTAACTCAATGAAAATCTCACCTTAACCTTCTGGTGGTGGTGAGGTATTGTGAATTCCTTCTTCATTAATATTTGGTGGAAGAGTTGATGATGTAGCTCCACCTTGATCTGATGGATTAGAAGCATTGCCAATTCCAAAGTAAGATTGTATAGTACCTCTACATTTTGGTGGAAGAGTTGATGATGTAGCTCCATCTTGATCTGATGGATCAGAAGCATTGCCAATTCCAAAGTAAGACTTTATGGTACCTCTACATTTTGGGCATTTTGATGGCCTCCCAGTCCCTTCACCACCCTAAGGAGTCTTACCTTTGTTGCTTGACATATTGATCGCACTTCGAATAAAAGCTGGAGAAAAATGTCTTCTTGTCTAAGAAGGACAAAGAATATAGATCTCATTCCCTACTCAATATCATCTTTAAGATTGAAGCAAGAATAGAAAAGAGATAAAGAAATATTATAACTAATAACACTATGAAGAAATGATCACTCACCTTTAAGTCTACATTTTTGGCTTTCATTGACTTCTAAATTGAGAACCTCAGAACTAAACAAAATGTGTAAGAATAAATGATAGTTTCAATTGTATTTATATCAATCCATATTTGGTGAATTTCACAAGATTTTTAAATGGTATATTAAAAATTTGGCAAATCCTGCATGCTTATACAACGATACGGTTGTAATTTTCAAGGAAAAATGTGTCCTCAAATGTAATTATTTTTTAATGTTATTGGCGAAATAGGTCCTCATAAGAAACTATTTATAAATTTTGATTGGCGAAATGGGTCTTCACAAGCAACTATTTGTAAAATTTAATTGGAAAAATGGGTCCCGATATAATGTTGTTTCAATAGTATTGGTGAATATGTAGGTGTTTTATTACATGCTTCTGAGATTCCAGATGAAAATATTAATCGGTCCATTTGAAATGCGTAGTTTGTTATGGCAATTTTTTTGCTTAAATATACCTTGTAAAAAAATCGTTGGCGAATGGACATGCATTGAACCAATAATTCATAAAATCTGGGTGATTTGGACACCCTGTTGGGTGTGATTAATTTTCCAATTTTGAGTTGGCTGATTTCTAGAATTCACCAATGGCGAAGATTTTCCTCTAAAGTTTTCCCTGCCTATTAATCAATTAATAAGAAGTGACAACAGCTTAAGCCCAAAACATTTTTTCTAGACTAGCACCACTCAACATACTCCTAGCCTTCTCCATCAATATCTTGCTCATTCTTTCTACAACTCCATTCTATTGTGGAGAATACAGAGTTGTCTTTTGTCTATGAATATCATAATTTTTACATAATATATCAAAATCATTAGAGAAAAATTCACCACCATTATCAATCCTCAAACATTTTATTCTCTTTCCAGTCTGCAACTCAACCATTTCTTTAAATCCTTTAAATCGATTAAAAACTTCAAATTTACTCTTTAGAAAGTATACCCATCTCTTTCTATTGTAATCATCAATAAATGAAACATAATATGTGGATTTACCAATTAAAGGAACATCTATAGGACCAAACACATTGGAATGAATAAGATCCAATACACCACAAGATTTATGAGAACTCAAGTAAAAATGAACATGGTTTTGTTTTCCATAAATGCAATGCTCACAGAAATCAAATTCAAAATTACTTGATCAAACAACCCTTCAACAAGGTTTTTATTTTTCAAGGTCCTTAGACCCTTTTCTCCAATGTGGCCAAGTCTCTGGTGCCATAACATAGTTTTCTCTGTAGGTAAATTTGATTCAGAAGAAAGAGCACCCTTGGGTACCCAAAATCCATGACCATCTGTTGAAGATGAAAGCCTCGCCTCTTCCACAGACTTGCTTTTCTTAGTACTATTGCACTCAATAGTGCACATATCAAGCTTAAATATAATGTGCCATATTTCACACCTCTAGCAATCACCATAGAATCTCTAACCATCTTGCATCCTACATCAAAAAATACTACCTGCACACCTACATCTATTAGTTTTCTCATAGATAACAAATTTCGTGTTAATCTAGGGATATGCAACACACCATTAATTTTTTTTTATTCTACCATCAGGAAACCTAATTCTAACTTTACCACAACCAATAATATTTAAATGAGAATCATAACCCAAGTGCACCTTACCTCCATCAAATTCTTCATATTTATAAAACCAATCTCTATGGGTGTGTGCACCAATTTGTGACACAAAAATGACTCTTAAGATGCCACTCTTTTTCTGAAATCAGCAAAGTCTAATGTTCCCGAGAAAATGAAGATAGTTACACTCAAAATTTGAAGATGCAATAAGAACAAGAGTTTAAGTGCTCTGAGTCTACTTTCTAAGCTACTATTTTATTTTGAAAATAATGAATATTAAGGGTTTCAAAAAGGGGGGCAAAAAAGGTCATATTTTTATCCAAAAAAAATAGCATAGTGTATGTGGGCCCCTCCCCTTTTTCATTTTTTTTTTTTAGAATTTCAAAAATTTGAATGGTGAGAAATTAGCTAACACCATGTAGTTTATCCCAATTCTTTTGGGTAAATTTTTTAATGAATATATAATATGTTATGAATTTTCGAAGTGGACACATCCTGAAAAGATAAAATTTGAGTGTGTTGCCCCCTAATTTTTTTGAAAACTAATCAAAAATCATTTTTTTTCATTACATGTAGAATGGAGTCTAGTTTACAAAAATGTAATTCCATGAGGATCACATGCAACTCATTCATCTTCAAAGTGTCTAGATCCTTCATTTCCTCGATGGAAAATTTTCACATCAAATATCATGAGGAGAGATCTTAAAACCTTTTGCACAATTATAGATTATTCCACCTTTTCTCCATGTCCTTTAATGGTATTTACAATCTCATCCACATAGAGGAGATAAGTTGTAGGGTCTTCTTCATCCTTCATTTTCAATATTTCCAATTTTCTCCTATGTGTCTAAAGTTTGGCTCTCTTAACTTTGTTGTCTCCTTCACATATATTATGTAACTTATCCCACATGTCCTTAGCTTATTTACAATGCATAAATTTCACAAAATTCGATTAGGATAATCTACACAAAATCGCATTCTTGTCTTTGCCCTTATTTTCAATTTCCCTCTTTTAGGCTTGATCCATTGGTGGGGTTTAAGGAGCAATATAACCAATTTCAATAAATTTCCAAATATCAAACCCTAGAGAATTCAAATAAGTTTTCATCCTTATGCTCCAAAAGCATAATTCACTCCATCAAACAGTGGTTCCCTATTTAAGGAGAATACATATCCTTCTTGACCAACCATGTGTGCTTCCAAGATTTTCCTTCAAGTGGTTAGGCTATCTCTAAAGGAACCCTCTTTGATACCAATTGATGAAACACACACTTTTATATTTAGACTCAAGTGAATCAATATAAGATAATATTTTACCAATTTAAACTTTAATAATCACAATGAAGGAATCATAAAAATACAGACACACATAAGAGATACATGATTTTACCAGGAAACCCTTATAGGAGAAAATCATGGAAAAATATTAATTGTATAAAAATTTCTTACAAATTTCATAGGAACCAACCTACTAGAGACGCCAATTCCCACCACTAAGCATGAACCTAGCAAGATCTATGCCAATATCTTCTAATGAGAGGCAGCAACCTCCTAATCTCCTAAACTAGGAGGTTCCAACCTCCAAATGAATATTATGTTTGTCTCCTTGAGTATTTATGCTACAATATGCTACAATATGCTTCACAAATATTCCTTAATGTCTTCCCACATCTGCTCATAACATCATTCAAATCTACTAAAATTTCTTTCAAAAATATTCCATAAGTTTTCTCCAATATCTTCCACAAATGGGCTCAAATAGCTCTCATAAATCTGCTCAAATACTTACTACAAACTTGCTTGAATAACCTCTATTTATACTTTCTAAAGCACCTCTTCACCCAAGGGAGATGAATCATCCAAGAGGGTTGGCCAAAATAACCACAAATAATTTTTATTTAATTTAGTTTTACTTGCCCAAGATGAGCTCTTAGATAGGGTCAGCCCAACAACAACAATAAATTTAATTTTCAATTTTCAATTCCCAAAGTGAGGAGGTTCAGCAAAAGAAAATCTTAATTTTATTTTCATTTTTTTTATTTTCTAAGCTCCAAGGGGGGCAACCAGCATGAGAGTAAATTAATTATATTTTGGACCATCAATGCCACCAAATCACCTTTGACATCAATGGCAATATTTTTCCAACACTACCATGAGATGACAAAACATCTTATCCAATGGTTCATGTTTCTTGCCCATACTTAAATATCTTAATAAATCTAACTTAAAATGGCCTTGAGTTCATGCTTGCAAATTAATTGTAACTCAAAATGGTGATGACTTCATTTTGGTAAGTGATTTAACATATGATACTGATGGGAAATATTTATGACCAAGGAAAAATGGTACAATAATTTAATATTTTGGGCAGTAGCTTACATGCAATTTTTCATTGACACATAATACATTATAAAAACTTGAAAACACGTGTCAATTATATAAGCATGAAATGTTTGAAATTTATGGATAAAAAATGCGACCAACATCTAGCTCTTACTAGAGATTTAGAATGTCCAACAAGACTATTGCATTATCCATTGGGCTATAGAGTCAAGGCTAATACAAAAAAAAAGTAAAGCCTGGGACTTGCATAACCTAGAGATGGGATGAATAATGAAAGAGACGTAGAAATTGAAACAAAATAGACATAAAAAAATCCCCTTATTAACTTATGTATGTACATAACTTACAATGCTCCTACCTCAAATTTCTTAATGAGGATCATGAGAATCCATTGAAAAACTAACAAAAATAGGCACCTATATAGAATAGTGGAGCATATTCATGTAATTCTTGTGAACTTAGTTCCACTTTATAATCATTGTGAGAAATATTAAATATATTGAATATAATAACTCCTTGAATAGTAAATTATAAATAAATAAATAATTCTCATCATATGTCTCTAAAGCTCCTTAGATCACATCATTGTTAGCTTATATAAAATTTATATCATTTTGTATTATGTCAAATATACCATTATCTTACACTTGAATATTTGGATTTGAGGAGAACAGGTCACTACCTAGATATAGTTCATATAAAATGTGAGGCAATAAACCTCTAGTAATGTAGGTTTTAGATTTATTTTTTGGGTCATCCTTGAACATAAAAACTCTATTCTCTTGGGATTTATTTGTGGAGATACTTTCTTCTATGCTTATCAAAGAAGTAGGAAAACTTCTTCACTAAAAATTAATTCATTAACTAATGCTTCAAGGTACTAAATTAGAAAAAATATTATAATACTGTAAAAATTTATGAATGAAGCTTAATTGGTCATAGCTAGATGGCTTTTCTTTCAATGCACCAAATTTTCTTAGTATATATCCATCAAGATGTATCAAATAACAATCAAAAGTAGGAGGCATTTTTTTAATGTATTTTATATATGAAGAAAATTCATCTCCAAATATTAAAAATACCTTGATTTGCAAAAGTGAAGATGAGACTCACATTTTTCCTTTGACTTAAAAAATTATTGCAATTTGAGTTATACTCCCTTCAATACCAAGATTTTTTTTCTCTCTATTATTGTTAACATTATTCAATCTCATCATCTAATTTTTATGTTCTAAATACTTCATTTTATTTGGAAATTAAGTATTTATAGGTGTCACTAAGGTTATTTATGCAATCTTCTTTTTTACCATTGGATTTATCATCCAAGGGGGCCACTTGTATAATCAATAAAAATTATTTCATCTCCACAAAGAAAATTATCTAAAGCGTCAAGCCACCAACTTGGGATTAAAAATTTGTAGAATAATAATTTTCATTTATATGATCATTCATGGTTTCTTCATGACTAGCCATATCATTTTCTTTGCTATCTATGGGTGATCCCAAGATAGTGGTTTACAATTTTTGGTCAAACTGGACACTGAACTATTTGTTTTTAACTAAATCTTCACTTTCAGGCACCTATAGCAGCTAAACCAGGAGGAATTTGAAGATGATGCAAACTATAGTTTCATGAAATGTTGTCTATAGATTCTAAATATATTTTTTTCAAAATTTTTGGAATCAGATTGCACTTTTGTTTCCATCTCCCTCGAAAACTTTTTTTTTCAGAAAACAACATTTTTAAAAAGTGACACTCACCATATAACACATAAATTTTTTTCCATTAAGGATAAAATTCAAATTCTTTCGAAGTTAGATTTGTAACTCTGATATCTAGTGCTTCCACTTGGTTAGATAGTTTTTAATTGAATATTCTTTCTTTAATCAAGTTTCAAATTCAAACTAATTACAATTTAGACATAGCACGATAGTATAACATGTAACTTTTTTGTATGTATTGAAATTCAATTTTATTTTTTTTGTTGGATCAAGGACTTCAATATCTAGTGCACTCATATTTTTCTTTTTCTTTTTTGATAATCTTCTATTTTTCCACATGTGCAAAACAAAGAACTTGATTTTCGATGAAAAACATACATTCACAAGAAATAAAAAATAAATATAATAATCAAATTTAATTTAATTAAAATTATACTTTTTTGGAAGCTTATAATAAGGACTACATACTTGCAAGAAATAAATTTTAAATGAATTCATTTGATCCCCCAAAAGGTAAATCAAAAGTGGTTTTCTATCAGCATTTTGATAGGTGTAAAGGAGACTTTGTTATAGGTATGGTTTAAAACTAGTGGGGTTCTATCCAAGGGGGCTTGGTCTAAGGTGGTTTGATCAAACCCTCTTCAATTGGAATCCTTTAAATGGAAATTTTCAAGGCTTAAATCATTATATTTTCTAAAAATATGTGATTTCAGCAAAAATTAGGATCTCCCAAAAAGTGTGAACCACTATTGTGGCAACACCCCTATATAATTTTTAGTGATACCCTCTATTTCTTTTGCATTGGTATTTATATCAATTTTATTTTTCTTCCATTTCTATCAAATTGGGATAATTACCCAATGTATACATATATTTTTCTTTTTCAAAATATGCTTGGCTTGGAAATTAGCATGCAAAGAAGCAAAAAAATATACAAGAATGATTTCAAGACTAATAGTTTTAAAAAGAGGATTATTTCTAACCTTTAATACTCTACAAAACTCAAGATGGGCATATGTTAGAATAAGGATACTTTTTATTTTGTAGCCATGCCCCTTGTCTTCTAATTGTTCTTCAACCTTCATTTTAGCCATATTACTCACTATTTGTTCTTCAATATTTTTAAAAATGAATGATTCTTATTCAAGAAGGGATGAAAAGGTATAAATGGAGCATCATTCCTTATTTCCTTTTAGTGGGTCACTCTATCAATAGATTGACCATCGACTACAACTACTAGAGTGGATCATGTGTTACATTTTTAGATTGTATGTGATGATGAACATTGTTTGAACGTGATTATAAAGGAATACAATATTTTCCCTCACTTGAAGAACTTTCAAATTCATCATCATTTTTCTCATACCAAAAAGTATGTACTTCAACTTCTAATTAAACATAAATTTTAGACACACAGTTGATTGGACTATTCCTTAAGAATTGCTCTTCTCCTAAAACTATAAAATTTCTTCATCTTCCTCTAAAAATTGCATTGCACTTGATAAAAATATATAGATTAATGGTTTTTCTCTTGTATAATAGATTTCTACACATGATCTTAACTAAAACAATAGAGTACATTTTTTCATGTGATTTTATCTCCTTAACCAGACAAGATCAAATCATCCTCAATTTTAATCAGACTCATTGTTTGGCATAGCATTGTGTAGCTTGGTATTTTTGTTCTTCATTGCCTATTGTTCAATGCATTTGTTGTTTATCAGCAACCAATTTTTCTGTGTCTTACTATTAACTAGTAGATTAGTATACTTCCTGTCACAATTCATCTTGGAGATTGTTGAATTTAAACCTGGCTATCATCATTTTAGATAAAATATGACTTCATGATGTAATGTAACAATGTGAGGAATTTACTTTAGAGATCTATTGAATCATTCTACAAGTACACTCTTATGGATTCTTTTTTTATGTTTATATTTTAAAAAATGAGACAACAAAGTAACTACATTAATAACTAATTTAAATCTTTCAAGAAATTTATTTTTCAAGCTATTCCAATTTGTAATGTATGTCTATCCTCTAAATGTTAAAACTAATTTACCACCAATCTAATAAGATATTTATTGAATAATTGTACAAATACATTGTCCTATTTGAACCCTAGGATTCAATAAGCCAAAGTGAATTCTTGAATGTAATTTTCTACATCCTATAAAATTTATCCAATAAACTTCATGAAGTAATTTTTGAAACCTAAGAATAAGGTTGTATACATATTCAATGATAGAGAGTCAAAATGATTTCCCAATAGTTGAGGTGAAACGAATGCCATGATATAAAATTAAAAAAATATGACATGTATATTATTCCAATGAGAGTTATTTTGCTAAATTTATTGTTTTGAGTAGGTTCTATTGTATGGAGTCACCAATTTCTACTCTAGGGTAGGTATCTTTAGATCTTTGGAAATATAAAATGCACCAACACTTTAAATCCACAATAGAGTCATCGATTTTTTTTGTAAGTATATTTAAATTACTATGACAATTCACTAAAAATAGCTTTATCATAGAATGGGTAGTCAAAATTTTACAATAGTTGAAGAGATTGATATTGAATAAGTGGTATTCCTTTGTGTTTGAGAGGGGAAGCTCCCTCATAAGATAAAGTTTTGATTTTTTTGGGAGGTATGATAGTGTGTTGTTATTTAACCAACTTTGGTAATTGCCAAACTTTCCAATATGATCTTAATATTATTGTAAAAAAATAGGATTTTTTGTAACTCGTAAAATTTTGATTACATGGTTTACAAAATCTCCAAACCTTTGACAAATTTTTTTAATATAGATTTGCAATAGTTGAAGTAGATGAGATGAGATCTCATTGGGAAATTGTGTTGAATAGTATGTGAGCTAATAAAATTCTTATTTCCTTTATTCTTGGATAGATGATCGTATCCTACTCTAATACTCTCATCTTTGTATAGGTAGGAGGATGCTACTATAAAAAGGTATTTTCATTCTTTTATTTGGAGTGTGGAAAATGTGCAAGCTATTCAATCTCCATTCCAATCATTAGGTAACTTTTTCAAAAAGTCATAAAACCATGAAATGGTCACTTTAGATGTTGTCAAAAATTTAGAAGGCTAGAGAAATTTGAAAGAAATGATAACACACACACACACGATCAATATTTTTAATTGGTTCATATTTCCACACTCATGTGCATGTCAACCAATACTCTACTTACTATAAAATGACATCTCTTCAAAACATATTTATCCAATGGTTCATTTATCTTTCCACACTTTGATTTTTTATTCAATCCAACTTAAAATGGCCATGATTTCATGTTTGCAAAGTAGTTATAAAAAAATAGTGATAACTTTATTTTGGCAAGTGATTTGACATTTGAGAATGATCAGGGACATTTGTGATCAAGGAAAAATAATATAAGAATTTAATATTTCATACTCACATAAGATGATATCACAAACCTTGGAGCTTAACATACAATTGTCATTAACACATTATGTAATATAAAAACTTGAAAAAGTACATCAATTCCATGAGCATTAAATTTTTAAAATTTGTAGGGTCAAAAATAAAGAGCAAAAAATATCCCAAGAGTTTTCCCAAGACACCAAGCACAAGAATCTAGTGAATATTTTATTCTATTATAATTGCAACATATACATGGCACAATTATATTCTTACACCCTTGAGTTTCCACAACACAATATGATGACACTTAATAAAGAACCAATTCAATCCCCAAGAGCAACTACACAAGTAGAAGAATTACTTGGTTTCACAGAAAAAAAACCACAATTTCCTTGTGAGGAGGTAGAGTTTTATCTAACTATAATTATTGAATCTGAGACCATGATTTTCATCACTCATGAATGGGAAGAATAGAGTGATAGTGTTGCAATTAATCATCCCTAAAACTCAAACTAATCATATCACACTTTCCCAAAGAAGTGGAAACATTCAAACCTTTGATCCACTCACTCTAGAGGTAGAATGAATAGGAGATCCAAGACCTCACCAAGCGACACAATGACTAGTCAATCTAACACTAAGATTCAACCCTCAACATAAAATAGGTGAATAACTAAAAGGTACATAAGGTGTTGTAACAACCTACTTACAAAGAGTTGCCATGAATTATTCACCCAACAGTAAATAACTAAAAACATAGATGAAAAAAGGTACATTTTTTTTCCTCTTTGAATATGGAACATGCTTCTACATAACTATTACTATAAAGATATAACAAAGCATTTATACGATCTTTCTAACTATAAAGATCAACATCTATCACTTTTTGTATTTCAATTAAATGATTACATCTATTTAAGCTAAAATAATAACTTGTACTACAGGATTAAGGTCAATGATCCCACATCTGGATTCTTTCTGTCTTCCAAGACTCGACATGTCATCTGCAAGAGAGAGAGTATCACCGGGGTACTTTACCTCCAACCATGGACTTAAGTGGTCCCTCGCATACCTTCCTAACTGGAAGTGGCCCTACTCTTCAACGAAGGAGTTAGTTGAGAACCCTCGTAGTTTTTCCATTTGAGCTCTGGTGTTGTACCCTACTTAACTAATTTTGTTGCACAACTATGGATACCTTCCAACTAAGTATGGTATCTCTGACTAGCTAAGTATCTAGGTCACGATGAACCAACAAGTGCATGCAAAGATAACTTCACTTATTATGGCCATAGTATTTGTATCATGAATACAATAGCTAATTAAAGCGAAGTCATTTGTTCACCCACCCTACTCAACTTGGAATACCCTTCCTGACCTAGGGTATACTAGAACTAACTATTCCACCCAATAGCCAATCACAAAGAATATAAAACTCAACATAACTTGTCTTACTAGGCATAGCTTGTTTGAGTTGATAAGATGTTAGATCTTTCTCAAACCCTTGTGCTACTTTGGTGTAACTATGTGGTCTTGGAAACTACCATTGGTTCAAGATAAGAAAAACACAAGAGGAATTCTCTCCCCTTAGCATTTTACCTAGAATTTCCTTGCCAATATGCACAACTAACTTTACCTAACTGGTCATAGACTGACAAGACAACTTCCTTTACATGATACCCTCTACTAAGTGGTATTTTTTTATGTACAAATCCTAGAAAGGTTTGGTCTCTCACAAGGAAATAGTTTTACATTTCAAGGGAACAATTCAAATCACAATTCATTTAGCAAAAGGGAGCAAGGATTCTATCCTTTAATTGTTTAGGAAAATCATTCAATTGTAGCACCTAATGTACTCATTAACTCATTACCTCTTTTCCCTTGCATTATTTATTTATTGACGAAATGATTAATCATAAATACTAATAGATAATAGCCTTAAGCTGAAAACCCCCTTTTTTCTTATTGTATTCTCGAATGGTTTAGTGTTTTAACTTTGTTATAGTGACCTTGTTTAAGAAGTGAAGAATCATTAGGTGAATAACTCATATGCGTTGTTGGTTATTTCTTACTCGAACACCCGAGTTACTTTCACGTAACTATCTGGGTCTTGGCTGCAACCACTTGCTCAATTCTTAACCCTAACCCATTGAGAGTGTCTGCTCTCAAGATATAAACTTAAAAACATTCTTGACACTAAATAATATCTTCTTGACCTTCTTGGTCACATTGTGATACGAATAGTACATAGACAAGTTTACATAGTAATGGTTAGATCTTCATTTAGATTATAAATTCCCTAATATTTTAGTCCTTCAAACATTTTAGTGAAATCTTGTTGAATAAGGTTAAACACATTTGAAGACCAACTAGTCCCATCTTGCAATAAACTTGCATAAACATAAATGCTTATTTACTATGTTGTGATTTGACTAGTTTGGTAAAATACCTCGGGCATTGAATTCCCTTGTTATGCGTTTGTAACATCTAGGGTCTAGGCTACTTCCTCTAATTCAAGCTCTAACACGAATAAAAGAAAGGTTTACCTTCTCACTAATTCTAGGCTTCTTTAGCATCATCCATAAGCTCAAGATATAAATAATATAAATGAGTATCTACTCTAGTAGTTAGTTTCATTGGCATTCCTTTGCTAACAAAACAATTATCTTGACTCAACTGGTTCCAAGTACATTTAAAACTCCTTTCGTAAAATACCCTCATAAGGGTGGTTGACAATTAACTTAAAAAACCCTTGAAGGGAATTACCCATTTATGACAGGTGTAAATCTTTATTTCAAGAAAATGATTCAATCCAAAAATAAATAAGTCTTTCCATAAGAGGGTAAGCAAGTAAATCAAGTTCTTTACTAAGCATGCATTCTTAGCGCTATCTAGCTTCTAGTTGTGCTTAATTTTCTATTACTTCTTCCTTACTCGCAATCTTTCATTCTTGACTCAAGCCCTCAAAGAAACAGTGGTTTAGCATTTGCTGATCTTGTACTCGTTTAAGAATTTCATTCAGAACTATTTGCATTCAATAAAAGTTTACAACTAACAAACACTATCTCAACCCAGCTAATTTAAAGAACCTATTAAAGAATTACTCAAGAGAAAGAATGTGGCCATAACTGCTCACTAGCCAGTTTAAATACTTCATTAGCAATCTTTCACAAACAATGAGGATTTAGAAAGGTGAATAAAGATGCACTTGCCTGTGCACTAGCTTGGTAAGATGTATGTGACTATTCTTTTGCTCCACTATCTTCCCTTGCTGGAAATATTTGCTACATTGGCTCTTTCTTTCAATAAGGTTCTTGTTTTGGACCTCCTCGACTCTCTCTCCAAGAGGAGTCATCTCTTAAACTATTCTTCCTCTGACAAGAAATGGTTAAAAGAGGGTAACCAAATATCTTTCTTTCCTCCCAGATCATTCACAGAAGTAGCGGTGGACAGCACTAAGACCACGTGGTTGAAGCCACGATAGGGTATTAGAAGAAAAGGATTTGAAATCAAAACTATTACTTGCCATCTTTTGTGACATACTTGGCGTGGTCTAATAAGTCTTAAGCTGGTGCCAAACTTGGAATAATAACTTACAATAAAAACATGTTCTTCTTATTTGAGAATTGAGCTTACCCAAATACCACGACTGCACATCCTGTTGAGGCTTATATAGGAATTAAAAACTCCAATACAAATGTCCACGTGCTCCACTTAAGAGTCGAGCCATACATAAACGACGTGCTCCTCTTTTAAGAATCGAGCAAGAATAGTATTCCCACGGCTTATGCAACCGATTATAATTACTATAAAATACATATCATTGTACATTCAATAATAATAATAATGTCATAAGCAATCACAAGCAAATTTGATGATGATGGCTATCACATCTTTATGCCAACGTGATTGACACAATAGATTGAACTTCAATGGTAACCAAAATGATTAATGCTTGACTTGAAATCAACTATTGATAGCTATCCCATAATAGTGAATATAATATTATGTTTTACAAGTAAAAGCTATTACCATCGTGTATGATATTTTCCTTCATAGTACACTTTTATATATATATATATAATTTTTAATTTTCTTTTCTTTTCTGATACTCACTCGTATTAATATTCATGTGTATTTATTTATATAAATATTAAAAAAAAAGAGTTAGTAGACTTCAAATTGCCACCTCCAAACATGCAATGACATCCCTAGACACTTCTAGGTTTTGAGATCAAATACTTGATCGAAACTAATCTCATATGGCATTGTCAGAGGATTCACTACTTTACCCTTCTCCTAGGTGATACTCCCCCTCTTTCTCTCTAGAGGTGTTCAAATCACTCCTACAATCCACTCAAAAAAAAATGAATAGGTAGTTAGCCTGGAAACCATTACATCAAGATCATATCATTGCATTTTCATTAATCATTTGCTTTAAGGAAATAGAATCATCTCAAATTATTTCATCATATCCATGACATTAGATAATCATCAACATTACATGTTAACGTAGTTAGCATATCATTGCACAAATTCATCATAATATGTAACTAAATCAAAGTTTCATAATCACACGATTCATCATAATAATTACCATAAAGTTAAAAGTAATTTTAGGAATCTATAGTGGGTTGTGACATACCATTCCCCTTAAGAATCATCGTCCTTGATGATGTAAGGTATCATAACATATAAAAAAGTGAAATAAAATGTCTTAATTTTCTAATTTCAAATTCAAAGAGGAGATCGAAAAATCTTTATTTTAATCCCATTATATTTTCACTCGTAGGTGTTCCCTCAACAATCTGGTCCTACTAGACCTTGCCCTAAGAGACCTTGCTATTAATATACTAGTGGAGCTGGCATGATTCGAGCATTCTCTCTCTTACTGAGAACTATCTTGTTATTCATTTAACTTCAACAAAGCTTTCCTATCTGACATTGGCTTTTGTTAACCTTTTCCCTGATCAACTGAATTTGCACTTCCATTTTGATACCATTTTTGGACCAAAGGCAATCCTATCTTCTAACTTTCCCAGCTTATAGGAATTTGACACTTTCTTCCATGCAATCTTTCAAATGAAGTATTTTTAACTTATAGTTCATATTATGAGTTATCAAACACAAAAATTAACAAGCAAAAAATAATCCTTCCACTAGTATTATTGATCCAAGCAATATACACACAATAGATTTCCCCCTAATGCCTATTGTGCTATCACAGTTCGACTACCTATCTCTAGGGAATATGTTGAATTTATGTTCAACTGAATTTCCAAGTGAGGCGAAAAAGGTTGTCGTGCCTTGAATTTATATGACTGTCCCATCTGGGATAATCTTCTCAAGAACACTAGATGCAATCAAACACTACTTTACATAAATTTTCAATTATGACTAGTACGGACAAGGGAGCAAACTCGAGACACAGAAATACACTCACAAAATAGAGAATAATATTTTCTAATAAAATATGGAACTCTTACATGCAGAGGATCTCAAATCCCCAAGCTCTGTATTACATGCAAATTACAGACTTATAGAAAATTATCCAGACTCCCCTTTCGCGGCATGCGAACTTCTTTCCCCAAAAAGTTACTCAAAAATCAGAAACTAGCCCATAAATAGACCCCTTTCAGTTTGGAACCAAAAACAACATTCGAGATAATATTTTTGGTGATTTGGCGCCAAAAGTTACAATTTGAAATTCAAAAACTAAGTCCTAATTCGAAAATTGGCAATTTTCCAAAATTCGGGCAACTTCTGGAAGCCATAACTTTTGATTTGAGAATCTGTTTTTTGAACCGTTTGCACCACCGGAAAGGTTTCAGAGTGAAGAACGCGCTAAGAACCTGATCCATCAATTCTAATGATTTTTGGGCCTGTACGAGACCGTTTAGTGCCTCAAACTGGACTCGAAAGGTTTTTCAGGGCAAAAAATAGAAACTGGAACTTGAATAACTTTCAAACCGTGAATGATCTTAACCTGATTCTTTAGCCAAAGTGCTTATTTTTCCATCAAGAACCTTCCCATAAATTTTTGTCTTCTCACACTTTAAAATTGACACCTGCTAAAAATAGCAGTTGAGCAGAAAGCAAAAAGCAATTCTGAAAGTTGGAAACTCTTATTCGACGAAAAGGGTATCTAGAAATGCAAAAACATCTACATAAAGAAAACAACAGGAACATAAATGGAAAGTATCTTTTTAGGTGATGCAAGATTTCCCTCACACCACTGGATGCTCCTGCATCAGACACCCAGGGTAATTTGAGAAGTGACCCCGTCACGTCTCAGATGGTTGAGGAAAACCCAAACGGTCAACCTCTGCTTAGACAACCAGGATGAGTCTTCTACAGACCTTCCTCTCCACTTCACTATATTCTTCATACTGCCTGTTTCGGGTACTCCTTCCCACATGGCTATCAGGATTTCTTCAATCTCCTCCTTTTCTGAAGTAGGTACTTGAATGCCACACTTTTCCATTACTGGTACTTCCTCTGCCACCTTCATGATACTCTATCAGATCTAAAATATTGAACATAGGGGAAATGTTGACTCCATCTGGTAACTCTACCTCATATGCATTCCCTGAATCGTGCCTCTTCAGAATTTTACAAGGACCGAACTTCTTCATCTTCAATTTGTTATAGGTTCCCACTGGAAACCTTTCTTTCCTCAAGTGGACCATCACTTCATCACCAATCTAAAACTCCTTATACCTCCTCTTTTGATCTACCTTAGCCTTATACTGCATATTCATCTTGTTAATATGTTCTCTTACCTTCTCATGTATATCCTTGATGTGCTCTGCAAATTCTTCGACTTCGGCACTTTCTTCTTCTCTTGGTCCATCTTCCTCAATTCTGGAGTGGTCTTGGGACTGCCTCCATACACAATCTAGAATGGTGATCTACCAATACTTCTGTTGACAGAATTGTTGTAATAAAATTATGCCTGGGGTAAGATCAAGTCCCATCCCTTGGGTTTATCTCCTACCAAGCATCTTAGTAGGTTACCCAGACTTCTGTTCACAACCTCAGTCTACCCATCAGTTTGTGGATGGTATGTAGAACTGAACTTCAACTCTGTCTTCAACTTTTTCCACAAGGTCCTCCAAAAGTATCCCACAAACTTGGTATCACGATCTGAGACTATACTCTTTGCCAGACCATGTAGTCTCACCACTTCTCTGAAGAACAAGTCAGCAATGTGGACTGCATCATGGGTCTTCTAACATGGGATGAAATGTGCCATCTTCGAAAACCTATCAACTACCACAAATACTGAATCATTCCCTCTCTTTTTCCTTAGCAAACCAAGAACAAAGTCCATACTTATATCCTCCCATGGCCTCTCTGGTACAGGTAAGGGCTGATACAACCCAATATTCTGGCTCACTCCTTTAGCCATCTGACATACCCTGCAACTCTACACAAACTTCTTCACATCCTGTGATAACTGAGGCCAATAATAATTCTCACTGATAATGGCAATGGTCTTATCCCAACCAAAATGTCCTGCCATTCCTCCACTGTGCTTCTCATTTATCAGGTTCTCCCTCATGGAACTCCTTGGAATACACAATTGACTTCCCTTAAACAACATGCCATCCTGGATTATGAAATCCAGCCACTTCGTCCTGTCAACTATAACAGGATCCTTGCAAGCTTTCTAAGCCTCTGCAAAATTAGGTTATTCAGGGTACAATGTCTTGAGTTCATTGAACCTAACCACTTCAATCTGCATTTCTATCAACAATGTTTGCCTCCTACTTAAGGAATTTGCAACCCTATTCGACTTGCCACTCCTATGCTTTAAAACAAAGGTATAACTCTGCAAAAATTCTACCCATTTCATATGCCTCTGATTTAATTTTCCCTGACTACTCAAATACTGTAATGCTTGATGATCAGTAAACAAAAAAAATTCCTTTGGCAATCGATAATGTCTCCATTTCTTTAATGCTTGAACTATTGCATAAAATTCTTGATCATATACAAAGTACTTCCTCTTTGCATCATTTAACTTTTCACTAAAATAGGCAATGGGCTTACCTTCTTGGCTCATCACTGCTCCAATGGTACAACCACTAGCATCACAATCCACCTAAAAACACCTTATTGAAATATGGGAGGGCTAAAACTGGTTGCTCTATCACCTTTTGCTTCAACAGATCAAAACTCTTCGCTGCTCCAGTGCTCCACTTGAACTCTTTTCTATCCCCTCTCATTGTTTCAGTCAGGGGTGCACAAATACTACTGAAGTTTCTAATGAACTTTCTGTAAAAACTGGCCAAACCATGGAAAGATCTCACCTCAGTAGCAGTTCTTGGGGTAGGCCATTCTAAAATAGCCTTCACCTTCTCTTGGTCCATCTTCAGACCCTCTGCTGAGACAACGAACCCCAAGTACACTAACTCCTTTTTAACAAAACTACACTTTTTCAAATTTATCAACAATTTCTCCTCTCTCAACTTCTCAAAAACCCTAAGAATATGCATTAAATGTTCATCTAAGTTCTTACTGAAAATCAAAATATCATCTAAATACACAATGACAAAACTTCCTAGAAACTCTTTCAGTACCTCATTCATGAGCCGCATGAATGTGCT
This sequence comes from Sequoia sempervirens, assembly GCA_007258455.2. Lineage (NCBI taxonomy): Eukaryota > Viridiplantae > Streptophyta > Pinopsida > Cupressales > Cupressaceae > Sequoia > Sequoia sempervirens. Next base: position 582,709,513 of record VDFB02281492.1, read on the forward strand.
CGGTGCATTGGTTAGCCCAAAAGGCATGACTAACCACTCATACAGGCCCTCTTTGGTCTTGAAGGCAGTCTTCCATTCATCTCCCTCATGAATCTGGATCTAGTGATATCCACTTTTTAGATCTATCTTGGTGAAGTACTGAGCTCCACTCAAACAGTCCATCAGGTCATCCATCCTTGGCAAGGGAACTCTATACTTGATTGTTATCTTATTTATGGCTCGAGAGTCTGTACACATCCTCCACTCCCCATCCTTCTTTGGTGCTAGTACTACAGGTACCACACATGGGCTCAGACTCTCTCGAATCAAACCCTTTTTCAACAAATCTTGAACTTGTTTGTTCAACTCCTCATTTTCTGCAGGAGTCATTCTATGAGCTGCCTTATTTGGCAAACTAGCTCCAGGGATCAAGTCAATTTGATGACTGATCTTCCTCATTGGTGGTAAACCCTCAGGTACGTTATCAGAAATAATCTCCTGAAACTCATCCAATAGTCCAAAAACTTCTACTGGTACCTTCTCACTACCTTCCTTATCCATTCTAGGAATCAATGCATAACACATACGCTCATGCTTCATGCCTTCTAAAAATTTTCTTCCATCAACAAAAACAAATTCTAGCACTACTGCATACCTTTTCTTCGTCCTTCTTTAGGGGTTTCAACTTATGGTGGACTCCATCCTTCATCAAGGAATAAGTGTTTGCATGGCCATCATGTACAGCACGCCTATCGAACTGCCACGGCCTCCCCAACAACATGTGACATGCATCCATGGGGATGATATCACAGAGTACCTCATCACGATAGCTTCTGATTTGAACTTCACCAAGCACTACTCATTGACCAAAACTTTGTGGTCTTTCTACAACCAGGAAATCTGATATGGGTGTGGATGCCTTTTCCTTTTCAACTCCAACTCCGTAACCATTTCTTCTAACACCAAATTATCGGTGCTCCCACTATCAATAATGACTTCACAACATTTGTCTTCACACTTGCACCTTGTGCGGAACAGATTCTTCCTTTGTTCTGGCTCCTTATCTTTAGTCACGAGGGCTCTTCTAACCACTAGGGCTTCCCCCCTTTCAGCATCATCTGAATGCTTAGATTGAGCCTCCTCATCTGTATGCGCAACCCTTCTACGACCTTTTGGCCTTCTGTCCGTCCTTCCTTGGTGTTGTGGACATTCATAGGCTTGATGCCCTTCTTCACCACAATGGAAACAAGTTCCTCTGAAACCACCTCTTCTAGGTCCTGGCCCAAATCTTCCTCTTCCTCTACCCCTTTGATTGCCACTGTTTTGATCATGAGGGCGGTAGAAGTTATCATTCTTTTGACCTCGACTAGTACCCACATCTTCATTTTTCCTTTCATCCTCATTTTGGCTCCCAGAAGATCTTCCACTACCTCATCCGCTTTGACCTCCTCGGCCTTTTTGCTTGTTGTCAAATCTCTTGTTCAGCTTCTCCTCAACTTTCAGAGAAAACTGGTATGCATCCTCAATGGTGGTCATTCTGACCAGGCTTAGCTCCTCTTGAATGCTCGGTCGTAACCCATTAAGATAATGGGCTACCTTCTCTTTGTTGGCCTCTGCATGGCCTGTTCTGATGATCATCTTGTGAAAATATTCTGTGTATTCTTTCACAGATCTACTTCTTTGCCTCAACCCTTGCAATTTCTTCAGCAGATCTAACTCATAGTCCACTGGTATGAACTGCTTCTTCAGTTTCTCCACCATGCGATCCCAACTACTGATCTTTCCTTTTCCTCTTCGATTTCTCTCCAACTAGACCTCTTTCCACCAAATATTAGCATGGCCCTTCAACTTCATTTTTGCAAACTTAACTCGATCTGGGTCCTCTACTTCTTCATACTCAAAATACTCTTCTAGCTCGTTGATCTAGTCGATCAACTCTTCCAAGTTCAGACTTCCAGAAAAACTGGGGACTTCTATTCTGGGTCTTTTTTCGATCTTCGAAATGGCCCTAATCAGCCGCATTTGATCTCAATCAATAGCTTCTTCTTCCTCTTCTACATATGTATCTTCCACCTATTCTTCATCCTCGCTTTCTCCTCTCCTTCCCGAGTCTAACCCTCTTCTCATTTGTTCCTACAATGCATCAATTTGTCTCTTGAGGGCTCTGAAACCCTCAGCCGCAAATGGATCTCTTCCAACAACATTTTTTCCACCTCTGCCACCTCTGGCACCACCATGCCTACCAGGCATCACTCTTGGAGGCATCTTGAATACCTCGAACCCACAACTACGGTCCTAGTGTGAACTGCCTCATGATCAATGATCTATCCACATGCTCAAGAAAACCCGCTCTGATACCACCTGACGAGGGAGAAAACCCGAGACACAGAAATACACTCACAAAATAGAGAATAATATTTTCCAATAAAATATGGAACTCTTACATGCAGAGGATCTCAAATCCCCAAGCTCTGTATCATGCAAATTATAGACTTACAGAAAATTACCCAGACTTCCCTTTCGCAGCATACGAACTTCTTTCCCCAAAAAGTTACTCAAAAATCAGAAACTAGCCCATAAATAGACCCCTTTCAGTTTGGAACCAAAAACAACATTCGAGATAAGATTTTTGGCAATTTGGCACCCAAAAGTTACAATTTGAAATTCAAAAACTAAGTCCTAATTCGAAAATTGGCAATTTTCCAAAAATCGGCCAACTTTCGGAAGCCATAACTTTTGATCCAAGACTTTTTTTTTCAAACCATTTGCACCGCCAGAAAGGTCTCAGAGTGAAGAACGCACTAAGAACCTACTTTGACAGTTTTGACGATTTCTGGGCCCGTATGGGACCGTTTAGTGCCTCAAACTAGACTCGGGAGATTTTTCAGGGCAAAAAGCAGAAACTGGAACTTGAATAACTTTCAAACCATGAATGATCTAGACTTGATTCTTTCGCCAAAGTGCTTATTTTTCCATCAAGAACCTTCCCATAAATTTTTGTCTTCTCATGCCTTAAAATTACCACCTGCTAAAAATAGCAGTTGAGCAGAAAAAGTAGAAAAGCAATTCTAAAAGTTGGAAACTCTTATTCAACGAAAAGGCTATCCAGAAATACAAAAACATCTACAAAAAGAAAACAACAGGAACATAAATGGAAAGTATCTTTTTGGGTGATGCAAGATTTCCCTCACACCACTGGATGCTACTACATCAAGTACCCCTCCTGAAAACCCTTTTTTTAATACAAAATTGGCTACCTTAGTGAGCTTATCTACCACTACCAAGATTTTTTTGTGCCTATCCATCTCTTCCAAAACAAAATTATGCCAAAACCTTGACATAGGAAAATCTAAACTATATTAATGATCTTCCACTTCCTCTTGGAAATTTCATGAGGATGTAAAAGTCCTGGTAGGTGATGACATCATGTCTTCACCCTCTGGCATTCTGAACAACTTGCTACATACTTGTAACATCTCTCTTTTTTTCCTTCCAAAATATAGTGGTTTCACATTAGTCTATTGTTTTTTCTATCCAGATTGTCTTGGCTATGGCACTAATTAAACTTATTATAGCCCCGCATTCCCTTTAACTCCTCTAAGTCTAGTACTTGGGTTCTTCCTCAATTTCTTAGAATTCCATTCGAATTAAAAGAAACGTCTTCCTTGGAATTTTGTCACACTTGTTTCTTGAAAATGTATTGTCATTGAGGACATATGTCCCCTTTGACATTTGGGGCATCCTCAACTTGGTTTTTTTCTTGCCCCTTTTAATAATTAATTTCAAATTCATAGTTCATTTTCAGCTCAAGTCATTTTCTCGACAAGCATTTAAATTGGTCGAATAACAATTCATTTTAGACCCTACCGGTTTGTTAATAACTCCAAATTTTGTCCAACAATTATTGCATACATAGTTACAAAACATGAATGATCTCTAATAGCTCAAAATCATGTGGGGTATGGTTTCATTTATATAACTTCAATCCCCTAAACTCATAGGAAATAACTCACCCTTCTTAAATAAGCATCATGCCTAACCCTTTTCTCAAGGTATCAACGATAACTATAACTAATCTTCCTCACCAGGAACTCATAGTATTGGTGTCATGACTACTTCACTCTTATTTTGTCAAAGACCTCTGAAATTTCCCAACCAATTGAACATCTTTTACTAATAGCTACTATATATTAGTCTTCAACTCCAACAACCTTGTTGCAGTTATAAGAAACTTTGGGTATAATATCTTGATCCGAAAACCATATCTTATGGAGAAGTCAATGGTTTTTCCCAGTCTAGAAATACATCAACAACTTCCATTGAATGGAATTACATATCTCTATATAATATTTTCTAGATTCAAATACTTCTCTTTTTCTCCACCCTTGGTGTTTTTGAAACTTCTTTAATATTGGGTCATCTTAGAAGTTGAATTTCAATTGGTCAAAATGATTTAGCATTCTTCTTGATTGGATTTCTATAATTTAATGACTATTGCTTGACATGGTGAATAATAAATAACTAAAAACATAGATGAAAAGAGGTACAATTTTTTTTCCTCTTTGAATATGGAACATGCTTCTACATAATTGCTACCATAAAGATATAACAAAGCATTTATACAACCATTCTAACTGTAAAGATCAACATCTATCACTTTTTGTATTTCAATTAAGTGATTACATCTATTTAAGCTAAAGCAATAACTTAGAGGATTAAGGTCAGAGATCTCGCATCTAGATTCATTATGTCTTCCAAGACTCAACATGTCATCTGTAAGAGGGAGAGCATCACTTGGGTCCTTTAACTCCAACCATGGACTTAAGTGGTTCCCCACACACCTTCCTAATTGGAAGTGGTCGTACCCTTCAATGAAGGGGTTAGTTGAGAACTCGTATAGTTTTTTCATCTGAGCTCTAGTGTTGTACCCTACTTAACTAATATTATTGCACAACTATGGATACCTTCCAACTAAGTATGACATCTCTGACTAGCTAAGTATCTGGGTCACGATGAATTGACAAGTGCATGCAGAGACAACTGCACTTACTATGGCCATAGTATTTGTATCATGAATACAATCGTTAATTAAAGTGAAGTCATTTGTTCACCCACCCTACTCAACTTGGAATACCCTTCCTGGCCTAGGGTATACTGGAACTAATTGTTCCACACAATAACCAATCACAAAGAATATAAAACTCAACATAACTTGTCTTACTAGACATAACTAGTATGAGTTGATAAGTTGTTAGATCTTTCTCGAACCCCTGTGCTACTTTGGTGTAACTAATTGGTCTTGGTAACTACCATTGTTCAAGATAAAAAAAACACAAGAGGAATTCTCTCCCCTTAGCAATTTACCTGGAATTTCCTTGCTAATATGCACAACTAACTTTACCTAACTAGTCATAGAATGACAAGACAACTTCCTTTACATGATACCCTCTACTAAGTGGTATTCGTTTATGTACAAACCCTAGAAATATTTGGTCTCTCACAAGGAAACAATTTTACATTTCAAGGGAACAATTCAAATCACAATTAATTTATCAAAAGGGAGCAAGGATTCTATCCTTTAATTGTTTAGGAAAATCATGCAACTATAGCACCTAATGTACTCATTAACTCATTACCTCTTTTCCCTCACATTTTTTATTTATTGATGAAGTGACTAATCATAAATACTAATAGATAATAGCCTTAAGCTAAAAACCTCCTTTTTTCTTATTGTATTCTCGAATGGTTCTGTGTTTTAACTTTGTTATAGTGACCTTCTTTAGGAAATGAGGAATCATTAGGCGAATAACTCATCTGGGTTGTTGGTTATTTTTGACTTGAACAACCGAGTTACTTTCACGTAACTACCTAGGTCTTGGCTGCAACCACTTGCTTGATTCTTAACCCTAACCCATTGAGAGTGTCTACTCTCGAGATATAAATTTAAAAGCATTCTTAACACTAAATGATATCTTCTTGACGGTCTTGGTCACATTGTGATACAAATAGTACACAGACAAGTATACATAGTAATGGTTAGATCTTAATCTAGATTGTAAATTCCCTAAGGTTTTAGTCCTTCAAACATTTCAATGAAATCTTGTTGACTAAGGTTAAACACATTTGAAGACCAACTAGTCTCATCTTACAATAAACTTGCATAAACATAAATGCTTATTCACTATGTTGTGATTTGACTAGTTTAGTAAAATACCTCGGGCATTGAATTCCCTTGTTATGCATCTATAACATCTAGGGTCTAGGCTACCGCCTCTAATTCAATCCCTAACACGAATAAAAGAAAGGTTTACCTTCTCACTAATTCTAGGCTTCTTTAACATCATCCACAAGCTGAAGATATAAATAATATAAATAAGTATCTACTCCGATAGTTAGTTTCTTTGCATTCTTTTGCTAATAAAAAAATAATCTTGACTCAACTGGTTCCAAGTACATTTAAAACTACTTTCATAAAAAACCCTCATAAGGGTGGTTGACAATTAACTTTAAAAACCCTTGAAGGGAATTAACCATTCATGATAGGTGTAAATCTTTATTTCAAGAAAATGATTCAATCCAAAAATAAATAAGTCTTTCCATAAGAGGGTAAGCAAGTAAATCAAATTCTTTAATAAACATGCATTCTTAGTGTTATCTAGCTTCTAGTTGTGCTTAATGCTCTATTACTTCTTCCTTACTCGCAATATTTCATTCTTTATTACTTCTTCCTTACTCGCAATATTTCATTCTTGACTCAAGCCTTCAAAGAAAGAGTGATTTATCATTTGTTGATCTTGTACTCGTTTAAGAATTACATTCATAACTATTTGCATTCAATAAAAGTTCACAACTAACAAATACTATCTCAGCCTAGCTGATTTAAAGAACCTATTACATAATTAGTCAAGAGAAAGAATGTGGCCCTAACCGCTCACTAGCCAGTTTAAATACTTCATTCACAATCTTTCACAAACAATGAGGATTTAGAAAGGTGAATAAAGATGCACTTGCCTACGCACTAGCTTGGTAATATGCTTGTGACTATTCTTTTGCTCCACGAGCTGCCCTTGCTGGAAATATTTGCTACAATGGCTCTTTCTTTCAATAAGGTTCTTGTTTTTGACCTCCTCAACTCTCTCTCCAAGAGGAATCATCTCTTAAACTATTCTATTTTCATCACAGAAAAGAGATGAGACCTAAGATTTTTCCCCATCAGCCTGTTGCCTTACTATCAGAATCACATTTGAAATAAAACTCAATTCTTGTTGAGCTAATGTATGTGAATAGCCTAAGGACTCTTTGTTGCATGGTTGTCGAGCTCTTCTCCCATCCTCGAGCTTTTTGGAAGGCGGGAAGAAATATTTTGAACCTCCATTGAGATGGGGCCTTGTATCGAGCTACTCCAGGAACTAAACATTACATAAAAGCCTCCACTTTTTTGATGCCATAGCACACAATCCCCTTCAAAACGTTCTCTCCCTTTTATGGAAAAGCTCATTTCTCAAGTTGAGATCGACAACAATCTCCCTGAATTGTGTGTCCCCTCTTTACCTTCATTCCAACTCCCCATCTTTCTCCAGCAAGAAACGGTTAAAAGAGGGTAACCAAATATCTTTCTTTCTTCCCAGATCATTCACTCAAGTAGCAGTACTAGTACTTGCCATCTTTTGTGGCATACTTGGTGTGGTCTAATAAGTCTTAAGCTGGTGCCAAACTTGGAATAATAACTTACAATAAAAACATGCTCTTCTTATTTGATAATTGAGCTTACCCAAATACCATGACTACACATCTTGTTGAGGCTTTTATAGGAATTAAAAACAAATAAAAAACTCCAATATAAATTTCTACATACTCCACTTAAGAGTCGAACGTGCTCCTCTTTTAAGAATCGAGCAAGAATAGTATTCCCACGGCTTATGCAACCGATTCTAATTATTATAAAATACATATCATTGTACATTCAAGAATAATAATAATGTCATAAGCAATCACAAGAAAATTTGATGATGATGGATATCACATTGTTATGTCGACATGATCAACACAATAGATTGAACTTGAACGGTAACCAAAATGATTAATGTTTGACTTGAAATCAACTATCGATCGCTATCCCATAATAGTGTATATAATATCATGTTTTACAAGTAAAAGCTATTACCAACATGCATAATATTTTCCTTCGTAGTACACTTAAGCATATATATATATATATACATATACACATATGTTTTCTAATACCCACTTGTATTAATATTCATGTGTATTTACTTATATAAATATTAAAGAAAAAGAGTTATTAGACTTCAAATTTTCACCTCTAAACATAACGAATAGAACGTGACACAACTTCCTTAGATGGACTCACCTCCAAACATGCAATGACATCCCTAGACACTTCTAAGTTTTGAGATCAAATAATTGATCGAAATTAATCCCATATGGCATTGTCAAAGGATTCACTACTTTACCCTTCTCCTAGGTGATACTCCCCCTCTTTCTCTCTGGAGGTGTTCGGATTGCTCCTACAATCCACTCAAGAAAAAATGAATAGGTAGTTAGCCTAGAAACCATTACATCAATATCATATCATTGTATTTTCATTAATCATTTGCTTTAAGGAAATAGAATCATCTCAAAGTATTTCATCATATCCATGACATCAGATAATCAGCGGCATTACATTTAAATGTAGTTAACATATCATTGCACAAATCCATCATAATATGTGACTAAATCAAAGTTTTATAATCACATGATTCATCATAATAATTACCATAAAATTAAAAGTAATTTTAGGAATCTAAGGTGGGTTGTGATAGGTACCAACAATTCAAGATAATAGGAATCTAGGGAAAACTCTAGAGAATCATTCTCCTTCATATTTTCTTTTAAGGTATCAAAGTGCTATCAACACTTTTATCACCAAATAACCCCTTTTTCAAAGAAAATAACCTATATTTTCAATGCAAATCACCCATGTTACATATAGGAAAAAAGGGTTAAGAGAACAAAAGGGTTTCTATGAGCATGAAAATTGGTTCCAAGTTCAACTGAATAATCTATAAAAAAAAGTCTAATGACGCAAAAAAGTTACAACACTAAGCTACCATATTTCAAGACAAGACCCATGGATACAAAATTTGAGATGAGTATAGATCTAGGCCTAGGAAATCCTAAAGAATCAAAACACTGACAACATGCAACTTTCACATTTCAAGTGTTATTTTTAAATAGTTTGAAGCATAAATTTATATGATTCCTAAAGCTCATTTATCCACATTAATCATACATTAATTCCACTATTTCAATATAAACCAAAATCACCTTAATATATATTCATTTACATCATACATCAAATGTTACAAGCATAAAAGGTAAATGTAACTCCTAAACATAATGTCAACTACACAATGCCATATCATTGATTCTATATACTCATGGAATTGAAATGACATCTTATAGTTTTATTTCCACTTTTTAAGAAAATTAAATCTATTAATTTTATTATCAAGACTATTCCAAACATGTTAAACCCTTCATAATATGGTAAGAAAAATAACTTAAATAATGGCATGCACGCATTACAATGAAATGAATTTCATCCCAAGCATAGATTTTTGAATTCCAAATAATATAATATAATAATATGCATGTAGTCACTTATTCTAAGATCACATGACCCTACTTACACATGCATTTTCTACCAAAATACAAAATACAATAAGTATTACAATTATAAGTCTACATCCAAAAAATACAAGGATGGGCATAATCTAAGATTAAATACAATGATAACATGATACAACCTTTACTTAATTCAAGGTATAAATACAAACTAAGAAAAATACTAAAGTGAGAACTCTTCAAGCTCCCAAGAGATCTTCAATAAGAGAACCAATAGGAAATGTTACCCACCTCCCAACCATATTATCATTGTTGGGTACAATAGATTCATATGCCACTATAAGCAACCTCCAAGATATATAGATATAAATTCATAGGATATGACACTAACAAGCCATTCTCACACACAAAGAAGCGTCTCCAAACAAGACAACCAAATAATCCACATAAAGATTCCACATGGTTTTCACACGCCATGTGGATAGGAAATCCAATAAGTATTTCAATACACACCCACACTTGAATTCACAACTCATCAAGGGTTTAATGTACATAATTTCACAAGTTGGGTCATCATGGCCCATGTTGGCCTCCTTTAATAGTTCAATAGCTAAGCCCCTAAAGCTATAACTTAGAGATTAGATATCTGCACTAAGTAGTTATCTTGCTCATCATGAAGCTTCATTTCATTCTCAACCTAGGGATGTGAACTTGAAATGGGTCAGCACTACATGTGCACTAGGACTCAACTATAGTCATCCTTATCCTACAACTAGAAAGGAAATAGTACTAAAAATGAAATGCTGGAAGGGAACTAGCATAAGAACTGAGCATGAATTATCAACTAAACTAAGCATCAACAATTGAACTAGAATCGATGAAAAAAATAGAAATCTCAACAAACATACAAGAAGTTACTATATCTACCTTGGTTGCAGGAACAGTCACAAAATAGAGTTCCAATGGTTGTAGGAACAGACAACTATTGAGACCGAGACTAATTGCTAAATAGAAAAATAAATATTAAACTAAATGAATGGAATTCTCACCAAGTGGGGCCCCTTGAATGAGTCTTCCCTAAGCCAACTCAGATGCAGCAAATCAAAGTATCATTTTATTTATTGAAAACATGATTACATCATATCAACGATATGACTGTATTACTTGAAACTAAAAATGCAAGTACAATCTCAGAACATCCAACCTTGTGAAAAGGGGCATCTAACCATTATTTATAAGAGAAAATCTTCTAACTAATTCCTAACTAATTGGGTGGTCAACTCCAACAAACTAGGAGGATGCCACTTATTGAAAGCATGAAAAATAGGGTGGAAGTTATGCATGCGCCAGATTTAGTCAAAGAATACTTGCCTCAACGAGGATCCAGCACAACAACACCCCCTAGATTTTCTCAACTAACAAACATGATCATTTAAAAGTAAGTTACAACTTCCACATGAGCTGGGATTTTTCCTCCATTGGAAGTTTCCCTCCATTGACCTCTTTAATGACCATCTTTTTGACTTCTTTAGCAACCGACCAGCTAGCATGAATTCCTTCCACCTCACAATCTTCATTTATATCTGCATCTTGATGTAACCTACATAATAACATTAGCACGCACAAAACAATTGTGTATCCATAATCACCTTAGAATAATATTCATTCAATCACACCTAAGATTAACATAAATATATCACATAGCAGGTTAATATTATCAAAAGTCACAAGGATAAGTTCATGCCCAAGGTTCATAATTTTAGGGAAATAACATAGAGAGTCTCAATAACTAGGTGCTAAAGTTTATGGTAACAACAACAAATATATGATAAACCATATCAAAATTGAGTCATTATTTGGACTCATCATCTCCCCCCAACCTAATGATTTGTTGGTCCTCCAGTAGAGGGAAATCTATTCCTTTTTCTTGTCAAAGCTCTGAAGTCACCAATTGTTGCCTACCCTTGATCAGTCTCTGCAGTATCTGAATTTGGATCCCAGTAGAAGCCCCGCTTGCTTTCCAGTCTGCTCCACCTTGGCCTTTCTGTATCTACATCATACTAATAGTTTATGTAATCTGGTATTGGCCACAACAGGATGGGTGGCTAAAATATCAATGGAACCCAATAGTGTTGCTTCATCCTCCCAAGATGCATATACCTAATGCTTCTTTTGCAAGCTACATAGTAATTCTGCGGGGAATGAGGTTCAGATTGTTTAAATTGATCTAGAAAATCATTCCATCTCTATGATATATACCTCAACACTGTTTTTCATGTAGTAGCAATTATCTACTCATATTCCTGGTATGCTTCCTCCCTCGTAGGCATAATCTTGTTTTTGTACTTCGAATTATAAAGAATTTTGTGCCATGTGTAGTAAATGTCTGAAGGGTTACTTGATTCACCTCTTAGAGACAAGGGGGTATGGAGTTCTCTTTCTCTGAATATTTTAAATTGCTACCCCCAACTGATTTCATTTTGAATCCATGACATGAATTCCCTCAAGTGAATATCCTCAATGTATAATAGTGGATTCCAATCATGGTCATTAGGAACAACATAATTATGTAAATACAATTCACACAACAAACTTTCAACTTAAAGAGGAGAGGATTGGTAGGCTTGGAAAAATTCTTGTGGTGTTTCAATGGAAGGGTTTAAACCAAAAATGATCCTTGACAGCTTGAAAGAAAGATGATGCTCTTTTAAATGTAGTGCATATACCCATGGGGTAGTTTTGCATGCCATCATTTGTGGTACTAGAGCCACCACATTATCTACCTTAGCCTTTAATGCGGTAATCTTTGCATTCTTTTCCTCAATTTCTACATTTTTCTTATTAACTTCTTCCTATAGCTTGAGTCTTTCTTTATTCCATTCTTCCTCTTTCTTCTACATTTCATTCCATAAGTTCAGGGCTACTGATGCCCATGAAAAGGTAGGAGGTTTATGTTTTCCTACTAGGATCTTTCCTTGCACCAGCTCATGCTATTTAAATTGCTCTGGTTGCAGTGGTTCGTGTTGTTCATCTTGCTCTGGTTGCAGTGGTTCTTGATTTTCAACCTGCTCTGCAATAGCAGCAAGCTCTACCAATCCTATGTTTGTGTGTTCCTTAGAATCTTCCTCCACTTCTATATTTACCTGCCCCTTAGGAACTTTTGTCTCCTTCCTAGGTGTCCTTTTGAGTCTAAGGCTCCTTTTTGGAGGAATATCAATAGCTGGCTCAGCTGGTTTTGATTTCTTTGGAGGGATTTTATGTTTCTTAGCTGATGTAGGATGACCAGTGTCATCAGCTTTTCGTTTCCTAGGGACAGGTTTTACTTTTTCTGGTTTTTTCTTCTTCGTCTTCCCTTTTATAATTTTTTCCTCTCTCATTTGTGCTTCCTCTTTTTGAATGGTATCCCTAGTACAAACTAGAGTTTTAGGGAGAACATTGACATTAGGCTCTGAGGATGAACTTTCTTCATCTGAATCCTCTAATTCAGAGGAGCCAATTTCTACTGTTGGTTCTGCTACAAGAGGGTTTGTGCAAGAAGTTGAAGCTCCAGGAATGGTTTTAGTAATCCTCTCACCCCTACTAACCCTACAAGCTTGGGGCTGACCTCTAAGACCCACATTTTCCAATCTGAACTAATCAATGCTCAAAACTTCTTCCCATGGCATACCAGACACTTCTTGAAAATATTTTTCTACTAAAACATTAATCAAATAGTCATGGGAAATAGTGTTTTCCCTACCTTTCTACGTTTCAGTTGCCATGATTGCAAGAAGGTTGTACAACACATTTGGCACATTCATATTCTTGCCATGTCTCATGTGGTTCAAAAGATTGAAATGTACAAAATGAAGGCATGATTGGCAGCCCTCGTAAGTAATATATTTGATAATGTAAACAACAACTTGTTTCCATTTTTCTAGCAGAGAAGTTCTCCTTGTTCTTTGTTTGTCTACAACAAGCGGAGGATCACTAGGCTCAGTGAATTCTACCCTAGTTGACCTAGCATCCTTAGAAATAGGGTAGGGTTCTCCTTTAGCAAGAAAACCTGTTACTTCAACAATCCTCTCTTCAGTGACTATAACTTCTATCCCTTTTACCATTTCCTTACCATCAGAGAGTGTTTGTGCAAATTCCAAAGCAATGTCCTCATTGAAACTATCTAGTTTTAGAAAGTAGTGTAGCCATCCACAATTTCTAAATTCAGCCAGAGAGAGTGCATCCTGCAGTATCACCTGATGAACTATAGGTTCATTTCTGATCAGCTGGCCTCCCATTGCTTCTACTCACAATCTAGAAAACACCTTTGCAAAATCTTCTTTCCTGCAATCCTCCTTATGAAAACCCAATTTTCTTTTGCTTCTTGCAACTCTTCTCCAGTGCTAACGCCAATGTTGTATGACTCTTCAATTTACCTTTTTGGTGACTTTATGACTATGACTAAGGCAATGAGGAAGACATAAAGGAGGGACATCATCAAAGAAAATGGTGGCAAAAGTGTCATATCATACATGCAGGCCATCATTTTAAATATATTATTTCAAATTTGCTCATTTCAATTTTTTTTGCAATGTTGGTGCATGAATGCCATGTATGACATGTGGACACATGGGTTCACACTCCCCCCCAACCTAAATTAAATCATGTATCCACACAAGATAGGATGTAATTATGATGTGATAGGGCAAGGTACAAATATGTGCTATGTGAAATATCAATATTAATATACAGTAATTAAACAAATGTATTTAAGATAATTAAGATACATCAAGTTGTTACACATGTACCTAAAAATTTGGAGTGTCATTTGCAAAGAATGTGGAAGGAAGTATAGGTTACTTTAAAAGTACAGTTGAGCTTATTAAATGAAGTGATGGTGGAGTGAAGTGATGGTGGAGTTATGGAAGAGAGAGAAAGGATGGAGATGGATGGGTGGATAGATTTATTGATGAAGAAGTTAATTCCCACAAAAAGTGGAAATTTTTTTTATGATTGCATGTGTTCCTTGACTAGTCAAAACGATGGACACTAGGTTTGCTTCCTTCAACTACAGGAACTTTGGAGGTATGGTGTTGAATAAATTGATGCATGAAATCTTTTTTGGAAGTCGGTTTATGGTATAACCTGAGACAATGATTGTTGACCAGGAGCTTGAATCTAATAGGATCAATTGTTGTGAGTTGAACAACACCATTGGAGAAGACTTTTGCAACTTCATATGGTCCCAACCACTTGGTTTGCAGTTTGCCTACATTATCTTTATACCTAGAATCATAAAGAAGCGCCCAGTCACTTGGCTAGAACTTCTTTTCCTTTATGTATTTGTCATGTCATCTAATTCTCTGATTTTGCACCATCTTAGCATGATGAAAAGTTGACTTTCTCATCTCATCTAAGGCATTTAGTTGCATGATCATGTCCTTTTGTGCCTCAGACATATCCATCCCAAGGTCTAGTGTTGTCCTAATAGTTTTATGTTCAAACTCTATAGGCATCATGGCTATTTTTCCATACAATAATTCAAAAGGATTAAAACCAGTGGTTGTTTTCCAAGTGGTTCTATAAGCCCAGACAACTTCTGGCAATCTATTTGCACAATATTTTCTATGAATAGCCACTTTTTTGGTCAAAATATCCTCTATTTCCCTATTTGTTACCTCAGAATGGCCATTGGCTTGAGGGTGATAGGGTGTAGGTTTCCTATGCCTTACATTATATTCATTGACCAATGTTATGACAAGAGTTGATGTAAACTGAGCACCTTGATCTGTGACTATCTCTCTAGGAACTCCATAGCGTGTGAAGATTTCTTCATAAAGTAATTATGCAACTTTATTGTCTCGGGCATGTTTCATGGCTTTGACCTCAACCCACTTAGTCACATAGTCAGTGCAAACCAAGATGTAAGATTTTTCATTTGATGGTGGATCAATTGGACCTACAAAATCAAGTCCCCATTTATCAAATGGTGTGATAACTACTTTCAGTTATAGAGGAATCTCATCCAATTTAGTTGGTCAGCCCATCCTCTTACATCTATCACACTTCCTAGTGTACTTTTTTGTATCCTTATGAAGTGTGGGCCAATAATACCCTATATTGAGAATCTTCTTGGTTGTTCTCTTAGCTGCAAAGTGCCCTCCACAGGGTTCATTATGACATGCATGTAGTATATCATATGTTTCATTCTCTCTTACACATCCTCTCATCACATGATTTGGTCCAGTATAGAATAAACAACGTATAATCCATGAGAATGGAAAAAATTTCTCAATAAGAACCCTTCTCTCTTTTAGAGAGAAATGAGGGGGGACTCTCCCTGTAACTAGATAATTGGCTATACTTGCATCCCAAGGTGTGTGCATAGTGATGGAGAACAAATTTTCATCAGGGAAAGAGTCATCAATGACTTGAGTGTCCTCTAATGTAGTCAATATGGAGAGAAAGTCTGCCACAACATTTTCCTTACCCAGTTTAACCACAATGGTGATATCAAATTCCTACATTAACAACAACCACCTTGCTAGCCTTCCCAAAATTAAGGGCTTTTTCATAAGGTATCTTATGGCTACATGGTCTATATGGACAAAGATCTAATATCCTGTGATGTAATTCCTGAACTTGTTGAGAGCATAAATTACTACCAACATCTCCTTCTATGTCACTGTGTAGTTAAACTTGGCTCCTTGTAGGTTCTTGCTGACAAAGTAGATTGCATTCTCAATTTCTCCCTCCTTTTGTCCCAAGACAACCCCTATAGCATTATCAGATACGCTTGGGTGAATATGGAAAGTGAGTTCCCAATTAGGGCCTTTGAGCACAGGAGCATGGGTTAAGGTTGTCTTTAAATCAGAGAATGCTTTATCACAATCCTTTGTCCACTAGAACTCAACATCTTTAGTTAGAATATCATAAAGTGGTTTTTCCATCTTACTAAAATCTCTTATGAAGAACCTATAGCATCCTACATGTCCCAAGAAGCTTCTAACATCTTTTTGCTTGACAGGAATAGGAAGGTTGGTAATCACCTCAATCTTGGTTGGGTCTACTCGAATTCCTTTATTAGAGATATAATGGCCAAGGACTACTCCTTCCTACATCATCATAAAGCATTTATCACTGTTCAATGATAGATTATGGTCCTCACATCTCTGCAAAACTTTTCTTAGGTTTTCTAATGCTTCTGCAAAATCAGCACCATAAGTAGTAAAATCATCCATGTAGATCTCCATACAATCATGTGATATATCTAAGAATATACTAATAACTGCTCTTTGAAAGGTTGCAGTGCATTGCATATACCAAATGGGAGTACTGAATAGGCATAAGCCCCCCAAGGACAAGTAAAAGTTTTCTTTTCCTAGTCTTCAGGTGCAATCTATATCTAATTATAACCATTGAATCCATCTAGGAAAGAAAAGTATTGCTTTCCTACAAGTGAATCCAATACTTGGTCTATAAAAGGAAGGGGAAAATGATCCTTTTTGGTGGTAGAGTTTAGTTCTCTATATTCAAAGCAAACTCTCCATTTACCTCCCTTTTTAGGCATAATTACCAATGGGGACACCCATTGGTTACCTAAGATAGGGTAGATAAATCCTACATCCAATAGCTTTTGTAGTTCCCCTTTTACAATCTCCCTCAATGCAGGGTTGATTCTCTTTTGTGGTTTCCTTACTAGTGTGTAGTCATCTGTAATGTAGATCCTATGAGTATAGAGCTTGGGATCCAATCCTCTCATGCCATGGTAATCACATGCAAATGCATGTTGATGTATCTTCAATAGGTTTGTTAGGGACAACTGCTACTCTTGACTCAGCTTGTTGTTAATATTCAAATGTTTTCCCTTTGAAACTTGTACTTGTTTGGTCGACTCAATCATGGTTGTTTCACTTATGCTTGGAATTTTTAATTCATGTGGCAACAGTGTATGAATCATATCAGTTGTTGTAGGGAATTCAGATGCAGGAGGAGCCGGAAGAAGTTTCTGCAATCGACATGCAGAAGTAGAGTCATGAGCGGATGATTCTTCATGTACTTCACAATGGTTCTAAATTATATGGGATAATATTTCATCTTCTTCTTGAAGTTGCATGAAAGTACTTTTTCCTATCATCATGAGTTGTGCCACTAAATTGACTTCCTCGACCTCTTCTCCAACTTGTGGCCATATGGGGTTTTCCATATCATGGGATGGTTTAGTAGGAGGATAGAGGAAAAACTTCATAGTGCTTCTCCCATCAGAAATAGTCATGTCCCCTAACCAACATCCAATGTAAGCATCTATTGTAGCTAGCTACAGCCTACCCATAATAATGGGATACCTTCCCAATGTAGCTTTAGGGGAAAGAATCATGAAATCTATTGGGTACTCCCAAGAGTCTAGAGTAACAACAAGGTCTTCTACTATACCATCTAGTTTGACAATGGAACTATTAGCAAGCTACAGGACAATAGGAGTAGGTCTCATATTTGCAACATTCAATTGTTGCAAGATATCCATAGTCATATCATTGATTGTTGCTCCCAAGTCTATTAGAGATATTTTTTTCTTGGATTCCATTTATAATGACTCCTATCACAGGACTTCCTAGGTTAGTATATTTAGGAATAGTAACTTTCCCAAACATGATATTTTCTAGTTGTCCCACCACATGAACGGTAGTGGGGTCTTTCTTTTTCCTTCCTAGCTTTTTGAGGCATGCTTCCTTGATTGCCTCACTATATATGGGGACATCTTTTATGGCCTAAAAAAAAGGTATCTTGACACATATGTGTTTCAACTGATCCAGAATATAAAAGGTTGTTTCTTCCTTCTCTTCCTTTTGTTTAACAACTTCTAACCTTTGAGGAAATTGTGGTTCTTGATCAAACTGCTGAACTAGTTCAGGATTATTGGGCATACTTAATTGAGCAGGGATATTAGATAGATTATGATGCTCCTCTTCTTCCACAGGAAGCTCAGTTATGATAGGAGTGGATGGAGATGACAAAGTGGTTCCTGGACGTAGATGAATATCACTCACACTCATAGCATATGCAGGAAATTGATTAGGATTTGTAGAGTAGACTGGTCATTGTTGTGTTTTGTTATTTAGGTTAGGTGTGGGTTGAGTTGGTAACTAAGTAGGTCTAGGTGTGCTAGAGTTTGAGCTAGTAGGAGGAGATATTATGGCAGGCCGCTGATGCTATGGAGGTGGTTGCATATAACTAGTTGCCTAGTTTGGCCATTGTTGTCCTCCCCTGCATTGGGATGTCTTCTACTAGTTTACTCGAGGTTGCTTCCAATTCTCTTGGAACTGATGCCATTGGGGTGGAGATTTTTTGTAATTGGGCCAGGTATTTGGAGGGTTGTTCCAAGGTTGAGGTGGATATCCTCCAAAGTTGGATGGGTATGGGGGATGCCATTGATTACCAGATGCATAAGAATTGAAATAAGGTCCACTAAAAGATAATGGATCTGGTGGCATACCTTGTCTTGGATCCCATGGTATTCTTTGTGCAATGTAGAAAACTTGGTCATCACCAACCTGAACTAGCCTGAATTCTGGTGGAATCTGTTTGTTATCAATGTTGGCTACCATTTTGCATTTGTAGTCCTTTTTCCTGCAATGAGGACAATATTCTGCCAACATTGCTTTTTCCTCCTCTTGTTTCTTCTTTTCTTGAAGAGTGTCTAGCTAAGTAGCCATATTGTTTATGATATCCTACTTGAAATCTACCAACAAATGAGTGATTTCCATCCTTGAAACTCCATTAGTGGAGGATTTACCCATAGAAGATTGGTAACCTCTTCCTTTCTTTAGAGTTGCCCTGGAGTAGTTCTAACATATCTTCTTAATATAATCCCAAGGAGCTTGGGTGATATCTCCTACTCCTATCAGGTCCAAAGCATCAATGCAGTTTTCATTGATCCCTCTTAGGAAGAGAAACTTTTGAGACTCTTCATTGAGTGCATGATGTGGAGATTTCTGTAGGAAAAACAAGAACCTTGAAATGTAGTCTCCCAAACTTTCATCTTCCTTTTGTTGTATCCTGAAGATATCATCTCCTCTCATATCATTTCCCCTACAGTATTCTTTATACTTCTTAAGAAACTTTGTTTTCATATCATCCCAAGTCTCTACATTATTCCTAACTAAGCTCATAAACCATCTTAATGCAGCTTCTTTCCAGGTGGTAGGAAACAATTTAAGCCTATGAGCATTAGTAGTATAGTCATAGCTTCTATAGAGGATATCAAACTCAAACAAGAAAGTGTTAGGGTCTTCTATTACAAGCCCATAGAACTTAGGAAGAACTGAAGCAGGGATTTTCTTGAGGTTATAAATTTCATTCTGGTGGGTGATAGGAAATGGAAAATATGGTTGGTTAGGTCTATTTGTATTTTGACTGGCCAAATTTTCTTAATGGAGTGCCAAAGCAAATGGATTCTCAATTAGGTTTTGGGAAGCTTGCTCTTTAGAGGAAGTTTCAGAACTGGTCAAATTGGGAAATGCATCAACAAAAGGATTTGTCTCCTCTTCTTCTTCTTCGTCTCTTGGCATATTTTGAAACTCAACTAGCTACTTATTAGGATTAGGGTCATTAGGAAGGAATCTCCCATGAGCATCTCTTCTCTTGCCTCTATGCATGCAATATTAACTCAGTATCAGCCAACTTACACAAATTATTAGTGAAAAAATAGCAGATCATTACTTTTCTCAAATGAAGGGTATGCTAAGAACAAACTTCAAAGATACTAAAATAGGAAAGAAACTTGAAATGACTCCAAAGAACTTCCTAGTTTGACACCATCCTCGGCAACGACACCAAAAAATTTGGCCTCCTCTAATGGTTCAATAACTAAGTCTCTAAAGTTGTAACTTAGAGATTAGATATCTGCACTAAGTAGTTATCTTGCTCATCATGAAGGTTCATTTCATTGTCAACCTAGGGATGTGAAATTGAAATGGGTCAGCACTGTATGTGCACTAGGACTCAACTGTAGTCATCCTTATCCTACAACTAGAAAGGAAACAGTACTGAAATAAAATGTTGGAAGGAAACTAGCATAAGCACTGAGCATGAATTATCAACTAAACTGAGCATCAACAATTGAATTGGAATGGATGATAGAAATAGGAATATCAGCAAACAGACAGGAAGTTACTCTGTCTGTCTTGGCTGCGGGAACAATCACATAACATAGTTCCAATGGCTGCAAAAATAGACAACTATTGAAACCGAAACTAATTATTGAATAGAAAAATAACTATTAAACTAAATGAATGGAATTCTCACCAAGTGGGGCCCCTTGAATGAGTCTTCCCTAAGCTAACTCAGATGCAGCAAATCAAAGTATCATTTTATTTATTGAAAACATGATTACATCATATCAGTGATATGACTGTATTACTTGAAACTAAAAATGCAAGTACAATCTTAGAACATCCAACCTTGTGAAAAGGGGAATTTGACCATTATTTATAGGATAAAATCTTCTAACTAATTCCTAACTAATTGGGCGGTCAACTCCAACAAACTAGGAGGACGCCACTTATTGAAATCATGAAAAAGAGGGAGGAAGTTATGCATACGCTAGATTTAGTCAAAGCAAACTTTCCTCAACGAGGATCCAGCACAACAACACCCCCTAGATTTTCTCAACTAACATAAATGATCATTTAAAGGTAAGTTAAAACTTCCACATGAGTTGGGAGTTTCCCTCCATTGACCTTTTTAATGACCATCTTTTTTACTTCTTTAGCAACCGACTAGCTGGCATGAACTCCTTCCACCTCACAATCTTCATTTATATCTGCATCTTGATGTAAACCTACATAATAACATTAGTGTTCACAAAACAATTGTGTATCCATAATCACCTTAGAATAATATGCATTCAATCACATGTAAGATTAACATAAATATATCACATAGCAGGTTAATACTATCAAAAGTCACAAGGATAAGTTCATGCCCAAGGTTCATAATTTTAGGGAAATAACATAGAGAATGTCAATAACTAGGTGCTAAAGTCTATGATAACAACAAAAAATATATGATAAACCCTATCAAAATTGAGCCATTATTTGAACCCATTAACCCAATCAAACAAAGAGTAAAATAGGCTAAATGCATGGAGTATCAACACCTTTTTATTAGAATAAGATTATTCCTTACAATTCACAAATAATACTCATTTCATTTCAATGTGATTGAGGAAAGAAGGAAGATACCTCCAAAACTATATGACTATTAATCCATTAACACATGCTAAGCTATCATTTTATTCAAAAATGGTCATAGCACATAAAACAAGGCATAACATCATCATGCTAATATCTAAAAATTTAATAATTTTGTTTTACAATTAAAAAGAATAAGGCCACAAGATAATATCATCTCAAACATTCAAAATTTTGAATTTATCTTTTCAATATTTCACCAAGAACCACCATCAAACTAAGTTCTACCATCAATGTCCATCAAACTTTTCACTAATTTTTCACTGAAAATTAAAAACTCAAATTTAAAAAATCTAAATATACTCTCCAATTCAAAAAGGAAAGGGGAATCTACTTTTCCAATCATATAATTTTTTACTAGTTTTTCAAAAAAATTAAGGTGTTTTTTATGTTTTCCAAGAAAACTAGAAATGTATTTAAATTTATAACATTATATTTTTATTATAAATCTACCCAACACTAAACATATGCAATAACATAATTTATAGAAAAAAAATTGTAAGGGTTTGGGTACCATTTTATATTTTTCAAAAAAAATGAAAAATACAATAAAATTAAATCTAAAATCCAACCAATTTATTAACAAATTGAATTATCTTACAATCCAAGTTTAATCATAAAAAAATTAATCCATATGTCTATCTCAAAGGACATGCATGGCCAAACAAGGAAATTTCATCACTAATTTTCCTTCTTTAATAAAAGTCAAATATCTCTTTATTGTGAAAGCTTTCAAATATAGATTCTTGAGGTAGAAATCAATCCCAAGCAAACAATCAAGCATAGGAATCATTTATCAAGAAATCTAATCCAACAAATCTCTCCATAAAAAATCAAACAACTTTCAATTCTTCCAATGCTCCATTCAAGAGTTTCAAGAAAAATATGTTTTCTTTTTCAAGCAAGGTATCACACACAGTGGAGAGGAAAAAACAGAAAATATTTTCAAAATACCTATTCTTTCCTTTTTAATAAAATCAATGAAAATCACTAAAAAAAATTCTTTCCTTTCACATTTGACACAACCATGGTAGGAGGGTCCTCAAGGAGAACTATCTGGACCGTGCAGCAAGAGTAACACAACGAAAGCAACACAGAATATGGAGGAAAATGCAAATGAAAATATGTTCATTAATAGAAATCTCAGTTACATTAGGTCGTCAACATCCCAGTTTACAGATTTAGCTCACAGGCCTGAAATAACATGTTTGATATTACAACATTCCAATATGCTCCTATATGCGAGCTGGACTCTTACAATTCAGATCAATCTTAATCTACTCAATGAACTACTAACTCTACTGCTAACTCCAATACCCTATTCTAATGATCAATTACAAGCTTTATACTATATTCGTGATTCTGGAAACATCTGCATCAGCCAAAGATCATCACATTATCCAAGGAAAGAAAATGTAGCGTGTGCATGAATATGTCGGCATAAAATTTGAATTACTCTATCAACAAGTAAATAGAATGAAGTGTGGACCTATAAGGAAGGTCAGGGACACTCCACATAACACTTAGAATCACACCGTCGAGATCCACAAGTCATGAGGATGATCCATGAATGATCAAATTAACTAATTGTATTGAAAACTATTCCGGTGTCAGTTCAAGAAACTGCCATGAAATTCTAGAAGCGATAACTTGTTGGAAAAGGATCTAATCACGCCCAAATCTTGGAATAAGGAAAATGAGCATGTCCACAATGTACACAAAGATCCACAGGGTCTAGTGAGTAAAGATGATGAATCCACCAATCATGAACAGAGCAAGAACAAAACAAGAAAAAATTGAAAGGAAATATTTTTGTTTGATGCAAGATTCCCAAGAACCAAGGATGCTCCTGCATTAGACATCCAGGGTTAATGAAAAGTGAGTCCCTCACTTTTTTGGGGCTAAAAGAAAACCAAGTCATTCTACCTCAGCTTGAGAAATCCAAGAAGAATCCTCAACTGGTCTGTCTTTCCATTTCATAAGATATTCTTTAGACTATCTTCCACAAGTCTTCCTCCCATCTCTGACATCCAAAATTTCTTCAATCTCATCTAACTGTTGCTTAGGAAACTGGTTTTCCGATCTTATTTCACTATCTTCTCTAAATTTTATTTCATGGTACTGGTGTAGGTCTGTAATGTTGAATATAGGCGATATACCCATGCCATCTGGTAACTCTACTTCATATGCATTTCCTGAATCAAATTTCCTCAAAATCCCACAAGGTCCAAACTTCCTCATCTTCAGCTTACTATATGTTCCAATTGGAAATCTTTCCTTTCTCAAATACACCATCACCTCATCTCCAACTTCGAACTCCTTATGTCTTCTCTTCTCATCTTCTTTCTCCTTATACTTCTTGTTCATATCTTCCAACTGCTATTTCACTTGAGTATGCACTTTCTTCATATGTTTTGCAAATTCCTCTGCTTCTGCACTCTGTTTACCTTCCATACTGATATCTCTCAATTCTGATATACCTCTAGGATGAACTCCAGTAACAATTTCAAAAGGTGTATTTCCTGTACTCTTGTTTACTGAATTATTCTATGAAGATTTTTCTTGTGCAAGGACTAAATCCTAACTTTTGGTTTTCTCTCTGGAACCAAACATCTCAGGAAATTCCCTAAACTCATGTTCACTACCTCTATCTTTCCATTTGTTTGTGGGTGAAATATAGAACTAAACTTCAAATATATCTTCAACTTCTTCCAAAGTGTTCTCCAAAAGTCACCAACAAATTTTGTATCCCTATCTGAAACTATACTCCTAGGTAATCCATGCAATTTGACCACTTCTCTGAAAAACAAGTCTGCTACATGTATTGCATTTGTTGTCTTCTTACAAGGTATGAAATGTGCCATTTTATAAAATTGATCAACCACCACAAATACAGAATCATTACCTCTTTGTGTCTTCAACAAACCAAGTATGAAATCCATGCTAATATCCTCCCAAGGTCTCTCTAGAACTTTCAAAGGCATATACAACCCAACATGCTGACTTACTCCCTTTTTGTAACTTGACAAACTCTGCAACTCTGCACAAATTTCCTAACATCCTTATGATTTTTTGGCCAAAATTAATTCTCACTTACCAATGCTATTGTCTTGTCAATTCCAAAGTGTCCTGGCATTCTTCCACTATGCTTCTCCTTCACCAAGTTATCCCTTATTGAACTCTGGGGTATACACAATTGATTTCCTCTTAATAACATATCCTCCTGAATGAAATAATCCCACCACTGACTTCTATCCTCTAAAATTGGTTCTTTGCAAGCTCTCCAAGGTTTTGCAAAATCTGGGTCTTCCTCATACAAGTTCTTCAATTCATCAAAGCCTAATACTTCCACTCTCATCTCTATCAGTAAATTACTTCTCTTAATCAAAGCATCAACAACTCTATTTTACTTTCCACTCCTATGCTTCAAAACAAAGTTATAACTCTGCAGGAACTCCACCCATCTCATGTGTCTCTAATTCAACTTACCTTGACTGTTCAAATATTGCAATGCTTGATGATCCGTAAACAACACAAACTCCTTAGGCAACAAATAATGTCTCCACTTCTTCAAGGCTTGGACTATGGCATAAAACTCATGATCATACACTGAATATATTCTCCTAGCATCATTCAATTTCTCACTAAAGTAAGCTACTGGTCTCCCTTCTTGACTCAATACTACTCCAATTGCACTTCCACTTGCATCATAGTCTACTTGAAATACCTTATTGAAATCAGGTAAATCCAACATAGGTTGCTTAGTCACCTTCTACTTCAATAACTCAAAACTTTGTTCTGCTCCAGAAATCCATCTAAAATCCTTCCTATCTCCTCTCATTGTTTCTGTCATAGGACTGCAAATAGAACTGAAATTCCTAATGAGCTTTCAGTAGAAACTAGTCAATCCATGAAATGATCTTACCTCTCCAATACTATCTATTGTAGGCCACTCCACAATTTCTTGCACCTTCTCAGGATCCATCTTCAATCCATCCACAGATTAAAAATCCCAGATATACCAACTCCTCCTTCATGAAACTACACTTCTTAATGTTTATCAACAACTGTTCTTCTCTCAACCTCTACAAAACTTGTCTGATATGCAACAAATGTTCTTCTCTACTCTTACTGAAAATCAAGATGTCATCCAAGTAAACAATCACAAAATTACCCAATAATTTCTTCAATACCTCATTCATCGGCCTCATGAAAGTACTCAGTGCATTTTTCAATCCAAAAGGCATCACCAACCACTCATACAATCCTTCATTTGTCTTGAATTTTTTTTTCCACTTATCTCCTCTGATTCTAATATGATGATATCCACTCTTCAAATCTATCTTTGTAAAGTATTTAGCTCCACTCAAGTGATCCATGATGTCATCCATCTAGGGAAAAGGAAATCTATACTTCACCATGATCTTGTTTATGCTTCTAGAATCTGTACACATCCTCCATTCTCCATCCTTCTTAGGTGCAAGCACATCATGTATTGCACATGGACTTAATCTTTCTCTAATCAAACCTTTTTTCAACAATTCTTGCATTTGTTTATTCAACTCCTCATTCTTTGTCAATGTCATCTAGTGTGCCGCTTTGTTAGGAAAACTAGCTCCATGAATCAGATCCATGCAATGACTAATACTCCTCATAGGTGGTAATCCATCAAGTACATTATCTGAAATGATCTTCTCATACTTTGTCAAAAATTCCTTTATCTCTTTCATTTTTTCTTCTACATGCTAAAAATCTTCAGTCTTCTTAGGTACCAAGGCATATCATATGCTCTCATGTCTCAACCCATTTACGAATCTCCTTCCATCAACCAAGCAAACTCTAGTACTCGTACAAACCTCAACTGTAGGGACATCTTCCAAAGGAAACAATAGTATATATATTCGTCTTTCCATCATGAATAGCCTATCTATCATACTGCCAAGGCCTTCCCAACAAAACATGGCATACATCCATAGGCATAATATCACACAAAACTTCATCATGATAATTTCCTATCTTCAATTTCACCAAACATTGTTCATTTACCAATATCTTATGCTCATCCTAAATCCAAGCTATTTGGTAGGGCTTCGGGTGTTTCAACATTTCCAACTCCAATTTAGTCACCATTTCTTCAAAAACCAGGTTCTTAGAAATTCCATTGTCAACAATCACTTTGCAACATTTACCAGCTACCTTGCATCTAGTCTGAAACAAATTCTTTCTCTACAATGGTTCCTTTTCTACTTCACTTTGTAACAATACCCTTCTATTCACCAACACTTCTCCATCTTTCGGTTTATTAGATGATCCAACATGATCTTCCTTAGCAAAGGTTTTCTTCCTATTGTTCTTTGTCTTTCTGCTTGTCTCTCCCTGATTACATTCAAATGCCCTCTATCCTTCTCCACCACACTTAAAGAAAGTTCCCCTAAATACTCTTTTCTCCTTATCATCTTTTCTATAACCTTCATTCTGATAACCACCATATCATCCTCTTTTGTAAGAGTTTCCATCACCTTTATGATACAAATTATCATTCTTATTGACCTCCTTATCCCTATTCTGATCTTCAAAAGAGCCTCGTCCTCCTCTAGTAAAAGTTATTCCTCTCTGAAATCTTCCACCTCTTTCTCTCTATCTCTGCTCATGTCTTTTATTCAACTTCTCTTTTGCCTTTAGGACACACTGATATGCCTCTTATACACTCTGCAACTTAACCAAATTGATCTCATCCTGTATAGATGACCTCAAACCATGTGCATACCTAGCTACTTGCTCAATCTTATCCTCTGAATGTCCAGATCTAATATTCAACTTATAGAACTCCTCAGTATACTCTGTCACACTTGAATATTTCTTCTTTAGATTTTGCAACTTTTGGAACAAATTGATCTGATAATCTGCAGGCATGAACTTTGTCTTCAACTTATTCACCATCCAATCCCATGATTTTATGTTCTCTTTTCCTCTTCTTTGCCTATCTATATGAAAATGTTCCCACCAAAGGGATGCATGTCCTCTCAACTTTATACAAGAAAATGTCACCTTCTTATCTTCAGTGGTACCTTCAAATTCAAAATACTTTTCCATGTCTATAATCCAATCAAGCAATTCTTCTGAATCCAACTTACCATTATAATCCGATGGATTGAAATGTGGTTTGGTATTCAATTTGGTTAGGGATCTTATGAACCTCTCTTCTCCCTGATCAAGACCAGGTTGTTCTTCTCTTTCTCTTTCCTCCTATACTTCTACCTCTTCATCACTCACATCATCAACTGGTCAACCTCTTCTCTAGGTTGTTTCAACTGCATCTAATCTAGCAACAATTCCTCTCAACATCTCCATTAAAGCAGGGTCTGCATTTCCACACACTCCATTTCCTCTACCATTTCTTCTTCCCACCATCTTTACACAAGTCCTCTGTAGTTGTAGGTCAAATCCTCAATTTTCCACCCTACAAAAAATCTTCAACAGTACTTTGCAAACTCTGACAATCTTGCAAGGAATGAATCTCACTCTGATACCAATCTGACATAGCCATGGTAGGAGGGTCCTCAAGGAGAACTATCTAGACCATACAGCAAGATTAACACAATGAAAGCAACACAGAATATGGAGGAAAATTCATATGCAAATATGTTCATTAATAGAAATCTCGGTTACATTCGGCCGACAACATTTGGTCTTACAGATTCGGCTCACAAGCCTGAAATAACATGTTCAATATTACAACATTCCAATATGCTCCTATATGTGATCCGAACTCTTACAATTCACATCAATCTTAATCTACTCAATCAACTACTAACTCCACTTCCCTATTCTAATTATTTATTACAATTTTTATACTATATCCACAATTCTGGAAACATCTGCATCAGCCAAAGATCACATTATCCAAGGAAAGAAAATGTAACGTGCACATGAATAGGTCAGAATCAAATTTGAATTACTCTATCAACAAGTGCATAGAATAAAGTGTGGACCTATAAGGAAGGTCGAGGACACTCCATGGAACACTTAGAATCACACCATCAAGATCTGCAAGTCACGGGGATGATCCACAAATGATCAAATTAACCGATTGGCTTGAAAACTATTCTAGTGTCGGTTCAAAAAATTGCCATGAAATTCTAGAAGCAATAACTTGTCGGAAAAGAATCCAATCATGCCCAAATATTGGAACAAGTAAAATGAACATGTCCATGATGTACACAAAGATCCACAGGTTCTAGTGAGCAAATATAATGAATCCACCAAGCATGAATAGAGCAAGAACAAAACTGAAAGGAAATATTTTTGGTTGATGCAAGATTGCCAAGAACCAAGGATTCTCCTACATCAACATTAGAACTAGATAATTTTTAACCATAGATATGTTCAGTTCATAATAGTGTTGGATGTTGTGGTTTTCTTGTTGATATGTGGTTGTCATTGATGTCAACACTATTAGCATAAATGTATTTTAAGTTGTATATGTCGAGGATACTGAGAAAATTGTAAAGAAATGAGTTGCAGGTTGTTAGTGGTTAAGTGAAGTTTAGTATGGTGGTATGTTTTGTATGTTGAATATCAGAGTTTTTGGACTAAAGGATTTTTTTCTGAGTGTATCTAGTCTATCCATGTCAAGTTTCAGGATCCGCATGAAGAGTTGATCGAGTTATGAAGATTTTCATTCAGATAGTTTTTTCTTTCTTCAGTTAGTGTTGTTGATTGAAGATGAGGCTATTTATGTTAGTTCAGTTGTTTTGGATGCTTTTTTGTTGGTTCTTAATTTTTTTGGATTCTTCTAGATCGTTCTTTATCTTTGTTGCATGCCCGCATTGATCGTTGTGATCGTGGTTGGTGATTTTCTCTTGCGTGTTCATGTTTTTCATGTTCCTGGCCAACATGGTGTTGAAGCGTGTTGTGGATCTTCGAGGAGAATCTAATTGAAGTGTTTTCATGTTGAATATGTTGATTGATGTCCTCACTAAGTTATGGATGACTCAGATTGATACACATTGATTATTATGAATGATTTGGGCTGACAGTTATATTCATTTTATTATTTCTTTGTGGCCGACTTATAGCGGTGAAATTTCTTGTTGCCGATATATAAGAGTGGTTTTTTTTTTTTAATTGAAGTGTGTGAGTGTGTGTGTATGTGAAAATAATATCCTAATCATTCAAAGGCAGAGCAGAGTGTGAAGAAAAGTGAAGAAGAGTGAAAAGTTGTTCATGCGCTTAACCAAAACTGTGATCATGCATTAGTAGATGTTATTTTATCAATTCAAATCCCTATGGATGGATTTAATCTGAATCCTTTTGTAAGATAGTGTGTCTTCCTTTTTATTTGAGCAATGAGCTCTAGGAAGTGCACCTGAATGCAAGTGCATTCCCCATATTTTTATTTTCATTATACTTTTAATAGGGTATAATCTTGTGGACTAACCTCCACCATGGTTTTTCCCCTAACAGGGTTTCCACGTAAAACAAAATCTTGGTGTTATGTGTGTTACTGATGTGTTGATGATCTTTGTTTTCATGCTTAATGATCATATCTGAGTATAAATTTGATAAGTCAAATGTTTTTTGAATTTTTGAGACAACTGATTTACCCCCCCTCTTAGTTGTTTGCCCTTGTTTTTCCAACAAATAGATATATTTATTTATTTTCTAAAATAAGATTGAATACAATATTTTGAGAATAATTAATGTATTATATTTTAAGACTTGTTTATTTTCAAATTAATTCTTAACCTTTAAAGTAAAAGAACTCACTAATAATAATGTAGTGTTGTAAAATTTCACCCCTTTGCAATTTCACCTACATTTTTGCATCCACTTTAGTGTCCACTCCCCTAGTATTTGTGTAGGCTCATTTTAGCCCTTGTATTATCCTTTTTCCCTCTTAGGATTCTCGAGACCCCTTATCAATAGCTACCCTTACACATCAACTTTGCATCAAACCACCTTGTGTTTTCCTCATTACCGTCATTATTTATTGTGATTTTTTTGGACACTCATGTGTCACACAGACATTTGTGCACCACACTAGCATCCCACAACATTTCAATGTTCAAATAGTAATTTTTTTTGCATGTGTCCACTTTTCACCTACCTTGGTCGGTGGAAATGGCTCAGGATGCCTTGTAATGGCTTGGGAACCTTCTTTTCCCTCCTTTTCTCTCTTTAAAGTCTATATTTTCAATTCATTTTTCTCTCTCTAGATCTCTCTTGGTCTCTGACTTGCTCTTTCTCTTTTTTTTGCCTCTTTTGGGAAGTCTCTCTTTCTCTCTTTCTCTCAATATTGTACAGCTCTCTTGCTTGCTATAGTAGTCTCAAGCTCTTACAACACTCTTTTCAGCTCTCTTGGCTCTCACAGCTAACTCTTTCTTTCTCTCTCTTTGGCTTCCTCAAGCCTTGCAGGTGATATCTATCTCTTGTCTTCTGTATTTGAGCATCTTGGGATTTCTCACATCCCTTGTCTATGCACTTTACTATCTTGTCTATTTATCTTTCTATCTATTTGTCTATTTGGTTGTCTATAGAGGTGGAAACACTGAAATGGGGGTTTGACTGAGACAAGTCCCTAAAAAACCACAACATTTTTTGTTGGTCTAATGTGTGTAGGTATTGAAGATATTTATTTGTTGGAGGCTTCATTACTTGGTCTATTGTGAGAAATTTTCTTCTCCTCAGTTTGATGATCTATATTTCATTTAATCTACATTTTACTTAGTTTACTTTACCTTATTTTAGTTTTGTTACTTTCAATTATTTTCCAACATTTCAAGAGTTCCTAGTAATTAGGATTGTTAGTAGTCATTTAGTTGTTTTTATGATAGTCTTAGATTTTGGTCGGTACGAGATGTTAGTGTGTCACACTATCATCCTTGGGACGCATTGTCATCCATGGCTGAGAACTCTCTAGTTTGTCCAAAAGACCTATGTGACTTACTCTTTTTGTTTCTAGAACTCACACTATTTCATCCCATCACTTGAGATTTGTTTCTTGAGGTAGTTGAGGACCATTTTATCCTTTTAGACTCTTCTTTTTCCTAGAGACTTGAGAGTGGAAAATTTCCTTCTCTACATTTTGGTGAACCTAATGTGAACACTCCTTCCAAAAAAAATGACAAATCCAAGATTTCTCCTTCTAAGAAAAAAAATTTGGGGCATTGCCCCAAACCCCATTCCATGTTGTCAAAATGGATATACGTCGGCCTTTGGCTAGATTATCTATATCTCTATTTTAAAATAAAATTTCTATCTTTTTTCCTTCTATCTCTTTAATGTTTTGTTAAGAAACTTCAAGAATTTCTCTTACAAGCATGTGAAAGGGAGTTCTTTTCTCCTTTCGTATTATTCTTTGTTGATACCTCTCCTAAAATTCCTTCTATTTGTAAGGATATTATGGCGCAATAGGATGAAATAATTGATATTTTCCTTAACAAAACTTTACCCCCTCTTTATTCCAATGCATTATCTTCTAGAGATGATGCATTAGTGAATGAGAAATCTTGTTCCACATTTGACCCCCCATAGATCAATGTTGAGAATATTTCTTCAAACAATTCCTCTAAAATTCATGATGGATCCATAAGTGTAATCGTAGTCTCTCCAGCTTCTTAAAGTCCTAAGAGAATAGTCATTTAAGTGACTTTGACTAGTCCTTCTCCCAAAAGGATTTGTTCTATTTGTGGGGTTCCTATTGAAAGTGATACACCATATCTTTACGTGAAGTTCATGCAATATAAGGCTCCCTCCTATAGAGTGTTATCCCATACTTATAATACTAGAAGGAAACAACCTATATAATCTTAATCAACTTACTTCTTTACCACCTTCTCAACCAAGCCTTCCTCAAACACCTAGACCTATAGCTAAGTGACTGAGTGAGTATGATCTTGTCAAGCAACTTCATGTTACTCCCACCAAGATCTCACTTTGGGATTTTCTTCAAACTACTCCAGTTTACTAGGGTATGCTTTAGGAAGCATTGAAAAATATTCTCTTTCTATCTTCTACTAGGCCAACGTGTTGATAGATCATATTCATGTGGATTTTTTGAATATTATGTTCTATCCATAGGAAATTCCACCTCGAGAAGTACATAAGAAAGTAGATCCTTTAATGATAATAATTAACATTAACAATATTGGTATTAGATGTACTCTCTTTGACACTAGTTTGGCACTCAATGTATGTAGCATTGAGTTGTTGCCTAAAATTAAAATTCATTCAACTTTTGTTACAATTTCTTTGCTTGTCATTTGTGGGTTCAATAATGTTAGGCGACAAGCTCTAGGTACAATAGTACTACCTTTGTAGCTTGGACCTATTACCATACCCACCCTGGTATATATTATGCTGAGAAAATTACAATGTAATCTTCTTCTCAGTAGACTGTGGATTCATGCTATGGGTGCAATCCCATATACCTTGCATAAATCCATCAAATTCATTCATAATAATCAAGGGTGATCCTGATGTACACTTATGTGAGATTGAAGTTGTTGGTCAAGCTTCAGTTGCACCTACTCTTAAAATCTTGTCCCTTCATTATCTTTCGATGCATTGACATCTACTCTGATAGTACTTGTTAAGATACTCTTGAGACATTTCCCTGAAGATCTTTCTACTTCTCAAGAAAATACATGTCTCTGTGATGATTGGGGTTCTTTAGACTTTACAACATCCTTCATTGGGGAATAGAAAGTTAGCCCTACCCACCTTAACATCTCAACAATATCATTCACACCTTCTATCAAAGATGATTATTCTTCTATATCACAGGATAATGTGAATAATAATTTTAATGTCCTTAATGTTGATCCTCCCCCTTCTGAGGAGTTCCAATCACGTTATGGATTTATATTTAATATTTTTTCTAACCATGGTACAAAGGAAATGGTCTTGGGCACATGGAACAAGGAGTTAAGGTCGCTTTGGAACTAACACTTCTCTCTTTCACAAAGGGTTTAGGTTACAATCCTTCTCATTTTTCTCCATCCCCTCTTCCATTGTATGTTGTCCTTATGTCTTATTCTTCTGAGTAGTCAAAATTTTCTCCACAAGAGAAAGGTTTGCTTCCTACTCCTCATCCTTTATCTGAGAAAGAGCATATCTTGTTGATGCTTCTTGTATAGACCTAAAAATGCTCTGGATAAATTTGATTAATTAAATACATGTATTTGATTAATTAAACTTTAATTCATCTACTATTAAATAAATAAAATTATTTATTTATATAGTTCATTTCTTTAATTCTTCTATTCTATTTACATTCTTCTAATTATTCTCTTTTAATTAAATAATCAACTTCAATAGTTTGTATTATTTAATTATTTATTCCCTCTTAATTAAATAAACTAAATCATATAGTATTATTTAATTATCATTATCCCTCTTTTATTAAATAAACAATTTCAAATATTTGTTTTATTTAATAATTGTTATTTCTTTCAGGTATGTGTAGGATCATGATGGGCCAAAAAGTGGAAATATGATGGAAATTTGTAGGGTATGTGGCTGACGACTTTTTTTAACCTAAAATTGATGAAACGAAAAGGGATTTTAAAGGTGATTCTCATCTTTCCACCAATATAAATTATGCTTTACTTTGAATTTAATAAATAAATATTATTAATTTTCTATTTGAATTACAACTAAAGTCTCGATTGATAGGTTGATTGAAAAACACCTATAGCTTTCAAATAGTATCACATTTTTTGAATCTGAAACATGCGTCACATTCTATGCTTCACATACTATAGGATTAAAAAAATAAAAAATGAATTTCATGAAGTTTTGACTAAGTTAAGGTGGTCAGACACACAAGTTTTTATATTTTTTAAAAGTTGTAGTAAAAAATTCATAATTAATTATTTACTTGGAAAAAAATTACAAAAAATATGCATCACATCGGGACATGATTCCTCTAATTATATCTAAAATCTTATAAAAAATATTATCATTTTATTGTAGTTAGGGTGGTCAGACAGACACCTACTTCTTATTTTTTCCCTAAAATTTAAGTACTACTGCATTGAAATTTCAAATTTTCACCAAATCGATTTCTTTTAAAAAATAAACCTAGTAGTTTAGAAAATACATTCAATTTGCTATAGATTTTATTCTTACATATTTTTGAAATAATATAGATAACATATTCAAATTTTTACATCAAGTTGCCTAACTTTGATTTTTCTGAGTTTTTTGCCACTTAAGGGCTTGTTTTTTCCATGGTGATCCTGCACATACCCTTCCAAATATTCCAATTTCCTCTAAATTGAATATTTCCAATTTTTTTACTAATTTAAATAAATCCAAATATTTGATTAAAGCATATTTCTATAGCTATTTCCTCTTTTCACTCATCATATCCACCAACAAAATTAGATATTTTATATCGAATTAATTCAACTCAGCCTTCACGGACAAATTTGGAGACAAAATTTGAGACAAATTACAGGAAAACTTCTTCATCTTCTTCCATTGATCATTCCTATCCTCTGGCTAAATATTTTGGTGGGGAGGAACGATCTCCATAATCTTCTCATGCTTCTTCATCTTTCACCATAATTCTTTCAAATCAAATCCAAACCTTTGCTTTGTTTCCAAATCACAAATATGTTGCCATGAATCTATAAATACAGCTTCTTTCTACAGGAAATGGATTCCAAGTTTGTGCAATCTTACTATGTAGAAATAGCATTAGAGCAATTAAGCATTTGAGCATTTAGCAAATAGAAAATAGTAATTAGCAATCATATAGCAATCATATAGCAATCATAATCATGGCTTTTCATTTAGCTGCATCCTAGTTATAGTAGTTTCTTTTATCAGTTTCATGTCAATTTCATCTACAATAGCATCCATCTTATCATTTAAGAATATCAATAGGATTAGTTTCCTGCATATTCACAACATCTCATTCTCTAGATTGGCATTTTAACAGTCACAGTGCTTAACAATTTGAGAGCCCTGTGATTTGATAAATCTTTGGAGATCAGTGCATCCAATCACTATTTTGGCACATCCACAGAATATTTTGGCACATACAAAGACTGTTTTGGCGCATCCAGTACCAGTTTCACTACAGTCGGGGGGTTTTTCTACAACGCATCTAACCTCTATTTTAGCGCATACACTGAATTTTGTAGTGCATTGATCTATTATTTTAGTGCATTTAAATATTGTTTTCGCACATATAAATCATGTTTTAGCGCATCTAATGACTATTGTGGCACATCTGACTGTTTTTGTAGAATTTTATATTTCCAAGAATTAATCCCTGTTTTATGTCCTGTAGGTACAAAATACGCTTGTTAAAGACAATTGTCGAAAACACTTACGCCGGTCAAAGACAAAAATTTACAAATTACTAATGGTGTTTGCAAGAATTTAATTTTATTATTTCTTTTCCGTTGGTTAAGATAATACATCTAACTTAATTAAAGAAATAGTTTGAACCCCATGTCTGGAATGCGTTTCGAAAGCAATAGGCTTATGCTCTCCCCTTAACAGGGTGATCAGAATGTTAGACTTGCTATCCTACTTTATTAACACCTTTAGAAGGCCCGTCGTAGTGGGAAAAAGTACTCACCCTACATGAACGACCTAAGTGGGAACAACCAAAGCCAAGTTTTCCAACCCACTCTAATCAAAAGTGAATTTGGGGGAACCCACAATTCAATGGAAATGTGCAAGATAACCATCCCCAAAATCTTTGTTCTAAAGATTGGGAGGTCTCCTGAGGGAGTTTATCATTTGTCATGTCGAACAGATACCCTTTCTAAGAACTTTAGTGTAGAATCCAACTGTTTCAGTTTCTGAACACTTTTTATATCATGGTGCAAGGGGAGGGAATAATTTTCCCCCAAGACACTCACCATATAACTATCAGAGACCTTGGCCAAAAGTGGAGGATTCAACTTTGGTTAAGACTCGGGAAAGGAAAAAACATGGGTGCCCTCTAGGGATGACAGGGCTATGTGAGTTGATATAGTTGCAAGCTGTGGGTTGTGCTATTCTAAGTGACCTACTTGACAATTAGAAAAGTGCTTGAACTATCTTTATTTGTGTTAAACCCGTGGAAATTGAAAGAATCAGACTTGGTTCTAGAATACACACTCTTTCTTTAATACATAGTGTTGAAACCAATATTTACAAACTTGTTGTGTGTGTAAAATCATTTCCAAAAGTATCATCGAATTAGATCATCAAATTAAAAGATTTACAAGAAAAACACCCCTCCACAATCTTCATTGGTTAGAAAATTACACCTTGGAAATCAATCTTTTTACTAAGAAAAAGGAGAACAAATGGACAAAACGGTGACCACTTCCAGATTAGCCCAACGAATCTCTATTTTGGCACATCTACCCAGTCTATTAGTCCATCTGCCATATTTAAACTACACATTTAAACTCTATTTCAATGCATCTATCCTGTTTCGCAGTGCATCTACCCAGTTTTTCAATGCATTTACCTAGAATTTTAGCTCAACCAACCTCTATTTCAGCATGTGTACCCAATTTTTTAGCACATTCAATCAATTTATTAGCACATTCACACCCTATTATAGCGCATCTAAAGTCTATTATAGTGCATCTGAAGTCTATTATAGCACATCTAAAGTCTGTTATAGCGCATTTGAAGTCTGTTATAGTGCATCTGAGGTTTGTTATACCACATCCACAAAATCAAAAACCAAAGAGTTATTTTCCCCATTAGTCTAATAGTTAACATTAGTATCTAGATTTTTATCAGAATGAAAACATTTTATCATTCAAACTAGCGTCTCAAACTTGTCAAAGACTAAACTTTTCAAGTGAAATTCTTCAAACTAAACCAAGGTCTTACATTCTAAAGTTCCTAAAAATCACCAAACATAAATTTGATTGTTAAGCTAATTTTCATTATCAGGATTTTTCATCCTACAATCACAAAATGAAGCAAAATAATCAGAGTTTAACTTAGTATCAACAATAGAATTTATCATTGTATTTGACTTAGTTAATATCCTTGGCACTCATCCAAACAAAAGATCAAAGTTTAGTGAAAATAACAACACTTGTATGCCAGTTTTGACAAGATTGCAAAGGTAGAAACTTAGAGAGAAAGAAATTGAAACACTAAATACCATGGCTGAAGAAAATCCCTTTCATAGATTCCACCAAAATGATGGTAATGAATAATTGAAGAGGATATCCAAATGGCACAACAAGATCCTAACTTCCATAAATTTATGGAAAAGGTTTTGGAACAAGATGGAGAAAAATACCTTTTGATGCTAGTTGAACTAGGTGCAAAACTTCCAAAGGACTTTGACGTCAATCAACTAAAAGAAGCACCTATAAGAGTTGAAACTAAACCGCAAAACATAGATCAACTGGTTGCCCTAACACATCAAATGCAAAATTTACAACAACTTCAAGATATGCAAAAAGGGACCATGAAAACATACTCGTTACAAGACATTTTTCCCTATCCTTTTCATCCAAGTGTGGACATGATACCCTTTCCTAGACATTGTGAATTCCCAAAATATGACAAATTATACAATGGTAAAACTGATCCAATAGATCATGTGAGGGAATTTTGAACAATGAGCTTAGAATTTGCACAAGAGGAAACTTATTTGATGAGACTGTTCCCAAGAAGCTTAGGAGGTCAATATATGGAATGGTTCTCTAAACTACTACCAAGAATTCGATATTTTGAAGAACTACAACAAGTTTATCTCACAATATTCCTATAATATTCAGCATGAGATAACAATAAAAGATCTTTACAATACCAAACAAAAGAAAGGTGAAACATTCCTCTCATTTTTACAATGATGGAAAAGGTTGTTTGCTAGATCCTCACTCCATACCTGAAGAGGGAAAGATGGAACTATTCATTGAAAACCTAACTGATGAGATGGGCTACAGGATTGAACTACAATTCCCCCTACATTTGAGAAAGTGATTGAAAATGGGCTCAAGATCAAAGAAGCCTTGGTCAAGAGAGGGGTAATAAAACACTACAATGAAGGATAAAATAATACAAACTCCTCAAATCACTATAATAACAATGATAAACCAAAGTTTTGGAAAAAGAATAGAAATACTGGTAACAATGATGCTGCAAATGAAACACAAAATGTGAAACCGGTATTTAATTTGGTGAAAACTATTGCAAAGACCAATCAAAACAATGACCAAAACATCAATGAAAGTGTCAATCAAAACAACAATCCAATCAATGGTGAATCTAAACCACAATCATATCAAAAACCATCAAATCGAATAAGATTCACACCATTGGGACATACACTAGAATCAGCCATGAGAGAACTTCTTACACATGGACTTATCACATTACTTGAAGAAAGAAATTGGGAACCAAGAGTAAAGCCATCATGGTGGAATGATACAAATTACTATGACTTTCATAAAAACAAATGATTGTATGCAATTAAAAAATCTAGTACAAGACTTGATAGATAACAAGAAAGTATTCGTAGAAGGACATCAAACAAACAATGATCATAGTGCATTTCAAAACCCTTTACCAAATTATGAAAAGAGAGAATCTTCTTCTGCAAACAATAAAGGTAAAAATGTAAATTACATTTATGACAGCACTATTCATTTGGATTTCTATGGTTGAGAATAATGGTGTCGCTGATAATCAAGCCGATAACGTTGGAATCAATGACATCATACCATTAAATCTTATTCCAAACATGGCCACATCCAATAATCAGATTAATGTCATAAAAATAGGGAAAAGCAAGATTATCAACCAGTCAACATAACAACAAGGGGGCAATCTAAAGTAATATTGAAAGGAGTTGCACCTAAACCACTATTGTCCCATCAAATTAGTACAACATAGTCAATCAACTGCAGAAAATACCATCCCAAATATCAATATTAGAACTCCTTAAAACCTCACCATCTCATAAGGAGGTTTTGGAACAAGCTCTTGTGGCCACCATAGTACCCAATAATCTGGAAGTTTTCCAATTCTAGGCTATGGTGGGACACTTAACCATGCCTCACTACCTATCATTTTACGAACAAGATGATGTATCACTTACTCATCTGCACAATGTCGTGCTTCACATTGAAGTATTAATCCACAAACACCATGTTAAACATGTCCTAATAGATGGTGGAGTTGGTTTAAACATTTGCACTTTAAAACTAGTCCATTCACCAGGATATTTTGATAATGCTATTGATGTCAGAAGGAAAATTACAATAAAAGCTTATGAAAAAGAAGAAAGATCGTCCAAGGGATTGATCATGTTGCCTATTCAAGTAGGACCAATTGTGAAGAATATAGTTTTCCAAGTGTTAGACAAAGAGATGACATATAATATACTCTTGGGATGTCCTTAAATTCATGAAATGCAAGCAGTACCTTCAACTTATCATCGGTGCTTAAAGTTTCCTGTCAATGGACAAAAGTCACTATTTCAGTTGACTACAACAATCCCCAATATTGTAACATGATTAAAAAAACTCAAGACACTTTTGTGCCCCATAATAGGGAAGCAAACACTTCTAGTCCATCCAACAGTGAAAGGAAAACAAATGTGGTATCTAAATGGGTTGAGAAAAAGGAAAAGTCAAAAGATACAAGTGTTGTTGACTCCACTCCTTCAAACAATGAAGGTCAACTGAATTCACTATCACAGCAATTCAAAGAAAATATCTAGTTAAAAGATAAAGGAATGGGAGAGTATTCCATTGACCAATCTCTATGTTTTTCATAGTTGTTGCCATCTCCAAGATCATATGGGCAGTCGCCAACATTAACACAACAATCATCACAACCTACCATAGTTTTGGATGATAGATTTGTAAAGGAAGGTACTTTAGAAGATGAATCTGAAGATAGAGCCATCCTCAATAGGCTCTACAAAGATGAGGAAGCATCTACATCAGCAATATCAACATAAAGACAGATCAATATGGAAAGGGAAAGACAAAATTAGAGAAAATGGGGTATGAAGGACAAGGACCTATTGGAAAAATAAAAATAGAGCATTGTAGAACCCATCCAACCTCTCACACTTCATTCAAAGAACAAAATGAGACTAGGTTATAAAGAGGAAACAAAAGAAGAAATCACTCATAAAGTTTTTGAAAGAATTCTTCAAGTGTGGGATAGTTCTAAAATAGATTCCAATAAGTATGAGTGGGATTCTTTATTTGAAACATCATACAAGGACATACAAATTGATGTCATAAAAGAGTATGCACCCAAATGTGAGGAGGGACAAAGCTCAGGGACTAGACCCCTTGTATTTGGATCACATAATATCGATGACTCAAGTGAGGATGGACAGATATCAAGTGAGATAGATGACTTGGAGGAGAGTAATATCATAGACCTTGACATTGCTATTGACAACCTTGACAACATGGCTATCAAAACCATCATTTTCATTGACCTTAGCCAATCTAATGACCTTTTACCCATGATACATCTTGAACTTATCGACTGGGAACCAACTGGACCTATCAATGTACCTATCTTTGCGAATGATGATGCTATTGTTAATTTCCTTTGTTGTGACAAACCTGACACAAGTTCTACTTATAAATCTCATAGCGATGCTTTGAATCAAGAGGGTGTCAAATCTTCCAGTTGAAAATTTGAAAATAGGAATAATGGATCTAATGGTGAAAACTATTTAACGGTAGCATTAGATCTCCAAAAAGTAAAAACAAAGAATGCATATGATGGTGAAAACCTCTCTAAGGCATCAAAATATGGGAGATTTGACACCCTTCCACAATACTATCATGAAAGATCATCAGTATTGGTGGATCCTACATAGTCTATCAATCTGGGCACAACAAAAAAAGCAAAAACTTTGCATCTGTAAGCATCTATGACTGAACAAGAAAAGCCTGAATTCACTAAGTTCTTTGAGGATAGACACATTAATTTTTCCTAGTCTTACTCTGATATGCCAGCTTTAGATCTAGATCTTCTAATGCATCATTTATCTCTACCATCTGGAATAAAACCTGTGAAGCAAAAACTAAGGAAAATGCATCTGCATATCGCCTTGTTGGTAAAATAAAAGCTGAAAAATTTGTTAGATGCAGGATTCATCAAATCTATTGATTATGCTGAGTGGATTTATGATATTGTACCTATTTCTAAACCAGATAATAGTATCAGAATATGTACTAACTTTAGAGATCTAAGCAAGGCATTCCCAAAGAATGATTTTCCTTTGCCAAACATTGATATTATTGTAGACTTAACAGCAGGGCACACCATGTTATCACTAATGGATGGCTTCTCAGGTTACAACCAAATCAAAATAGCACCTGAAGATCGAGAGAAAACAACATTCACATGTCTATGGGGAACATTCTGCTGGAATGTCATGCCCTTTGGGTTGAAAAATGCAGGGGCTACATATCAGCAAGCAATGACCACCATTTTCCATGACATGATGCATACATTTATGGAGGATTACATGGATGATATATTAGCAAAGTCATATACCAAAGAATGACATCTAGAAATCCTGGATAAAATCTTTACCAAATTAGAAAATTTCAATGTCAAATTAAATCCTAAGAAATGTGTGTTTGGTTTTACATCAACGAAGCTTCTAGGATACATAGTTTCAGAAAAGGGTATCGAAATGGATCCCGCCAAGGTCAAGGCCATAATGGAAATGCCACCACCTAAGAATATCAGTCAACTATGGTCTCTACAAGGCAAGCTCCAATCAATCAGGAGGTTTATCTCCCAATTAGTAGACAAAAGTTATCCCTTCAATCATTTGTTACATAAGAATGTCTCTTTCAAATGGGATCAAGGATGTGAAACAACTTTCAATCAAATAAAGAAATATTTGATGTCACTACCCATACTAATGCCACCTACAAAAGAGAGACCATTATTACTATACATTGCAACAACTGAGATTTCTTTGGGTGCTCTATTAGCATAGGAAGATCTTGCAAGAAGGGAACAAGCTATCTATTATATCAGTATGAATTTGAATGGTTATGAGATAAATTACACCTTCATTGAGAAAGATTTTTTGGTGGTGGTGTTTACTACTCAGCAGTTGTGGCATTATATGTTAACCCACACAGTCAAACTCATAGCAAAGATTGATCCATTAAAATATTTACTCAGCAAGGCTGCCCTAATAGGAAGACTAGCCAAGTGGGTCATGATCTTGAGTGAATTTGACATCCATTATGTAGATCGAAGAGCCATCAAGGGTCAGGTAATAGCTAATTAGTTAGTCGAAGATCCACTACCAAATGATCATCCAATGAGCATTGAGTTTCCTGATGCAGACATTCTTACTGACAACACAACAATGAATGCTTTATTTTGATGGGTCCTACACACAACGTGGGTCAGGTGCACGAATTTTATTTGTTACATGTCAAGGATATACCATCCCAAAGTCCTATAGACTCATGTTTCCATGTACAAATAATGTACCTGAATACGAGGCATTAATCATTGGCATCAAAGTGGCAGTTGAATGGAAGATCACAGAGCTATAAGTATATGGAGATTCACAACTAGTCATTTATCACGTAAATGATGAATATCAAACCAAAGATGAGAATTTGATGTCGTATAAGAAATGGTGGATGATTACAAAAAGTACTTTGTAGATACCAAATTTGAACAAATTCCAAGGGCAGAAAACAAAGCCACTGATGCTATGGCGACAATTGCTTCTCTCTTACAGATACCAGAAAAGTGAGGTCATTATGAGTTTATAGTGGAACAAGTGTCTAAT
Source organism: Sequoia sempervirens (assembly GCA_007258455.2). NCBI lineage: Eukaryota > Viridiplantae > Streptophyta > Pinopsida > Cupressales > Cupressaceae > Sequoia > Sequoia sempervirens. Next base: position 582,753,139 of record VDFB02281492.1, read on the forward strand.
CCTGCTTATGATAATCCTGAATCTCAAACCATATGCCATTTATTTGACGTTGAATCTTCAATTTATGGAAAGACCTACGCTTACCTAAAAGACAATATCCTTCCTCCTGATCTTTCCATAAACCAGAAATGCAACTTCATCCACCAAACCACATGACATACCTTAATTGCCGACATACTTTACCATCGAGGTTTGGATTGTACTCTTCCTTGGTTTCTAGAACATAACATTTATGAGACAACCTTACATGAGGTTCATGAAGTTATTTGTGGAACTCATTCAAGCAAACTAACCCTAGCAAAGAAACTCCTCTATTTGGGGTATTACTGGCCGAATATGGAGAAGGATTCTTTTTAGTTTGTTAAGAAGTTCTAGAAATGTCAAATCCATGGTAACCTAATCCATGCACCAGCACAAGAATTGCAACCGTTCACTTTAACATGGGCTTTTTGTCAATGGGGACTGGACTTGGTAGGAAATATTAATCCATCTTCATCCAATGGACACAAATTTATAATCACGACCACATAGTACTTTACAAAGTGGATAGAAGTTCCCTTGACAACAATCACTAGCATACATATTTCTTCTTTCATACTAAATTACCTCATTTTTCAATATGGCATTCTTCAATCCATTGTCACAGACAATGATAGACCTTTTAAGAATCGGGATGTTCAGGAACTATGTGAGAGGTTTCATATCCAACATCATTTTTCAACCCCATACTATCCTCAAGGAAATGACCAAGAAGAGGCCTCAAACAAAACTATTCTGAAAATCCTGAAGAAAATTGTCAATGATGTACATGATTGGCACAATCAACTAAACCCTACTCTGTGGGCATACCGAACCAATATCAGAATTCCTATAGGTGTGACACCATATACCTTGGTATATGGATTAGAATCCATCCTACCTATTGAGGTGGAGATACCATCACTTTGTGTGTCACTAAAAGGGATTATTTCAGATGAGGATTATAGAGTGTCTAGACTTCAAGAGTTGGAACTGTTGGATGAACGTCGTCAACAAGTTGTGGACCATTTGAAGGCATATCAATAGAGGATGTCTAGAAGCTACAATCACAAAGTAAAACCTAGAGTATTTCAGGTTGGTGACTTGGTCCTAAAAGAAAACCCTTGAAATCAATAAGATAGAGAAAACAAAGGGAGATTTGAACCTAACTGGCTAGGTCCCTTTGTTTTCATATCAGTCTATGGATTTGGAGTCTATTAGTTGTCTACACCTGAAGGGGATTTGTTTGATGAACCTATCAATAGTCTCCATCTCAGAAAATTCTACACCTAAATCATCTAGTGCATGGTTAAAGTCCTAGGAAAATGGTCACCTTGATGAAAACCTAGCAAATAGGAGTCTTGGTGATAGAAAATACAAAAAAAAAAGAGAAAATACAAAAAAAAAATCAAGAAAAGAGAAAAAACAAAAAAATCATAAAGTTTGAAAAAGTGCAATAAAAACATGTAGTGAAAACCTGGAAATAGGCAGTACTTGTGATTTAAACTAGCCTTTCCATCTATTGGATGCATGTCTTGGTCGTTCACTTTTTCCATCATTTTGCATCTCTTTGAAAAAGAGAACCTCATGTACATATCATGGTGATGTGGTCGTGTCTCACCCTAGCTTGAGGGAAAAATCTTGAACTCATTGGGGGCAATAAACTTTGAGCTTAAACAAATAGACAAACAACAGTATGACAACGTAGCAAACAAAATGATCACATTGAAATCCAACATTGAACAACCATCAATCAACAGAAGATCAAACCATCCAAATCAAACAGCTGAATTCAAATCAATCAAAACAACTTTAGATGGATGATATTCTTTTGAATCGTGATTTTATCGCTTTAGCTTGAATTTTCAAATGTTGTACTTTTATTTTTGTTATCATTTCTTTGGAGCAAACTCGATGATGTATTGAACTAGAGAAGCTAGGAAGGAGAATTGTATTTTCTTTGTTTGTTGTCTATGAGTTGATCATTATTATTGTGTGACTTGTCACAAGACGTGCTCTACAAAGTATCACTGATTACATTCCAATTCATATAGTAAAATGATTGATTCTTGTATGTTTACACAAGAAATGCTCAGGTCATCTTGGTTTAATTATACCTAGATGCTTGTGTTCACTTGTAATATCAAAAATCATGAAAGTAGTACTCAAGTCATCATTGGTCTAATTCATACCATCGATGCTTGTACTCACTTTCAGCATTTTAAAGGCTCAATGATGACAAAAAGCATGATAAATGGACTATTAAGATGATAAATTTGACATATGTAGATCTGCATGGTAAAATTAGATTGCATTCATCTTAGTTTTGCATCTATAGAGTAGTTTATTCCAAAGGCTAGTGGAGAATTCAAAAACGATGTTATCTTTTATCATTGATGGATTGAGTATACTTGACATTAACAAAAACATCATCACTATCATGTAGTTGCATAATCATTTGCATTGCATACATTGTAAGGCATTATTATATCATTTAATCATTCTTACATTTGATCATATATTTTCATTTATTATATCATATTTTTCATTTTTACATCACATCATATAGTTGCATAAGAAAAATATCCAAAACAAATCATCTATATAGTTGCATTTTCATTAACATTATCATATCATACATCATACATGAGAAGTATCATCATATTTAATCATTCATTCATTCTTTGATTACATCATATATTTGCATTTTACAATACCAACAATAAGGTGCATTGTATCCCATTTGCATCATCATGTCATAAATCATAGAAACATCATATCCAAAATCATACATATAGTTGCATTATCATATCAATCAAGTATATACATTATAATACACTTATTGATCCATGTAAATACTATGGGCACTATGCATCCATACATCATCATTATAAGCATAATCACATGTTAACATCATAAAATCATAGCATGTTATCATGATCATAAATTGCATCCATAACATCATCATATAAAACACCACATGGCATATAGAATAAGAAATGAAATGCATCCATCATAAGCATCAATCATAGAATCATATAGAACACATATCAATCGATAAATCCACTGCATATTATATAAATCTCAAAAATCATAATGTCAAGTATACAATGATGTCTGAAATGTAAAGAGATACAACATCAAAATGGCCATGAATCTAAAAAATCAAAGTATACATCATGTCTCAACATGCATTAGAGAATCCAATCATAAAACTATGTGTTGCTAGCCCCAGATGGTGCCAGCATCTCTGGAACAGTGCATCCCACACCAAACGTACCAGGATCTCTCGGATCTCTCGGTAGAGGCTATGTCACACCCCTACTAATAGTCCTAGACTGAGTCCTACCTGATCGAGACTAAGCATAAATAACTCTCTACTCTACAAGAATTGCATCATAGCATCGACCTCTATAGTACTCGGCCTCTCTACCCACATAGAGAACCTTTCTCATATAATCAACGACGGAGGTACCATCGGATAATCTCTATAGTCTATCAGCCAATCCCTATGCCTGCTCTGTATTCCATCTAGCCGCATCTCTCTCTATTGTCAAAGAGGCTATATGTTCATGTGCAACTGTCACCAGTTCCTGTACCTATGAGAGAGCCTGTGCATGATCCTATGCTTGTGTCTACATCTGTGTTTGTGTTTGGACTAATAAACCATGGGCATGTGCCAACTAACCCTGTAGTGTCTGCACCTAAACCTATAGGTTGGCAATCTGAATTTGTTGTTATTGGGAGGGTACACCAATCTGTACACGCTGCTCTACTGGAGCAACCAGTGATCACCTCTTACGAAGTACCATGAAGTCTCTAACCTCAAATGCTAGGCCTCCTCCACCCTCATCTCCTCCACCCCCATCTCCATCATCATCTCCATCTCCCTCATCATCATCACTACTCTCCACATCATCCAGATCCTCCTCATCATCATCATCTCCCTCATCTCTCCTTCGTCGACACTCGTGTGCAATTGTCATCTCCTCCTCACCTAGTATCGGCACAAGCTCATCTAGAATAGAGATCTGTGGAAAGGGATGTAAAATGAGATATTGTTCATACTCATCAGTAATTAGAACCTCAATGATATCAAGATGAATCTCCCAAATAAAGGTTGGTAGGCCTTGGTACTCCTGCACTGCAGTATCATATGATACACAAGGTCCCTAATCAGTGGTATCTATCTGACATCATGCATAATGAGAAACACCTTGGGGCATGCCCTGTACTATGCCATATTGTCTAAGAACCCTCCTCAACAAAAATCTCTCAATGACGAAATGTGTTCTACCAATTAGGAACATGGACTGGCATAAGTATGGCATCTTTGTATCATCCTCCGACACTACTCACAATCAAGATAGGGCCGCCATGTAATTGCCTCAATATGTCAAGGACTCTCCTCCAATGCTCCATTTTTCCCAATCTAGGCTAAGCAAGTGGACCTACATATGTGTGAACGTATGGCCTCATAAAGGGTCATTGTCTATCTGTAACTAGATGAGTAACAACTATATGCTCCCACACCCACACCTGAAGTAATGTAACACCTGAGGAAAAATTGGCCCCTCCAAGGTAGACCACCTAATGCAAATCATGGTTTAGGTGGGAAAACATGCACATACCCCAAGCATATCTGGTGCCATGGATGATCATGCTCTCCTATATATGACCCCATCCAATTGAAAGTCCCTATGACCTGTGATCAGGACAAAGGAACTCTCCAATGAAACCAACAAGTACTGATGGCAAGGTAGCATAGGCATCCACCATCTCTCACCATGGGATCTCGTACCCACAAATGGTTTCATCCTGAAACACTCGACGCAGTGCATCGGTCCCACCCTACTCAAAAGAATCATAAACTATCAGCTCCCCAACGTCCTTGGGAGCCATTGTCATCTCACTAGTAGGAAGGTGGAAGGTATTGTGCTCACTATGCCATCTCTTTGCTAAGGTTGTCAATAGTTCTCGATTAATCCTAATCTAGGACATATCTAGAAGAGAAGACAAACCACATTGTGTGATAACTATTGTCTCAGGCTACACTACCTGTGGTATCAAATCAAATTTCCTAGGAAACCGCTCTCAGATTTGTAAGTTTTTCAAAGCCTCCTATCATCATAGAATATCAAAAGTTAATAATCTTTGTCAATTAATCAAACATCAATCAACCTATCAAATCTAATCAGCTCTGGTGAGAGTTTAATCAATTTTCGTGAGAAACTATGATTCAACCTCACCTATCATGAGGTCAATCATCAATCAATCATCAAACCTCTCCTATCATGAGGTTGATCATCATCTAACCTATCAAGATCATCAATCAACATCAACTCAAAGGCTAACATGATCGAAAATCATCAAAATCAAGGAGTTAATTGACAAATTTCATCATTTTGACTTCAATGTGCCAGAGAAGTCAATGCGCCATTCAAAACCATCAATGCACCAAAACAGGTGGTCATTGTGCTAAATCTATTTATGTGCCATTTTAGGACATCAATGCGTTATTTCAGGTGACCAATGTGCTATACATTCAATGTGCCATTTCAGTGATTGAACATGCTAAAGTAGGTCACCTATGTGTTGAAATGGTCTATGTGCTAATCTAGGAGGTCGATGCACCACATTATCTATCCAATGTGCTAAATTGTCTATGTGCTAATTTGTCCTATCAATGCACTAAAATAGTTGACCTATGGGCTATTTCTATGGATGCACAAGAACAACAATTCTATGCACTACATCGGCCTATCAGTGCTCTAAAAGAAATAAAATGTAATTTAAAAGACATAAAAGCACAAAAATAAAAAAGCACAAATTACAAGGAGGTTTCTAAGGTACATACCGAAGGTTCGTACGCGGTCGAGTGGTTGTTTCATCGCACACACTCAAAACGGTAAGTGTAGTATGGAATAGACATTTTTGCTCCAAATGATAAATTTTCTCTCCCTCTCAAATTTTCAAACTCAAAATGCACAAATGAATTTGAAAATGAACTTTTTGACCTTTTATGGGTTAATTAAGAAGGATTTTTATGGGATTTATTTAATTTTAATTTCAAAAAGGGCTTAATTCATTATTTCATCATAGGGGCATTTTTCACATTATTTGTCGGGAAATAAATCGTTTCATCATCAAATTATCATAAAATCATCAAAAATCATAAAAATTTGAAAAAATCCAAAAAATAAAAAAATCATTGATTTATCTCCCGAGGGAGCATATATCCATCATCACCTAAAAATCAACATATGGGCATAATGAAAAAAAAATCATCAATACTGGCAACAGCAACAAAATTATTCTTTGAACCAATGTGTAAACACATCACTTCAAAGAGGGGAAAAATGTATACACCTAAAAATGGTATGGATAAATCTGATTAATTAAATACATTTATTTGATTAATTAACCTTTAATTCATCTACTATTAAATAAATAAAATTATTTATTTATATAGTTCATTTCTTTAATTCTTCTATTCTCTTTACATTCTTCTAATTATTCTCTTTTAATTAAATAATCAACTTCAATAGTTTGTATTATTTAATTATTTATTCCCTCTTAATTAAATAAACTAAATCATATAGTCTTATTTAATTATCATTATCCCTCTTTTATTAAATAAATAATTTCAAATATTTTTTTTATTTAATAATTGTTATTTCTTCCAAATATTACAATTTCCTCTAAATTGAATATTTCCATTTTTTTTGCTAATTTGAATATATCCAAATATTCAAATTAAAGCATATTTCTACAACTATTTCCTCTTTTCACTCATCATATCCACCAACAAAATTAGATATTTCATATCCAATTAATTCAACTCAGCCTTCACAGACAAATTTGGAGACAAACTTGAGACAAATTATAGGCAAACTTCTTCATCTTCTTCCATTGATCATTCATATCCTCTCGCTGAATGTTTTTGTGGGGAGGAACAATCTCCATAATCTTCTCAAGCTTCTTCATTTTTCACCATTAATTCTTTCAAATCAAATCCAAACCTTTGATTTGCTACCACACCACAAATATGTTGTCGTGAATCTATAAATACAACTTCTTTCTACAAGAAATGGATCCCAAGTTTGTGCAATCTTACTTTGCAAAAATAGAATTAGAGCAATTAAGCATTTGAGCATTTAGCAAATAGCAAATAGTAATTAGCAATCATATAGCAATCATAATCATGGCTTTTCATTTAGCTACATCCTAGTTACGATAGTTTCTTTTATCAGTTTCATGTCAATTTCATCTACAATAGCATCCATCTTATCATTTAAGAATATCAATAGGATTAGTTTCCTACATATTCACAGCATCTCATTCTCTAGATTGGCATTTTAACAGTCACATTGCTTAACAATCTGAGAGCCCCGTGATTTGATAAATCTTTGGAGATAGGGAACAATAAGATGCTTTCAATAGATTTGTGGCTTTTAGTAGTTTAATTGTTGTTTAAATCTATTGATATAATGTCCTATTAGGTGTGTTTATTATTCATTATGCATATTTTACTCACACACTTCTCAAAGCCTACTCAACTACTCTTCCTCCTACACATAAGAAGTTTCATAAACATGATAAAGACAAGCATTCTTTTTGTGCATACCATCAAGTACCTTGGCATTCCACTAGTGAATGTAAGGCCTTGAAAGATAAAATGCAACAAATTCTTGATTCTGGTGCCATCACTCTTCCATTTTTTTATGCACTTGTCTTTTCTTAGCATGACAAGTGATATCAAGGTTTACCTCTATCCTGTCCATTCTAAATTATAAATCTCCCTTCTATTGTGTTGCTACCCGCTATGTGGCATTTGTAGCTTTTATTGCTCATTGTCATTCATGGTAGTACACTATTGTGTGCAATCATAATTTATCTATGGTAATGACACAATAGTATCTAGCATGGTTATCCTCCCTTGTACATTGTGGGAAAGGGTAACTTGTTTTGGATATGTGTGTGTCCTTCTTGAGGACCCCCCCTCTTCTTTCTTCTCCTTATAATGGCATGTGCTCCTTTGTATAGCATACATCATTCTAAGGGGGGATCATATCTGCTTATTCTAATTTTTCAAAAATTTCTTAAAATAACTGTCTTGATGTCTTATAATCTTGTCATCTAGCTTGGGGGCAACCTGAATAGAATTGTATTGTCTTTCTGTGACTATCTTGCAATGTAGCTTGTAGCAGCCACAAGCTTATGTGCTTTCTGTATGGTCCCTAGCTTGTTAGCCATAATTATCAATGTCATCTTTATGTGTTTTTCGTATTGTCCCTAGCTTTCTAGCCATACTTATCAACGTCATCTTTATCCACTTTTTGTATGGTCTCTAGCCTTGCTAGCCATACTTATCAGCAATTTTTTTATCTTATCAAATTATGTCATGACATGTCTATGAATTTTATCATATTTTTTTCTCTTTTTCTCAACGTGCTTTTTTGCAACAAACATGTTGTGATGAATTTGCAGTCAACTCTACAAGATAGAAGACCCATGTCCTCTTCATGTCTTGGATCAGCTTTACAAATGGTATATACCAAATCGAAGACCTGCATCTGCTTCATCCTGAGTATATACTTATTTCTCTCTTTTTCTCTTTGACATTGGTTTCGTCCCTATCTTCTAGATGCATTCCTCTCTTAAAGCAATCAATCCTTACATTTGTCTCTATGTTTAATAATTCTTCTATGTTATTTCTTGTTATTTTGGGGATGACACATAGTATTGAGACAACATCCCACATTGAGGTCTCTTTCACTATGTTGGCTCAAAAATGTTAGTTTGTTTGGTATGTGCCTTTATGATTGTATTATCCATGCATATGTTCTAACCCCATGATTTAATGGCTATTTATTTCTAAACTTATTGTCTTGTGCACATTTTTCTCTTCTAATATGTTTGTTTTGTAGGTCTTCACCCTGGGGGCATGCTTCCTTAGTTCGAAGAGCTATCTACTTCCTCTACAGTATCCTTTTGGTATCATGTTATTTATTGTTGGTAGATTTCCTTTAGCATTCATATTCATGTAGATTCATATGCTCACTAAAGTGGGGGGAAAATGTAGTGTCATAAATTGCACCCGTTTACAATTTCACCTACATTTTTGTATCCACTTTAGTGCCCAGTTCCTTATTATTGGTGTAGGATGATTTTAAGCCTTGTATCAACCTTTTTCCCTCTCAGGATGCTCGAGACCCCTTTTTAGCAGCTACCTTTTCATGTAAACTTTATGTCAAACATTATGTTTTCCTCATTCCCACCATTTTTTAGCATGATATGCTTGGACACTAGCATGCCACGTATACATTTGTGTCACACTAGCATCTCGTGATATTTCAATGTTCAAATAGTCGTTTATGAGTATGTTGTCACTTATCACCTATATTGATCGGTGAAAACAGATTAAGATGCTTTGTAATGGCTTGGAAGCCTTCTTTTCCCTCCTTTTCTTTCTTCAAAGTCTCTTTTCAATTCATTTTTCTCTCTCTAGATCTCTCTTGGTCTCTGAATTTCTCTTTGTCTCTTTTCTCCCTCTCTTGGGAAGTTTTTATTTCACTCTTTCTCTCAAGCTTGCACAACTCTCTTGCTTGATATAGCAGTCTCAAGCTCTTACAATACTTTACAACTCTCTTGGCTCTCATAGTTATCTCTTTCTTTCTCTCTCTCTTTGGCATCCTCAAGCCTTGCATGTGATATCTATCTCTTGTCTTGTGCCTTTGAGCATCTTGGGATTTCTCGCATCCCTTGTCTATGCATTTTGTATCTTGTCTATTTATATTTCTATCTATTTATCTACTTGGCTATCTATGGAGGTGGAAACATCAAAACAAGGGTTTGACTGAGGAAAGCCCCTAAACAACCCCATAATTTTCTCTTGGTCTTATGTGTGTAGGTATTGAATACATTTATTTATTAGAGGCTTCATTGCTTGGTCTATCATGAGAGATTTATTTATCCTCCTTACTTTTATCATCTATATTTCATTTAATATGCATTTTACTTTGTTTTACCTTATTTTAGTTCTATTACTTTTAGTTGTTTTCCCGCATTTCAAGAGTTCCTATTAATCGGGATTATCATATTCATTTAGTTATTTTTTGTGATAGTCTCAAATTTTGATCTATACGAGATGTCAGTGCACTGTTGAGACATCAGTGTGTCACGTTCTCATCCTTAGGCCATGCTATCATTCATGGCCAAGAACTCACCAGTCTATCTAGAAGACCTATGTGACCTACTCTTTTTGTTTCTAGAACTCTCACTATTTTATCCTATCATTTGAGCTTTGTTCCTTGAGGTAGTTGAGGACCATTTTCTCCCTGTAAACTCTTATTTTTCCTAGAGACTCGAGAGTAGAAAATTTCCTCTATAAATAATTTTTCAATCTACTACTAAACCAATCATATATTATTATTCCTAAAAAGTCATTAAATTAGTCTAAGCACTCAAGGAAACTAATCTATATTCAAGAATAAAATAATGCACAAGGAATGGATTCAATTTATAGGATTCGCTATATAAGGATATTGAATCACAAGCGATTTGGATTAGTGGCAGAATAAATAAACACAATAAATATCATTTCATTTGCAACCAAACAGGATGGGTTACACAACCAAACATACCCATGAGAGTCTAGGGTCACTAAAGTAACCACAAGGACTAAGTATGGTGAGATATTCAAGTAAATCCATGTCATTATCCACATCCTTACATTGATCAAGCACTTGTATAATTCATGCACACTCAAGATGAAACATCAAATCTTATAATAAGGATCATAACTGAAGCAATATATAATGACCCGTGAGAGCATTTAAAATATAAAAAGGCACATATTCATCATACAATTACATCATGTCACAATCAAATTTATATAACTTAATACAAACATAAATAAACATATACAAAAGGAAAGTGTTATCACATATTTGGGATTTACATCAAGAAAAAATCAATCTCCCCATCCCTCTTAAATGTGACATGATTAATCCCTTATTCTTTCTTCCTAGGTGTCATGATAATCCTAGAGATAAATTAATGGAGAATTAAGTTTTCATCATTTCAAATAGAAAGGATATTAATGAAATAAATCAGTAAAAATTGTGTTGGATATTATAAATAAGATTAGTAATAATTCATACAAGGGAATCCTCAAAGTTGACAAGCCTATACATATATATTCCTAAAAATGGTAGTTTATCTGTGATTTTTAGACATGGAAAATGAATTGATTACAATATTGAAGGTGGAAATTTTGATGAAAGGGGAGAAGAACATGGTAAGCATAAGATTAGATGTCTCAGGAGTCTATCTACTCAAGAAACCAAAACTAGAGTTAATATGAACGAGTTACAATGGGGGATAACTTGGGTATTAAATATTTTTTATTGTTCTAAAGCCTACCAATTGGCCCGATTGTGAATAGGGAGAGATGAGAAATATATACAGGTGCTAATACCAATGGTTGGAAAATTAAATCTCTATCGAAATATGAATTCAATGGATGAGATACAAGGCTTGGACTATTTTAACATGAAAATTTGAAACTTATATGCAAATATAAAATTAAGTTTCCTTAATATGAAATTACCATGATTAGATTCATCTTCTTTATGATGCTAAAAATCAACCAAAATATCATGCATATCAATACTACCTTATGTGAAATTATAACAACAATAAACAAAGAATAACATCACCATAAGATAGTAGCAATGAGATACAAATTAGAAATATAAGAGCATCACATAATATAGGATTTACCTTGAGAAACCTTTTCAAGAAAAAAAACTCAACCAAGAAGACCAAGGATGCTAGAACCATGAAATATGACATAGGATTTACAAGGTAGATGGTACCTTGATCCTAATATTCTCCCACTTGACATCATGCATTGTAAATACTTTGATAGGAATCACAAACAAGGGGAAAACATCCATTATCCAATCATGTACCACATGAATCTCACCTTTCTCTCATGCTCCAACAAGATACCTACAAAAGCAACCATGATAACCACCATCAAGAAAAAAAATCCTTACATCCTCCAACATGTCACCTATGGAAGAAAAAGGAACATTCCAAGGTGAACCATACCAATTGTCACTGAAACCTGTACTGAACTTTACATGAACACAAGAATCAAATTCAAATGATAACAAAGGTTCTAAGTAGTTGTCTTACTCATATCAGTTGGAATAGTAACCATAGAAAGTTGCAACTCATTCAAGTTAACTACTTCTCAAACTAAAGTATACAAATCATAGATAGAACTCCATGCCATCAACATACCAATCCAAAATCTGAAATCAAGTTTGTGTATATCCATCCTCCTATCTCAAGTGCAACATACCAATGCATAAATGACCACAAAAAATGCCAACCAACAAATTCTACATAAACACTAAAATAATCATGTGGATATAAACATTCCACATCCAAAACATCACACTAAAATAAAATGGGTAGCTAATCCACAACTTTCATAGCTCGTAGATCCAAATCCAATGAAACATGAAAACTCATCATCACATCAATAATCAACAAACTAAGATATCAAAGAGGATAACTAGACATATACCCAAAAACTTCCATTGCATGAGTAATGTCAAATCTAAAAATAGATCAAGGCATACTAAGTCTACCTATAGTACTTCACATAGGGGATGTGGCTAACTCCTCTATTACATAGTGTCAAGGAAACATACAATGATATGCAAATCTTGCAAATAAATATGCTGCAATACCTCTCTCACCACTAGTCTACATAGTTCTCTCAAAAACTTCACACTCAACAAAAGAAAGAGATCAAGGAACCTCCTTGTTGTTGCCAAAAAAACAATGAAGTAAAAGTAATACACATGACCAAAAACATGGTGATCACCATAGCTCCACACAAACCTCAACACTAATGTCATGTGAATACAAATATTCAAAAAGAACAATAAGACCAAAGAGAGAACTTGCAAATCAAAACATATCCTTGTTATGCACTAACATATACCAAGTTGTGTAAAGTAAGATCTCCTTCAACATTCCCATACTAAAAGGATATCAACATCTAACATTCAATTCAAATGAAAACATGGCAATAATAGATGTAAATATCTCATACTAAAGGTATATCAAACCAACCAATCATTCCCATAATAAATGGAATATGCCCAAAACCATAAATAATTTCTTGTACCTCTCCAAATAATTTCTCAAAACTAGATCCATAGCTCAAGAACAAAATAAAGAGAACAAAACAAATCCATATAACCATGCATCTTCTTCTTAACAAGTCCTCAAAATTTATATATTCAAGACTAAATCAAATGGGAAGACAAGATATAAAATAAAGAATGCATTTGATATTCAAGTGAGCAATACCTCTTAGATCATTCACCTATTGAGTAGACCAAGAGTGGGATACAATATTGTCTTGTACATACAACACCAAGAAATGAAAGCTTAATAATAAATGGCAACATTCTCTTCAAGACCATAATGGATTCACATCCATACCCAAGTGTAGGCTCCTCAATCTTTCTATTGAAATCCTCATCAAAGAGTAACCATCTCAACACATGATCTCCATAAAATGAAAGATCTCTTAGCCTCACCCAAGTCTCTCTAGTTTCCATGAGCATCTGTCAATCAATCCATGCCAACTTCAAATACAACCTTAAAAAATCATGAAGCTGCAATCAAATGATTAATACTCAAAACCAAAGAGAACCAACAAGACCATTCTCAAAGTTCCAACTATAGAATCAAAAACATATCATGACATCATGATCTACATCTCCTCCTAGGAGATCACATGCACACATCCTTTTCAATAGAAACAAATATGTCATTAAAATCTCACTGCAATCTAAAGGGAAGAATCCAAGAGCTCCTTATGACACCAAGAACCATAGAAAAATACCATCCATTTTCTAAGAAAGTATTATCCATGACTTACTGCACACTATAACAACAAAATAGAACCAAAATGTTAAAACAAAGAAGATAGAACATATTATGTAACTGCATAAATATCCCACTAAAATTAATACTGATTTGTACATGGCATCATGACCAATATCATTTCCAACACTATACTGAAAGTGAGTAGAGCTTCTTATGCACCATAAATTGCTGCTATATAAACAAATGAACAACAATATCAAGTACTCCTAATAACCTTTTCTCACTACACTAAACATACCAATGTAATAATTGTGAACTATAATAAGTCTTACCAAATAGAATATACATCAAACAATTTTACAATATTTGCACATATGCAACATATCAAAGGAGAAATACATAGTCAATGCTCCAATCTCAAATAACAGAAAAATAGATTCAACCCCACATCAATATAATGCAAAACAAAGATAATCAAGTGTAACATGTGGATTTCTAAGAATCAAACTATAAGATCAACACTAGACCTATTTTTTCAAATAAACCCACATAAGAGCAGCCATAGATAAATAAGAACCCTTCAAGCAGCCATGCAAACATGTAACTATCTTCATTTAGAACACCCTGAATATAGTCTTATCACAAATCTACATACCACTGATTTTTTTTAACATGTAAAACCTACAAAACCAACTCTATAAACCTAAAATCCACCTGAACATCTAGAAATTCACATCAAACATGTCATCTAAATAATGGAATAAGAAAAAATCTACAAACTTGCAGCTAAAAACAAGAGTAAACTAAAACCCAACAGAAAAATCAAGTTGTCCAAGATCTTATAACATATGAAACATATCAACTCCACAACTCATAAAGAGGTCAATGGCTTATCTTCCAGCGATTTCATGTAACCAAGGGTTAAAACCATGAAGCCAACATAAGCCCTCCTTTTTGTAGTCCAAATAGTGGGTGTTTCTCCATTTGACCAGAATGTGAAAAGTACCCATCCAACATAAACAATTTCTCACTGCACATGACCACAAGGTAAAGGAACAAAACCACCAAAAACAAGGATACCCACATATTTTCAAACAAGAGATCCAGGTTACAAAAATACAACCAACTCCATGAAGATCCATAATCAATGAGCTTCCGATGCCCAACATAGATCATATTGACAATATCTGTGGCTTCCAATCTCGCAAATTTGCAAAATAAAATTAACTCACAAAACATTCATTGCAGCCCCACAAGCCTCCAACAATGTTCAATTTCTTCTAACATATTCCCACAAGTTTTCCATGCTAAGAAATAAAAAATGAAGGAATACCCAAAACCAAATTCACCTTCAACTCTGATACTAAATGATGAGAAATATACAAGTTCTAATACCAATGGTTGTGAAATGAAATCTCTATCAAAATATGACTTCAATGGATGAGATACAAGGCTTGGAATACTATAACATGAAAATCTGAAACTTATATGCAAATCTGAAATAAAGTTACCTTAATATGGAATTACCATGATTAGATTCATCTTCTTTATGATGCTAAATATCAACCATCATATCATGCTTATCAACACTACCTTATGTAAACTTATAACAACAATAAATAAAGAATAACATCACCATAAGATAGTGGCAATGAGGCACAAATCATAAACATAAGAGCATCACATAACACAAGATATATGTGGAGAAACCCTTGTGGAAAAAAACTTCACCAAGAAGAGAGGCCAAGTATGCATTATCTTTCAATAAATGAGATTATAATACAGTCACTTACATGATGGGGTATGCAAAATAGAATGGAGAAAATTTGTTTGACAGTCTATTCTAAAATAAAATTTGCAGAAATTAAACCTATTCTGGAGCACACTTGCATAAAAGGAAAGTTGCATGAAAGGAAACTAAGATTATACAAACTTGCATGAATTGAAAAATGCTAAATTACTTCACTCTTTTCTGGAAATGAAAAGCTTTCTTGAATTCAAATTTACTCTAGAAATTCTAGAAAGACATTGTTTGAAATGAAACTAGAAACTATCATATTTCCTTAGGCCAAAACAAGTCTTTCTAACCCCCCCTTTATTTTTTGATTACAATGCATTTATAGAAATAAAAGATGAGCCTCATAGTTGTGCAACAACTTGCTAGAAAATAGGAATATGTGTGGAGAAAGAAAGGATAAGTATTCACTCCATTTTGCTGAGTCAATCTCTTTTGGTCATCCAAAACAATAATCCATACTTTTTAGCCTTTTAAATTGCTCCAAAAAAGTGTTAAGAGTGTTGAAGAAGCCTTCCTTTGACCTCTTCTATCATTAAAACTCTTAAATCTTCTCCTATATGCTCTCAACTGCTCATAAATTGGGTTGAACAACTCCCTAGATATTTGCAACTACCCCTATATTCTCTCAACTTTTGTCCAAGTCACTCCAATTTCCTTTAATACTTGCAATTTTTGTCCCTTAACTAATCAACCTCTATCATACTTAGTTCCAAAAATTCTGGAGCATGGAAGCAAATGAATGAACAAATTCCAAAAATTCCACAGCATGGAAGCAAATTTCTGAAGCATCAGACTGGTGAAGTTTTCTCTCAAACCATAAACCGAGGTTTCATGAAATTTAATGGGTTTTTTCAACTTCTTGTCTTCAAATTTTTATCCAAAAATCTCAATAACCCATATTGTAATTTTTAAGATATGATGAAATATTTGACTGTTGCAACTGAAAATCTCTTACTTTCTTCATCATGCTCAGTCTTGATAAACTCCATAATTAAGCAAAATACATGTTTTTATGTAAAATTATAACAACAATAAATAAATAATAACATCACCATAAGATAGTAGCAATGAGACACAAATCATAAACATAAGAGCATCACATAACACAAGATATACATGGAGAAACCCTTGTGAAAAAAAACTCCACCAAGAAGAGAGGCCAAGTATGCATTATCTTCCAATAAATGAGATTATAATACATTCACTTACATTCTCCTCTTTTCCTCCAACATAGACGCACCTTTGTATCTATGAAAAACCTCTTTATGTCTCAACATGTCCTTGTCCCTGTAGATTAATCTACATTAAATGTTCCCCATAATTTCTACATCCAAGGAGCTAATTTTATACACTTGTGAAGAGGTCTTAAGCCCCAAACATGGTGTCCAAAGATGACCCTTTATCCCAAATGTCCCCAACCCTTGGATTGTATCCTTAGAATGTGAAAGGACACAAGTTTTGGCTCCAATACTTTCCCTCCAACTTGAGCGCCCAATCTTGAAAAATAAATATTGCATTAAATGCAATAAATGATGGAATACAAAGAGACACATGTTGCTTATTTCCAAGCATCCACTTGGAGAATCCCAATAGTCACTCATTTATCCTTTTCCTTATCTTTTATCATCCCATTCTAAAAATCCACATGTGGAAAAAACAATATTAAATATTTATATCCATAAGTCACCTCTACCACTACTAGTGGAACCCATCACCCTTTATGAATGTGTTACAAACAATGATGAGAATAAATATTACAAAATATTTTCCCAGTAGACCCTATGTGTCTAAGGACACTTTCCAAGGATGTTGGAACCATGCAATATGATATAGGATTTACAACGTAGATGTCACCTTAATCCTAATAGGGAGGTCTTTCCAAAAAATTGGATGAGATTAAGAAGTTCTTTAGATATTTTTATAAAGATATATTTTTTTAAATGTAATAGTAGTTAATGAGAGGAAACTAGATACTTTTATTTGAAAATAATTCCTAAGAAATTGAGCAAGGAGAATTTTAGTAACCCAATGAAGGAAATTTCTATGGAGGAGTTTTGTAGGATCATTAATTCTTGTAAGAATGGGGAGATTCCTAGTGTTAATGGTCTTCCTATCAAGTTATAAAAATTTAACCTTGTATATTATTTATGATTTAGTGGAAATTTATAAGGGTGCTTTAGAGAAGGGATCTCCTCGTAGGAAAATTAATACATGGGTTATGAAATTGATTCCTAAAGATTGGGACAAAAATATTAATGATAACTAGAGAACTATCACCCTCCTCATTATATTATAAAATATTTTGGTTGTTAGTTTCATGAGGTTTTCCACTATCCTCCTAAAAATCATGTCTCCTACCCAAATCGGGTTTGTTAAAGGTCGATACATGCTAGAAAATCTTGTGATCAACTAGGAAGATTTAAATTGGGAAAGGACAAAGAATCAAGATGTATGGAAAATCCTTGTGAATTTTGAAAAACCCTATGACATGATTGAATGGCCTTTTATTCTCATGGTAATGAAAGGTTTAGGATTTACATAAAAAATAGTATGGTGGAGTTTTTTTTTAAGAATGCCTTTGGTTAAATTGAAATCAATGTATAATGTAGAAAATTGTGTACAATCATAACTTCATACTACATTTTGACAATGCTTTAGCATTCAATCCTCTAGCATGTTTTAAGGATCACTTGGTCCTTGCTTTAGAAAATTAACCCTCACCATATTACTAAATTTTTACACAACAACCATGATATACTTACTAACATGGGATCACATATTTAAGTTTTAGTGATTTTACCAAGATTTTAGTGTGATATACAAATGTCCATATGATGCACTTGTTGAATGCACACAAGAAAAATGAGAGGGGGGTGAATTATTTGTACATTAAAACATAAAAACCCTCATAAACATTCAAATCCACATCAACTTTATTAATCCTTAATCTATCAGAATGATTTAGCATTAAAGCAAAAAATAGAAACTAAAACACATGAACACCATGCATAATAGAACACCAAATTTACATGGAAATCCCAAGAAGGGAAAAACCATAGTGAGAATTAGCTCACAATATAAATTAATTGCAACACCAAATAAAATAGGCTCACTACCGAAGGGCTCACTGCCAATGGTTCATTGCTAGATTACAGAAAATAAGAAAGAAGAATGTTACTATGAGAAATCCATATCAATGCAACAGAAAAGATCCACCACACTATCACCAACACATTCGCAATCCTTCTAATGATTGTAGACACCTTATGTTCACTACTTCCAGTGTTCTAACTCATTCAGCTCACGTTGCACTTCACAACTCTACAATTTGCATCCTACCCTTCACACATAATTTTGTTGGCCCCGTGGTTGTTGTTGCACCAAAAGGTCGGCCTGTTAATGCCCGATACAACCACTAGAGTTAACGGATCCACAAGGGACGGTTAGTCCATGTCATGAATCCTGAGGGGAGCACTGGCCATTTTCCAACAATCTACCCCTCAATGCAAGTCGAGGGGATTCGAACTCGACACCTTTGGATCTTATACCAATTGTTGGCCCCACAACTGTTGTTGCACCAAAAGGTCAACCTGTTAATGCCTGATACAACCGCTAGAGTTAAAGGATCCATGGGAGGCAGTTAGTCCATGTCACAAATCCCAAGGGGAGCACTGACCATTTTCCAATAAATTCTCCATCAACTCAACACTTATTTATACCATCTTCAACCTTGAAAAATTTCTCCAAGGTCGGTTATGCACCTTAACCGTGCAAATTTAAATTAGGTCAAAACCAAAACATTCCCATGGTGGAAAGGAATGATTTTGAACCACATCACACCTTAACTTGGACCTAAGTACATTCATACACACCGTGCCACACTTCCACAATCACTGAAGAAAATCTTCAATTAGTGTAAACACCCAAGGTTGGTTGAACCTATGTAAACACCATTAACATTTAAGTACACACTTTTCTCAAATCCAAAGATGACTCACGAACCACACACCACACTTGAACACAATCTAGAATATTCCACAAACACCCTGAAATCCAAAAAATTCCTTCACAACAATTTTCACCTAAAGAATGTACACACCCAGTACACTCAGACAACCTTCCATACTCTACAACTCAAGAAACCAACTTCCAAAGCACCAAACCACGAACAAATTTGACTATAGGTAGATATGATCATTATTAGCACACTTCCAGAATTGCAAGACCAAAAACCAAATTGTGGAGAAATATAGAGAAAAAACATTTCTCCCAACACCACTGCAATATATAGTTCACACTGGTGAACACAACTCTCTCTACATGACAATCCAAACCAAGGAATTTTGGATATAGAATCTCCGAACAGCTCTAACCAACATATCTGAACCACATAGGAAGATATTCATCACAAAAGAAATGTGGAGCAAAACCAGAACACGACTCTATATACCAGAACACCTCTGTAACACATTATTTCCTCTTTTATTCAAATTTTCTTAAAATAACTTGGAAACTAAGCACTAGAGACACATACTCATCATTTTCAGCACTTCTTCATCATCACCAAACCAACATCATCCACAAATAGAATCTCATCAAAGCAACACCAGAGGTTGATGCTAATAACACTTACTAATGACAACATAAAGCAACTAATCAAAGCATCACCAATTGACGTTAATGACATCACAAACCTAAGCTTGTTGAAATAAATGACAACATACTTGCAACAATCTCCCCCTTTGTCATTTGGTGGCAACACATGATGTGAAAAACCATCAATAACAACAAACAACTCTGATCACCAACATACTGCTCCATACCAACTCTTTTTCTTTCTCTTCCTCAACTCCTTATTCACACTATTCTCTCCCCCTTTCTCATCTGATCTTTTCACATTGTTTTCTCTCCCCATTTGACATAAATGGCAAAGGGTGACACATTTTCATCTCTTTCCCCTTGACATGCTCTCTTTACTGCTCTGCATTCTCCCCCTTACAAGCATACAACAAAGTGCATCAATACTTACTCCCCCTGAGAGGTAGCCTCCAACATCAGTCCAGAACAAAGAATGAATATTGAAATCCATTGGACTGATGCATATCCTTATGCATCTAGTTCAAGGAAGGAGGGGTAATAATCCCTAACTTCTCCCAGAGATACTCAAAAGTATCCTTAGGAAGATCCTTAGTGAATATATCAACAACCTAATCCTTTGTAGGCACATATTCAAGCTTCACTTCATTCTTTGTAACCTTTTCTCTCAAAAAGTGATACTGGATTGAGATATGCTTTTTCCTTGAGTGCATCACCAGATTCTTTGAGATGTTAATAGCACCTATATTATCATAGAATATAGAAATTGGTTCATCATATACTACCTTGATATGCTTCAAGGTTTTCTTCATCTACAACACTTGTGTGCAACAAGATACTGTTGCAATGTATTTTGCATCTGCATTAGATAAAGACACTGAGGCTTGTTTTTTGCTTAGCCAAGACACTAATTTGCATTAAGAGACAATGCACCACCACTTTTACTTTTCCTTCCATCCACACAACCTACCCAACTAGCATCTGTATAAGCACTCAGAGAGAAATCAGTATCCTTTGGATACCACAAACCATCTTCTAGAGTGGCCTTCAAGTATCTGAATATCATTTTCACTACTACAGCATGTGACTCTCTAGAATCTTGAAATCTAGCCATAGAACAAATTGCATGCATGATATCCGGTCTAGTAGCAGTTAAATATAGCATTCCTCCAATCACTGATCTATACTTGCTCTTTGATTAGCTTTAGGAGATTCATCATTCTTACTTAGCTTGCAACCAGTAACCATAGGAGTACATACCAGCTTAGAATCTTCCATTCCAAACTTCTTCAATATTTCCTTAACATACTTTGATTGTGAAATGAATAGACCTTTTTCTATCTGATTGATTTGTAACCCAAGCAAGAAATTCATCTTCCCAAACATAGGCATCTCAAATTTTTTTTGTATCTCTTCTGCAAATTTCTTGCACATAGCTTCATTTCCTTGAAAGATTATATAATCAACATACACAACCACAATCAAGATTTGATCTTTTTCAACTTTGAAATAAAGATTACTATCTATGGTACCTTGATTGAATCCTTGCTATATCAAATACTTATCCAACCTCGCATACCAGGCTCTAGGAGCTTGCTTCAATCTACAAACCATATCCAGTTTGTCTGATAACTAAAATCCTTCCAGTTGTTCAATCTATACCTCTTCTTCCAACTTACCATTCAAGAAAGAAAACTTTGCATCCATTTAATAAACCTTGAAATATTTATGTATTGTAAAAGCCAAAAACATCCTAATAGATTCCATTCTTGCCACCGAAGCAAATTTCTCCTCAAAATATTTTCCTTCTACTTATGAGTAGCCCTTGCACACAAGCCTTGCCTTGTTTCTTACCACTTCTCCATTCTCATTCAGATTGTTCCAAAATACCCACATAGTTCCAATAACATTCTTTTTTGTTGGTCTTGAGACAAGTTCCCAAGTTTGGTTCTTCTTAATCTGCATTAGTTCTTCTTCCATATCCTTGATCCAATACTCATCCTTGCATTCTTCAATCACTGTTTTGGGTTCAACTTTAGAGAGTAAACATAGGTTTAGTTGTTCTTCTCTCATAGCAACTTTTCTTCTTGTCAACACACCCTTGCTTTTTTCACCAATGATCTGATCTTCAAAATGATTCTTTTGCACATACTTAGGAGTCTTAGGGATCTTTTTTGGAGCTTCTTCCTCTTCAATCTAAACGTATTTTTCTCTACCTTCATCTTTTTCATTTCCTTTGTAGGAGGACTCATATGATTCATATACATTTATCACCACACAATTCTTCTATAAGTCTCCATCCACTTTGGCACTTGCACTCTCAACAATCTTCTTCAACATCTTGTTGTAGCACTGGTAGGATTTGCTTCTTGTAGAATATCCAAGGAAGATACCTTCATCAGATATTGTATCAAACTTTCTTCCAAACACTCTAAAGTATTTGACAGTAGGAATCCTTCCATACCACAATTGATAGGGATTATTTGCACTATTTACTCTTGTTTGAACTCTATTAAGAATATAGAAATCGGTATGAATTGCTTCTCTCTAGTAGACTTTCGGTAGGTTTTCCTCTTTCATCATTATTCTTACAACTTCCTGAACACACCTATTCTTTCTTTCAACCACTTCATTCTATTAGGGAGTCCTAGGGGCAGACAAATGCCTTTTTATCCCATGATTCTCACAAAAGTTATTAAACTCATTGGAGGTGAACTCTCCTCCATCAGGCCTCAAACATTTTATTTTCATATCCATTTCATTTTCAACCATAACTTTGAATGCTTTAAACTTATCTAGATTTTCTGATTTTTCATTGGAAAAAGTAACCCATGTCATTCTAGAATAATCGTAAATCAATAGCATGAAATACATGTGACCTTGAAGACTTCTTACTCTAGTAGGACCACAAAGGTCTATATGCACTAATTCCAACAGTCTGGTAGTATATTGTTCTTTGATTTTGAAACTTCTTCTTGCTTTCTTCCCAATCTGACATTCCTTGTAGACAACATTGATAGGTTTTGTAATATTTGGTATATTTCTCACAGCTTGAATTGAACTAATCCTCACTAGGTTATAAAAATTGATGTGACACATCCTTCTATTCCATAGCCAACTTTCATTAATCTGGGTCATAAAGAAATGACCATCAACACCTTTAAGATGATAAACATTTTCATTTTCCTTCTTCCAGCATTAACCATAATTTTGTAGCATGTTCTAATCTCACATCCATCATCCTAAAACATAAGATTATATCCTTTACTACACATTTTTCCAACACTCAAAAGGTTATGTCTCAAACCCTTAACATAACGAACATCATTTGTATTATGCTTGCCATCAAAACTAATTGAACCTTTTCCACATATCTTAGCAGATGTATCATCACCAAACTTTACTAGGCCTTCATATTTTTTAAGTTTAACAAACTTACTTTTGTCACCTGCCATATGATTTGAGCATCCACTATCAATAATCTAGTAGTTATTCTCTCTAACATGAAAATAAATCACCATAGTTCCTTTAGTGTTATTACCTACTTCCAAAGCACTTTCCTTCACACATCTCTTAGAGTTAGCAAAATTAGTTCCATCTTTAATAGACAGAACAAGAATTCACTATCCTCATCATCCACATAATCAGATTCATCATCATATATACTAGAATCTTCTCTAACATAATAAATTTTCTTAATTGCTTTACCTTTTTTTTCTTTATTCTTGTCATTCAAATCTTTGGTTGGACATCTTGAAGCATGATGACCTATCTTTCCACAAATGAAACATTTGAAAGGTAACTTACCTCTGTATTAACCATTTTAACTGAATTTTAAATTCAAATATGCAACAATTTTTTTTATTAAAACATTAAGAAAATTTTGGTTCAGGGGCATTGCCCCCAAACCCCTGCCATGGGCTCCACCCATGGGGCCCCATCAGGGGGATAATACCCCACGGACACCACAAGAGGGGATTCACCCCCCTTGCATTGCCCATTAATTGATTTGGGGGGAAAACACGTCGAGTAAAGTGGAGAAAATGTAAACACCAAGTCTAATTAGGATCCACATAACAACATTCTTGGCAATACATTGTTGATTTATTACATGTTTCATCTCATTTACATCTTTATACACACACTATGGTGTTTATCCCCATAGACTAGGGATTAAACACATATATTTAACTATTTTTTATTTAGCTTATTAGACACACTTAGAATAAGAGCACATGCTCTATTTTGTTTGCTTCAACATCATGGATACCCATAAAGGTTGAAAGACCAAAATAGGAGATTGACCACTCTTAGAAAGCTCCTATATAGCCCCAAGCATTCTTCTCTTTGTATAGCTAACAAGTATTTCAGAATAGATCAATCACACAAAGGTTTTATATTATTTAACTATTCTTTATCATTTCAGCTTTCATTAATTAAATGTAAATAAGTTTATCTATTTCTTTATTTGTACATTAGATCTTGTTACCTATATTTTAAATATATTTTTCATGTTTATTGGTGTGCTATTGAGCAAGGATATCTAGGCATTTTTATGAGTTTACCAAACCCCTAGAATAGTGTATACTACACAAACATTTGCATCATGTAGGCATCCTAGCTAGTGACCTCTAGATTTTGGTTCTAGGTTCTACCTTTTGTATTATTTACTATTCAAATTTTAATTTTCTAAAATTCTATTCTAGATTAAGTATTTATTCACATTTCCATTTCTTACATAGTTTTAGTTCAAATGAACATTTCCTTTGTAAAAATAAAACATTCTTAGGAAAATCTAAACATTGTTCTTTTTAAAACAAAAATAATAACAAAATAGTTCATTTTCAAACAATAGATTCTTCCTAGAATAATATTGGGAAAGCTTTTAATTTAGAACCACCACATTGTAAACTATGCGATCACTCCCACATCATCTACATTGAAGATAGGAGCCACATCCTACACCTCATCATGATTGTCATTAAGAGGTACATCTATGATAGTGGATTATGGGAGGTCGATTAGCCTCACTATGTTGTGTTGCAAATGCAAGTATGTAATCACATCTATAGGAATATCATGTACATACCCAAACTACCTCTAGACCCTATTATAATATAATGGCACTGTAATGTGTTCTAGGTAACCAATCATCCATATATTTATCTACATGTGTGCTAATTAATTCATGTCCATCCATACCCACATTAGGTGGTATGAGCATCATACCACATCTATGCAAAGTATTCTAGCCACAAAAATAGCAAGTCTTCAAATTGGCATGGTTTCCTTAATGGGTATGTGTGTGACTGACACATATCCCACATGATATTGAAGGGATAACCTATTTTTCTCATGTAACAAATATGCTTGAACACCCATACATGTAGGATTATGTAGATCATGAGGCTATGGATCTCAAACCACATGTGGTGACCTAAATTATGAAATAAATGGGTGAGCATATTATGCCCCCAAGAGAAGATGGTCTACATATCCTCCATGGCTCTAATGGTGTGGGTGAGTCCATTATGTAAGTGGATCCCATGCCCATACTATGTAACACACATCACTTCCATGACAATCATAACTCATCAACACAAGAAAAATTTCTATCACTCCCTACGCAAGCCATGACAACTAAATGTGCCCAATGTCATCCCTTAGTATTGTACGCCTAATGGAATATTGCTACCCCACCTAAGCATAAACAAGAAAAATCTATCATCACCTCACGAGAAACCACATGATGTGATACATATCTTCAAGTTTCATACTCATTTTGCTCGACATTAATCTAGACACTAACAGGTTTGAGTACCATCACTCTATCAATTCCATAAGCATACAATCATGAAATCATATCTTTGGCGATAGAACAAGTACAAGCCTACCCTTCATAAAAATGTCAACTCATCCCATGATGGTTTTGTGTTCAACTATGCATCATGGAAAACATACTACCTCTTGTGTGCTTCTATATTGTTAGTAGTCTTTGAGAAATGAAACATTTTGTTAATACTACATCAATCAGTTACTATAATTTGTAATCAAAAAGCTTAAAAGTTTCATTTTTCTTGGACATGAATGCATCCTCTAGACACTAGTACCCATTTTGGATGCTAGCATGTCCAAGATACCCTACCACATCCTCAAGACACTAGCACAACTCTTGGATGCCAACATGGCTTGTGGATCCCATTTGAGGTTAAAATATGATAACAACATGCTATTTTTTTTAAATCATTCTATTAGGTAGACATCTTGCTCCACCCAATCTCTCAATTGCTCCAATCATGAACACTGTAAGTCCCATATGCAAGGAATTTTCACTCTCTAGTCATGCTAGAATGCTCAAATTTTGTAAATAGGACAATGAAAGTAAATAATAATATTTTAAAAATTTAATTGTTTGTAGATATA
This sequence comes from Sequoia sempervirens, assembly GCA_007258455.2. Classification (NCBI taxonomy): domain Eukaryota; kingdom Viridiplantae; phylum Streptophyta; class Pinopsida; order Cupressales; family Cupressaceae; genus Sequoia; species Sequoia sempervirens. The sequence goes on from VDFB02281492.1 coordinate 582,779,897, forward strand.
GTTTTAAATTTTAGCACCTCCATGGAAGCCTTCTTAAATTGTGGCTACAAGATCATATTTTCATGTCATTTTTTTCATGTGAATCCTAGAAATCCACCATATTCCTCATCAAATGCTTCTCACTTAGTAGTTATTTTCCTAAACAACCCTTAAGAAAGCATTTTGACTAAATTTATTTTAAAACTCAAGCTGGTAAATTTTATTTTCATATTTTTACCTATTAATATCAAGTAATAATAGGAAGGGGCATATGTTCACCTCACCCTTATTCTTTCAAAATAACATTTTTCTTCACATTCTTCTCAACATATCATAATTTATCTATTTGTTGTATCTTTATTGTTATTGCATTGTGGGGGCAACACAAAATATCGAGACAACTTTCATAGCAAGTTCTCTTTCATTTTGTTCACCTAAAAAACTATTTCCTTCTTTATTAAGTGTATTCTTCCTCTATGTGTGTATTTACATTCTTTCTTTCTTTTTCAAGTGTATTCTTCCTCTATGTGTGTACTTATGCTATCCTGACACTATGGTTTTAGAGGTTTATATTGTCATGTATAGTTTTGTGGTCAAATGTATTGGCTTTGCAAGTTCTCAATCTAGGGACAAAATTCATCCACTCCAATTTTGTTTGAATACTCTATAGTATCCTTTTCACATATATATGATATATAGTTTAAAACCTTCATTTATGTACTTCAACATAGCATATCATCTCAAGTCATCAACTTCCTAAAATGGGGGAAAAATGTAATGTAGAAAATTGTGTACTCTCACAATTTCACATTACATTTTGGACATGCTTTGCAATTCACTCAACTAGCATGTTGCAGCCCTTTCCTTAGCCAAATTTCCTTCACTAAATTGCTAAATTTTTACATAAAAAACATGTTCTACTTGTTAGCTTGGGATCAAATGTTTAATTTTTAATGATTTTACTAGGGTCCTAGTGCATCACACAGACATCTGCATGACATGCTAGTGTCCCAAAAATTTCAAAAAAAGAAAGCATTTTTCTCACCCAACCACCTACTATTGTCAATGGTAACATCCATTATCCCAAAAAATGCTTCATGTGTTTGAATGTGATAGTTGGACTTCCACTCTTCCTTCATTATGCAAATACATTTCAAATTTTCATTCCAAGTTTTACAACACAAGTTTTTCTATTTCCTTGCTTAGTTATTGTTGGTTATCTTTCCTCCATTTACATAACTTCAAAAAGATTTATTTCCTTGTACTCTTAAAATGGTCGAGACCATCGTTGTGTTGGGGGCATCTTCAACTTTCTTTCTCTTCATTTTATACATCTCAAGCTAGTAATATCACTCAATATTTTATTTTTTTTGTTTAGATTACTATATGTACATTTCTCTATTATTTATTCATACATCCTTGACAATATATTGGCTATTTCTCACCACTTTTATCTCACTAGAGTGTTTATCCCCATAGACCATGGATTAAACGCTTATATATTTCATATATTTATCACTACTCTTACCTTCCTAAACACACTTAGGATAAGAACACACACTATTTTAGTTACTTATAAATCTTTGCTTCTCATGAAGATTGAAAGAGCAAAATAGGAACTTAGCTAGTCTTGATAAGCTCCTATGTAAACCCAAATGCTTGTCTCTTTGTCTAGCTAATAGGTATTTGGAAAAAAGATCAATTGCAAAAAGGTTTAGTACTTTTTTCCTATTCTTTATCATTTCATCTTTCATTAATTAAATGTAAATATTTTTCTCTACTTCTTCATTTGTACACTACATCTTGTTACCTAGATTTCAACTATATTTCATATGTTCATTGTTGTGCAATTGAGCAAGGATCTCTAGGAATTTTCATGATCTTTCCAAACCCTTTTACTAGTGTGTATTGTATGGATGACAACACATTGCATAGACATTCATGCATCACACATGCATCTTAGCCAATGACCTCCAAATTTTGGTTCCAAGTTCCAAATTTTCTATTATTATTGTTAATAACTTTCTAAAATTCCATTCCATATGGTATTTTTACCCATTTCTATTTCTCACATATCTTTAGTTGAAAGAATCATTTATTTTACAAAACAAACATTTTGATGTAACTGCTGAAGTTGTCCATGACTGGGAAGATGTGTAACAATTGACAGTTGGCTCCCTCTATCAATCCGTTACTTTCTTTTTTTTGTTTGTCCAACTGCCAATCTAGGAAATTGATATTTTTGGCTTGCCTTATCCTTTAATTGGAGAGTTTTTTCTTTCTTTGTTTTTTAGAAAATGGGCATTGCAATGACGGGAGTGATTGTTTTTTTCCCTTAGCTATAAATGTTTCAGAATCTTTCTTGGCTTGTTCCTAATAAAAGTTTTCAATTTCTATTCTCCTGAGTCCATCACATTTCTTTCATTCTATGTATGTTTTGTAGCCTTTTTGTTAATGGACTTCGCTTCATATTTTGGTTGTAGAATAAAATGTTGAGTTGTATGTTAAGAAATCACATTTCTTTCATTCTATGTATGTTTTGTAGCCTTTTTGTTAATGGACTTCGCTTCATATTTTGGTTGTAGAATAAAATTTTGAGTTGTATGTTAAGAAATTTAGCTACAGAGTGTTATGGAGTTAAGCTAAGGAGTTGACCAAGTACATTTGGAGACCCATGTGTAGGTCCAGAGGTTGATTTTTGCATCAGTTTTGGTATTAGAGCAATTAACAATGGCCCAAAGGGGAGTCTGTGTGAATTGGGGAAGAAGGGGCAAGAGAAATGTTGACCTTTGTAGGAATGTTACTAATGTTGTAGACCCTATGGAGAGGCTTATTGAAGCCTTAAAAATACAAAGTGCTAAGATAAAGGTTGATATTTCTAATTTTAAGGGTGAGCTTAACCCAGAGGCTTTTTTAGATTGGGTCCAAGAATTGGAGAAGTACTTTGACATGGAGGATATTGATGAGGATGATCCGAAAACGGTGAAAATTATCGCATCCAAGTTGAAGTCACATGCAACCTTGTGGTGGGAGAACATATAGATTTCAAGAAGAAAAGAAGGGGAAAATAAGATTAGGCTTTGGCCTAAGATGTTGAAACATTTGAGAGCTCAATTTTTGCCCTTTGATTATTAGCAGAAATTGTTTAAAGAATTTTAAAATTTGAAACAAAAGGATCAGTCAATTTAGGCTTATACTGAACAGTTCATGATGCTTCAAATTTGAATGGATATACAAGAAGGTGAAGGGAAAATAGCAGCTAGGTATGTCAATGGACTAAAATTTCAACTTAAGGATGAGCTCATGTTGTTGAACATACCCACAATGGATGAAGCTTATGAATATGCACTAAGGGAAGAAGAGAAGCTAAATCGAAAGGGAAAATTTGTGAGTAAGAAAAGTGATAACTACTAGAATAGAGGGAGAGGGAGTTCCTCCAAGCCTACTAAAGAGGAAGACCTAGATGAAAGTGTGAGGCTAGATTTCCAAGGAAAAGGAAACTTTAGAGGTGGAGGATGTGGACAACCTCCATCGGGGGATTGAAAGCCCTTGAGGTGCTTTATTTGTGATGAAGCCCACAAGGCTATAGATTATCCTCAAAACCCCAAAAGGGTAATGGTAGCCCAAGAAGAAGAAAAACCTTGGTCAAAAGAAGTTGAGGCTGAATCAGGAGAAAACATAACGTTGAGAAGAACTTTTGGGGACAAGGAAACTCTTGAAGTTGATTGGAAAAGGAAAAGTGTCTTCCGAATGAAATGCAAATGTAAGGACAAGGTATGTAAGGTGATCATAGATGGTGGATCTATTGATAATCTGGTGTGTACAAATATGGCTAACAAATTACAACTTGCTTGTGTTCTAAATTCTAATCCCTATAAGATTTCTTGATTAAAAAATGATCATAGTGTGCTTGTGGATAAATCTTGCCTCGTAGCATTCAAAATTGGTCCTTATGAGGATGAATTGCTCTGTGATGTTGTGCTAATGGATGCATGCCATCTGTTGTTGGGTAGGCCTTGGCAATATGATCAAAATGTGACCCATCAGGGTAGGGAGAATACTTATGTGGTTTAGCATAAAGGAAAGAAAACACTCTTAAAACCATGGAAAGAAGAGGATGCATTTGAAATGATAGCCTTGTCTCTTGTTTCAACCAGCTATAAGAAGTTTTGCAATGAGGGAAAGGGATCAACTAGTTATTTTTTATGGTCGAAAGAAGCAAGAGAGCCTAGAAGGATCCAACGCACACCAGAGATGCACAATTTGTTGGAAGAATATTCCGATATAACATCACCAGAGCTGCCAGTTGGTTTACCTCCTTCATGAGGGATTACACACCATATTCACTTAGTGCCAATATCCAAGCTTCCTAACCAAGCTACATATTGATTACTAAAAGAAAATGAAGAGATGAGAAGACAGATTTGCAAATTATTAGAAAATGGGTTCATAAGGGAGAGCATGAGTCCTTGTGCCACAAAAGCTTTACTTTCACCAAAAAAAGGAGGCAAATCAAGGATGTGTGTGGACTCTATCAACAAGATCACGGTAAAGTATCGATACCCCCTCCCTAGAATGGATGACTTGTTAGATTGTCTGGTAGGTGCTAAGATTTTCTCCAAGATTGATTTGAGTAGTTATATTAAATTCAAATCCAAGGAGGTGATGAATGGAAGACAACGTTTAAGGTCAAGGATGGTTTATATGGATTGCTGGTGATGCCTTTTGGAATGTCTAATACCCTTGCAACTTTCATGCACACCATGAACCATGTATTAAGAGCCTGCATTGGAATATTTGTCATAAAATATTTTGATGATATATTGACTTTTAGCAAGAACATGGAAGAACATTTAACACACCTACAAATTATCTTTGATACACTTATAAGGGAGAGGTTGTTTATAAATCTTGAAAAAAGTAATTTTTGTATGGAAAAGTTGGTTTTCCTTGGAAATGTGATTTAGCAAAAGTAGTAAGTAGGGATCCTAAAAAGGTTAATGATATACTTGAATGGCATGTCCCTCAAAGTATTACAAAAATGAGGAGTTTTCACGGATTAGTAAACTTCTATAAGAGGTTTATCAGAAATTTTAACGAAATATGTGCACCATTGATTGATTGTACTAAAAGCAAGTCTTTTTCTTGGACCCAAGTAGCTGAAAGAAGTTTTGAACAGCTTAAAAGGAAGGTAACCAAAGCCCCTATACTTGCTTTTCCCAACTTTGAGAAAAATTTTACCATTGAGTGTGATGCTTCTATTGTAGCCATTGGAGGTGTGTTGAGTCAAGAGGGCAGACCAATTGCCTACTTTAGTGAGAAACTAGATGATGCCAAGAAGAGATATGGCACTTATGATAAAGAATTATATGCTATTGTCTAGACATTGAAATAATGGAAGCACTACTTGCTGCATAGAGAATTCATTTTGTTGACAGACAATCAAGCATTGAAATATATCAACTCACAAGCCAAATTATCCCATAAACATGCTAAATGGGTTTCCTTTTTGCAAGATTATGTTAGAATTTCCAAGATCTGATTGCAAACCTAAAAATTACCTTCCACAGAAGAGGAAAACGAAAAAACAGAGATTGCATAAAAACATGCAATTTGATATATTCGAAAAGACCAATTAATTACAAGAGATTGTTTGCTTTATAAAAGCAAAGATACCTAAACCTAATCTTATCTTGAGCAACAAGATAGCTCGATAAGATAAAGATGAGATCCTAAAACTTAGGGATTAAATATGCCTAAGTAAACTTATGCAAAGTGTAATTAATATTAATTACATCAACACCCCCCATAAGTGCAACTTAGGGAGAAGCAGATTATTATGCAAATATGAGTCCCGGCAACAAGGCCTGATCAGGTATTCATGTACAAATGCAAAGAGAGATAAACCCCCCTCAGTGAGATGAACTGTTGCGAAGAAACACTGGAAGAACTCTGATGAAGCAACACTGGAACCTTAAATCCGGCAAGCAAGGAAAGATACTTCTGTTTGCAAAATACCAATCGGAATCACAAATGCAACAGTAGACCCGATGCCAAGGAACACTGGAAACTCACATACTGGATAAACTCTGGAATCTGTAAGCAATAGTAGATGAAAGATGAATGGACCCATAATGATGACAAATCTGGAAGTTGTGTCTCACGAAGCCAATGCCAAACTGAAACTAAAACTGCCCATAGGACGAGTACCATCAAGATTCTGGAACATTAACCATAAAAACATGGCCTTCAAATGGAAAAGATTTGAACCAATGAGGATCAAGAACCATAAAATCCCATTGTGAAGTGTGAACCAAAGCAAACCAAAGATGTATCCAGCTAAGCAAGAAAGAAGCTAGAAGGAGACAACAGAAAACCAGACAAACTCATGCGAGTTGTCACCAATCATGAAAGATGGATGCAAGAACCCCCCTTACTGGAACTTTATATCAGTTTGTTATTACAATACCCAATGATTGCATAAGGAGATGATGCAAAATTACAGAAACATAATTGAAAATGCAAACCTAGCACACAAAACAAAAATGAATGCATGCCTAAAATAAGTTACACATTTTCTAGAAATGACCTCAGATCTACATAGAGGCCGAAACTAGCTTTCCGATGCCTCAAAAATCTTGAAAAACAGATAAGCGAGTGAAAAGATATGCATCCCGGAGTGAAAAAGGCAACATCTGACTTCCGAGACAGAAAAAAGCATCAAAAAGGCAAAACCAGAAAAATTCACTAGCACCATTACGAAGAGCTCAAAAACAGCTTTCCGACGATATCTCGTTTGCAAAAAAATGACGCCGTATGTGAAAGTTATATGCGTTTCCGTAAAACTGCTCAAAACTGCCCAATAAGGTCTCCAATAAGCCCTCAGGGGCTAAACATATTCGGCCCCTGGTCGCCTGGGCGGACCAGGGGGCTGGCGGCCAGGGGCTGCGGCGCGGCCCCTGGTCACCCACGTGACCGGGGCTGGGGCCAAAAAATAGGCGGAGGGCTGAACTCGGGGGTCTGGACCCCAATATGACCGGTGCTGAGGAGTTAAGCCCTCAGGGGCTAGCAGAACCCACCGACGAAGCTTTATGGAGGGGCCACCGGCAGCGGTGGTGTACCAGCGGCCGCCTGGTGGCCGCCCGGTGGCGCACCTTTTTATAACTAGCCGCACAAATTTTTAAAGAATTTTTGGATTTTTTTAATGATTTTTTGAATTTTTCTCGAAATTTGTGCCTCGGGAGTCGTGCCTGGGGCCGTACGGCCCTCGGGTAAATTTTTTCTTCTCCGGATGATTTTGTTCAAACTGGACAAATTTTATATGAAAATGGGGGTTTTTGGGTGCTGCGAATCCAACGGCGAGGTCCGTTTGGGCCCAAAGTGCTCCGAAAAATAGGCGACCCCTAGATCTAACAGATAAATCACCGAGCTTGAAACCTTCGCAGATCTGGCAAACGGTGATGAAAATCAATAAAATGAAAGTCATTTCTGACTTTTTCCAGTGCTCTGAATCCAACGAAAAACCCTGATCTGATCCAAGACACTGCATAATGATGCTCAAGGATTGAAACCCTCGAGGGACTTCGAACGAGCTTTGCAACGAAATCCTCTGAAAACACTGAGAAGGGGCTGCGAATCGAGGCTCTAATACCATGTTAGAATTGCCAAGATCTTATTGCAAACCTGAAAATTACCTTCCACAGAAGAGGAAAATGAAAAAGCGGAGATTGCATAAAAACATGCAATTTGATATATTCGAAAAGACCAATTAATTACAAGAGATTATTTTCTTTATAAAAGCAAAGATACCTAAACCTAATCTTATCTTGAGCAACAAGATAGCTCGATAAGATAAAGATAAGATCCTAAAACTTAGGGATTAAATATGCCTAAGTAAACTTATGCAAAGTGTAATTAATATTAATTACACCAACAGATTATGCCTTTATTGTTCAACATTTGAGTAGTAAAACTAAAGTGGTAGCTAATGCTTTAAGTAGAAGATGCCACCTACTATTTCAATGACCAATGAGATTGTTGGGTTTGAGGAAATGAAAGGAGAATATGCAATAGATCCCTATTTTAGCAAAGTGATTACTATCCTCAATAGTCCTATTGATGCAAGGAGTAAATTGTTTGAAGACTACTTATTGGAAAATGGATTTTTATTTAGACGCCAACTTTGTATTCCCCTTGGGTCTAAAAGGGAAAAATTGATTCAAGAAATGCATTCAAATAGCTTGGGGGGACACTTCAGAAGGGACGATACTTATAGCTTAGTAAGTGAAAAAAAAAATTGGCCTTAGCTAAGGAAGTGAATAAGTTTTTTTCTTCCTATAGAGTTTGTCAACTTTCTAAAGGTGGACAGCAAAACATAGGTTTATACAAACCTTTACCTGCTCTTGAGGGACCTTGGATTGACATCTCCATGGATTTTTTGTTGGGATTTCCTTGTACATAGTGAGGAAATGATTCCATTTTTGTTGCTGTGAATCAATTTCCAAAGATGGCCCACTTCATTCAATGCAAAAAGACTACAGATGCAAGTAAAGTTGCTGACTTATTTTTTAAGGAAATTGTTCACTTGCATGGATTGCCCAAAAACTATTACTAGTGATCGGGATACAAAGTTTTTAAGTCACTTTTGAAGGACAATATGGAAAAAGCTTGATAGTAAACTGTAGTATAGTTTAGCCTATCATCCACAAACAGACGGACAAATCGAAGTGGTTAACAAGAATTTGGGTAATTTGCTTCAATGCCTGGTTGGTGAAAATCCAAGACAATGGGATTTGATTTTAGCATAGGCTAAGTTTGCTTTTAATTCAAGAATCAATAGGTTAACCGATAAGTCTCCTTTCCAAGTTGTATTGGGAAGCAATCCTAAAGGGGTTGTCGACCTTATTGATCTTTTGAATGGAAAATGGGTTAGTCAAGATGTAGAGGACTTTGCAAGGAATATACAAGAAATATAGCAGCAAGGCACAAAATACAACTAACCAATGAGAAATATAAAAAGGATGTTGATTTGCATCGAAAAAAGAGTATATTAAGAGGGTGAACAAGTCATGGTATATTTGTGTAAAGAAATATTTCCTCAAGGCACTTATAACAAATTGAAACCCAAAAAATTAGGACCATGTAAAATACTCAAGAAAATCAATGAGAATGCCTATCTATTGGATTTGCCTAAAGACTTAGACATAAGTCCATTTTTTAATGTTATTGATATTTATCCCTACTATCCTGGTCCTAAAGCAGTCCCTGATGAAAATATGCAAAAAGATTTGGCCAATGCTTTGCCATGGAGAAAAAAGAGCAGATTGAAAAGGTTGTGGATACTAAGATTGTTGCCACAAGATCCAAGAATTACAAGATGCATTTAGTGAAATGTATGGGTTTACCTAATTCCAATAACACTTGGATCATTGAAGAGGATCTCCTAAAGTTTACAAGATTAGATTCTTCTAAACCAAAAGGTTCAGACCTTTTTAAAGGTAGGGAAGATGATGTAACTGTTGAAGTTGTCCATGACTGGGCAAATGTGTAACGATTGACTGTTGGCTCTCTCTATCAATTTGTTACTTTCTTTTTTTTGTCTATGAGACTGCCAATCAAGGTAATTGATATTTTTGGCTTTCCTTCTCCTTTATTTGGAGAGTTTTTTCTTTCTTTTCTTTTTAGAAAATGGGCATGGCAACAACAAGAGTGATTGTTTTTTTCCCTTAGCTGTGAATGTTATAGAATCCTTTTTGGTTTTTTTCTAATAATTTTTTTCAATTTATATTCTCCTAAGCCCATCACATTTCTTTCATTATGTGTGTGTTTTGTAGCCTTTTTTGTTAATGGACTTCACTTCATATTTTGGTTGTGGAATAAAACGTTGAGTTGTATGTTAAGACATTTAGTTGCAAGGTGTTATGGAGTTAAGCTGAGGAGCTGACCAGGTCCATTTGGAGACCCATGTGTAGGTCCATAGGTTGATTTCTACATCACATCCTAAGAAAATTTGAGCATTTTCTCTTTTCAAAAGAAAAACAATAGCAAAATATTTTTCTTTCAAACAATAAATTCTTCCTAGGGTACTATTGAAAATTGCTTAAATTTAGAGAATGTATTGATTTTTAAAGTTAAATTGTATTTTTCCATAATTGCACAATAGTGAACTAAGCCCTTTGCTCTATAGAGATCCATAAGACATGAATTTGCATTGAACCTTGCTTTGTTTGTTATTGTTTTTGAAGCCCTACACTATTTCATTAAGAGAGAGGCCTATTTAGGCCCTCCTATCAAATGTATTCCACTTCTTGATAATAGTCAAGTAATTAGCATTCATTTGATACAACTTTGTTTACTGGATAAAAGAAGGATAACTTTTGTAATGTTATCACTGGGATTAATAAATATTGCATTGCTTCAAGATCAATGGTTTCTAATAGTAAGTCAATGATGTTAAGTTGGAAGGATTCTCCTCTTAAATGGTTTTGGCCAATGTGGTGGTGCATTTATAGTTGTAAGATACTTGGGGATTTCCTTTTCTATGCACCCCCGCATTTGCTTTCATTACCCAATAAAGTTTTTCAAAAGGTCCTCTCTTCTTTCAATGTCTTTTATGCTTCAACTTTGTTCTATATATATCAAGACAAGATAATAAAAGTGGCATAACTTGACATGAAATTCTCTTTGGATTTGTCAAAAAAAAAAATCTATAGAACTTAATAAATTTGGCATGTTTTATCTTCTAAAATATTTTGGCACATGTAGGGTTAGGAATGATGAGGTATTACATGGCAAAAAGAGGTTCCTCACAAAATTTTGTTGTGATTTCACTCCCCTCCATTGTTTTGCAGTTACAAATCTTAAGAATACTAAAGACAAATTGCATATGTTGTTGGACAATGCAATCGAAATGATGTATAAGTTACCAAACATAAAACAAATTGAGTGGTGGTTGACTCTTGAAAGAAATTTAGTGCAAAGTTGATGATAGTGAGGATGATGAAGAAGAAGATGAATATTTACATATTCATGGCTTGCATAACCATGACTTTATTGCAAACAATGCAAATATCATTTATTAGAAAAAAAAAAGTAAAAAAAAAAAAGATGATTTAGATATCGAGCATATTGTTATCATGGAATCTAGCAGCGCTCGATTCACGGATAACCCCCCTACGAAACTTGTCCGTTTCCTAGGATTCGTGAAGTTCAAGTACGCATAATGAAGTGATTTTCAAGCCACCTCAAAATGCGTTCCAAAGTCTCGAATAGTCAATTCGAGCATTCCCCCATGTTCGCCTCGCGAAGACCTTCGAAACGAGCTCCTTCGCGAAGTCTCACTGTTCCTACTTAGCGAATTGTGAAAAATGCAGTGGCACTGAAAAAGTGCGCTCCTGCCCTAAAGCCAAAAATTGGCTAAGTCTGGAAAATGCAAGGGCGCTAAAATTTAGCGCCCCTGCATGAAGTGACTTTTTCCAAAATGTAATAGCTCTAAATTTTAGCGCCATTACACTTTTTCTTGATACTTAAACTTTTTCTGGCCCTGGCCCGTTTCTTCATCTTTTTCGTGTTTTTCGTCAATCATGCCACTTTTCGTGCCTAAATTTATTGCTCGACTTGAGTTAGGTTTTTGATTTTCCTTTTCACTTAAAAGTGTCTTTGTTTGCCATTTTCATTGTTTATGGTCTTTGTTCTTCTTTTCTTCTTGCTGGGCAAGTTCTTCTCTAGCGTTTTTCACGTTTCATCTTTGTAAGTTGTTACCCTTGCTTTCTCTTTATTCTCCAATTTCAATGGCAACTCCATGCAGACAAAATTTTCCAACTCAGAGTGCCATTTCCATTCATCCCTACATTTGTTTTACCAAAAATGTGCTCAAGATGCTGAAGCGCCAAAATTTAGCGCCATGACATGTTGAAAATGCCAAAATAAATTCTAACTCTGAAAAGTGCAAGGGCGCTAAAATTTAGCGCCCCTGCATCAAAGACTGAAATCTCCAAAAATGTAAGGGCGCTGAATTTTAGCGCCCTTACACTTTTCACAATCTTTTTCCTGACTTAAGTCATTTTTTGTGCAATGGTGCTGAATTTTAGCACCTTTGCACTTTTCTTCCAGACTTAGTCATTTTTTGTGCAATGGAGCTGAATTTTAGCACCTTTGCACTTTTCTTCCAGACTTAGTCATTTTTGTGCAATGGCGCTGAATTTTAGCACCCTTACACTTTTCCCAGTTTTTTCTTAAAACACTTCCATTTTTCCCAGTTTTGCTCCAAACCTTGTTTTTTCCACTTCGTGCATCGTTTTCCGTGCATCATCCTCCATTTCACGCTTGCTCAACATTGTTTCTCGCTTCACGCTTCCCAATGTTGCTTTTTCTGCTAACGCCTGTTGATTCACCATCCTTGCAGTTTCTCTCCAGATCTCGTCAAGTGATCCCGAAGGTGATGTCCTTTGATCTTGGTTCTTCCAAATAAAAAGTTCATGCAGGAGACCAGGAAGAAGTATGAAGACTCCGCGCCCAAGCAAAGAAAAATGAAGAAGCTTCATGTTCTCCAGTGTTAGACATTTCCGGTGCATCCCTTTATGCATCTTGTAAATATTTCTCGACATTTTCGAATGTCCTTTTGTAAATTGTAATTACACCAAGTCCAAAGATGTAATATTTTGAAAACAAATTACACTTTGACTTTGGTCAAAGTTAGGTGAGATCTCCTAAAATCGCTCACCTAACTTTCCCTGATTTTCTCAATCTCTTTCCTTCTTTCGCTCATCCCTCTTTCTATATAATGTGAGGGATTTTCATTGTAAATTATCTTTTAGCCTTTTGCAACGAAGTGCTGCCCTTTTGTAAGCAAATTTGTGAAACTTTGCGTTCATGCTTTGTGAATGAGATTCGATCAATAAAGAAAAGGATTGCAAGCCAAACTTTGCGTTGGATTCGATACTTTTGTGAGTTGATCTGATTTGGTAGTGATTAGTTCGAGGAATCTGAAAGACTCTAAGTAGTTGATGTAAACTTTGTGTTACATTTGTTATTTAGATTGCATTGTATTTCTTTTATCATTGGTTGAATGATCTATAAGACTTTGTGCTTATAATCATTCATGCTCTTGCATGTTCTTGTTGAATAATCTACAAGACTTTGTGCTTGTAATTATTCATACTCTTGGATACTTTGTCGAAGGATCTACAAGACTTTGTGCTTGTAATCGTTCGTGCTCATTGATACTTTTGTTGGATGATCTACAAGACTTTGTGCTTGTAATCGTTCATGCTATTCGAAGAATTGTTGCGTCTAAGAAGACTTTGTGCTTCTAAGAAGACTTTGTACTTCTAACGCAGCAAACGGTACATCTGCACAGATCCAACATTGATAAAGCTACGGAACGACTTTGTGCCTTCGTGAGCTTTCCTTTTAATTTATTTGTTTGTTGTTAATTACTGGTATCTCTACGCCGCTTTGACGAGATAGAGATATTGGCATGTTCGAGTTATCAAGGATTGAACTTCCAACACGTGAAGCATTGTAAACATCTTCTCAAAAGAGAGAAGGATGAATGTAACACACCCCCACTGTGAATTTTGTGTACATTTTGTAATTACTTGTGTGATTTACTATTGTTTCTCTTAGCAGTAAGAAGGGCGCCTCCCCTTTCCGAGAGGAGAGATTCACATCTCACATAGCTGTGGCTGAAGTCCAAGTTGTGTAATCTGTCGAAAGTTGATTACATAATTTTCACCCAACACATATCATTGCTTTGGTAAAGATAAAGTTAGATATGTTGCTATTACTGATAGTTTTGAAATGGACAATGTTGACAAAAACAATGATATAAAATGCTATTAAGAATCAGCTTAGTTTAAATTTGTGTTATTTAGACTAATAATTGGATTGGCATATCCACACTATTGTTGATACTTGGTGTACATTTTGATATATGATGTAAAAAGATTATGGCTATGATCAATTTTTATCATCTAGGACTATTTTGTTTTTCGCCAAAGGGAAAATTCTTAAAGTAGGCTTATTTTTGTTACACTAGCTATGGAGTCCATGTTGGCTTGATAGGTAACCTTTTAGTAAACTATTTTCAGTATTTAAGAAAAAAATCCATTTACTAAAGACTCACCAAAGTGATTCATTCAACATTTATTTCATCATATAAACTAAAATGCTAATCTTGTTTTGTGTTAAATTAGTAACAATATAACATTATTCGTTTAAAATTATACTAAAAGCTTGTACTTCTTAACTTGAAATTTATATTTAATACTATATTAAATCTCATTTAATTTATTTTTTAAAGGTTTATCTTCTCTTACTTTCTAATTTTTTCATTCACTTTCTTTAACATAATTTTTTAATTGATTCCTTCTATATAGATTTTTTTTTTTTTTAATGCAATAAAATCCAAAAAAATCTCGCCATGTAATCTTTTCTTGTATCCTATACTGAATTCACCTTCCGATTTTACTACAATTCTCATTTTATTAAAATCCCATATAACATATTATTATTTATAGTAATTTCCTTTGTATTTAATGTAATGCTTTACACTCCTAACTACCTAGTCCTCTTTATAAACGATCACATTTAGCATCTTAAAAATAATCTCACTCTTTTTCTGTATTTAGTCGTCAGATCTTAAATTTTGTCATTTAAAATTTTCTAATGCTTTTTCTCATTACTTGGACCCAGTTTAATTGAATGGATGAACACTTGAAATAGCCACAATCATGTTTACTACCATACAAATAGGCACGATTCGTAATCCCTGTTTCAAATTGTTGACCTGTAACTTGTAATAGATCTTGCAAATATAAGCAGGCAATAGTATTTTGCTTGGAACGACGATAGAATTCATTGTTTTATCACATTTCAACAACCCGAACATTCCAAAACGTGATACATGTGTATTACTTGCAATTCAAAACACCCACATCATGATATATGCAGACCACTTTCACTTCAAAACACTCCACATCACGATATATACAGACCACTTTCACTTCAAAACTCTCCAAAACATGAAATATGCAGAGTACCTTTACTTCAAAACACCCCTTTTCTGGAGGCAATCGACAGTGTCAACAAGTGTCTCTTCCAACTTCATGAACTCCAACGCCAATTCCTGCAGTTTGCTATTTGATAATCGCGGAACTCCTGATGTTTCTGACCCTACATCCACAAAACTATTGGGTCTAAAATTATTTAGCTTGCATTTCCTAATAAATGATTTGACTTACAATCGAAACTAACAGACGAAGCATGCTATTGTTAATGTGAACTCACTTTTGGGGATAAGTATATTGCGGGTATAGCTTCTGAATGATGTCAAACAGTTCCTTGGTTGTAATTGTATGAGTTGAACATATATATCGCCCTGCTGCAGCAGGAGCTTCATAACCAAGCAAGTGAGCTTTTGCACAATCTCTGACATCTACAATATTGTATGTTTTGTTATCGTGTGTATCTGAATCACCTGCTAAAACAGATGTGCATTTGTTAGTATCAGAGAGTTCATCCCTGTAGAATTTCAACTTCTTCAGAAATTAACAGATTTTCGATATTTACACGTTTATTTCAGCAGCTACAATTTTTCATATGCGCAGAGCATAACTAATCGCTGTTTAAATCCTTCCATTGATAGTCAATATTTCAGATATCAGATCTGCTTTAACAAGCATCAGTCAACTAAAGAATCTAATTTATATCGGTTGAAAAAATATTCGAAGTATGGCAACTGGAATATGAGAATGTTTTTAGTTAAAAAAATTATTGAAATGCAAGTACAATAAAGGAATACTCGACATGATATATTGCAAGGAATGCTTGGAAATTTGATCAATTTTGTCTTGAGTATGTCAAGAAAGAATGACACGGAAAGTTGAAAGCATTATCCTGATATCAAAGTCACAGCCTCTTCTAGGATTAAAACACTGCCACAAATTTAGAATAATGATAAATCTGATGTATGCTGATTCAAATGATGCACCTTAAAATTTGAGGGCATTATATTAGCTCAGGGGTTTCATCAAGAAATGATACATGCATCATTGGACATGAGATAAATTGTAAGTTTTCTTTTTTGGGCTTCGTTTTACCAATAAAGATAACAAAAATCTATGTTAGCCAAGCTTCCAGAATGGGTGCTTGGAAACACCAGAAACAACCGGTATCTGATGTGAGAACATCTCAAGTCTAGAAATTGTTGGAAATTGTATAAACTTCTTTAGGAAGCAACAAGAAATATGGCAATGGCTGGAAACAATAAGATTTGGCATAGAAAGTTTAGCAGAAAAATTAAAAATACTTGAAAAAAAGCTTTAAAATAATAAATGGTTACTTGAAATGCAACTGATCTTTTCTATTTACAAGTTTTGGTTCCCTAACTGATCTTTTCTATATTGATTATCTGCGGCTACTCTTGGTTTCTGAATCCCTGCTCTTGCTTCAATCTGGGACCTCCACTGGCTGTTAGTCCTCCTCAATGTTCTAAGTTGACTGAGTGCTCTTTGCTGCTGTAGCTTAATTATTACTTCTCTTGTAATGTGAGGCTGGTGTTTATCAATTTTGTTTTCGGGTTAGTTGGGTGGGTTAATGTTACAAATTTAGACTACCAAAATTGAAATGATTAAAAGGCAAAACAAATGCAAAGAAATCAAATTGTGATAGTATTATACTCTGATTACATAATCGCCGAGTGTTCGCCGATTACCCGAGTAATCGCCAGATTTTTAGCAAAACGAGTAAATCCTACTTTTACTCGCGGTTTACTGTAGCAGGTCAGTCGTCGATAAAATGCATTAACTGTAGCAGGTTACACACAGTTTACTGTAACAGGTTAGGGCATTCGAGATTTGGTCCCGTCCTTTCGCTCGAGATTTCCGACCTTTCGCTCCAGCCATGGGCATTCGACATTTTGTCCCGTCCACTACAATCCATTCGCAACCCGACCTCGGCTCCGCTCCACGGCACTGTTTCGTCGGCACTATTCATATGTTTTATTTTTTAATTGTTTAATCGGCACTGTTCACTTCGTATATGTTTAAGTGTCTAAAATATATTTAAACCACATTTTAAATAGCGCAAAAGATATGAGAACTTCATATATTTATTTATTATATATATTTACTATTAGTCTATTATTATATATTATATTTATTATATATATTTATTATTATATTTATTTAATATATATTATAAATTATATTTATTTAATATATACTATTATTGTATTTATTATAAATAAATGCAATATAAATTATATTTATTATTAAGATATGCAATGATAATATAAATATATGTATAAAAATAGCATTTTCTTCAATATATTATATTTTAATACTTTTTAAGTCGCCGAGTATTTGCCGAGTATTTTCCGAATATTTGCCGAGTATTTACCGAGTCAAAAATTTTGGCCTTGCCGAGTACTCTCCGATTTCGAGTATGTAAACTATGGTATTATATACAGGAAAAAGAATCTTCTATCTAGAAATGCTTCAAAAAATTAGGAACTGTTTCCCGTTTGACCATAAAAGTTTCCAGAAATTTCATGTCTAGAAAAGGCATTTAGCAGATCTTAATACTGGGGATATTTTATGTTAAGGAAAAGGAGGACCCAAGCCCCTGGAAATAATGTTAAGCATTTGGAAAAAGGAGCTTAAGAAATGGCAGATCTGTCTATGGATATTGTGCTCATAAAATCAAATATGAAATTCAAGTACATCAATGATTTTGTCAGTCGTACCATTCTGTCACTCTTGTTGATACCTGTAGCTGAAGCCTTTTGCGAAAGGAAGTGCCAGCTCCCATTAGGGAGCATCAGTGAGTGATACCTTGAGCTCTGTGACTGGAGAAAAAACACTTCCATAATACCTTTCCTCACACTTCTAATGATCACTGTAATGAAGACCAAATTTATGATTGCATCTCAATGATCTCATTTAGTTATGTGATGGTTTATCTGTACTATATTTATATACCAACATATTTGTAACCATTATACATTGTTGGGGGTGTAATTTTGTAAAGCTTAGGAATTGTGATGTGGGGACCTAGAACCACACATAGAGTTAGTTCATCTGTTTGCAATGTGCTTCAATTGCCACAAATTCATCATTTCTTCTCCTTCATCGGAATTATATAAGGTTACTCCCATTGTCCATTTGATTCTAGTCCCAAGTCTGTTTCTACCTTCAAATTTCCTATACACAATCCACCCAACCCTAGATCTCAAACTAATTGAAAGTTTGTTTCTTTCCATTCTAGAGGGGAGCCCATGGCCACATTGATTATCTTTTCACAATCCTCCAGTTGACACAAATTCTACATTTCTTCTCCTTCATCAGGACTATATGAGTATATGGTCACTCCTATTGTCCATCTGAAATCCCAAATCTGTTTCTACCTTCAACCTTGTATTAAAAATCCACCCAACACTACATCTCAAATTAATTGAAGATGTTTTTCTCTATTCTCGGGAGAAGTTTATGGTCTCCTCACCTGTACCAAACTGACCAATGAAGATCATGTCCTGGAACATAAAAGGTGGGCTCATGCTGTCGAACAGGCTTGGATATAATTTTCTTCTACTGTTAATGAAAGAAGCATTTCCAAATAAAGTCATTCCTGAAGATGGGAATTTTTGTAACTGACCTTGTCGGACTAGACTTGAAGAATCTGTAGGTTGGAGCATTGGATTTGCAGCAGATTCCATGCCTTCTGTATTTGAATCTTTAAGAAAATTATAACAGTTTCTTAGATAAAGTTGAGCCTCTAGTTGATGGAGGAGCTTAAAGTTCTATTGTTGAATATTGTGCAGCCCTTTTTTGTTTGCATTGCGGATGGTAATGAAATGTTCCATTATGATCAGATGTTCAGGCATGATAGTGGAAACCTGATCCTTGAACTCTGTGAGAAGGTGGATCCAGCGATCACCAATGGGAGGAATATGCAGATTATGGATCTGAAAATAGCATTGAAACTCACAGGAGAAGAAATTTAAAAGTAAAGCCCAGTGGAAGCTTTGGGATTCATCAAATATTTAGATAGATTACAATGTACCAAACTTTTTTAAATGGAAAATTGAAGAATATATTTAGATCTTAAGATTTCAACAAATTTATTAAGTTGATTTGCATTTCTTTGAGTTTTTAGCAAGAGGGGGAGATCTATATGCTTTACTTTGATTAGTCATCTTTAAGGAAAAGGTTTTTATTGGGGAAGACCAAACATCTTATGTTAAAGGACACGATCTTCATTTTTGGGTATGATATAGGGGACAAGGCCATATCCTCCTCCCTAGAATGGAAAGAAGAAAACTTTTGAACACTTTGAGATCTAGGGTTAGGTGGATTGCATTTAGGAGATTAGAAGGTAGAAACAAGATTTGGGATTAGAATTGGATGGACAATGGGAGTAACCTTGACTCCTAAAGTTCTAATGAAGACGAAGAAATGATGCATCTATGTCAATTGAGCTAACTGCACTTCTGGTTCTATGTCCTCACACAACATCTTAGCTTTACATAACTATGTTGGTATAACATAGCACCGATAACCCTCCACATAACTAAATAAGATGCCATCATAAATTCTAGGTCTTCATTATAGTGATTATCAGAAATGATAGGTATCATGGAAGTGCTTTTTTCTCCAACCATAGAGCACAAGGTATCTATTGCTGACCTTCCCTAATGGGAGACCATTCTTCCCTTCACAAAGGGTTTCAACTATAGGCAACATCAAGAGTTAGAGTGATAGGAGTGGCAACACCAATACTGTCGTAACCATTAATCTTCAACAGTATGACAATGGTATCCTAAGCTCAAGAGAGAAATAGTAGAAAGTGAAATGGTAATTGATATTTGTTAATTAGCAAAGGAGAGGAATACTCCTTATATAATAGATTACAAGACAATGTTTCTAAAAGAAACAATTGTGAACTAAAGCAAAAACAAAAAGTTACTAAAACTAACTGAAAGCAATCTAAGTAAGTTAACTGAAAGTAAACTAATGACTAACTAATGACCATTAAATATTACAATATTACTTTTATACCCTCCCTTAATTGGTCATTCTACTAACTACACCAAATTTACCCCAAAATTTTACAAATTTATTTGGACTTATGGACTTGGTGAGAATGTCTACAGTCTAATCCTCAGTTGGAACATACTGCAACATCATTGATCCATCTTCAACAAGCTGTCAAATGAAGTGACAATGAAGCTTAACATGTTTGGTGTGCTCGTGGAAGACGGGATTCTTGGCAAGCTTTAGCAACCTTTGGTTATCACAAAACAAGGGTGAAGGCCCTGCTTGAGACATTTGCATGTTAGCAAGTATCCTTTGAAGCCATACTGCCTCACATGCTGCCTTAATTGTTCCCCGATACTCTGCTTCTAACAAGGAAAGAGCAACTGCCTATTGCTTCTTATTGGTCCATGTGACTACACCCGTACCAAGACTAAAAACATACCCAAAAATAGACTTCCCATCATCAACAAAACCTGCATCTGAATCTATAAAACCAACCAGCATCAGATATCCCTTTCACATATCTCAGCACTCGCTTCGCTACAACCCAATGTTTTGCCTTAGGGGCAAGCATGAAAGGAGAAATGTAGCTCACAGCATAACTAAGATCAGGTGTAGTTGCAGTCGGATAGATGAGGATGCCCACTAGTTGCCTGAATGCTGACTCATTCACCACTAGTGAGTCTCATTTGGCTGAAATTTTCAGCTCCTTCTCCATGGGAGTGGATGAGATTTTCTAATTAGTCATCCTAAACTTGTCCAACAAACTCTTGGCATACTTCGACTAAGAAATGAAAATATTGCCAATTGTTTGCCAAACTTCTACACCAAGACAATAATGCAGAAGACCCAAATATGTCATATCAAATCCCTAACACAAATTCAACTTGATCTACTTAAGCAAATGTAACCCACTGCCAGTGATGATGATATCATCCACATAGATGACAAGAATAATGATATCACTACCAATGCTCTTGACATATAAATTAGTGTATGATGAACTCCTCTGAAAGCCCTATGCTACCAAATACTTGTCAATCTTCAGGTACCATTTCCTGGGTGCCTGCTTTAGGCCATAAAGAGCCTTTAGCAATCTACATACCTTGTGCTCTTTGCTTGCAACCTTGAAACTAGGAGGTTGTGTCATGTAAACCTCTTCCTCCAAATCTCCATTGAGGAAGTCACTCTTCAAGTCCATTTGATGGACCTTCCAACCAAACTATGCTGCAATGGCTAGGACAAGTCGGATGGTGCTCATCTTTGTTGTAGGTGCAAAGGTATCCTCATAGTCAACGCCTTCTTTGTATGAGAACCCTTTAGCCATCATCCAAGCCTTGTATTTATCAAGTGTTCCATCAACTTTGTATTTCACCTTGTAGAACCATTTGCAGCCAATGGGTTTCTTCCCTGGTGGAAGATCTGATAGAACCCAAGTATTGTTCTTCAAAAGACTATGATGCTCAGAATCCATAGCCTTTTCCCATTCAGGTTTACCCTTCTCCTCCGAATAGTCTTGGGGCTCATAAACACTTTGAATGATGGCCATAAGAGCAAAATTGATTGTGTTCTATTTGCTCTTGCCTCTAGACGATCTACCTTCAACAAGTTCATCATCTTGAACATCACCAATGAGCTTTGCCCACCACTTAGGACAAGGAGGAGATGCATCTTCTTCCAAATTAGGATGATCATCATCATGACTTGGGCTGCCAAGAATGAAATCATTTGGATGTTGATCCAAGTTGTCCTGAGGGAAATCTACTAGTATAGGATCATGCCTAGGGGATTCAACAATCTCATAATCATCAAATTCCCTCCCTTTAGGTTGAGCTAATGGTAGCCTAACACCTAAACCCTTAGTCTTTAGAGGCTAATCCTCAGGACTCTTGATGGGAGAGTGAGCTGAAAGGGCCCACCTTCATCAAAAACATCCCTATTGAATGCTAGGTGATTAGTGTCCACATCGATTAGCCAATAGGCCTTATGATTGTCACTGTATCCTGTTAGCATCAACTTTTGGCTCTTGGAATCCAATCTGGTCCTCTTTGCATCTGGAATCCAAACATACACAGTAGAACCAAAAATCCTGAGATGGTTGATTCTTGGCTTCCTCCCAGACCATGCTTCCTCTGGGGTCATCTTCTTGATGGCCTATGTGGGAGACCGATTAAGAAGGTAAACAGCAATATACACTACTTCAGCCCAAAATTTCTTGGGAACATTTTTGTTCTCCAGCATACAACAGGCCATTTCCATAATTGTGCGGTTCCTCCTCTCAACAACTTCACTCTACTAAGGGGTGTAGGATGTGGTAAGTTGACGCTTCATACCGTGTTTAGCATAAAGGTCAGTGATTTGGTTGGAATAGAACTCACCCCCATTGTCTGACCTAAGAGTGATGATTAGACATCCTAACTCTTTTTCAACTAATGCTTTAAACTTCTGAAATTCATTAACACATTTGATTTTTCCTTGAGGAAATACACCCACATTTTCCTATTAAAATCATCAATAAACAAGAGGAAATACCTGGCACCAGTGACCAATGCAGTATTCATTGGTCCAAAAACACCTGCATGAACTAGCTGAAGAACCTTGGATACTCTCCAAGTTCGTTCATCTATAAAAGGAGTGGGAAGTTGCTTCCCTACTTGGCAAGCTCCGCATACACCATGTGTCTATTGTTGAATCTTAGGTAAGCCTTCTACCAAATTCTCTTGAGTCAGCTGAGAGAGGTAGGCTATGTGGAGATTGTAATGTCCCCTTCTCAGTAGTAGTTCCATTTGGTGACCATTAGCCTATTCCGGAGGCCCATAGGCTAGTCGGAAGCAAAATTAGGATTTCCTATTTTCTAGGAGGATTCTTTTGAGTTTTCAGGAGTTTGCATATAGGAGCTTGGCAGAGGGATTTCTGGGTCTTTTTGGGATTTCAAAGGGCTTCAGAATGGTGCAACATGCATTTTCATCAAAGGACATTTTTGGACTTACTATTTTTAGTAAGTTACGATAGCTTCCCAATTTATGCTCTAATGGAGTTTGAAGTGACTATTTTTAGCAGTATGCTATTTTTAATAAGTGTTATTTTTGGCAGTGCAATTTGGCAACAATTCAGCACTTAGTGGCTATATCTAGCAAGGCAGCGTATGGAGTTGTATCTCCAGCTTTCTTGGAGCTCGTTTTGGAAAGTTGATGACTTAAGTTATATTTTAATTGTGCCTTTCTGGCCCCCAACACCTAGAAAGGATAACTTAAGTTGTTTTTAAAGTGTGTTTTCCTCTTTGGACGTCCAAGTTGATATTTTAATTGCCTTTTTATAAAGTTTAATTTGCAAAGAGGAATTGGGCGCCCAAGTCTAAGTCAAAGCTGATTTAAAAGATTATTTTAATCTCCTTCATGTGGGTGTCCCTTTTGGAGGGAAAAGGTAATTCAAATGTCTGGGGTGGAAAAGCTATTTATATAGGGCCTTGCCTCTTCATTTGATATCCATTATTCATCTATAATGAAGTGCTGCCAGATTTTATCCAAACTTTTGCTTTGGGTTGGAATACCTCCTAGCCTTTCTCAGTTTTGGGCTTGAGAGATAGCTCCTAGCTGATCAGTGACTGCTTCTTCACTCTGAGGTTGTAGATAGAGCTTCAATGGAGATGGCTTCATTCAATGTTTTCTGATTTTGGTGTGGTCGTGAGTTTGTTTTTAGTTTCTGCTCATTTTGGTGTGTTTCCTTCAGTTTTATGTTGCTAATTTGTGTGTGGCTGAAGCACGTTTTTGTTCATATCTTTCTGAGGGGTGAAGCATTTTTTTGTGGGTATTGATTTGTTGGATTGCTATCTCTTGGGTGCCCTTGTGCTCTAGTTTTCAGGATTTTAGCTTGTGAACTTGATTTTTTCTAGAGGTCGCCCTTCTAAGGGAGGTCGTACCATTTGCAATTGGTCTTGGGATGTGTGCTAAATTAATAAGTGTTGATTGGAAGGGTTTTGTTGTTTGGGGTTGGATGCCTAGCTCCTAGGCAACATTTTCTTCAAGTTCGGAGTCATTCGGAGGTGATTTGACAAAGTTACAAGCATTTTGATGAAATCTGGTCTAAAAATCAGAACACTACAATTTTGTATCAGACCTGGTATTTCCTTCATTTTGTCATATTTTCTTGATGGTTATCTTTGTATTTTCCCTGGAGGATATTGTCTAACATTTGGGCTTTCAAGTTGATAAGAATATCTCCATTTCAGTACATAAGATCTTAATATTGTAACTTTGATTCAATAGTACTGATCAGTGCTTTTCATTTCTGCACTTTGCTTTCTATTCCCACTGAAAAGTGGAAGAGGTTGGCTTGCTGCCTAGTTTACTTTTTGTTTTGTAAGCTGCTGAAAAGTGGAAGAGGCCAGCTTGCCCCCTAAGCAATTTCATTTCCATTTATTTTCATTGTATCCCGTTGAAAAGTGGAAGAGGTTGGCTTGCCTCCTAAGCACTTCATTTTCTATATTGGTCAGCTTGCTGCCAATATCATTGTATTTCTAACTTTCCAGTTTTAGCTAACAGATCCCCTTACACCGTATGCTCTCACCTTGCCCACTCCAGGATCTAAGTGATCAGAAAGTGAAGGGTTGCATTCCAGTTTGCTTATCTTTCATTTAGCTAATGTTAATGAGTGAAGTTTCATGTGAAAAACTTGGAAAAAACTAAGGGGGATATTACAGTGGTATCAAAGCTAGTCATCATGCCAGCCTGTGCTTTCAATGATCAATTTGTCAGATGAGTGACAGAGAAACTAGATACTACAACAAGGAGTTGAAGAGACAGTAGTTTTAGGCCCCACCAGTTCCAGAAGAAGGTACTTTTTCAGAGGTTCTAAGGAACCGTGATATTGCAGTTGAGACCATGGCGGATAGGGAGAAGGATCCATCCCATGAGGAAGATAGGGATGCTAGAACTAAGAGGAAGTTTGATATCATGTCGGACATGATGTCTCAGTTGCTAGCTAAGCTGAATCAGCAAGTTACTCTGATGTAGCAGAACACAGAGACTAAAAACAGTAGCTCTAATACAAATCCAAGAGTGAGACCTATTGGTCAACATGTTGAGGTGACTAGGGGATCAGCCTCTAGACCTCTCATTCCTACCTTTACACCAAGGGAGGAACCACTTGTTGAGCCTGAAGTACCTATGCCAAATGAAGTGAGGAATACCTACATGGAATGTGTTTCCCTTCCTGCTAGGATTCGCGAGATTTTGTCATTGGATCAATACATGAACCAAAAGAAGAGAAGAGGAGGCAAAAGAGTTGAGAATCGTACTCCTGTACCTCCAAGAGATTTCCAACAAGCTCTTGGGAAGGTGAATTTGGCTCACTCCAATGGAAGTGATAAATATTCAGTGAGATCATGGGTCCAAAAGTTTGACAACTACCTCTCACTAAGACCGATGCCAAAAGAAGATGCCATCAAGTTTGCTACTTTGCACTTGGATGGGGCTGCACATGAGTGGTGGTATCACGGTTTGGCCATTCTTGGCCACAACCTTATTCGTACCTATGAAGATTTTACTAACAAACTCATTGAGAGGTTTGATACCAAGGATCCTGAGATCAAGTTTCATGAGTTTGCATAATTAAAACAGCATGGTTCACTTGATTCATACATTGCAGATTTCTAGAGGCTCTCCGTTATGGTGCCCAACATCACTGAAAGAAGGGTTGTAGTCTTGTTTTTCGAAGGACTAATGGAACCATTGAAAGGGTGGGTGAAAGCATTTGATCCACCAACTCTTGATGAAGCAATCAAGAAATCTAGAAGCATGGAGTTGGCTGCCCCAAGGCCAAAATTTTAGTCTAGGACTTTTGCTCACAAGAAAGACAAGAAACATTCTTTAAATCAGACCAAAATGTTTCATTCTAAGATGGATGATGAACTTCGTGAAAAACTCCGAAGAAAGAAATTATGTTACACTTGCAGAGAACCATGGAGTAAGGATCACAAGTGCTTCGGAAAGGGTCATTCCCATCACATGGAGGCTTATTTTGATTTTGGATCAGAATCTGATATATCATAACAACATTCTGATTCTACAAACAGCGATGAATGAAGAGCTCCAAAAGTGTTGGATAAGGACCAAGGAAGTGGGGGTGCATTTGCCCAACTTTCTAGTTTTCAGAAAAATGAGTATTTTAGGGTCCATGGAGTGCTTGGAGAGAAGTGAATCGTTGCTCTAATTGACACTGGAGCAACACATAATTTCATTGATGAAGGGGTGGTTGCAAAGAGAGGCCTTAAAATGGAAGAGTTTGAATGTTTTAAGGTAATGGTGGCTGATGGTTTTACTATGTCTTGCAACCGAAAGATCTCCAATATGTCTATGTAGTTGGGTAACTATGAAGTCAAGGATGACTTCTATGTGGTTGGCATTGGAGATACTAATGTAGTGCTTGAACCTGCAAACCATGGAGTTGAAGTTTTCATCAGATGGGAAGAAGGTGGTATTGAGATGGATGTCAAATGGAGGCCCTCATATTGTGTCATTTAAGAGGATGAAAAGGCTGATGCATCATGAACAAGTTGAATGGGCAACAGAGTGCTTAATATTGCCTTTTGATCCTGTTGAAGATAAAAGACGCTACCATCCACATATTTAGTCTTTGATCACCAAGAAGAGTAAGGTGTTTGGCAATATACCTCTTGAAAGGGGGACTAAGCATGCCATAGAGCTCGAGGAGCATGCCATAGAGCTCGAGGAAGGAGCTAAACCTATCATTACTACTCCATACATACCCCAAGAAGCAGAAAGATGAGATTGACAAGGCAATCCAAGAACTCTTGGACATGGGTCACATTTGGCCAAGCAAGAGTCCCTTTTGGTCAAGAAGAAGGATGGCACTATGCGCATGTGCATAGATTATTGTGCCTTGAATCAAAAGACGATCAAAAACTGGTATCCCATTCCTAGGATTGATGAGTTCATTGATGAGCTACATGGAGTTGTGTACTTTTCCAAGATTGATCTTAGATCGGACTACCATCAGATCATGATGAGGGAATCAGATATAGAGAAGACTGCTTTCAGATGTCATTTTGGGCATTTTGAGTTTCTAGTCATGCCCTTTGGGTTGACTAATGCACCAGCTACCTTCTAGTCCTGTATGAACAGGATATATTAGAAGCAGTTGAGGAAGTTTTTGCTTATCTTCTTCGATGACATCCTCATCTTCAGTAAGTCATGGGAAGAGCATCTCAAGCACTTAGAGGAAGTGCTTAGCATCTTGGAATCTGAGTTATTGTTCGCTAAGGAGTCCAAATGTGAATTTGGAATGACGAAGCTGCTTTACCTTGGGCATGTGATCAGCTCTAAGGGAGTTAGTGTTGACCTAGAGAAAATTAAGGCTATCTTGGATTGGCCTCCTCCAAAGAACCTCACACAATTGAAGGGTTTTTTGGGGCTTTGTGGCTTCTATAGGAAGTTCGTTAAGGGATATTCTCCGATCGCTGCCCCTCTTATTGATCTCACCAAAACTGGGGCATTTGCATTGTCAGAAAAAGCACAAGTGGTATTTGATAAGTTCAAGCAGCTCATGAGTTCGTGTCCTATGTTTGCCATACCAGACTTCTCCAAGCCATCTGAGGTGCAATGTGATCATTCAAGGGAAGGAGTTGGGACTGTCCTAATGCAAGGAAAACATTCTATTGTCTTTGAGAGCAGAAAATTGAGGGGTGTTGAAAGGACTTATTCAATCTATGACAAGGAGATGCTTGCAATCATGCATGCATTGGCCAAGTTCATACAATATCTAGTTGGGAGCAAGTTCATGGTTAAGACTGATCATAACTGTAATATCCCTTGCACTTCTAATCTAAATTTTTTACTCTCAAGGAATATCTTAATGGTTACCAAAATGTAAAACAAAGATCTTGGTTACTATGACCTTCTAACCCTTTAGGATTTTTCACCTAAAGGAGAGGAAATAGACCAAAATGTCAATGTTCACACTTCTTAAACCACTCT
This sequence comes from Sequoia sempervirens, assembly GCA_007258455.2. Classification (NCBI taxonomy): domain Eukaryota; kingdom Viridiplantae; phylum Streptophyta; class Pinopsida; order Cupressales; family Cupressaceae; genus Sequoia; species Sequoia sempervirens. Next base: position 582,807,906 of record VDFB02281492.1, read on the forward strand.
TGAAAATTCCATTCAAATCTGGCCTAAGTTTTGCCTCAAGGAATTTTGTCAAACACTTCACTTGCAACCTCTTAACTAGCTGTTTTTGAGTTTTCAGTTTACTTGCTTGTCTTCAATTGGTCACAAATGAATGTAAATGCTTTGCAAACAACACTACAATAGCTAGGCAATGATCTATGATGACAATGCAATTCTTTTTGTCTTTTCAAATGCAAATACATGAACTCCTACATAAGAAATGTGCACCTACAGCCAAGTAACATTTTTACAAACACTTGGCATACATACTCTAGAGCTAAACAATATGAGCATTACATCAATAATTGATATGCAACTTATTCCTCCATTATTGAATGCAATTCTTCTAGTACAATGCAAGTGCAAATTAGTCAAGACTCTTGGCTTTACAAATTTATGTAATTTTCTGAAGTCTGAGTACAATAGCAGCAGCAAGTAAACATTTATAGTTGCTCAAAATTGTATCCAAATAACATATAGAACCTAGTTATGAAGTCGCCTATGCTGGAGGAAGAAGACCATCCAAGAAATGATGCCAAATACCCTTCACTCTAGCCAAGTCGAACCCTTGAAGTAGCCACCCCTGTTCTGATGTAACGGACTGATAATAAATTATTGCAGCCCCTATACGTCCTCCTTACACATCAATATTAATTGTTATACTCTTCAAATTGAAGCGCCCTCTTTTGAAGGTGAAATTGCTGCAATCCCAAGCCTTCAAGAATGAAATCGTGCCCCTTCAAGTATGCAGATAGGTGATTGGAAAATTATATCAGACCACTGTTCTTTATGATCAGACTTCTATCTTCCTCCAAAGATGCCTTCTATGCTAACAAATCGATGCAAGTGACCTCCACTATTATCTAAAGCTGATATGCAGCAACTCCTAAATCGAACCAACACAAAATTGGCCTTTGGCCACAATTTTAGCACAATGAGAAGTCTGAAGTAACTCCTCCACTCAGCTACAACCCTTCAATAGATAGTTTCACTACCTCAGTTATGCAAATCAATGGGATACTTCATACCCAAAGACCTCCAATGTTGACTTGCAGAAACCCTAGGCTTCTCCAACAAACATACCAAAATCAATTATCAAAATATCCAGCATAATCACAAATGAGCCCCCTTAAACTCCATTTATACTTTTCTTGTAAGAGCTCAACACTTTCCTTGCCAATGTGGGATAAAAGCAGTGTCACAAGACTCGCTAGGACTCGGCGAGTCCCGAGTCGAGTCACCTTAGCCGAGTCCTGGGGGCTCGAACTCGAACTCGACCAAGTCCTACCGAGTCTTGGCTGGATTCGCCGAGTTTGGTGGACTCACCAGACTCGCTGATGCTAGGAGAGTCTTGTCAGCAAGACTCGGAAACAGGAAAGGTTTGAAAAGTGCAAAAAATTACTTGAAATTTAAAGTTAAAACTTGGTTTTTTTTTACTTATTGTGAATTCAAAATGATGTACGCCATGAAGGTTTGTATGGTTTTGGAGGTCTTAATTTACGCTTGGTGGCGGGGGCTTCACCCCTCGACCCCGCCTTGTATTGCGACAAGAAGCGCACCCAAGGCGCTGCCTCGGGACCCCGCGAGGGGCACTGCCCCTCGACCCCGCTGGGGGCACTGCCCCAGACCCTTGCAAGGAGTGTTGCCCCTTGACCCCACTAGGGGCATTGCCCCTCAACCCTACTAGAGGCGCTGCCCCCAAACCCCCGCGAGGGGCGCTACCCCTCGACCCCACTAGAGGCACTACACCTAGACCCCCACAAAGGGCACTGCCCCTCAACCCCATTAGGGCAATTGCCCTAATACTTGATATTATGGTTGTTGCATCATCCATGACCTATCTTAGACACATTCGTAGGAAAGATGCAGGCTCCTTTGAGCCATAGACTTCTAGTTATTGTTTTGAATCTTTTCATATTTCATATTTGTTTGGAACATTTGATGTCATGGATTTCATATTCGATGATTTTTGTATACATTTGAGTCTTTGACTATATATCTAAGTGTGTTATTTCCTTGAGCAGCTCAACTACAATTTGTGTTTATACTTATATGATCGATGTATACTTGTGTTAGTGACAAGGACCTTGATTGGGTTGACCGGGCAGATAGAGAGGCTAAGGCTATAGCCATGGCAGAGAAGGAGGCTAAAGCATCAGCAAACACATCCACAACTAATGTTGGTGAGGGTGACATGGAATCACAAGCAGAGACTATGGCTGTAGTTGCTACATCTTCTAGGACCCACCTTAGATGCCTTTGTAGGAAGGATGCAAACTCCTTTGAGACATAGACTTGTAGTTATTGTTTTGATATTTCATATTTGTTTGGAACATTTGATGTCACGGATTTCATATTCCATGAGTTTTGTATACATTTGACTATATTTATATATCTAAGTGTGTTATTTCCTTCAGTAGCTCAGCTACAATGTACTTTATGCTTATGTGATCGATGTATACTTTTGTATGTGATCAAATTTGCTTCTATTTAATGATGTTATTGTGTTTTTAAGGTTTATTCAATAAAGGGTGCTTCAAACAAGTTTTAAATCCTTAAAAATCTCTAAATTTCTAGGGTTTTTTCATTTTGTTGAGTCTGTGCCGAGTCTGCGCCGAGTCCAGGCACCAAGTCCCGAGTCCCAAGTCCCGAGTCAAGTCACCTTAGCCGAGTCCGAGCCAAGTCCGAGTCTCGTTACTATGGATAAAAGATATATTTCCTTTTTAATATTATTTTAAGTGACTATGATATAATATTTTATTTAGTCATTTTAATTAAATTAATTAAATATAAAGTCACCTTTTAATTTTTAATTTATTTGATGACTTCATAAATAATTAACTTAATTAATTTCTCCTTATTCCTCCACTTAGCCTTTGAAGAAAAAAGGCTAAGAAATCCCACTGAGATGGCTACGAAAAAGGGGACATTACAGTCCGCCCCTCCTGAAATTGCTTGTCCCCAAGCAATCTCAACTCTGGATGCTAAAGAATCTCCTCAATTTCCCAAGTAGCGTCTTCAATCGGCAAGTCCCTCCATTTAATCAAATACTATCTAATGATATGTTTCCGCAACTGTCTCTCCCTAACATCCAAGATAGCCTCGAGTACCAGAGTCAACTTCCCCTCATCATCCAAGGGTGGTAAGACTGTGGAAGGAACAACACAATGTCCTAACGCCTTCTTCAGGCGTGACACATGAAACGCATTATGCACCTTGTTGTCAGATGGCAACTCCAACTCATAAGCCACCTCTCCAACTCACCTGATGATCCTGAAAGGCCCATAGTAGCGTGGCTTAAGCTTCTCTGCACCACTCTTCTTGAAAGTGGATTGTCGATAGGGCTATAGCATCAAGTACACTATATCCCCAACCTCAAAAGATCTTTCAACTCTTTTCTAATCAGCATACTACTTCTGCTGATTTTGTGCCTTCTGTATGTTTTCACGAAGGGCCCGCATAATATCCTAGTTTTCCTATAGCAAATCACCAGCACTAGGCACTCTACTGTCACTCAGCACTAAGTCAAGGAAATTAGGCGCCTCGTACCCATATAATGCCATAAATGGTGTCATCTGAATCAAAAGGTGGTAAGTGGTATTGTAGCAATACTCACAAAGATAAATCCACTTAACCCAACCCTTTTGCTATCCTGCAATGTAATTCCTGAGATATCCCTCCACCCATTTATTCACAATTTTTGTCTGGCCATCCATCTGTGGGTGGTAACTGGTGCTCGAAGTAAGCTTGGTTCCACACAACCTGAAAAGATCCTGCCAAAAATGACTCATGAATCGACTGTCTCTGTCACTAACAATGCTCTAAGGTAAACCATGCAACCTGAATATCTCACGGAAGAACAACTCTACTACCTGAGTGGCTGAAAATGTAGCTATGATCGAGAAAAAATGAGCATATTTTGTCAAATGATCAACAACCACATAGATACAGTCTCTCCCCTGGGCTTTTAGCAAGCCTGTAATGAAATCCATCAATACACACTCCCATTTCTTATCAGGAATTGGAAGTGGTTGAAGTAAGCCTGCAGGGTATGTGTGCTCCTGTTTATTCTGCTGGCAAACAGGGCACTCTCTGACATAACGAAGAACATTTGATTTGAGTCCTTTCCAAGTAAACCTCTCTCGTATCTACCTGTAAGTTTTGAAGTAACCGGAATGCCCAGCCATAGGTGTGTCATGAAAGGTTCTCAAAACCAAGTTCTTCACCTCTAATCCTGGGGTCAAAAAGATCCTCCCTTTGTAAATGATAAGTTCATTAACAATTGAATACCTGCTGTCCTAAACCGACCCCTCAACAATACCTGAAGCCCATGTGTCCTTGGCATACTCTACCACAATCAAGTGCCTCCAATCTTTTGAAATTTCTGCCATGGAGCCCAGATGTGGACGGCGAGATAAAGCATTAGGTACAACATTCTGAGTTCCTTTGACAAATGCAATGTCAAAGTCATATGATTGCAGCTTGCTTACCCACTTCTGTTGACGGTCATTAAGATCCCACTGACCAAGGAAATGTCTCAAGCTATTATGATCCGTCTTAACCACAAACTTGCTGCCCACAAGGTATTGCCTGAACTTGGCCAATGCATGCATAATGGCCAACATCTCCTTATCATATATGTTGTAGCTCCTCTCTGGTCCTCTTAACTTCCGGCTCTCAAATGCAATTGGATGCTTGTCTTGCATAAGAACTGCACTAATCCCCTCTCCCAAAGCATCACACTGTAACTCAAAAGGTTTAGCGAAATCTAGCAATGCAAGAACTAGGCAAGTAGTCATTAGCTGTTTGAACTTCTCAAAACAATCGTGTGCCTCTAATCTCCAAACAAAAGCCCCTCTCTTAGTCAAATTAGTAAGTGGTGTTGCATGCCGTGAATAACCACTGACAAATCTACGGTAGAACCCACACAAGCGCAAAAATCCCCTCAATTATGTAAGGTTCTCAGGAATAGGCCACTCAATAATAGCCTAAACCTTGTCAGGATCCATATGCACTCTTTCTGCACTGATGATGTGGCCCAAATACAGCAACTCAGTCATGCCCAAATCGCACTTGGATTCCTTGGCATACAAGGACTCCCTGTCAAGAATGCCCAAAATTGTATCTAAATGAGCAATATGCTCCTCCCATGTTTTGTTGTACACCGGTATGTCATCAAAGAAGACTAACACAAACCGTCTCAACTGTGACTGGGAAACCCTGTTCATTGTGGATTGAAAAGTAGCAGGTGCATTGGTTAGCCCAAATGGCATAACCACAAACTCAAAGTTCCCACAATGACAACAAAATGTTGTCTTCTCAATATCCTGCTCCCTAACACGAATATGATGATACCCTGATCTCAAGTCTATTTTTGAAAAATAACGGGCACCATGTAACTCATTTATCAGTTCATCAATCCTAGGGATAGGATACCTATTTTTGATTGTCCTTTTGTTCAACAGCCTATAATCAATGCACATCCGCAGGGTGCCATCCTTTTTCTTGACCAAAACAACAGATGAAGCAAATGGTGATTTACTTGGTCTGTTGTGACCCATAGCAAGCAACTCCTTAATGGTTTTCTCTATTTCATCCTTGAGCTGTTTAGGGTGCCTATAGGGTGTGACAATTACGGGCTTGGCGCCCTCCTCCAACTCAATTATATGCTCAATCCCTTTGTCTAGGGGTCTACCTAGTGGAATGTCACTGAATACCTTCTCGTGCTTAACCCTTAACTCCTAAATATTTGGATGGTAAACTAGTTTTTGCTGCTCCCCTTGTGTTGGCATCAAAACACATCCTGTTGCCCATTCAACCATGTCATGCCACATCAATCTTTCCATCCTCTTAATTCATATCATCTTGCAACTAGTATCTCTGATGGCCTTAAGTACATGAGTCTTCCCATCCACTTTAAACTTCATCTCCATCTCCTTAAGGTTGAGGGTGAACTCACCTATGTCATGTAACCACTTCATTCCTAATACCATATCAGTATCTCCCATGTTGACCACATAACAATCTGCCTTGAATTCAAAATTGTTCAAATGCATGGGAAGATTTGGAATCATCCTGTCACACTTAAGAGTGTATCCATCAACAACCTTAACCCTTATGCCTTCAAACTCCTCAGTGCGAATCCCACGCCTCTCAACCAAACTAGCATCAATGAAATTATGTGTGGCACCTATATCAAGTAGAGTGATGAGCCTCTGTCCAGCCAAGACTCCTCATATCCTAAATGACCCTTCACGCTGAATACTAGTAAGGTAAGCTTCTTGAAGCTTTACCTCTACTTCACTCTCTTCCTTCTCCTTCTCTACCTCATGTTCTGATTCAGTTTCTTCATGATCACTTTGCTGATCTGATTTTTCAGACTCTAAATCCTCATAAAATGCCCACATTATTCTATTCGCCTTGCCCTTCAGTCTCAATGGGCAATCATGGTTTGCATCGTAAGGCCCTTTGCAATAGAAGCACAACTTCTTGTGCAAATCATTAAGTGTCTCCATATCACGCTGAATACTAGTAAGGTGAGCTTCTTGAAGCTTTACCTCTACTTCACTCTCTTCCTTCTTCTCTACCTCATGTTCTGATTCAGTTTCTTCATGATCACTTTGCTGATCTGATTTTTCAGACTCTGAATCCTCATAAAATGCCCACATTATTCTATTCGCCTTGCCCTTTGGTCTCAATGGGCAATCATGGTTTGCATCGTAAGGCCCTTTGCAATAGAAGCACAACTTCTTGTGCAAATCATTAAGTGTCTCCATATCCATAGGTGTTGCTTCCTTCCCCTTTTCATCACGTTTTTCCTCCTTCTTGGAGAATGATTTGTTGTCTTTATATGAAGATGATCCCTTTGATGAGAACTTGCTTTGTGGGGTTGCAAGTTCCATGTTCCTTGCCTTTGTCATTGCTTCTTGCAAAGTTGTGTTGTAACCTTTTCACACATCGCCCCATTCAAGATGGGGACCCCCTAATTTTTGCTTTGCTCGGGTCTTTTGGCTTGGTTTTTGGTTGGTTTTCTGTTGTCTCTCTCGGTTTCGTCTGTCTTTTCGGGGATGTGCTCGTCTTTGTGCTTAAATTGAAATTTTGGTTGCCCGTCTTTGTGTTTAAATTGAAATTTTGGCTAAGTCTATAGAATTAGGGTTTGCTTTTTTCATGCCAGTTTGAGGTTGATTTGAGTAAGCAAATTGAAATCTGAGCTCGACACTGCGTCCAAAGCACCTTAAACTACTTGCCTGCAAATTTTGAGCTAAAATAGACAACTTGCTAACTTTCAGCAGTCTTGACTTCGGAGGCTATTTTTAGGGTTTGCATATTGGATTTTTCAATGCATGTCTAGATAATCTTTTTGGTTTTTTCAAGACCTTCACGATGATATAACATGCAAGCCGAGATATTGATTTTCGACATCTCAGGATTCAGAGGCTATTTTGGGGGTTTGCAACGAAGTTTTTCGATGCATGTCTGGAGAATATTTTTGGGTTTTCCAAAACCTACACAATGATATAACATGCAAGATGAGGTAATAACTTTTTGTAGTCTTGACGTCGGAGGCTATTTTTAGGGTTTGCATGTTGGAGTCTTCAACGCATGTCTGGATATTCTTTGTGGGTTTTTCAAGAGCTTCGCAGTGGTGTAACATGCAAACCAGGATCAAGACCTTTTTTCAAGAGAAAATTTTAGGGTTTGCATGCAAGATTTTTCAATGCATGTCAACATATTCTTCATGGGTTTTTTAAGAGCTACGCAACAAAGTAACATGCAAGCAAAGTTGGTCACCTTTTCAGACACTTACTATTTTTAGCAAGATCACTCTAGCAGCTGCCCAACACTTCAGCATCACGAACACAGTGACGTGCAACAGAAACGGGGTCAAACGGAGATCTTTTGAGAAACATGCAAGTCAGATTAGGGTTTCCAACTTCGGGACCCAAAATGGAGGGTCAAATGCCAAAAACTTTGAAAACTGATGTATCCCATTGCGATCAGTATCTTACAAGGAATCCACTGGTAAAATTTGAAGGCAATCTGAGCACTTACTATTTATAGTAAGTCACTTCTCAAATAGGCTATAAATAGCAGGTCAGCGCAAGGCACCAGTGTGAACAAGTCGGTCAACCCACGAGGACCCCATGGGACAAATTTCACGTCAAGCAAAGTTGCAGAAGTCTTGAAATCAAGTTGTTACTATAAATAGTAAGTCACCTCCAGAAACAGGCTATAAATAGTAGGTTGACACAAGATGGTAGTGTGAACAGGTCAATTAGATCATGAGGATCCTGTGGTGAAAATTTCAAATCAATCCAAGCTACAGAAGTATGAAAACTAGAGGCTTACTAAAAATAGTAAACCAAAGAAAGCAAGGCAAGTGAGGAAGCATGAAGAAAACGCCTAAGTGTTGAAAATTGAAAGCTCAAGGGTGGAGGTGCGCCTAAATCAAGAGGTGGAGATAGAAAATTTTCTAAGTCTTGAAAATTGAAAGTAGAGGTCCTTAAATGCGTCTTAGCAACCTGAAACAATGGAAAGGGAAACTTTTCTAAGTGTTGAAAATTGAAAGTGTAAGGGTGGAAATGCGCCTAAGTCAAGAGGTGAAATTGAAAAGTTTCTAAGGCGTAGCAAAATGAAAGTTAGACCCCTCAAATGCGCCCAGAGTGAAGAGAGATGCTTTGAAAATTTTCTAAGTAATGAAACTAGAAGAAGACACACCTAGATGCGCCCTATCAACTGGAGATATCAAGAAATTTTTCTAAGTGTTTGAAAATGAAAGTGCACAGTGTCAAATGCGCCCTAGGAAGGTTGAGGGGTAGAGAAATATCTTCAAGGAAGAGACATCAAGGTGAGAAGTTTTCTAAGGGAGAAATGAAACACCACCATCCCAATTGCACCATCAAGATGAAGAAATTTGTAGAGCCCATCAAATCCGCCCATGATGAAAGGTTGTAAAGAAGGCAAAGTCTATGGGAGAAAATGATGAATGAGGCCAATCAGACCTTGGAAATCAAAATATCGGGATTAGGCAAGTGAAATGAATTTATACTATAAAGCGTTCTGATGCTCTTCTCTTTATCTGTTTTGCAGGATGAACGTCGAGGCCAAAGCACGATGACTTGAAGCAATGAAGCAAGTAATCCAAGATGATATTACAACCTTGAAAGGAGATAAAGTTATGTGTTTCGAGCTCCTTCACGAGATCTCAGTTGCACCCAAAACATGAAGGAAGATGTTGGAAGAAATGGCTAAGTGTTGAAACTCCACCACATGGATCTGAATGTGCCCAACTCAGGTGAAGAAATGCCCGAGTCCAAGACCGGAAAATCCTTCAAGATCGGGATGAAAGAAAAGATGAAGTACCAAGCATTGAAGATCATCCTCAGGTACTAAAGTATACCTAAGATGCAGTTGTAGCAAGGAGAAAAATCACCATCAAACAAGAGAAAGAAGTTGCGGTCTTGGAGTTTCAAGTTGAGAACGTTCCTACCATGCCGATTGAAGCTATGTTGGCCAAATTCATAGAGTTTGCAGTCAGGAAGAAGAAAAGTGCGAATGCATTTACAAACAGGAATCCTCTAGAAGATGGACATTAATTGCTCATTTATCACTCCACTCTTCTTGGTAGCGGTTTTTAGGGTTAGGGCTTATGTGGCTCAATCTGAGCCCTTCATTGTACTTGAATCTGAGCCATCCATTGGACTGGACCAACTATAAAAGAGGCACCCCCCCCTCATTTGTAATTCATTAGAGTAGAGATTAGAATAAAGAAACAGCTAGGTGATAGCATAGTTTGATAGTATAGCGTAGATTGAAGAGGAAGGAAAACTTTCTCATTGAATGTTTTGTAAGAAGTTGTTGTGAACACTCTCTCAATATAAAGAGTTTTCATTGATGATAATTTCATCTTTTGTTGTGAGCAGCTAGGAAGATTTCTTCATCCTTCCGATTCAAGTAGAATCTTAAAGTAGAATAAATTTCATTTCATGCAAGTAGATGCTAGTTGTGGAATGTGGTGTTTGATTCGAGCAAGCTTTGTCTATCCATACCACTAGTGTGTTCGCTAATGGTGAATTCACCTTGTGTGGTCAACTGGAACATTGTGGACTTAACTCCGTTTGTGATTCACATGTTGGTATGCGTTGTTGTGACGGTGTCTTCGTGTTGAATTATGATCTAAATACCTTTGGTTACTCCTCTAAAGATTGCACTGGTTTTGTGGAGGTTGTCCAAAGCGAGGCAAAGCAAAGCTTAGTTGAAGTCTGCAAGAATTGATCGCCATGTCCCACGCCTTAGAGTAGATTAGAACCTTCTTAGCCCTATACCCATTTTAAATTCAGTACTTTCTGGTTCGTTTAGGAAACAAGAGCTTTATAGATAAAACCTTTCGAGCATTCAAATTCCCTTCTCCGTTGTTGAACAATTTTGTAAGTCCCCTTGAAATACCAGCAAATCACATCGATCCAACTGAGACTATCCACTGCATGAAGGAATCTTGGAGTTGAATGCATGATCTTTCTAGCAATCTTAGCATGCAAGAGATTTTGTTCAAGAGAGGATAGAGTAGCTGTTGGTGAACTTTATTCTGTGTTGGTGCGATCACGAAAAACACATCAACAGGTTGGTGGGTCAAATGCTTTTATCCATCCTCTCAACGGATCCAATAGGCCCTCAATGAATAGCACCACCAATTGTCTCTCAAAAATATTAGGGACCATCACTGACAATTTCTAAAAATCTCCAATGTAACTTTCCAAACTACCAGCTTGTTTAAGCTGGGCCAAGTCTCTGAAGTAAGACTGTGGGTCCTTCCTATCAAAGCGTTCAACTAGTCTATCCACAAACTCTTGGTAGGATGTAATCCAGCTATGCTGCAATGTAACTAGCCCATGATACCACCATTCGTGTGCTACAACCTCCAAATGTAAAGTGGCATATTTGATAGCTTCTTCTGTCATAGGTCGAAGCATCAAGAAGGTATCTAACATGTGAATCCATGACTGGGCTGTAACCTTCCCACTTCCATCAAACATGGGTAATGTGAGCTTGCTAGTAGCCTGCTTAAGTTCCTTATTTTGGTTTTGAGGTCTTCGCTCCTGTCTAGACTTGTAGTATTCTCTCCTCTGATTCACAAACCTGTCAAAGTTCATGCGCTCGCGCACTTATGGTGTCAACAACTCCCACTCCTCATTTGTTGCCATAACCAAATCAGCATACCTTGGTTCCTCTTCTTCTTCAACATTTTCTGCCTCCTGCTCTTCCCTCAGAAAGGTGGGTCGAGTAGATCTATCTGCAATTCGTGAAGGAGTACGATGTGCCCTAGGTGTCCCAACCACACTTTTGTTATCTTCTGCAACCCGATTGTGTCGCATCCTATTTTCCTCTGCAACCCTGTTCTGTTGCATCTGTTGTTGCATTGTTGCTGCAAACCCGTTGAAAGCTCGAGCCATTCGTTCAAGAAGATCTTCATCGTTTCTATCTCTATTGTTTCCCACATTTCTTCTTTCATTTCTTGGTGGACCATCTTTTGCCCTGTCACCCATTTCTACTAATGGTATGTCTTTAAACGGATTATCCTCTTGCCAATTATCTTCTTGCTCTGCTCTTCTGCAAGTGTAGTATCTATGATGACCTCTCATGTGAAACTTTAACCCTCCAGGATGGCAGGATCAAGGCTCTGATACCACTGTAATATCCCTTGCACTTCTGATCTAAATTTTTTACTCTCAAGGAATATCTTAAGGGTTACCAAAATGTAAAACAAAGATCTTGGTTACTATGACCTTCTAACCCTTTAGGATTTTTCACCTAAAGAAGAGGAAATAGACCAAAATGTCAATCTTCACACTTCTTAAACCACTCTCGAAAATTCCCTTCAAATCTGGCCTAAGTTTTGCCTCAAGGAATTTTGTCAAATACTTCAATTGCAACCTCTTAACTAGTTGTTTTTGAGTTTTCAATTTGCTTGCTTGTCTTCAATTGGTCACAAATGAATGTAAATGCTTTGCAAACAACACTACAATAGCTAGGCAATGATCTATGATGACAATGCAATTCTTTTTGTCTTTTCAAATGCAAATACATTAACTCCTACATAAGAAATGTGCACATACAGCCAAGTAACACTTTTACAAACACTTGACATACATACTCTAGAGCTAAACAATATGAGTATTACATCAACAATTGATATGCAACTTATTCCTCCATTATTGAATGCAATTCTTCTAGTACAATGCAAGTGCAAATTAGCCAAGACTCTTGGCTTTACAAATTTATGTAATTTTCTGAAGTCTGAGTACAATAGCAGCAGCAAGTAAACATTTATTGTTGCTCAAAATTGTATGCAAATAACATATAGAACCTGGTTATGAAGTCGCCTATGTTGGAGGAAGAAGACCATCCAAGAAATGATGCCAAATACCCTTCACTCTAGCCAAGTCGAACCCTTGAAGTAGCTGCCCCTGTTGTGATGTAATGGACTGATAATAAACTATTGCAGCCTCTATACGTCCTCCTTACACATCAATATTAAGTGTTATACTCTTCAAATTGAAGCACCCTCTTTTGAAGGTGAAATCGCTGCAATCCCAAGCCTACAAGAATGAAATCATGCCCTTCAAGTATGCAGATAGGTGATTGGAAAATTATATCAGACCACTGTTCTTTATGATCAGACTTCTATCTTCCTCCAAAGATGCCTTCTATGCTACCAAATCGATGCAAGTGACCTCCACTATTATCTAAAGCTGATATGCAACAACTCCTAAATCGAACCAACACAAAATTGGCCTTTGGCCACAATTTTAGCACAATGAGAAGTCTGAAGTAACTCCTCCACTCAACTGCAACCCTTCAATAGATAGTTTCACTACCTCAATTATGCAAATCAATGGGATACTTCGTACCCAAAAGACCTCCAATGTTGACTTGCAAAAACCCTAGGCTTCTCCAACAAACATACCAAAATCAATTATCAAAATATCCAGCATAATCACAAATGAGCCCCCTTAAACTCCATTTATACTTTTCTTGTAAGAGCTCGACACTTTCCTTGCCAATGTGGGATAAAGATATATTTCCTTTTTAATATTATTTTAAGTGACTTTATGATATAATCTTTTATTTAATCACTTTAATTAAATTAATTAAATATAAAGTCACCCTTAAAATTTTTAATTTATTTGATGACTTCATAAATAATTAACTTAATTAATTTCTCCTTATTCCTGCACTTAGCCTTCCGAGAAAAAAGGCCAAGAAATCCCACTGAGATGGCTATGAAAAGGGGGACATTACAATAACAGTCTTAAGCATTTCATGCATCAGAAATATTTGAATGAGAGGAAATAGAAGTGGGTGAGTAAGCTCCAAGCTTATGATTTTGACATCGAGTATGTCAAAGGAATGAAAAATATAGTGACTGATGCCTTGTTTAGAAGGCCACATTTGAGCTCTTTGATTGAGATCACTGCTGATTGGAAATAGCAGATGATTGCAGAGTATGCCAAAAACCAATTTGCTACCAGCTTAGTTGAGGGCACTTTGCATGATGAGAGGTATCAGTTGGTTGATGGATTGATATAGTATAAGGGTAGAATCTTCTTGGTACATGAATCTAAGCATAAAAAGAAGATTTTACAATCATTTTATGGCATTCCCTTGGCTGGTCATCAAGGGTATTTCAAGACTTATAGGCAAATTCGCAAAAGGTTTTCTTAGAAAGGAATCACGGATGAGGTCCTCCGTTACATTAAGGAGTGTTTGATCTGCCAACAGAATAAAAATGAGCACACTACACCAGCTAGTTTGTTGCAGCCCTTACCTATTCCCGATCAGAAATGGGAAAGTATCTCGTTGGATTTCATCATTGGGTTGCCAATGGTGCAAGGGAAATATTGCATATATGTTATTGTTGACAGATTGACGAAGTTTTCTCATTTATTCGCCATTACCAGCTCATTTACAGCAGCTCAGGTTGCTGATTTGTTCTTCAGAGAGGTGTTCAGATTGCATGGGTTGCTAAAAAAGATTGTGAGTGATAGGGACAGCAAATTCCTAAGTACTTTTTGGCAGGAGATTTTTAGATTGAGTGGAACAGTGCTCACTCCAAGCACTAGTTATCACCCGCAGATTGATGGACAAACGAAGATTGTGAACAAATAGTTAAAGGGCTATCTCAGGAATTATGTTTCAGGGCAGTAGAAGGCTTGGGTGAGATGGCTTCATTTGGGAGAGTATTGCTAAAACTCTTCCTACCACATGTCTATCAAAATGTCTCCTTTCATGGCTCTATATGGATATGAGACTCCTAGATTCGTAGATTTGATGTTTGGTGATAGTAGAGCCCGTCAAACGAGGGATATGTTGTAGCAAAGTTAGGACATTCTAAGATCTTTGAAGGATAATCTTCACCATGTACAAAATCAGCAAAAGTTGTATGCTAATTAGCAATGAGTTGAATGTACATTTGAGGTTGGTGACATGGTCTACTTGAGACTCCAGCCTTACAAACAGACTACTCTCAAGAAGAGTGGAGCAGAGAAACTCAAGCTACATTTCTATGGACCTTTCAGGGTCATCAGGAGAGTTGAGGAAGTGGCTTATGAGTTAGAGCTACCAGCGAGTAGCAAGGTGCATAATGTCTTCCATGTATCACACCTCAATAAGGCGCTTGGGCATAATGTTGTTGTTTCGTTAGATTTGGCTCCATTGGATGAGCAGGGACAGTTGGTTTTGGTTACAGAGGCAATCATTGATTTTAGAGAGCACTCTTTGAGGAGGTCTATCAAAGAGTACGTGGTGAAGTGGAAGGACTTACCGATTAAGGATGCTACTTGGGAGGATGAGCAGATTTTGCAGCATCGAAATTTGTGATTGCTTGAGGACAAGCAATATTTGGGAGGGAAAACTGTAATGTCCCCTTCTCTGTAGTAGTTCCATTTGGTGACCATTAGCCTATTCCAAAGGCCCATAGGCTAGTCAAAAGCAAAATTAGGGTTTCCTGTTTTCTAGGAGAATTCTTCTGAGTTTCCAGGAGTTTGCATGCAGGAGTTCAGTAGAGGGATTTCTAGGTCTTTCTGGTCTTTCAGAGGGCTTCAGAATGGTGGGACATGCATTTTCATCAAAGGACATTTTTGGACTATTTTTAGTAAGTTACGACGATTGCCCGATTTGTGCTCTAACGGAGTTTGGAGTCAGCTCTAATGGAGTTTGGAGTCACTATTTTTAGCAGTATGCTATTTTAAGTAAGTGTTATTTTTGGCAATGCAGTTTGGCAGCAATTCAACACTCAATGGCTATTTTTTGCAAGGTAGTGTATGCAATTGTGTCTCCAACTTTCTTGGAGCTCGTTTTGGAAGTTGATGACTTCAGTTATATTTTAATTGTGCCTTTTTGGCCTCCAATGTCTAGAAAGGATAACTTAAGTTGTTTTTAAAGTGTGTTATCCTCTTTGGACATCCAAGTTGATATTTAATTGCATTTTTATAAAATTTAATTAGCAAAGAGGAATTGGGCGCCCAAGTCTAAGTCAAAGTTGATTTAAAAGATTATTTTAATCTCCATGTGGGCGTCCCTTTTGGAGGGAAAAGGTAATTCAAATTTCTAGGTTGGAAAAGCTATTTATATAAGGCCTTGCCTCTTCATTTGGTATCCATTATTCATCTATAACGAAGTGCTATCAGATTTTATCCAAAAGAAATCTTCAGGGTTGGAATACCTCCTAGCCTTTCTCAGTTTTGGGCTTGAGAGATAGCTCCTACCTGATCAGTGATTGCTTCTTCACTCTAAGGTTGAAGATAGAGCTTCAACGGAGATGGCCTCATTCGATGTATTCTACTTTTGGTGTGTTAGTGAGTTTGCTTTCAGTTTCTGCTCATTTTGGTGTGTTTCCTTCAGTTTTATGTTGTTGGTTCATGTGTGGCTGAAGCATGTTTTTGTTCGTATCTTTCTAAGAGGAGCATTTTTTGTGGGCATTGATTTGTTAGATTGCTATCTCTTGGGAACCCCTACGCTCCAGTTTTGAGGATTTTAGCTTGTGAACTTGATTTTTGCTAGAGGTCGCCCTTCTAAGGGAGGTTGTACCATTTGCAGTTGGTGTCTTGGGATGTGTGTCAAATTAATAAGTGTTGATTGGAAGGGTTTTGCTGTTTGGGGTTGGACATCTAGCTCCTAGGCAACATTTTCTTCAAGTTTGGAGTCATTCGAAGGTGATTCGACAAAGTTACAAGCATTTTGATGAAATCCAGGGTTGCTGATCTAAAAATCAGAACGCTGCAATTATGTATCAAACCTTGTATTTCCTTCATTTTGTCATATTTTCTTGATGGTTATCTTTGTATTTTCCTTGGAGGATATTGTCTAACATTTGGATTTTCAAGTTGATAAGAATATCTATGTTTCAGTGCATAAGATCTTAATATTGTAACGTTGATTCAGTAGTATTGCTCAGCTCTTTTCATTTCTGCACTTTGCTTTCTATTCCCACTGAAACGTGGAAGAGGTTGGCTTGCCACCTAAGTACTTCATTTTCTATATTGGTCGGCTTGCCACCAATATCATTGTATTTCCAACTTTCTAGTTTTAGTTAACAAATCCCCTTACGCCGTATGCTCTCACCTTGCCCATTTTGGGATCTAGGTGATCAAAAAGTGAAGGGTTGCATTCCAGTCTGCTTATCTTTCATTTAGCTAACATTAACAGGTGAAGTTTCATGTGAAAAAATTGGAAAACTAAGGGGGATATGCCCATACTATGATGCCAAATAGTGTTGATGGATGAACTCTTCACAACCATTGCATGCTCCTGAGACTCTCCAGTGTCAACCAGCTGATACAAACCATGATCTTCGAGCCCAACTGCAACAGATTTTTTAGACTCCTTATCAACAATGTAGTACTTGTGTGAATTGAAGATGATGTCCAACTTCGAACAGTGTCACATAATCTAACTCACAGAAAGCAGATTGAGCTCCATGCCTGGAACATAGTATACATTGAGAAATATTAGATTTCTCCCACCAGCTGTGATCTGAATGTTGCCGTTGCCGACAACTGTATACTCTTCGCCACCACCAAAGATGAAAAACTCAAAGCAAGCTTTATACTCCATGAACCAATCTCTCATGCGAGTGAAATGTCGAAAGGCTCCAAAACAAATGTACCATGCAGATGATTTGACACAATCAGTTGGTCTTTTGGCCATGAATTCATAAAGAGCAGAGTTCTGCTTCGAATGCTCATTGAATCTCTGGCTACTTTCGAACATGATGTTGGTCAAAGACATCATCCCTCTTGTTTTCCAAAGACTCAAAAAATGAGGTAATCAACTGGCATGAATCTTGAGGCGATTAGTTGGTACAAAATCCCATGATTTTTTTTAAATCGTCATAAACTCAGAGGCTGGAAATACCACGATTTTGTCCAAAAATCGACAAAAAAAAAAACAAAATTTGAAATCCCCAGGCCTAAAACCCTAGGCGTTGTTGTCACGTTTTTCAAAAAAATGTCAAAACCCTAGGTGAATTTGCAAAAACCCTAGGTGTTGCTTAGGGGCCACAAATTTCAGAATTTTAAAAACTGAAATCATGTGAAAAAGAGACTTGACGTTGCAAAAATCACAATTTTTATGCAAATAAAAACATCAAAAACCCGTGGTTTTCAGGTCTAGAAATTGCATGCTGAAACCCACGATTCTACTTCAAACATACGCCTATAAAATACACAAACACGGCACACCAGAAATCCCTAGTTGCGGCACAGGAACACTGCAAACCCATCAAAAATGCCCGGAAACTCATGAAAATAGAAGAAATCACACGATTTTTGCAATAAAAAATCTACCAAAAAATCCACGAAAAATGGTCGATATTTCAGCCACAAAACCCACACAATTTTGAGCAGAAAAAATGGCACGTTTTTGTCCAAAAAGCCTCATGATTTTGACCAGAAATAGGTCGTGATTTCCTTCAGAAAAAATCTCCACGAATTTTCTTTGAAAAAATATCCGCGATTTTTCAACAACAGAAGTAAACCCTCGATGCTCAGACTAAAAAATCCTTGCAATTTTTAATAGTTGAGAAAACCCACAATTTTTTTTTTTTAAATCGAGCAAAAACTTCTAAAAAATTTTCAAATTTTCTTAAGTAGAAAACCACGAATTTTATTGCCTAAAAAATAACCTCTGCTTTGATACCATGAAATGGTAATTGATTATCGTTGTTTAAGAAAGGAGAGGAATACTCCTTATATGATAGATTACAAGACAATGTTTCTAAAAGAAACAATCGTGAACTAAAGAAAACACAGTAAGTTACTAAAACTAACTGAAAGCAATCTAATTTAACTGAAAGTAAACTAATGACTAACAACTAAGATGACCATTAAATATTACAATATTACTTTAATAGAGAAGGGATCTAAATATACAAAAATGAGGAGAGAAACAATGCACACATGGACTCTTAGTCACAGATTTGCCACAATGCAACCTATATGACAAGGATACATGGTTGGAAAGTTCAGATCTACAAGTGGACAATCTACATCCTATTGACTAATGAAGATCATGTCCTTGAGCATAAGGGGTTCAGGCTTTCCCAAAAAAATTGCTCAAGCCTTAAGATCTAAACACATCATTCAATATTCCATCTATGGATGGCATGTGGGGAACTTGATAAAAGGGAACAATGGCTTGAAACCTACTATCATTTCACAACCTACCAAATGGATAATTAAATATATTATCCATGAAATTGAATATAAAATATTGAGATAAGACCTATTTTGATTATCTTGGTAAAATGTTTAGAACCTTACTTTAGTGGGATTGTTGATACCCCTAGGAAAGAGGTGTAAACTCTTACAAAAGTGTCATGTATGACTTTTTTAACAAAGTACAATATTCCATGGGGATATGTCCCCCCCACCCAAAAAAACAAATCGGTGTCTCAGGAGACAAGGACATTTCTAAGATGTCGAGATGATATGGAAATGTCCCTCCATTGTGCCGCCACCACTATGACTACCATGTAGACATCCCCAAGATGTCTTCCTCAAAAAGGGATGTTTCCAAGGTGTTTCCCCCATATTGGAGATGTTAGGGGGATGTCAAGACATCCCCAGACTTTGCTAAAACTTATGAAGTCTCTTGAATGCACCAGAATTGCAAGTGCCGAGTAGTCATTGATCAACTGTTCAAGTCTCAACACATTCATCAAGCCCTGAATCCTTCAAGCCTCAAGATAAGCCATAAACATTCTTCTTTGATTCTTTTGGGATTTTTATTTTTATTTTTTATATTAAATCTAAATGGTCATTCCTAAATGTCTATATCTGAAAATATGAAATCAATGGATTATGTGATTTTTATTTTTGTTTTCAATTTAGATATACAATAAATTGTTCATAGAGTCGTATATGGCTATAAAATGTTGGTTTCAGGGTTTGTTAGAGTAAAAAGGTGTTTTCCTAATTAATTAGGTTTCCTTTCACACTAGCATACTTAAACTTACTTAGGTCGTACTTTTTTGTCTCAAGCCATAGGATGAGTTCACATGTCTTGATCTAATTTTATCCTCACCTAGTGTTTCATCTAGGGTTGTTTTTTTCTTTTTCCTTATTATAAGGATTCATTATTGTATAATTCATTAATGCACACTCATTATGATTCATGCTTTTTTGGATCAATAGTCTCAAGGGCCTCCATAGCAATTCCATAGATTTTTCTCTCTTTTCATGACAAGTGTTTGATTGCAACCCAATTCAGCATCAACAAACGATGCACATCAAGATACGCATGCATCTCATTCAATAGCTCATCCATGATGATCATCTCTCAAAGCATTTGCCTACTGAGGAGCGGGTTGTAGACATCTTCACTAATCCTTTGGCATCACCTCATTATCTTCAAATGTGATTGATGATTGGGGTGAAGGAAGTTGTCCTTGGGGGGTCTACTTGAGTCCTCCTCCACATTTTACATCTCTTTTTTGGAGAGGAGTTTTTACCCATGAGTTTTTTCATTTTATTTGGTTGTAAGAGATTTTTTCATTTGTACATCGATATCTAATTAGGCCTAGTTGCCAGAACCCATCTTTGTGTTTTATGCATTCTTCATTAGAGTTTTTAGATTCCCCCTAAGTTGCACTTAATGTAGGGTGTTAAAGTAAAAAAGTATTTTCCTAATTGATTATTTAATTAATTAGGTCTCTTTTCAAACTACCACACTTAGGCCATGTGATTTTTTGTCTTGAGTCATTAGACAACAAAATGTCATGATATAATTTTATCCTCGCATAGGGTTTCATCTAGGGTTTCTTTATTTTTCCTTAAAAGGATTCATTATTGTATAATTCATTAATGCACATTCATTATGATTCTTTTTTGGATCAATATTCTATTTGGCCTCCATGACAATTCCATAGTTTTTTCTCTTTTTGTGATAGGTGTTTGATTGCAACCCAATTGAGCATCATCACACGAAGCACATCAAGATACACATGCATTTGTAATGTCCCCTCCTAGCTTTTGATCAGTGGGCATTACCTCTAGCCAATTTTCAGGTTCCTACTAGCTAGGAGGTTCAATTAGGGGACTCAGTTCCAATTGAGTTGGTGTTTTTGTCGGGTATTTACTATTTTTAGCAGGGGTCAGTGGTTGAGGGTTGCCTACGATGAGCCTCAGTGCATTTCAGTTGTTCTCCAGATTGAGCCTTTGGGCGATGATTTACTATTTTTAAAATTTACTAAAAATAGTAAATCCATTTTTCGTGCATGGACCAGGTCTGGCTTGACAGTATTAGCATTTTCTGATGATTAAAGTCACTATGGAGGAAATATTAAAATATTTGATTAATATTTTTGAAAAGTGTGCAAATAAAGTAACTTTATGTTATAAAGTTAAAATGGGGTCATAAGGGGACTTAAAAAAGTGACCAAGGCGCCTAGTAACTTCACTTAAGTTGTTTTTAAAAATTTAATATATATTTCCTCACCTTGGGCATCCCACTTTGGAGAAAGAAAATCTATTGAAATTAAATTTTAAAACAAGTCAAAAGCAAGGCATGGGTTTAGGGTTTTGAGTGCCCACTTCATGAGAGAACATAAAAAACACTTTGAAGGCTTCATTTTGGGTTTATGCTAGAGATTGTTTATGGTGATATG
Organism: Sequoia sempervirens; assembly: GCA_007258455.2. Lineage (NCBI taxonomy): Eukaryota > Viridiplantae > Streptophyta > Pinopsida > Cupressales > Cupressaceae > Sequoia > Sequoia sempervirens. The sequence continues at coordinate 582,829,087 of VDFB02281492.1, forward strand.
TTGCTCGTTTGAAGCCAGAGATTGCAGGACGGAGTTGAGGACGATACCCCTCAGTTCTAAGACTATCCCCGGCAATGGAAGACCTTGCCCAGGCTAGTGTAGCGTGTTTTCAGTTAGAGAACACAACTGGGCTTTCAAGAATGAAGATATTTTAGTACTTTTAGGTGGTTTGCAGTAGGATTTTTGGTGTGAGATTGTTGGTGTGGTGTGGTGTGTGTGGTGTGCTTAATATTTTCAGTTTGGGTGTGATTTTGGTGAGTTTTCTAGAGTTTTCAGTTTGCTTGGTGAATCATATTTTTGTTCACAAGTCAAAAAGGCCAAAGATTTCCAAATGGGTATTTAAGCTATCTCTTCTCCTCTCTTGGGCAACCATTTCAAGGGCAAGTGCAGATTTTTTGGTGAAGATTCTGATTTTCTAGAGAAAATCACCCTAGTTAGAGAAGTACGGCCTTCTAGGGAGCAGTGCACAGGGTTGCTAAGTTGTTTGAAGGTGACTTGACTAATTTTGAGGACCCATTTGCCTATTAAGAACGCCTATCAGCTTGGACGCAGCATTTAGAGACTTGGGTAAGGCATGGTTTTCATAAGAACATATATTGTTGTTCTGGTGCTTTCCTAGGTCTGATATAAAGTTAAAATTTCTGATTATATGCTATTTTGTAAGACTGAAAATTATATTGAAGAAATCAAAAGCTTAGTACTTCTTAAAGTGTTATTTACAGTTTTTTTATGCTCTCTTTATATTACTGTTTATGCACAATGTTTCAAATCAAACATGTAATGTAAACTCTTCAAAAAACTTCAAGAAAAAAAATAGTGTTCCATGGGGACACATCCCCCCCTAAATTTTTGCCGTCCCCCCATCCCGGACATTTCAGGGACCTGGAGACGCCAGGGAGACGTCCCTCCACTGTCCCTCCACCGCCGTCAGGATGTAAGAAACGTCTCGAAAACGCGGGGGACGCCTGGGCGTCTCTGAGACGTCTAAGGGACGTCCGAGCGTCTCCCGCGCAGGGACGTCAAAAAAGTTTTTTTTTTTTAATTTACTTTTTTTTGGGTCATTGTGACTAGGGCCAAACCCTAAAGGCTTGTGGGACCCATCTCAAAGCCTCTAAATGAATTAAAAGTCTCCAATAGCTCATTTTTTTACTCACATATGCATTTGGTGTTTTGGAGCAGCTAGGTGAAGAAGAGGAAAACCAGTGAGAAGAGTGAGTGAAAGAGTGAGTTTGAGGTGTTGCAAGTACAAGAGGGGTGAGAAGGAGAAAGAAGAAGAAGAGGAGGAGCATTCTACACCAATTTTGAAGGATTTTTCAAGCACAAGGTAGGGTTTTATGACTGTTTTTCTTAGTTTTTTCAAATTTTTTTTGTTTTGTTTTCCAAGTTTTTAGATTCATTTTGAAAATGTAGTTTGATGTTTGAAATGGGCATTGAAATGAAAATCAAAACATGACTATGCATTTGCAGCCATGTTTATGATTAAAAAATTAATCATAATTTCATATACATGGCTGCAAATACATATTCATATTTTGAATTTTCATTTCAAGGCTCATTGTTTTTTTTTCATCTTTCCATCAAGATTCATCATGAAATTTTAAAATTTTATTTTCAAATTTGTTAAACTAGGCTGAAACTAGGCACTTATAGAATTTATTTGTTTATTGCAGTGTCACAATGAGCTCTCATAGCATCAGCATGAGTGAGGATGAGGTTCATTCATATAGTGATAGTGATCCTGAATATGCACCTGAGGCCGAGGGGGATGACAATGGGGCTAAGCATGAAGTCCAAACCAGTTCCATGGCAAGTGAAGCAAGTACTTTACAATGCCCTACTGCAATATTGGCAAAGTATGCTAGGGGTCCTTTTAATCCCAAATCCCCTCTCAAACAATTTGCAACAAAAGATCTAAGCAGGCAAGGGGCAACATCTGGTGGCACAAGGAGGTGGAAGTGAAACTTTTGTGGTGAGAGGTGGTATGGGAGCATCACTAAAGTCAATGCACACCTTCTTTTCATTAGAGGAAAAGGTGTGGGGATATGTGATTTTTTGACAAAACCAAAAAACTTAAAATTCAAAATTGAAATAAATAAGTTATGGGGTGTTCCTGATGATACTCTAGCTGCACCTGTTCCTACTACTTTGGTTCATAGGGCAAAGCTTCAGCATAGCCAGCAACAGAGATCCAGCCATACTTTGCAGACGAGAGTAGGAGGGACAACAGGTTCTTCTTCTAGTGCCTATGCAAGAGAGGGGAGGGGGAAACGGAAATTGCAAGGTCAAACTCAAAGTAACACCATTGCAGATTTGTTTAATGTGCAGCTTAAGGATGAGATAGATGATGCCATTGGCAAGTTCTTCTTTGCCAATGGCATCCCGTTTCATGTTGCCCGATCTCCTTATTATAAGGATATGATATCGATGGTAGAAAAGGGAGGACCATCATATGTGTCACCAGGTGAGACGAAATTGAGGACCACGATCTTGGATAAGAACTATTCCAAGATCAATTTGTTGATGGAGAAGATGAAGGAGTGTTGGGCTAAGACAAGATGCAGCATAGTCATGGATGGGTGGACGGACATTAGCCATCGTCCACTCATTAACATCATGGTTACATGTAATGAGGGCCCATATTTTCTTAAGGCAGTTGATTGTTCAGGGCATCGCAAAGATGCTGATTTTCAATTTGAGGTTCTCAGGGATGCTATTGAGGAGGTTGGGCCACAAAATGTGGTCCAAGTTGTGACAGATGCTGCACATGTGTGCAAAGTTGCAGGGAGACTTGTTGAGGCTACTTATAGGCATATTTGGTGGACCCCATGTTGTGTGCATGCCATACACAATGCACTCAAGGACATAGGAAAGATTGATTGGATTAGAGCAGTGGTTAATGATGAGAGAGATGTGCAGATGTTTATCTGCAACCACCACACATCACATGCACTCTTTAGGACCTTCGCTAAGAAGGAGTTCCTGAAACCTACTGATACGAGATATGCTTCCTATTTCATTCTCTTGGACAGAATGATTGAGTTGCAAGAGGCACTGTAACTCATGGTCATGACAGCAGATTGGAGTAGGTGGGCCGAGTCTAAGACAGAGCAAGGGAGGAGGGTGAAGGATACGGTGAAGAGTGATGTGTTCTGGGCTGATGCAAAATATATTGTTTCCATCATTAAACCAGTTTTCCAGGTTATCAGGTATGGGGATTCGGATGCACCTAACCTTGGAGAGGTGTATGAGTGCATCGATTCTATGCTTGATCAAATGAGGGCTATTGTGCGAGAGAGGGACCCCACATTAGCATTCTACCACGAGCACATTCAGCAAATCATTCACAGGAGATGGGAGAAACTCAACACTCCCTTGCACATGGCAGCCTATGCACTTAATCCTAAGTGGTACTTGACTAGGCCTAGTAGAGTGACACCGATAGAGGATGCAGAGGTGAAGGCAGGGTTCTTCAGGTGCATTGAGAGGATGTATGATGATGTAGATCCCAGTGTGATTCGCACTGAGTGGACCAAATTTTCCACTCTCAGGGGTTATTAAAATGCAGCCAAGATGGATATGGGAACTATGGCACAGGAGGACCCAATTTTGTGGTGGACTTGCCATGGATCAGGATCTTTGACTACCACTCTAGCCATCTGATTGTTATCTTAGGTTTCTAGTTCTTCAACTACTGAGAGGAACTAGTCTACATATAGCTTCATCCACTCTCTTAAGAGGAACAGACTTACCTCTAAGAGAGTAGAGAAGCTTGTGGCTGTACATAGTGCTTTGCATCCCATTGACCGCAAATCACTTTTGTACAAAGAGAGTCCAACAGCAAGGTGGGATGTAGATCCAGAATAGATTGATGGGGATGCTTCAGTTTTGGCTTCAGATGCAGGGCTGGTTGGTGTTAGTTTGGCTGAGCTTGATCAAGAGGATTCCAGTAGTTCGAGTGATGAGGAGTTTGGGGATGATTAGAAGCCTCCCTTCACTACATTTTTGCATTTTGTACTTATTTTGATTATGATATCTCATATCAATGTACTCATGCTACTCATTGTAATCATTTTTATCATTATGATATGATATTATGATGTGACATGTCATATTTTTGATATTCATATAATAGAAATCTCAAATTCGACAATTTCATTTGTCAAATTTTAATATTTTATTTGATTACTAATAGTATTCAAGTATTCAAAATGTTAGTATTTGCAATTTTACTAATTTTCCAAAGTTTAATTTGAAATGTTATTTTGAAACATCTTTTTATAACTAGTTATTCAAGTACCATATGTATATCAGCGCCGCCCCCCCGCTGTCGTCCCCTCACCATCCCCAAACTTAGACCCCTTGTCCCCCTGTCCCCAAGATGCATCCCCTTCAAGAAACTCCGTGGAACACTAAAAAAAAAACATAAACAACAAACAGTCAAAGGCAAAAAACAGAAGAAAAAAAATAAAATATTTGGGGTTGTTTATTACAATGGTATCAGAGCTAGAAAAGACCTGCCAGCCAGTGGGTGCAATTTCCTATGAGCCAAAGTGACGAGGAGAGGAGGTATTTAGAGAGGAGTAGAAAAAAAGGAAGAGAGTTTTTGGGAACACTGGTCATCATCTGAGGAAGAACAACAGATTGAAACTACGTCTAGTGGGTCATCAAACACAGGCAATATGGGAGACAGGGATGGAAACGGTATTGGGAATGAATAAAACAAGAATGAAGAGACCAGATAGAATGGAAATTTTATTAGACACTTTGGTCAGAGGACAGTTGAGGGCAACACAACAATAGCAGGAGAAAAATAACAAGTTGGCTAATTTGGTGCAGATAATGGAACAATTGAGTAATGGAAACAGGGTAGGGCAGCAAGGAGGTGGAAACCCACAAGCTTTGGCAAGACCTCTTATACCAAATTTTCCACCTAGGTTAGAAGCTCCTACGAACCCCAAACTTACATTATTGGAGAAGCAAGATCAATTTAGATAGGACTGGATAGATGTGGGACCCGGTTTTCAGATGGATATTTCACTTAGAGACTATATGGACTTGAGGATGAGACACACCAACCAAAGAGGAAACAGGGACCAGCAACATGAATTACGGAGAAAGGTTGGGAAGCTCACACTTCCTTACTTTGATGGGTCAAGAAAGATGGCAGCCAGGGCGTGGGTGCAAAAATTAGACACATATTTCACATTAAATCCTATGCCAGAACTTGAGTCTATTCAATATGCCTCTATACACTTGGATGGCGTAGCTCATGAGTGGTGGTACAACGGGATGATAACCTTGGGGCATGCTTAAATCACCTCTTATAAGGAGTTCACTGAGCGGCTGATTGAAAGATTTGATAGAAAAGACCCTGAGCTGCATTTTAAGGAGTTGGCACAACTCAAACAATGGGGTTTTGTGGACACTTATATCAGATTTTCAAAAGTTATCTATTTTTGTGACTGATATATCTGAGAGGAGGTTGGTTGTATTGTTTATAGACGGATTATCAGACCCCTTGAGAGGTTGGATTAAGGAATTTAACCCTCCTAGCCTCCAAGAAGCCATTAAAAAGGCTAGGGACATGGAGACATCAACATTTAATAGCAAATTTCAGTCCAAGAGCACGCTACCCAAGAAAGATAAGAATAAGAAATTCACTTCAAAAGAGCATGAACCTAAGAAACAGTATACTAAACTTGGTAGTGAGACCCTTAATGAGCTAAGAAGGAAGGGACTATGTTTTACTTGTAGAGAATCATATACACAAGGTCACAAATGTGCTTCTAAAGCTAAGGCTTTGCTGATCGAATACCAATTAGAAGAAGATGAAGTTGCAGAAAATTCTGAGCAGCAAGCTGAAAGCGAAGAAAGTGAAGAGGAAAGGGCCTCGGAAGAAAGCAATGTGAGGTTAGCCCAGCTTCATAGCTTCCAGAAGAATGAGTCTGCGTATCAAAGGGGTGATTCAGGGGCAGCGAATGGTAGCTTTGATTGATACAGGAGCCACACAATTTCATAGATGAGGGCCTTGTAGCATGTAGAGGGCTCCCTACACAGGAGGCAGACAGATTTAGAGTTATGGTGGCGGATGGCTTCACTATTCAGTGCAATTGGATGGTTCCATAGTTGAGTGTTCAGTTGGCCAGCCATGAGATAAAAGAAGATTTTTATGTGGTGGGCATTGGAGACACAGATGCAATGTTGGGAATTCAGTGGCTACATTCATTGGGAGAGATTACTCTCAACTTTCAGACTATGGAGTTAAAATTAAAATCGAGTTGTAAGAATGTCATCTTGAGAGGCTTGTCCAATGGAGGACCGCGAGTTGTGACCTTCAAACGCATGGAAAATTTTTTTAGACATGATCAGATTGAGTGGGCAGCAAAGTGTATTGTCATGCCTTCAGTCACCGAGGAGGTCAAAAGGTCCTATCCACCTGATATACAGGAGCTCCTTACCAAGAGGATCAAGGTGTTTGGTACTATTCCTCTAGGGAGACCACCGGATAGGGGTATTGAGCACGTCATTGATTTGGAGGAGAGAGTCAAACCTGTCATTACCACTCCTTACCATCATCTGAAGAGGCACAAAGATGAAATTGAGAAGGCTATTTAGGAGTTGATTGAGATGGGGCACATAAGACCAAGCAAGAGCCCATTTGCTTCTTCGGTGGTTTTAGTAAAGAAAAAGGATGGAACCATGCGCATGTGTGTGGATTACAGGGAATTGAACAAGAAGACAATCAAGAATAGGTATCCCATTCCGCGCATAGATGAATTGATAGATGAGCTACATGGGGTAGTTTACTTCTCTAAAATTGATTTGAGATCGGTTATCATCATATTAGAGTGAGGGAGGAGGATGAAATATTCCTCCTTAGTTTTTCCCAAAATTAACATTCAAATCAGCAACCAAACACTAATTAGCGTTAGCTCCAAAATGCAAATCAGCAAAGAAGATAACTCTAACCAAGAATGTTCACCAAGATCCCAATGTGGGCAAGGTGATAGCATATGGTCAGAGGATCGTTAGGCATAAAAAGCTGAAAGTACAATTCATGCTGATGTAGGCATCCACAAGCGGTGGGAATACTCCACTTATTTAGTGGGTGAGTTTACAACAATTATTAGGCGGCAAGCCAACCTTTAAATCCACTCTTCCACTTTATTAACGTGGGGGGAATACTGTCCACACAACCACTTATAACGTGGGGGGAAATTACAAACAAGAAAGATGTTTATTCTAAAACTCAACCACTCAATTGTGGGAGTGTAAAACTAATATAAAATTGCAGCAAATAAAGGAAGAGCTGTTAGTACTACTAACTAGCTTTACAAAGAATAAGAACAACTGCAAATAGAATAGATAAGCTTCCAAAAACATTAAACAGTTAGAGTATCACTTCCTCTAACATTTACAATGATATAAGATGAAGAATTGAAGCTCAAACCATCAAGTACAATTATTTAATAAGTCTGATATAGAAACAGTGTTAACAAAAAATCAGACCAGCAACAAGAAAACTCATAGAATTGTACGTATCTTTCCCGAATCAGCTCAGAAAGTCTCCAAACCACAGCCAATCAACAGCTAGGACTAGGCGTCCATGTTCCAAGAAGAATTCGAGCCAAAAAACAGAGAGAAACAGGTGGCACGAATTTCAAGACAAGCTCCAAAAGGTACAACCCTCTTGAGGGGGTCGACTTGACTTTAAAAATCAGCAACTCAATAATAAATTCCAAGAACTTGCACAAAGGGTCGCCCTTCACAGTTGCACAGCATGAGCGAATACCCAGAATGAAATAAAAATCGATGATGAAGCTATGAACAGAAATTAGCTTCAGCCATTTACAACAGCAGTACAAACAAATTATAAATCAGCAATCTGCTTGTAAATAAAATCACCATTGAGCACTATCCACACTCCTGAATGAAGCATGGTCTTCAGAAATCTTCCTAGGAAGCCATAGTTGCAAGCCCGAAGAAAGAATGATTTGCTAAGCTTCCCCTTAGCCAGATTCTGGATTCATTCCAGCAGCGTAACTTTGCTCTTCAAAAATATGCATAATCAACTCATCATAAAACATCAATATATAGGCTTCAGTTGGCAAATGAAGCAACAAAAGACTCTTCAAATTCCAAGAAGTTGAATCACTTCAACTTCAAAAGGGACACCACCTTTTGCACTTTACTTTTTTGAAATAATAAAAAATATTCAACCTCCTTTAGGTGTCCAACTTCACTTTGCAACAATAAAGCATTTAATAATTCATTAAATGCACCATTGACCCCTTAATGACCCCCTTTTAAAAACAACTTGAAGTGATCATTCCTAGGAGTGGGGGACAATTGAGAAACATAAAAATGACTAAGTATAAAAATTAATCCATGAAGATAACCAAACCAAACTAAAATTGAAGAAGGATAAGATGACTTGAACTGAACTGATGCCAATGCCACTACCACAAATTGACTTACTAAAAATAGCCAACTGCTATAAATAGTAAAACTTACAGAAACCGAATTGAGCTGGAAGTAGGACTTACTAAAAGTGGAAACCCTAAATTTCCAATACTGCTTAGCCTACGAGTTTCCAGAACTAGGCTAAAACCCAAAAGAAGAGCGCAGGGCTAATTTGGGGACATTACAGTCTGCCCTTCCCAAAATTGCTTGTCCACAAGCAATGCCATCACACTTCAAGGAACCAATCTGATCCTCATTATGCTAAGAAGGATCCCAGGGCCACAAATCCAACTCTATATAAACCCATCATGCAGACGTTGCACCACTCTGATCACATAAACAGAAACAATATCCCAAGACTGTATTGTATTCCTCCCAAACATGTGGCTTAATCTGATTGTCTCGAAGGAACTAAAATGATCATATTGCAGCATCTCATGTCCTGTAAACTCTAAGGAGTCAAAAACAACAATCCCATAATCTAATACATTCCTGAGTAGTGGGGAAAATAATTTTGTTGATTCAAAAACATGCCTCATATCATAACTCATCAAAGCACTGAGTAGAGTCACGATAACATATGTGACTCTTTCAACACTTCTTTCAAAGGAAAGAGAAAATCCTTGCAAGGGATTTTCCATCTCATCTTCAAAATTCCATGAAGATGTATAATGCCTTCTTTGAAAAAAACTGATATGTCTAAAATGGTTCCAATGATGACTAACAATTCTCACCTCATGAATCTCCAACTGATGAACCCAATCAGTTACTAACTCACTGCACCAAACTTTGGTATAGGAGAAAAAGCAGAGAAGGCTACTACTTAACATTAGAGAATGCCCCATACATGGATTTTTGTAGTACTAAAAAAATTCCTTTCTCATTTGAGGCTCAAAATCAGTCATAATAGTAAACGGAAAAGTCAGAGAATGGAAGTACCAATTGTCTACTAGGTTTGTTTTAAACTTTTTTAAATCTGATTTATGAAAAATCAGCATTCCAAATGATAAGTAGTAGCTGCAATAAGGAAAGTTACCCAAAAAATGAACATATCCACTAATGAATAAAGCTAGTAATTCCTTAATCAAACAACCCATTGCCACAATTAGATAATTTTTGATAACAATACTCCTCCAATTGCAAAATAAAATACAACTTCCGATATACTGATGAATATACTGGTGAATAATCATAGCATCATGTGTTGTTTTCACCATTTTAGTTTTTTCTTTTTTCTCCACTTGTAGAATAATACCAGGATCCCAAGTCATTAGCATTGAAGAACCATTTCTTAGTTGAAGAATTGCTCTCAACTGGACCCTCTGATTCATTTGTTCCATCTAGATTGTCACTTCTTGGAACTCCAAAAAGTATTCAGCATATCTGAATTCAAACCCAAGGGTTGCAAACTACCAAAGAGATTCAATGAATCCATCATCAATCTCAATTTTGAAATTAGTTATTCTTAAAGAGGCTAGTATGAACATAAAATTAGACATAAATCTAACCAAAAACCTCATCAAAAATTGGATAAATTCTTCATCAGAATACCAAGCAATTATGTGCTGCTGACCAAGGAGTATTTCTTCATCTCCTCCAATTATGCAGGATTCTCCAATATATGCAAAGTGGATGAACTAAGAGCAGAAGTGGATTCATCTCTATACATCAATTCTTCAATACTAGAATGCCTTCTACCTTCATTAGTTTCAGAAGAACTTCCCACATTATTTTCAAAGGAAAGATTTTCATAAATCCCACTAGCACCATCTTCATACAAAGGATTACCAAAGGCTTGAAAAACTTGTGAATGAGATTTTGAATGCTCTTGCCTTTCAGGACAACATTCCAGATAAAAAGTTTCTTGTATGAAATTTAGCTCATCAAGAATTTTCTAGATTTCTTCAACCCTCCCTCTGTTATCTTCTTCCCATGAAAGTTGAATTGTAGAAATCTGATTTTCTGTTTCCAATAAAGCCTCATGCACTTCTTGCAATTTCGCTCTAGTTTGCTCATTCCACTCCAAAGCCTTGTCAGCAATTTCCGTAGCCTTATCTTTATCCCAAATAATGAGCAAAAGACTTAATTTAAATTCTTGCAAGGCATTCTTAATTGTCTTCAAATCAGCCACATAAATGCAGCATGCATCTACATTTTTGGGAACATCATTAATTAATTCTTTTAATTTCCGATGGATATCATCAAGTCTAGACAAGACTTGAACCTCTTTTCCAATAGTTGATGTACTTAAGCTACACTCCCCATGGTCAAGTTGAGATGAAGTGGGGCTGTTTTGATGAATAAAGATGTCGAAAATTCTTTCAGCAATACTTTTCAAATTATCTCGCATCTGATGTACGCTTTTCGACATCTCATCTATGGTGTCTCCCAATTCATTAGCTTTCTATCTCAGCTTGGCTTCAAGCAAAGAAAAATCTGCTTTGTGATTACTAGAACCAACTTCTCCCATGTTTGAATCAGCAAAAGAAATAGTTGAGTCTTCCACCTCAACCTTCTCAATTTTTTCTTGTTGTTCTATCCAAAACCCTCCTGATTTTCGAAGGTGTAGGAGGAAATCATCAGCTGGCAGAATGTCATCAATTGAAGATTTCTTCTTAGACTCGGTTGGTTCAACTCTTGACATTTCATCTTGAATTTCTGTAGCAAATGTAGTCACATTTCCTTCTTCTGAAAAAAACATGGACACCTCACATGGATCTATTTGTTTGGTAGCCACATCATTCACATCTGTAAAGTGCTTGAATTCTTCATGTGTCATAGTGACTGCAGTGGTCCTACTGCATTCCTCTGGAGAATGCATGGGAACTTCTCGTGTCTCCAAAATAGGAAATGTCTCATTATACTCTGCTATTGATGGAATGAACGAAAACATTTCCATATGTGTCTTATGGGATGCTTCTATGGAATCCATGGGTTTCCAAATCTCATTCCTTTCTTCAGTTTTTGAGTTCTCCACATTATGCTGTATGGTCTTCATCAAAAGACCCTTCAATTTACCTTCACAAAGATGAAACAATTCTTTGACCAATTTCTCAGTAGTAGGAGATATTTGTTCTTCTTGCTCATAAACTTCTAAGAGGAAAGATTGAACATTTTGAGGAAGGACTTCAACTTCATTAATTATCAAGATAAGAATATTTTGAACAACAATAGTTACTTCCTTTCCTTGCATAGATCTGATTTTGCATATCTAAATTTATTAACAAAAAACTTGTTTTGAGCATAGAAAAAGTTTCTAGAATAACTACTCTTCTTGGGTAAAGACTGCTTTCTATTTCATCTAAATCTTGGAAACTCTCAACAATCATATGTAACACTTTCTTCATGGTGTCATCATCATATGGCATCATGGGTGCCAAGATCCTCATCATTTCACTAAGACAAGAAGTAACCAACAAATTAACCTCTTCATCTGGGTGCATCAACCAATAAGGTTGATTCATAGAAATCATTGCTAGAGTTAAATCCTTCATAATCATCTCTGTAGGTGATTGGTTCACCATTCTTAAACACTGCTCTAATTTATGAAGAACGCTTGCTTCCTCTTCCTTTGACTTGCATTCTTCATTAAGCCTCTTCCCAGTTGTGTAAAGAGTTTTTGCCAAACTCATTCCCTCATTAGAAGCCATGACCAAATATCAACTTTTAAGAAAACAACTTGTTGTTACGGTGAAAAACCATATTTACGTTAATGGCGAACACCGCGAGGATGATGGCGGGATATGACTCTGATGCTGCTTGAAATATTCCCCCTTAATTTTTTCCCAAAATTAACATTCAAATCAGCAACCAAACACTGATTAGCGTTAGCTCCAAAATGTAAACCAGCAAAGAAGATAACTCTAACCAAGAATGTTCACCAAGATCCCAATGTGGGCGAGGTGATAGCATATGATCAGAGGATCGTTAGGCATAAACAAAGCTAAAAGTACAATTCATTTGCTGATGTAGGCATCCACAAGTGGTGGGAATACTCCACTTATTCAGTGGGTGAATTTATAACAATTGTTAGGTGGCAAGCCAGCCTTTAAATCCACTCTTCCACTTATTAACGTGGGGGGAATACTGTCCACACAACCACTTATAATGTGGGGGGAAATTACAAACAAGATAAATGTTTATTCTAAAACTCAACCACTCAATCGTGGGAGTGTAAAATAGATATAAAATTGCAGCAAATAAGAAAGAGCTGTTAGTACTACTAATCAGCTTTACAATAAAGAAAATAAGCTGCAAAACTCAAAGATATGCTTCTTAAATCAACCAATAGTTAGAGTATCACTTCCTCTAACATTTACAATGATTAAATGATATGAAATTGAAGCACAGCTAGCAAAATACCAATATTTAATAAGTCTGATCATAAACAGTGTTAACAGAAAATCAGACCAGCAACAAGGAAACTCACAGAATTGTACGTATCTTTCCCGAATCAGCTCGGAAAGTCTCCAAACCACAGCCAATCAACAGCTAGAGACTAGGCGTCCAAGTTCCAAGAAGAAATCGAGCCAAAAATAGAGAGAAACAGTTGGCACAAATTCCAAGGCAAGCTCCAAAAGGTACGGCCCTCTTGAGGGGGTCGATTTGACTTTAAAAATCAGCAACTCAATATTAAATTCCAAGAATTTGCACAAAGGGTCGCCCTTCACAGTTGCACAGCATGAGCGAATACCCAGAATGAAATAAAAATCGATGATGAAGCTATGAACAGAAATTAGCTTGAGCCAATTACAACAGCAGTACAAACAGATTATAAATCAACAATCTGCTTGTAAATAAAATCACCATTGAGCACTATCCACACTCCTGAATGAAGCATGGTCTTTAGAAAATCTTCCTAGGAAGCCATAGTTGCAGGCCCAAAGAAAGAATGATTCGCTAAGCTTCCCCTTAGCCAGGTTCTGGATTCATTCCAGCAGCGTAACTTTGCTCTTCAAAAATATGCATAATCAGCTCATCATAAAACATCAATATATAGGCTTCAGTTGGCAAATGAAGCAACAAAAGACTCTTCAAATTCCAAGAAGTTGAATCACTTCAACTTCCAAAAGGGACGCCACCTTTTTGCACTTTACTTTTTTTTTTTTGAAATATTAAAAATCACTCAACTTCCCCTTTAGGCGTCCAATTCACTTTTGCAATAATAAAGCATTTAATAATTCATTAAATGCATCATTGACCCCTTAATGATCCCCTTTTAAAAACAACTTGAAGTGATCATTCCTAGGTGTGGGGGTACAACTGAGAAACATAAAAATGACTAAGCATAAAACTTAATCCATGGAGATAACCAAACCAAACTGAAACTGAAGAAGGATAAGATGACTTGAGCTGAACTGATGCTGATGCCACTGCCACAAAATGACTTACTAAAAATAGCCAACTGCTATAAATAGTAAATCCACAACAAAACTCACAAAAACTGAACTGAACTGGAAGCAGGACTTAGTGCAAGTGGAAACCCTAAATTTCCAATACTGCTTAGCCTACGAGTTTCCAGAAATAGGCTAAAACCCAAAAGAAGAGCGCAGGGCTAATTTGGGGACATTACAAGTCAATGCCTTGGTGAAATTTTCAAGCGCCTATACACGCAGCATGGTGAAAGCAATTGCTACGGTGAATGCATCTGCGCCGTCTACAATAGTGATCAAGTTAGTCGAGCGACAACGGTAAACGCGAAGCGCGAAGAGGTGAAGATCTTAAAGGAAAGGATGAAGTTGCAGTCAAAAGAGCCCCTGCTGACCAGGGGTGCCCATGAGTTCAAGAGGTCAAAGGCAGTCATCAAGTCTTGCCAAGACAGTCATCTCCTTTGTAATTCTGCTAGCTTTCTGATGCATCATTAAGGAGGTTCACCTGATTCATCGATCACCAACAACGAAGGCAAAGAAAAAAGACGCTGAAAGCAAATAGCATCAAAGATAGCAGTCAAAACATAAAAAAGAGCCCCTGCTGACCAGGGGCGCCCAAGAATGAGACTATGTAGATGTTTGTTTTTGAGCAAGCTTGTCTCCAAGTGATCTCCCCGATGTCAGCCCAACTTTGCAACGAACTTGTTCGCTAGTCTACGAGACGCATCAAATGACAACTGTTGATCATCCGAGCACGTAAAACGAAGGGTAAATTGATGGATATCAAGACAAAAGAGCCCCTGCAGGCCAGGGGTGCCCTTCATTTTGGGTCCCCTGATGAACTTTTCAACAACTGCTTCCTACAAGGCATCTGCTCAACATCCTCTCAGCTTCATGATCAATCTAGTTGCATGTTCACAGGACCTATCAAGCATTTGCAAACAAAGATCAAGCAGAAAACACCAAAGGTGGAGGCAAGACGAAGAACACAAAAATTGGCTAAGTGTTAAGGAAACTGCACCTTCCTAGAAATAGGCGCCCAACTTTTTGGGCAATCAGATGTAGTCTGTAAGCTCAATGATCTCTAGGATGACCTCCTCTGTTTTGATCAATCTCAACAATGACATTGTTAGCGAAGACAACAGACAAATCAAACATCTGATGATAGAGATCAACTTGGGACTGTCCGTGAAAGTTTGCAACATGAAAATGACAAGTCAAAAGGTAAAAGGTGCCCCTGCAGGTTGGGGGCGCCCATTCTTTTGAAGTACCTAAATCAACTTTCAAGTTCGTGAAGCCAGTCATCCTTTCCGGGATTGAGCTAGTTATCCATCCTATGTTTCAGCAAGATCATTAGACTCATTAGTCATCGGTGATCTCTAATCAGAACACAGAGGATCAAATTGGAGGAATTGAAGAACACTCAAGAAAATTGACTAAGTCTGGTGAAAAATGCACCTTCTTGGGAAAAGGCGCCCAAGAATTAGAAGCATCTGACTTAGTTTTTGAGCTTTGCAGCTCCCAAGCACACTTCATTAGAGTTGTTCCATCTTAGCAGTGAATCTATCAGCGACACCTCAAGATCAACTGAATGACCGGAATCGAGGATCGAATAGAGACATTTCATCATAGAAAATAATAAAAGAAAGTGTTCCAACTCCTCAAAGGGATGCCTAAAGTCAAAGCAAGACCAGTTGACTGAAGTTAGGATATTTTGAGGCCTCTCATGTCTTAAACGTCCCCAAATTGGTGGAAATCAGTGGTGTGAACTCTAGATTAGGCTAAAAGACTCCTCCATCATGAGTTGGCGCCCAAACTTGATGCATTCAACATCAATCACTATATATCAAGCCTAGGCGTCATAATTCATCATTTGTTTTTGTAGGTTGAAGCCAAGAACAACATTCTTCTCTCCAAGACGTCTTTTGAAGATCTGAAAGAGGGGTTTTCATCATTCTTCATATTTTTGAAGATCAGTTGCATAGAGGGACAATTTATCAGAGGTTGCATAAAAAGGCATAATTTTTCCAGAAAGACAGTTGATAACTTCCAATCTTCTTCTTGTCTTTTTCCTCTTTTCTTGTCTTAGATTTTCTTGCATGTTCGAGAAAACAACAGATAATCACAGATCTGACCAATTGGGTATGATCAACACAACTTTTTCAACATAACCCACATATTGAATTTTTCCAAAAACAGTAACCTTGCTGCCCCTATTTTTAGGGTTTTCCTAAAAAAATCACAATTTTGAAAATTAGACAAATTGGGTTTGTTCAGCTTTGAAACGCCTACAATACCCAGGTGTAGATTTTTTCCGGAAAAATACTTCTCGGTAGGTGCTATTTTTAGGGGTTTTCAAAAAAGTTACCCGAACAGTATCGTGTGCATAGTCAATCTTTAAGGTTTTCAGAATGCAATGCTCTCAAGATGAATACAAGACCAAATCGGTCTTGCTACATGTTTTTCTTAAAACGGCTGACACCGATTTGCATTGGGCACACCCAGAGGTTGATTTGGATAGATTGACAAGCATAGACACTCAAGTCCACAGGTTCCATATGGTTTCACCTCGTATATCTGATAGCCTTCCAAGGACAGTTTAGAGGATTGATATCCTTGGAATTCTGCGTGTGTAGCAAGTTTGAGTGCATTTCTCACAACTAGAGTGTTTGGAGTTAAAATTAGTAGTTTCATCATACAACACTCTTTCATTGAGAAGAATCAAGAAAAACGTTAGAAGCACAAAGCTGCGGAAGAAACAAAATTCATCACTCCAGTAACGGAGCCGCCAAAGTTACCAAGAGTAGATTGCAAGTGGTGAAGAGATGTTGAGGCGACATGTCATCATCCTACGAAGCATCAATTGTCCAAAGGCAGAAGAAGTCAACGACTGGCTAGAGGAGCTGTTGACTAGAGGTGAAGAGGTGTAAAACACCTAGAAAGGATGTCCTACCCTCCAAAATGGCATTTATGACGAACAAGAGTTAACTTGACACTTCTTTCCATGTTAACTCACTGTCCCATTGATCATGCATGTAAGATCCCACTAATTATGGATGTCTATTTCAGATCTCCACTAATTGTGGATCTCTATTTTTGGAGACACTTTTGTATATGGAGTTCACTTTTAGTTTAGTTTCAATTAACTGAAGTAGATTTCCAGTTAACTGCTAGGTCACCTACTTTTAGAAATAGGAATAAATCTTGCAGATTGGAAAGAACTAATTGTTAACTCAAGGAGATTTTAGGGTTGCCTACTCCTTTGAGCTTCTATAAATAAGAGCCTTTGCTCATTATTTTGTAACCTTTATTTGCTACACAAAATTTCCGCGCCATTGTGCCAACAAGCTTGCAAGTCTATATTTGTTCACTCTTGGATGAGAGTTGTTTGGTTTGATAAGCAATTGTGTATGATTTCGTACCTTTGCTGTCCCAAATATTTGTAATTCGTTGAGAAAGTTTGAAGAAAGAAATCAAAAGGCACATGCAATTTGATCCAAAGTTTCAAGTTCTATCAATGTCTTGTTCTTACAATCTATTGTTTCAATCTCCCCCTTGGACAGGTGCTGTCACCTCCTTGGGTATTTTGATGTTAATGATTGTCGTTTGATGTTGTGTAATGATTTGTATTTCAGCCTACACTTTGGACAGGTGTCATCACCTCCCTGGGAATCGTGTTAGCTAGTTCATCATTCTTTGTTGTTTCTAGTGAGTTGTATCCCAACCTACACCTCAGATAGGGGTTCCTCCTCCTTGGCAATCCTGAGATTCAGTGTACCATAATAGTGTTTGCTTACATAAGACCTTATTCTATCGTAGATCTGAGAGTTCAGAGCCTCAGACGTATTCTGAGAGATGGTTGGCCCAAGTGATCCAACCATCCCATTCCCGCTCCTATATTCTCTTGCTTTGTTTATCTAGAGGAGATAGGATAGATTAAAAGTTAGCCTAGTTGTAGTTAAGATCTGCAGAAACCAGAGAAAACCTTAGCTGCAACACATTGTGTTTATGCACCCTTGTGTCCTGCCCGCTGTGTAAAAAAGATAGGAACATTAGTCCATTTTACTTTTATGCAAACATCAACAAACAAGAGGGAGCTTCCCCTTCATAATTTGAAGAGCAGTCATCACGCACTGTGCATAGCTGTCCGTTTCCAATAAGCACTCTAGAGGCGCTGATTGAAACGCCAACACTAACTTTACAAATTTTCTAAAGTAAAACACAAACCCTAGCACTTTTTGATCACCAAGATCTCAATGTGGGCAAGTGACAACATATGGTAGTTGGGATGTGAACAATTAGCAATTAAATTCACTTATTGGCGGCAAGCCGCACAGTTTGCAATTTATGCAAAACTGGGAGATAAATATGTTGACATCAGCGGTAGGACTTCTAGGGTAATGCATACAATTACTCTATTAAAATTAAGAAGTGCAGATCTTGGCGGCTATACCATCCAATCTTTGTTACAATGTCAATGCAATTATGAATAAGTGATCTGGTGGTGAACCTTGCAAAATCCACTTACACTATCAATGCAAAACTGGTTCTGGTGGCAAGCATTGTAGAACAATTACAAAATCTGAATTTGGTAGAGAACCATACAGATTAACATTAGAACCAATAATAATGGTAATAACATTGATTCATTTATGACGTGGTAGCATAGCCTTCCAAACTTGCAATATTGAAATCAACTTCAAGATTTATGCTAAACTAGTAGACAGCCACACAATTCAATATTGCTGAAATATGCAAGAACCAATTGAAACACTTAAAATAATATCCAAAAAAATATGTGATGCTGTTAATAGAGAAATTAAGATGAATGATATACCATATTTTGCAGCCAATACTGAGTTGTACGACACCCAAAGAGAACAGAAAGAAACCCCAAAAGGATTTGTATGGCCAGAATGAACATGGGCGGCCAGAAATCAGCAAATTCCAAACTTATTTCAACTGCAGCTTAAATACAAGCGGTACGGTACATTTAGAAGTTTATGGACAGCTTGGAATACAATTTGTACAGCCCAAAGTTAGAATAGTGGCTGTCCTTAGGAATATTTGGAGGTTGCAATAGGTATTAAAGGTACAACAGTACTATAATATTGTTTGGCAGCCAAAACAAAATTACTCAATAAACTTCTAACAGCCAACAAGAAATTAGTACAGCCAGCATTATCGTTCACAACAACAACAAAAGATGAATCAATAGCAAAGCCAAATATATGTCATAGAAATTCTGGAACAAACTACAAACTGACCCAAATCTGATGATATCCTTCAATGCAAACCAAAACTGAACAACAACCCAAACCACATCCAAAATCTGAAAATCTTCCCACATCCAAGTTAAAAGACTAGTTAAGAAAAACAAACACTGCTATTTTGAACCTAGTGGAAAAACTAAAACTTGCAAATAGAAGAAAAATTCAAACCGTAACTTTTCAATACGGCATCTCTGTGAATATTTTTTATTTGGTATATTTAACTTTTAAGTATTGATTGTTTAAGCTACTGTTTGTTCATTTTTGCCCTCTAAAGACTGTTACAAATGTCCTGCTCATATCCAAATTTCATTAACTTAAATCTAATTTTCTCATGACTAAAACTTATGAAGTCAAAGTTGCATACATTCTAGAATCTTAAAATTCGGATGCTTATTATGCATCAAATGTGAAATGTAATTCAAAGAATATATTAATCATCTAGAGTTTTCTCTGATGGTTGGTTTGGTCTGATCCTTGGTTGTATATGGATTTGTGAGAATGATATTTCAATGCATCCTAAAGAACATGTTCATCAACTCAAAAGAGGAAAGGAGATCAAACTTTACAGTGACAAGAATTGCCTCCATTTAATGGTAATTTTCTCACATCCAAGTCAAAGACTAGTTAGGAAAACAAAACACTGCTATTTTGAATTCATCAAACTTTGAGTCGAAACTAAAAATTGCAAATAGAAGAAAATTCAAACCCTTAATTTTCAGTACGGCATCTCTCTGATGACTTTTCACTTGGTATATTTAAGAGAACTGTTAATTGTTTAAGCTACTGTTTGTTTGCTTTTGTCGTCTAGAGCCAGTCACAATTGTCCTGCTTACATGAAGCATAATATAAGGACAAACCTTCGTGTGATAAATTACAAATGTTCAATAATAAGATGATTGCTCCAGATTACTAAATACAAGTTGGCTGTCATTTTTCTGTCAGGAAGATTAAGACAATTTGGCCTGATAATAATATCTTAGGGCACTTCTTGTAGTTGGTAGTACTTTTTCCTTGTTTAATCAAATACAGGCATTTATATTTATTGACAGGGAGCTCTTAAGATGTATTAACTCAGTAATATATGAGGGTTTTCAAAAGGCCCTTAAAGTCTACTGCAGGGATAGAGGGTGTGGTTCACTGGGTTTTACAAGATATTTTATAAAATCTTATGTCGTCTTAAAACATATGCTTAGTCTTGTGCCAAAAGTTATACTCTAATTTTCAGATAAGTTTAGTAGGAATATTTATTTATCATTTCCTTGAGCGAGTGAAATATGATTTCCCTACACATTAACACTATAGGTAGAAGTCTCTTGCTTTGGCCTGTATATAGAGGTACAAGGATTTTCCATAACTAATAAGATGCTATAAAGGGTGGCGGTGTGCAAAAAATTAGATGTATATCGCTTTTGAATTTCTTTGTAAATTTATTTACCTTGAGTCTCTCTTTTTATTCTCTTCAAGCATCTACTCTTAGATGTTTGCTTTTTATATTAATATATTCTAAAGTAGTGGTTAAATGGTTCACCCAATTGTTTCTCTTATGCATGAGCAGATTTTTGTCCAATACTTCTAGAAGAGAGATAAGATGCAAAGTTGATGTCAAAATAATTACTTTGTCTGGCTGGCCAGGGCCACCTAATCTAATATTTTTGTAAATGTGTAGCAACATTGTTGATGTAAAGTCTTATGAAGAACTTAAAACGGTTATTTCTGAAGGAAAATGGGCACGAGGTCCTTGGGCTGCAGGGTATTCACTC